>JAMPIT010000510.1:5410000-6035000 GCA_026261815.1 Monarcha castaneiventris obscurior | reverse complement strand
ATCAAGAAAATATTTCTAGAGGTGAATTCTGTTTAGGGGTTGTTCACTTAGCATGTAAAAGCAGTGCCACCATCTTTTCAGTTGTTGTGCGTGTGTGATTTTTCCTCACCTTTATTTCAACTTCTGTGTCATTTCAGTAGCAAAAACTCAAGAATGTACCTACTATTCTTGTAGTGGTTTCAAAAGTGCTCATAGAGATTATGACATATACTTCCTGTAGGTGCAGCCTAATCTTAGGTGGTCTATTTGTGCCTTCCTATTACATTGCAAGCTCAATATCTAATTTACTGTCTACTATCCATCACCTTTAGATCTTTTTCAGCATTACAGCTTTCCAAGGCTCTACCTCTTTTTGAATTGTATTTGAGAGTATTTTCTCCAAGGTGTATTATCTTACATCTTCTATTCTGAACCACATGCCATTATTGCTCAGATTTCTCTAAATTCCCTGCATCTGCATTATCTTGTTCCTTTCATTCTTGCAAATCCTAATATGTGAACATGCACATTTGAAATCAGAAGGTAAATTTAAGTAGAAATATAAAAATGTCTTTGATTACATTTTCCTGTTGTCATGAATATAAAGTACCATATTGCAAGTTCATGGTGCAACAATATCCATATCCACAGACTGAGCTGCTGTTTTACTTTACTAAGTTGCTGCTTTTTACTTTACATAGGTTCAGGTGTATACCTTCCATTTTCTTTGGAGAAGATTTATGATGATTAATTTAGGTACGTGCTTTAGATGCTAGAACACCTACAGCCTTGTACCTTAACTGATAAATGTGAGAGTGCCCAAATGACTTTTTTTAAAAATAAGTGTACTTGAAAAAAGAATACATAAAAGTCTCCAGAGTTACAGTGCAGTTAATCTCCTTGAAGTCTTCAGTCAATGGCATAATGTCGATCCTACAAAAGACTGACAAGAGTCAATTGCAATTTTGGTTTTGTGAAGAAAAACCCAGACTCATGAGGTAGCATCTCTTTAACAGAACTGTGGCACAAAATCAGGTGATTTCAAGGATTCTAAATGTTAGGAGACTTCTCATATATTGTCTCTTAATAATCACTTTATGACAGAGGGACTAAGCCTTTTCTTAGAAACAAAGTAGACAGGGTGGTTTTATGATGAGTTACATCAAAGTACATACTGTCTTTCCATCAATTAAAGAAAAAAAAAAGAAACCTGAGATGAAGAAAGAAAACAAATGCTCTTAACAACTATGGAGTTTACTCATTTTCCAGGGTAAAATGTTCCTTTTCCTTTGCTTCTAGTTCTCATGCATTCCTTGATCCTCAGGTCACATTATTGTTAAGGGCTCCAGGTAAATTTTAGGATTTAAGCAGGTTTGAAGTTTAACATATTTCTGTTGAGATTGGTAAAATGAAGACTGCGTTTTGAAGGCAATGGAAATATACGCCTATTATAACCCCGAGAGCACAGAACTTCAATGACTTCTCTACTTTAAAAAGTGACAGCATCACACCAAGATTAAAGTAATTGCTTTAAAACCAAGCTGCCAGATATTTAAGTTTTGCCACATAGAGTATGTGGAAGCATGCAGAGTTCGCTTTTTTGATGTTTGCAAAATGCAGTGCAGGGATAATATCCAGAGAAAGGATAGAAATCTACATCTCCAGGTTGCTTAAAATAGCTCTATGTATTATATATTTAATAATGAAAAACTGAGATGAAATGTACTATTGCTGCAGAAGACTGTGCAAACACACAGATGCAAACTCAGAAATCAAGCAGGGAGACAGAAAAAGACCTCTCTTTACCTTAATAATTTCTGGCTGCATAGCATAGAGTTAGGATTTGGACCAGCACTGAGAGTATTTACAATTTGGACTGTTTTCCATCAATCTCCTTAGTATGTAAGGAAAAAAAATGCTGCTGAACAGTCGGAACTTTAAACAAGCCAGATATATACTTTATTCCATTTAATTCCTTTCAGCTGATCTGGGCTTTTTCCAGCCCAAGTGACAATGATAGGACCCCTACCTTGTATTCATTTTTTAAAAAAGATTAGAAGTAGTCAGTGCATTCATGAGGATCTTCTCCTAAGACAACTAAGCTCCAGAAGATAAATGTATATTTGTTTCACTTTAAGAAAACAAGGATAACTGGAAAAATTAAAATATTTAGGTACATTAAGTACATAACTTCTAAGTTCTTACTTCCTCTGCTATATTTAATGTCAAAGCAAGAAAAGGTCTCATTATGGCTCATAAGCTGTTTCAGCTGTTTGAAAAAAAACCTAATATTTTCTCTTCCTTCTCTATTATCTGGCTTAACATTTGCATCTGCCACCGACACTTCAGCACCAGTGAAATATAACTACTTCTGCCCTTCCAGATGGCCTGGCATACATTTGGATTTTCTTACTCTGACCATCAATGGCAGTATCCCAAGTTAAAGTTGGTGTGGACTTACCATAAAAAACCCACAATGAGTCATGACTATCACCAGCATGCTGGCATTAAAATACTGAACATACATCTCTTAGTAAACTATCAAACAGAAAGAATAGCAATGTTTAATCCTATGGGATATGCACTGAGAAATATCCCTTGGAGGTTTCTCATTTATTCAGGGAAGGGATTACCCATATCATGGTTAACAGAGCACTGATCCAGCATACATCTGTAGCAGCAAGTGGGTGGCAACAGCTGCCACTAAACTACTGCAATTCCATATATGCATGGATGAAGAAACCAGTTAGCATTCATAATGCCTAGTGACAGAAGCTCCCTCTACAAGATGTTTTATGTGCTTGTGTGGTCAAAGTACGTAGAGAGAGCCACCCACAGTGTATATTTCATCAATTAAGCAGAAATGTTTTGTAGGTTTAAAAAAAAAATCTGAAGAGACAAAAGAAGAGAGAAGAAATAGAAGCAAAGAATAAAGAGTAAGTACCCTTGTGTGTTGGAAAGATAAAACAATGGCATTGAAATCAGAGAATCAATTCTGCTATTTTAAAGCACATTGATTCAGTCAGGAAAATTATGGCAAAGATCCAAGCAGACAAGAAAAGTGACTGAGGCACTGTTGTTCTCTTCTGGCTGGAGCCTAGAGGGAAATAATTTTCTGCTGAGGAAATTCTAAGGCTTTGGCAATACTGCAGCATCAATAAAGACTGAGTGGTCTGAAGTAAGAAATTAAGATTACAACCTTGCAGCTAATTCAGAGAATTTTTATCAATTATCAGGCTATAATTAGCCTGTGCGATAGTGATGATTAAAACTGTGCAACACCAACTCCTAAACCATGAACTGATCCTTTTCAGCATATTTTCCTTGCATAACAGCCATTGTAGGGGATTTGCACAATGCATAAACTTAAGCCATTTGTTTTTACTGATTGCTCAAATATTTACAGCATGATCTGCCAGCTTCTTCCCTTCAGATACAGTCATGGAGTTTTCACTGCTTTGTATGCTATTTGGATATACAACAACAGGAAAGTGAGTGCATGTGTTAACAGCTGTTAGAGGCATATGGCATTTTCAAAGCTGGTGCAAATATTTACACACATGTGGATGGATGTATGCAGATCTTCAGTTGACAGCAGTCATTGCTATAGTCTACAGTTTTTGCTGTGCAGAGCTTATGGAAAAAGACAGACAGTTTAGAGTACACTCAAGTCAACAGAAGGAAATAAAAGTATTCACTTGTCTTTCCTTTTTAGAAGTATGTCCATTTCTCAGAAATGTAATATACCAAGAATGCTGCTATACTGATGTCTTAGAAAATGCATTCAGGAGTGCAGGTTGGAAAGATGCAAAACATCAGAAAAATCTAAATGGAAAAATAAGCTGAAGCTGAAGCAGTGCTTATGAATATGCAGAACAAATAAATTAGATAAGTAAAACAATTTTAAAGCAAGCTCATAGTAACTATGCTATCAATAGTGACAACCATATTTACATTGAAATTTTTACTAACGTCTATTTCAATCACTTTTTTTACTTGATACCATTTAAAGAGAAATTGGATTATTTGTTCATCTTCCTTTTGATGTACCACTGGGATAATGAGTCATGCATGAAGCTTAATAAACCTTGCTAATTTTCTGTCAATTCAAGGCGCTATTGATTTTACCCATTTTACATATTTGGCTCAAATTTTAAATAGGTTCATTTGTGAAACTGAAAAGCGTGTCATTCATTAAAATGGAATGCTAGGCTTTACTCTAAGCAAAACAAAACTTGTCCTAAATTAACAACTGTTTCATGACCCAAGTGCCACTGGTCTTCAGATTATACTATAGAGTTATTCTGAGGCTTACTTAGAAATTATATCCATTGTTCATTTCTCTAAAACAAAATACCTCTATTAAAAAAAGTAGTGTTTTTATGGTCAGAAATATCATAATATAAACTCAGTTTATTTGGGTTTTGACATTATCCATGACACCAGCTGTCATATGATTAGATGTGTTTATCAGTTGTTGGATGTATCCATATATCCCAGTGCAGACCTGATTTACTCTGTTGCTGTTTTGAGAAACCAGTGTCTCAGTCTTAGCTGGGATTGTCAGTATAGGGCCCATAGGTGCAAATGGTCCAACAAAAGGGGAATCTTAATCATAAATACAATGTCCTTCTCTTTAACACAGAGAACAGACCAGAAACTATATTCTAATATAACCTTTCTGTTAACTACACCACAGAAAGCAAAGTCCTGGGTATTTCATCTCCAAGATGGGGGAAGTAAAAACAGAAGGAGACGTATTTTCCACTGAAACTTTAAAAGACATCTTCATAAAGCAAAAGTTTTCACATTAGTGCTTTCTTTGAAAAAAAGAAGATTCATTTTTTATAAGAAAAATGCATTAAGTCATTTTATAAGATGATTTGACTGTAAATGACAAATGCATGCATGTAAATTGGTGTTTTCAAAGTAAGGTTGAAGTGAAAATTTTCCTGAGTGCTCATTTCAAATTACTTTTATTGGGTTTAAATGGAATTTAAATACGTTAACTTATGTCTACTGTTTTACTATTACTTTTAATTTTTCTTTGACAAATTGTAGCCAACTGGATACTTACAATATCCATTACCTCATAGGAAGAGAAAGTAAGCCAAATTTTGCCTTCTTTTAATTGTTTAATGTTTTACTGGATTTTAGAAATCAGTGAAAATGTCATAATGTGGGGTTCTTTTGTTGGTGGTTTAAGCTTCCCATTATGGAAGCTTTTCCCAGATGTGCTACTTTCAAACATTATAGCAAAGAAAAAAATTTTTTCAGTTACATTACTGCACATTCATATGAAAAGACCAGAACTCCTGAGACTCGTTCTAACAACTTCCTCCACAAAAAGTGTCAACATTTTTCCAGTATACTTTTTCTGTGATAATGATTACTCATCTGACTCCAGAAATTCTAAATAGCGATTGAATTCAAAGTCTCTTCATGAATTCTCTCCATTTATCTACTTATTTGCTATACAGGTGAAGGCTGTAAATCATAGCTCTGAATTTCATAATTTAATTTGTGTTTAAATTGCTCTTTTGTTTTTTCAGTCTTGGGTGTGGGGGTGTGTGCTTGCTTTTATTTTTTCCCTTCTTTTTTTTCTTATGGCAGTGACATATGCTCTCAAATACATCCTCTGCTACAAAACCATTCTCACAAGGGCATAGACTGAGCAGACCAACAATAAGAAAGAATTAGAATTACAGTTCTCTTTAAAAAAAACTTCTATTTCACCTATCCTCATCTATTTTCATAACTGCTATGAAGAACACACTTTCTTTCTTTCCTGCTCTTTGCTTCTATAACATAAGTATATATTTGGTCTTCTCTGGCCATGTGTTTTCATATATTTTGAAGGTAGAGAAAGACAGAGTCCTTGAGCCAATTAAAAGTTTTGCTCCTTTAAGATGTGTTGTTATACTAGATCTCTTCTATGCAGAATTGTCTGTATTTCTTGTTTTAAGTGCACGTAGGGGAAGCCCTCTAAACAGGACTGGTTTCATACAAAGCTTCCTTTTGAAAGATGGTTTTGACAATATGAAGGACAGAGATTTTTTTTTTCTTGCTCCTTTTTTTCCTGATAACAAAACTAGTTCAGATGGATATATCAATTACAAGGTCGTTTCACACCATAGAGTTCGGTTATTTTTTTCAGCAGTGAATAAACATCATGATGTCTCCAGTTCCTGATGTCATAGAAACAATTATAGAATATGCATGCAGAATAGGAATTCCTGCAAACTATTTTACTAAAAAGGCTTTCACTTTTACTGTGAAAGGATGAAAAATAAAGATATCTGGAGACATATCACCTCCTGAATATAGCTGGTGATGATATTTATTGCAGTAAGAACTGAACTAGGTCTTTAATATTCACTACTGAAATGTTTAGATAATGATCACCACTGTGAAATGGTTTGCTTCATGTCAGAGATCTGCAGTTGCCTTTTTATGACTTATTTGTGAATCTTTTATAGCCAGATCATAATTTCATAAACCCATGCATAATATAATATCCTATTTTCAAATGAGTGTTTCAAGAAACCCAACTCATTATTCTTTTCTGGTTTCTAAGTTGAACAGAAATGACATATTGAATACATTCCAACAAAGAAAAAACTTTTGAAGGACTCCTATATTTTGTGTAGTCTATCAGTCCCCAGAGTACAGTTAAGATATTGGGTCCAACATAAATAGTCTCTATTATACTTTCTAGCCTGCTTAAATTCCAAAGAACAAAATCCCCATGCTCCCTTGATTACCTTTGGAATATCAAGAACTCTTAATCAAAATGTCTGTATGCTTCAAATAAAGGAATTAAAGTACCTGGCATCTGCTGTGTGATGTAGGCACATGTTGGATTTTGACACTGACTAGAAGCCAGACACCCATGAAAAACTATCCACTTACTTTCCTCTGCTATAGCTGAGAAGAGGTGGGGAAATTAAAATGAAAACTTCATGAGCTGAGATAAGGATTAGGGGAAAAAACATTTCAAGGCAAAACAGGTTCAAAACTTGAACAGTATAAAGAAAATTTATTATTAACAAAATTAAAAGTAAAAAGGGTAATGAGAACTAAAATAAATATTTAGAACACTTATTTTCTTCCCAGCCCCCTCCCTCTTTCCCATCAACAGCGCAAGGAGACTAAACATGGGGTTTTGGTCAGTCTTTCACTTTCTTCAGTTCATCCAGGGAAAGGAGCTCTTTTTCTGTTGTGCCATGGGGTCCTTCCATGGGAGACAGTTCTCTATGAATTTCTCTAGCGTGGTTCTAATTTTCATGAAATAGCAGTCCCGCCTGACCTGCTGTGAGTCCCTCCCAATGGCCAAGCAGTCTTGCCCAGCGTGGGTCATTTTACTTCATGGGGTTTTGTCTTTTAAAAATAAGCTGTTCTAGTTTGGAAGCAAGGGTTCTCTGTCTCTGGAAGCAGGGTTCTTCTCTCACTGTCCAAGTTCCTCACTAGATTACAGCTTTTCAGCATCCACTTGCTCCAGCGTGGGCACTTTTCTTCACAGGCTGCAAGTGGATCTCTGCATCCCCCCTCATGAACTACAGGGAAAAAATTTGTTGTATTATAGTCCTCACCATGGCTTGTAGAAAACTCTCAGCTCTGATGCCCAGAGAACCTCCTCCCTCACCTTCTTTTCACTGGCCTCGGTGCTGCCGTGTTGGTTCTCCTCACATGTCCTCACTTCTTCTTTTTCTCTGACTCAGAAGATAATTGTTGTCCATAGGTATTATTGTTCTCAAGTTCAATCAATTGAAAAAATCTTATAGAGCTTCACTGCGCTGAAAAGGTTGATCTCGTCTGTGCTGTGTGATAGGGAATTGTTCACCATGTTTTCGTCACTGGACAAGTGGTCCCTGCTGGCCTGGCCTCAGGAGGGCCCTGAGGTCGAGGCCGCTCCTGGCCTTGGGAGGGCTCTGGTGGCTGTGCTGGGATGGCCCCCAGCAGCCCGCTGGGATGGGCTCTGGTGGCCCTCTCACCACCCCTGGGGAGAAGAAAGAGAGCTTCCCACAGTTTTTTCTCTTTCTTAAATATGTCATCACAGAGGTGTTACCAGCTTCTCTAATTGGGCTCATAATTTGCCCGTCGTCAGAGCCTTCAGCGATTGGCTCTGTGCCGGACATAGCAGAAGCTTTGAGGGGCTTCTCCCAACCTCTAAAACCAGGCTGCGTTAGAGCAACACAGCATGTCAACATGGATAGGCTAAATAGTCATCCCAGACATAGGCCCTTGCTTCTCCAAACAGTCTTTCACAGGTGTAAGCAAGCCTCTTCCTGTTCCTAAGTGTTTACACTTGTTCTCTGCTTTTGACAACAGCCCATCTGTGCTCATGAAATGTCAGGGACACAAAGGGAGCTACCCATACATATTACTGCTGAATGGATTTACGGTGAAATATTAGTTATTCTAGTTATTGGTAGGCCTCTGTGGAACAGCACTATTTCTCAGGAGTTGTAGATTCCAGAAAGAGAGGTATTGACTTAAATGCAAAATTATTCCTGTGAAAAAGCATAGAACACTCTTTAAAATTGTGTTTTGAGAGAAAAGATTTTTTTTTTAGTCAAGAAGATAACTCAGTAAGAAACAAGCTAGCATTTATTTTATGAAGCCTCACATAATGGTCCTTCTACTTTTTAGTTTTCCTTGTCTTTGCTTTGAGTTTCACCCAAAAAAAAAGAAAAAAAAGTTTTAAAATTATTCCATCAATTATATATATATATATATATAGAGATATATAATTATTGGAATTCTGCAGGTAAGATGAGTGAGAGAAACATAGTTAACATTTTGAAGTCATTTATGAGTACTGAAGAATGTATTTCTTCTCTTCTTAGGTGTCACTAAGCATCACCTTCACTCTTTAGAGAATAGTTGTTATCCTAATTGCTAACAATAAAGCAGACTTGTTCAGGATATTTTATGATTATTTTCAGACATTATCCCACTCACATTCTCTTGCTTAAATTACTTTTTCTGGTTTTCGCCTCTACCTCTGTATTAACATAACTGAATTTGCATATGCTATTTTGAATAATATAATTAAAAAAAATATACAGGATCGACATTTTTCTTAGTTGACTAGTTTTGAAAGTATAAAATTGCAAGTGAACCAGTGGAAAACTCCCTTCTCTTTCCCTGTGTCCCTTTTGTCATATTTTCAGATATCTTTCATGCCTACTTTTGAAAGAAAATCTGCCAGTAAGCAAGGTAGAAATCCATGGGCATTTTCCAAAATTTTACTTCCTCTAATGATGACAGAAAATGAGGGAAACTTGTGTGCTGTTTTGAAATGGCAGTCTTAAATACATCAAGAATTGTGCCCAAACTGCGACAAAATGCCTTCCTATGAATTATAAGGAAGTGTTCTGCCTTCCCTAGTCACACTGGTCTTCCAACAGCTATGGTTCAGTCAGAAGGCTCATTACGTAGCTCCTTGTTGCTGAATCATGTGGTAAGTGAGGGAGAAAGATCATCCATTTTTCCAAACTATATTTCCCTGAGAACTACCCACCTTAGAGGTTAATAGTTACTATACATTTCTGCCTCATCATGAATCTAAAGAGTTATCTTCTACCTGGCATAATAACCCTTAACTGGAATCAGAGTAAAATAAAAGGTTTAAATAATTGCAATACAACTGCTTAATTCAGATTTTTAAAGCCCCAACAAAGTTTCCATTTAGTCTTGGAAATATGTAGTAGCTGAAGTTTCCCCTATGACATTTCACTGGAAGTCTGTGCTACTTTTCTTTACACGGCCAGGGACATACCTGCTTGGCAATGCTGATCAGTTCAGCACCTACAGGTTTCTTTTAACATATAGTTGGTTTTGTAAGGAAACTCCATCCTGTAGTCACAAAAATAACCTACTTATAAGAGTAATCTCTCCACAAAATGTGTCTGACAGGTGTGGCACCTTTTGCCCAAAGCTCAGGAGCTCTCCAATTTCATGTAGGTCTTTGTGTAACTGATTGCAGGATGAAGAATAGTATTTTACGTGGGATAACTCCATGTGCACTTTGTCAGAGCAAATGAATCATGGGTTTCAGTGAGGAAGAAGAGTAATGTGATGGATTCCCTGATTCAATGAATAGTAGGAATAAACCAGTAAAATACCACCATTGTAAAAAGAGGCGAACAAGTAATATCTGAGTTTAAGGATCTTATACAAGATAACATTTATATATGTAGATATATATTTCTTCATAGAAATCCATCTGCTGAATGAAGAGAAATATACAGAAAATGGCACGAAATCTGGTAGCCTGTAGCAGTTTATTTAGCAAAGTAGCATGAAGTTCAGGGTTCAAGACAAATTCAGATACTGTGGTTAATCTCTCATCATTAAAATCAAAAGAAAGGTGAAAAATGTAAAACTGCTGATTCTTAGTTGATTCTGAAATGTCACTGAATTAATAGCTTCACCATTTTTCTTCTATGATGAAGAAATTTTTAATTTTATTTCCATGTGATTTTTTCCATTTTCTCAAATCTTTAAATAAGACATTTTATTTGTGAGAAAGTAGAAAAGCAAAATTCTCCGTTGCAGACTTCCCATGCAAAATGCAATTAAAAGCAAAAAAAAAACCAATCAACTCAACACAGAACACCAAACAAATCTCAAAAATCATGAGCATTGGTGGATTGTTTCAGAAGAGTAAGAAAAAGGACAAAGAAAAGAAAAAAAAACATGAAAAAAGAAACCTTAAGACAATCAGCACGTTACTCTGAATAATTTATGCATTCTGAAAAATGAACTTACTGCAGAAATTTTATCTATAGCACGGAAATATGCTGTATGGTAAATGTAGGAATTTCTAATATTAAAAATAATGTTGAGACATTAGATCTTAAAGTAAAGACAAAATACACCAAAATAATTATCTTAAACTCTTTGTTGAAAAATTGTTTCAGCAGTATGCCTTTGAGATATGAATAACATTTGAGTACTTTCTAACAATCCAAATTTACATTCATTTCAGGATAATTTATTTTTAGTAGGGAAATCTCCACCTATGCAGGGCTTTTTTTCTACTCTTTCATACTGAACCTGAGTGCTGCCAGATCAGGCACAAATGCGTATTTAATCTTCACAACCTTTTTGTTCAATCAGCACAGCACACTATCCATTGGAGATGTGATCTTAATGTACTGTTGTGTATAATGTGGGAAGACATAAAAATGGCTCTGAATCCAGCCTAGCCTAAAGACATATTGTCCAAAATTAATCAATTAACCAAACCATACCCTGTACTAAGCTACACTGCAGGTGTACCTGCCTTGACTGGAACTCTGTGGACTCACCTAGACCTGGCCGTGTTGACTCCCCTTGCATTGTTGAGGGTTTTGGATGGACCCCTTGACCAGCCCCTGGCTGTGCCTCATGTGCTTAGACCCTATACAGCCCTACACAGCTCTGCCCTGTTGGAACACTGCTGAGATCGCAACTTTGCAACTGGGAGTTACCACAGGTTTAGCTTAGTTGAGTCCACCTTGACTTAACCAAGCAAGATCCCAGTTAAACAGAATATGCTGCTAAATACATTGCTGTCTTTAGCATCCTTAGAGGTACTCTGTAATACCTGCTATAAATTTTCAGTTTCATAGCCATTAACTTAATTTTGAGTCTTGTCTTTGGAGTCTTCCAGATTTAAGATGAGTATTTGGGGTGAAGAATCAACACTGAATGACAGTGACAACATTTACAATTTTTATGTCTGATCCAGGACATATGAAAGGAATATAAAACCCGAGGCCTGGA
This sequence comes from Monarcha castaneiventris obscurior, assembly GCA_026261815.1. Lineage (NCBI taxonomy): Eukaryota > Metazoa > Chordata > Aves > Passeriformes > Monarchidae > Monarcha > Monarcha castaneiventris. The sequence goes on along the minus strand of JAMPIT010000510.1, from coordinate 6,023,246 downwards.
AACAAACTCATAAATATTATAATCCAATCCTTTGTTATTGAAAGCAACCAAGTTATACATTTCTTCCAGAAATTTTCGGGTTTGATCGATTTCAAATGGCTTAGAATGACAAGAGACCATGGACACAACACCAGGTAAAAGGATAGAATTTAAAACACGAAACATGGCACAACATTTTTTGCTAGTTTTTAAGTAAATCAAAGAATAGCATTAGGAACATGCTGAAATGAGCTACTCAGCAGCAGCAGACACTGAAGTGAAGTTTGATTTTTCTTTGGTAAATCAAAGTTATGTATTACTTTCCTTTTTGTGCATTATTGTTCTCCTAACTTATCTCAGTGCTGGAGGTGAGAACAGAAACATTCAATACATTGTTGAACATTGTCAGCTTGTTTTCACCACTTTCTCTATTTGGGTATCTTGATCTGCTTTAACCCAGAAGTCATATAAAATGCGTATACACTAATTTGTTATTTGACTCAGTTCTAGACTGAAGTTTTTATCTCAGTAAAACAGCAAAGCAGCTCTTCTATCTTGAAATTCCAATTAATAACTTATTTTGGTTTTTTAACGTCATCAAAAGTATAATACAGATAAGAAATAGGAATTTACCAGATGACAGCATTTTAGGAGAAATATATATATTATTTTAGTCCCATGGGGAGAGTGTTACAGAGTATGCAGAAAGCGAGTAAGAATAATGTTATAGGGAATGTAATCATGGTAAGTAATACATGTAGAAGATTACAAAGAAAATAAAATAAAAAGAAATGTATAGCTGAGAGGCTGGAGAAGTATTACAATTCTCACACTTCTAGAACTGACTGCAAAATGATATCAAATTAGTTTCATCAATCACAGGATATAAATATTAGGCTAAGGTTAATTCTATTCTACTTAGAAGTAGGTAACAAATTAACTGAACCCACTTACCCTATTTGTAGTAAGGCAGCTTTATTTTAGATATAATAAAAGAAGTGCTTTACCCTGGAGTGGTGTTCTTCTGGCATTCTCCTAAACTTGTTTTCATGCTGAGATTCTTATTTGCAAGTGTAAAAAGGCTATCACTTCTAACACATCTAAAGCTAGGTTGAATTTTAGTTCTAATACTGACCACCTGTTTAACATTTAGTTGACTATTTAACAGTGTTAATGCATTAAACCTCAAAATTTCATTAAAAGAAAAACCAAATTTCATTACAGAAGTTATTTTTTCTGTTCACTTCTGATAAGTTATTTTTGTCTTTTCCATCTGATCTCCAGTATCTGCCATATTTTCAGCCATGCTTAAAAAGAAGCTGGACACTCCTTTTTTAAATCTTTTTCTTTTTCCTCTCCCCAGCAACTCATTCATTGAACTCCATTGTTTCTCAGTCCTTCAGTGGAGCATTGGCTTCCTTCCTCCCTTCCCACACACATAGGAAAAAAGCAATGAATGCAGTCTTGCAAAGACAAAATGGGAGTGATTCCTTTTATGCAGCTTTGTTTACTGACACACAAAGACCAGCACAAGTGCCACTTGTAAAATCATACTCATGTCTTTTTAATTTTGAAAAAAACATTGAAAGATTGAGATAACAGTGGTTTATTGATTTTGTTGTTTTGGTTCTTTTTCTATACTTATTAAAAAATCTCTGAGGAAATCACTTTCATATGAATGTTGGTATGATGATGATGAACAATTTATATAATAGTCTTCTGTTTCTTGATCAAAACAAGAAAATAGTAATAGTCCCTTTATTTCTAGATGTTTGTTTTCTTTTGGAACACCTGCTGAATGTAACTGAGGAGTTTTGGATGGAAAAATTTGACAGCCCTTTTTTCAATAATTTCTCTTGTGCTGTTAGACAAAAAAAGAGGAAAATTCTCAGAATAGTAACATAGCTCCTGTAATTTCATGTGCACTTTGTGAGTTTGTAAGGTTTTGAAGAGGAGAATGAGGAAAGAGCCTATCTACTTACCTTCGCAGATATATTTTAATGAATTAAATTATATATAAGTGAAATCCCAGTATTATCCCAGCTTCCATTTATAACCATAACTACACCACTGCATAAAGACATAGAGATCTAATGTATTTCCCAAGTAAGTCGAAATGGGCTTACTTTTAAAGTGAGACTCCTGTTGCAAAGCAGTTTCTTAGTTCTTGTGCTTTTCAGTCCTCACAGTTGACCTAAATCAGTGTATAAGGTTTATATTTCATTGTTATCTACTGGGGGTTGTACCATTTATCTTGAACCTGCAGAATGTGAATACCTCTCCTGTTGTGACCATTTACTTAATTTTTACCATTATATGTATTAGAAACAAAAGTGTTATGAAATCCAGTAGAAGTTTTAGAGCCAAACTTTAACATAGTGATTGAAAAATTCAGAAGTAGAAGATAGTTATGTATCTATGGGCAACTATCCTGTTGCCTCTTTCTGTTCTATATTCCCTGGTCACAGTATGACCTTTAAAGGTCCCTTCCAATACAAATCATTCTATGACTTTATTATTTTAGATGCCAATCTTAGAATAAATCCTCTCCTTCAAAGCCTTATTTGTTTCCATGTAAAGCACTGGAAACCAATAGTGAATAGTTCAGCTGAAGATATTTATATTAGATTAGATGAGTTCTGTCTGTGATGTTATAAATCATTAGCTGCCTCTTAATGACTTGAATGTTTTATTAAAGCTTGAGGATTTTGCCTCAATGTATTAAAAAAGGCCTTATAGCATATACATATATACACAACTTAAATGGTTGTGTCTGGTTTGTTTGGCTTTTTTTTTTTAATTTAAAGACCAAGGTGTGCAGTGTTATCTAATTAATTTCACATAAGATACAATTAAATTAAAATAAATCTGCTCTGATGTTTCTTTTTAATTTTCTTCAAATATATATTTCATCTTTCCCCACACAACAAAATAACACTCATTAACCATTAATTGGCTGCTTTGAAACATTAATAAAGATAAGAAGAAATATTACACTTACACTACACGAGTAAGATTTTATTTCACTGGAGAGTGAAACAGGAAAAAATCATTATTTTCAAAAAGGGAGAATTAATTTGGCTAACACTTCCAAAACAATTACACATTCACATAAATAGAATGTCTGACAAATTTCATCAAAGTGATAAATGCAGGGAAAATTGAGTACAATGAAGCCATATCTTCCAGACCACTATAAAGCATCGCTTGTTAAAATTTCTTAAATTTTGAAATTTGAGTGTAACTTGCCTTTGACTTTTCAAGAGCAATTGTGGAATGCAAGTGATCCAGGCAAGGCATCAAGGCACTACATTACCTCAATGTATTAACTACAGGGCATATGTCACTGCCAATACTGGTAGTTCCAGTAGAGTGTCTTTGTGTTCAAAGGGTGGATAGAAATACTGCTGTAAGGCATAAAACTATTAACATGACCTTATTTTCATAAGCCTGTCTTCAAATATAAGCAATCATTATTATATGATTTCCTTGAATAATTTTTTAACTAAGAAAGACTCAGCAATAATATGGTAGTTTTGTCCAGAAGCCTACAATGAAACAAAGTGGTGCATATTTGTTCCTGAGCTTCTCACACCAAATGATGTATGGCAGCAATTATAGAAAAGAACAATATTAGTTTTACAGTTATTGTTATTATCTTAAAGTACCAAGAATAAAATCCCATATTTCCCTAGATAGTCCAATCACCTCCAAAATATGTGACAGAGGAACATTTTATAATCTCTGTATTTCACACTGGCTGCACAACTAGAAATTGGCAGAGCCAAGTCATTTATATCTCCTTATTACCAGCTTGCAGAAGGCTTTGAGAATATGGGGCTAGTGATGGATATTTCTATAGCAGATGTTGTTTTATTCTATTTTACCATAGTACATCTACTTCAGATTAGCTCCACTGCAGTTTATTAAAGTAGCAGAAAGAGGTCAACACTAGGAGAACATGACACACAACTTGCTTACTCTTGTTTTGTGGAAGGAAACATATTTATATACAAATTGAGAATATTTAGGCAGAATCAGAGTTCTTTCATTTACAAATTTAGATCTTATTGTGCTGTGTAATTAATTTAAACTGATACAAATCATGCTTAAATATGGAACAATTATTTAAATTGAATATTTCTATTGTAAATTAGATTTCTACTAAATGTATTGCAGAGATATTTTCTCAGAGGGTAAAATGTACCTAAATACAGAAAGTCCAATTACATTAGTGGATTAAATGTAAATAAATTGTGTAAAGTACTTTTTATGGTTCTTCCAGCAGGGTGAACTACACTCAAAGCAAATAGGTTTAACTGAATGGACCTTGTACAGTTCTGTGTCGTTTTTCAGAGTAGTTGAACTATAATAATGATATTCATTGACACTGAATTTCTAGATCCAAAATACCCCACATACTTACAGGCATGTTCTTATGTGCAAAGGTTTTTAGGATATGAATTCAGTCTTAATCACAGTCTGTAGCACACCTGTCAGCATAGAAACAGCCATTAGGATACAATAGGATACGATTTTTTTGGTGGGGGGGAGTGAAATTGGGTTTGTTGACATTTCCGCATATTTGTCAGTTCAAAATGAGCACGGAATTTGTGGAATATGCACTGTTGCAGCAAAGAAGACCAATAGTCTTCTGGGCTGCATTAGGAGAGTATTTTCAGCAGATTGAGGGAAGTCATCCTTGTCCTCTACTCTGACCTGGTGAGATACATCTGGAGTACTGGGTCTAATCCTGTACTACCCCATATGTTGGCTACATGGACATCCTGGAGGAAGTTAGGCAAAGGGCATGACAGTGAATAAGGGTTTGGATACCTCTCCTGTGAGAAAAGACTGAGAGAGCTGTGAGAGACTGATGTGGTCAATGGCACAAACATTATCTTGTGTGGACCTTTGTCCACTGTAGCAAACGGCAAAGAAGCAGCTGCTCTTCTACAACCACTGAAGCCCACCTCTTCCCGAATATGCCTAACTGGAATTGGCATTGTGATGGGAACTTGAGATAAGGAAAAGGTGGTACTATTGTCCAATTATCCCAGGCTTGGGGAGAAGAATGTTTCCACAGCTGATACTGGAAAAGAGACTGGAGTGCTAATGGCTCAAACAGAGGACAAGCACTCCTGAAAACTCAGGCTACTGCTGGTGTTGAGCAAGGTAAGGAAAGAGGCAAATCTTGGGAGGTTGGTACCATCTCTTCGTCCTTACTCAAGTGACTCAGTGGTGATAATTCCCCTTTCAGGGAGTAATGGGCCATTCACTCCTGGTAGTCTCGAGATTTCCATCCCTGCTGATGGGCCAAGATGGGACAAAATTGACTCACCTGCACTGACTTAACAGGCAGCTGCAACATCTTAGAAGGTAACAAAGACTCCTGAAATGTCCCGTGATCCACAGCATTACATCATTTGGTATGAAACTCCCGCCCCACACCAGCTACCTGGGCACGTTTTCACTTGAACCTTAGTGTATATAACTTGCGGAATTTTTGTTTCATGGGCTTCCCTCACTCCTGATGGATCAAGACAAGGGACCATCATTTTGACCAACAGACACTGAAATTGCAACTATCAAGTCTTGTTGAGGATCCAAGGGGCGGTGACTATCTACAGTTAAAGAAAAAATGTGTTATTGACTTGCCATATGGTATCATTTGCACCTTAATTCAGGCAGAGGCATCTCTCTAAGAATTTTAATAATGGAATCTTGACAAAGGCTCAGTGAGCATATAAGCTATATAAATACCTGATGGGAAGTAGCAAAGATGATGTACTTGATGCTCCACAGTTGTGCCCACTGAGAGGACAAGTGGCAATGGACCCAATTTGTAATACAGGAAAATCCAAAATTTAATTGAATTTTTTTTTTTTTTAACTCTGAATGTGTTCAAACAGGAGTCCCAGTCCTTGGAGATATTTGAAACCTGACTAGACACTGTCATTGTCCTGAGTGACCTGTTCTAGATGACTCTGCTCTGAGCAGGACAGTTGGATTAGATGATTCCCAGAGATTCCTTCCATCAACTACTATTATGTGAAATTCTGTGATTGCTGCATTGACTTTAGCAGGGGCAATATAGGGGAGCTGAAACTTAAATGGCATGAGGCCCTATCGGTAGCATCCATTTTTAAGATATTCCTCCAAGTCCTTAATTCTATATTTATATATTTTAGCAAATTGAAGCGCTTGAGACATATGCTCACTGCTGCTTAACATAATTCAAGATAATTCCCTAAGAATTTTATATTTGGAAAGGTCTATCCATTCTCTCACATTATTCTGCATCCACCTAATTTTAGCAGATTGAATCTGAACAATGTAAATCCAGTGTACACTGCCTACTTACTTCATGTTGGTTAGCATTAGTTTACAAACAGCCTTTAACTACAAATTTGGTAGTAAGACAGAAAGAGTAATTTCACCTTTTTTTTTTGTGAAAATATTTTTGTGACCAAAATTCATGCATTTGAAATAAAGAATCATAGCTGTTTGGTTTCTTTTACAAAAATTGCATTATGTGTAATAACTATTCTAAACAAATAGCAGTTTCAGTCAAGTAATTTTCTAATTTTGTTATTAAATTGGTTACAGAGCATGAGCAGACTTCATGCTTCATGTTTTTCCCCACCGTTGGGAAATATGGTGGCTAGAAACTTAGAGGCTGGACATTCTGCAGGATTCTCTTTCTAGCCTGTGAAGTAAAAATGAGCTCACAGTTATGTTCCACTGTGCCTCCCACTTCCCAACTCACAGCACTTCTTGGTCAAGCCTTGCTAAAGCATTGATATTTTAAAAAAATAAACTTGTTGTGCAGTAAAAGAGATTCACAGGGTAATCTCCTTTTCTGTAGAGTGGCATTTAAACAAAACACAAAAGAGTCTTCAAATATTTTTGTTATCTTTGACACAGTGGCTTCTGTCTTTTCTGAGGGTCAAAACTGTATTGACTTTTTTTTTCTCCCTCTCTGTTGTCTTTAATTCACCTTGTACCTTGCACATATATAATAAACCTCACTCTATTTTGGAAGCTCTAGTCTTGTTTTAACTGCTTTCTTGTTGTAATTCCATTTTGAAAACAAGCACATTCCTATGAAAGCATGTCTTAGCAGCAAATACATTTGTTGTATTTTTACTTTGTATAATCAATTAAACTTGTCAGTTTACCCACAGTGTTTACTACTAAATTGCAATATAAATTGATGTCACAAGCCATTTAGTGGACTTAGATAACTTTAGGTGCCACTTTTGTTTACTTGTTTTCTTGTGTGTCTAATATATTGTCATTAAAAGATTCAAAGTATGAGTTAAGAAGAATCTAAAATAATGGTGTTGGCGCTTTTCTTAGTTTTGAGGGGTTTTTTTAAACTTATATCTTCACACCTGATCCCTACAGAACACTGTTCAGAATCATTAACAGCAAATATGTGTTTACAGCTAGTTTAAATCAATTGCTAATTAACTCCACAAGGCAAAAATGGATTTCTGTTTAGCACTGAGTTTGCGCTTTTCCTTTATTCTTGATACTTGCAGGTGCGAGGTTCAAACTACATTAGCATCTGCTCTGTAACTGCCTGATCCAAACATCACAGAAATCAACATAAATTTAGTGGGAAAATTTGATGGGAAAATATTCACAAAAATCCTAGAGTTTGTGAAAAATTTAAGCTGCTAAATTTCTAATATATCTGGGAATCTGCCATTGCTTTCAAATCAGGGTGAGCTTTGAGGTTAGATCAGATTGCAAAAGGTCCTGTCACATTTTAGTACCTCTGTGAAACCTTTGATGCACCTCTTCCAGCGCTTCACAACACTCACTGGCTTTTTTCCCCCCCATTTTTCTCTGCCTTGAACATCCTTTCCTGTAAGTTGTGCCAAATGTCTCTTCTTTCATTGTATAATACAACCAAGAGTCTAGCTGCATTTTCTTTAAAAATTCACCACAGATAATGGAAAAAAGCAATTAGAGTCTGTCTTTGCCTTCTTTTCTTCAGGGTGAACAGACTCAGTTCTCCCAGTACACCTTGTACATTCCATAACATATGTATTACAGCAGCCATAAAAATTAATACTCATCTCACAACATTTTTCTTTTCTTTCTAATAATTAAAAATAAGAACACAAAACAATCTATTGTTGATTAACTTATTATTACTCAGCTTAAATGTAGTTATTATTAGGACAGAATAATGTTTCCTATTAGAAGTTTGTAGCTAATTACTGTACACATACTTGCCACTATTTTTTATGCAAAACTGTCATTGCTTCCAGCAGGAGTTTTGCAAGCAAATATAATCAGAGGTCCAACTAAATGGTCAAGTTTATTCAGGTTATCCATTCCCTGTTTTTGATTGGTGTTACGAACCTTTTTAAACACAGAAGAGCAAAGAAAACTGAATTTTGGAACCTGAAAAGGTTTGAAATATACCCCAAAATTTGATTAAAACCAAACGAGGTCAGATGTTGGTGCCAAAAAAAACTTGATATATTTTATTTAATATTAAAGGAGGCAAAGAGAAAGAAAGAGAAAAGAAAGATAGAAAGAAATAGAAAAAGAAGTGTGCATGGGACAGGGAGAAAGTGACAGGGATTAGGCAGAAACATATCGCCCTTCTGAGGGTCCCAATGACGTCTGGTTGCTCCCCTTCATCTGGTCTTCTGACCAGAGGCTTTTTCAACACGCATCCAAAACCTCTCCTCCACCACCCTTTGGTATGAGGGTCTGTATGAGCCTGGCAGCTGATAGCCCCGGGGCTGTGATCTCCACCTTGAAGGCTCCAAGCTTGATCCTTCCGTGAATGTGTTCTTCTCCCCCAGCCCAGACCTGAGTATCTTATCTCCATCAACGAGCAGTGCAGGGCCTTAGTCAGGGCCCCATTCAGGGTGTGGTGGTCTTCAGCCTCTGTTGTACAGTTTTGCTCTAACAGGCAAAAGTCCTTCATGAAGATGTTTAAGCCATAAATTACAACATTTCAGTCTCTGACAGTTAGGTTGTTTGGGTTGTTTTTCTTTATATTTTTTTAGATGAATGAATAAGATTCAAATAATATATAATGAAATAAATACAAGATGAGGGAGTTTTGTGGTGGTGATTAAAAAAAACAAATAGAAAGCAACAATGACTGTTTGGATTTATGATAGACAAACCCAAAGGATATTCATTGAATTAAAAAAAATTGTTAAGTACAGATATTGTACATAAATGCTTATTTTATAAGCAAAATACTTATGATATATATGTCTAAAGACCTGTACTTTTTGATTAAACATGTATGTCTAGAAGAAAAAGCACATTATTTGATTACCCCATAACTAAAAATATTTTGTTTAATTTTTAATATATTGTGGTAATCAGTGACTCATACCTGAAATTTTTTTGTTGCACAAAAATGGGATTTCAAGACATTTTTTGAAGAAGCACTTTTGTATGCAGGAAGGCATAAAATGAACCTGTGAGAAAGGTGAATTTAAGGCTTGCTGACTTGGGTTTGTGTGTAGTAAAACCCTAAAAACAATGATTCCAGTGTAAATATCAAGTACAAAAATCTTTCTTAGAGACTGCAAGAGACATTAACAAAACACTCGGGGAATAAGTCAGAATTTGCTTTAAAAGCTGTATTACAAATGAGTTAATTTCTCGCTTTTTAAAATACTTTTTTCTTGTATAGTCTGTAGATGGCAGTCTTGTACCAGCCATGAAATTTTAAGCATTAAATTTACATCTATAAATACTTAAGCACACAGAAAGAAATATAAAATATTAGTAAGGTGAGAAGGAGACAGAGTTTGTGGCGTTTTTAATTTTATTTTTCACATCATGAGATAGTAAGTGTATAAAGTACAAAGTTTCTGTAAATCTGATTTAAATATTTCTGTGCTGCTACGTTTTCTATATTTACAGAAACTAATTTCACTGTCACAATGACAATAACACAAATAATTATCTCTAAAATATATCTGTTATTTAGGAGGAAATAAGTATCTCTGCAAGTGATGGATTACTGTCATGCTTCACTAGTCTGGATGAGTGTAGACAATTTCAGAATTGGATATCATGCTTATGAGTAATGGGGAATTTTCCTCAATATGTGTTTCTAAAAGTATGCTGGTAAGAAACCTTCCACTTAGAATATAAAAGCCCTAAACGTCAAGAAAATTTTATTTTAATTACTGTGTAGCTCTTGGTTTTAATCTGTGAACAGTGACATAAATTTGTGCATCAGAAAAAAAGCCACATGCACACACACACACACACTCACATACATAGACAACAAAACCCAGACTACAATAACAAGTAAACCAACCAGAAAACCCCAAAAATTTCAAAAGCCTTCTGGCACCAATGTCAAGAAAGCAGACTTACATGAAAGTATTTTCATGTCTTACACAGTAGAGAACCACACAACACTTTCACATATGTTTTGATAAGTAGTTCTGCCATAATAGATATCATGGAATCATAAAATCATAGAATATGCTGAATAGAAGGGACCCACAGGGATCGTTGAGTCCTGCTCCTGGCCCTGCACAGGACACCCCAAGAGTCACACCATGTGACAGAGAACATTGTCCAAATGCTTCTTGAACTCTGTCAGGCTTGGTGCTGTGACCACTTCCCTGGGGAGCCTGTTCCCGTGCTCAACCACCCTCTGGGTGACAACGTTTTTCCTGATATCCAACCTAAACCTCCCCTGACACAATTTCAGACCATTCCCTTGTGTCCTGTCACTGGTGACACAGAGATCAGTGTCTACTTCTACTTCCCCTTGTGAGGAAGTCGTAGCTTGCGATGAGGTCTCTCCTCAGTTTCCTCTTCTCCAGGCTGAACTTAGTGACCTTAGATACTCCTCAAATGGCTTTCCCTCAAGGCCCTGGAGGCTGAAGTATTCTGCATTTGACCAACACATCCACATTCTGCTCTTTGCTGTTGCACCACATTTGAACCATTAACTTTCACTGCCAAGATATAAACAGGGTGGTAACAGGTGAATAAAAACTAATTTGCTTCTGCAAAACAGAGACATACCTGATATTCCTTAGCTTTCTACTTGAAGAAGGCAAATCATAATTTCACTAGTTCACAAAGTTGTCATGGAAATATATATTGGCCAATATAAATAACTTGTTAAAGGATTTATTAAATAAACATACCGTATTATTCACTTGGCCTCAACGTTTTGTTGCCTTTCCTTATCCTAAGCAGAAAGTAGGCCTTAATAATAAAATCACTGTTTGTGAGTTGGGTTTCATTACAGAGTCCTGTATAGATTTCCTTCCTCATATTAAAAGTTAATTTTAGTCAAATTATGCCAGTGTCTTATGTGTCCTTGTTTTGTCCTTATTTGTTGCATGTTGTCTTTTATGTAGTCACTGCCTACAACACAAGGTACTCAAAAAGATCTTGCAAATGAGGTTACCTGGTTTTGAAGCCTTTGTCTGGTATTCCACAATGTCAAGATTTTCCTGGTAGAATTTATTTCTATTTATTTGTCAAGTCTAGACACATAAAATCCTCCCCCTTCCAATTTATGTGCCCTAGGATGGGGTAAGAAATACCAATATACGATGATATTTGAAATGCTGTGTACCTCCCCACTTTATTCAGCATGCCCATTTGGCTTGATTTTGTTTTGAACTTTAACCAGTGGAAAAGGTACAGCATAGGAAATGGGGAACTGAGGCTGTAAAATTGTCAATTTAATACTTTTATGTACAAAAGAGGAATTAAATGCTGAATTTAAATATAATTTAATTTTGAAGCACAATTTGACAGAAAGAAATTTTGCACAGCATGCAGCGTGGATGGATTAAAGGAAAAATAAAACCCAAGCAAGAGGTGCTTAAGGTAAAAAAGAAAGTAATAGGAAGGGAAAACGTACCCTTTGTCACTGCAACTTGTTACTGAATTGTGAGTTTTGGTTAAATCTCTCCATATCTCAAAATATATTATTACTCTCCCTTCACTGATCATTACAGAAATTCCCCTTCCTGTACAGCTGATACCCCAATAGTTCTTCCCCATTACTTAGGGAATCAAAGTAGTATGAAACAAATATTGATTTATTTTTAAAAACTCTTTTCACTTGATTAAAAAAACCCAAAACTTGATTAAAAAAACCCAAACCCAAAAATCCAAAACTTGGATTTTAGCTGGTACAACATTTTGCTTGTTCAATACAAATATAAAGGAATAAATTGAAAGCTTAAGTTGTTTGAACCAGAGGAAGATCTAAACTTTCTCTTGTGCTTAATCTGAAACATGCATCTTGTATCAAGTGAGAATTTGTGTCTCAGATTTCATTCTGAGATCTTAAAACTCTTTATTTTCCAATGTACATTCAATGAGAAAAAACATACAATTAGAGATGTTACAACAGAGAAGTTAACCAATCTTAATTGCTCATAGAAGTAACAGCATATTTCTTCCCATCAATCCCACAAATACTGAAATCTCCATCTAGTCTGTCTCAAGTAACAGGGTACAATTTGAATTCTGGGTGTAGCTACTATATGCAGCAGAAATGAATTTGACCTGAAGGCTTTCCTTTTCATCAGTGACATAGATTTGCTCACTGCCATTTAAAATGAAAGATAAGCACTAAATCAAATACAATCTGTGTCAGCTTATGAAATGACTGTCTTATAAATTGGATAGTGTTGGGCTAAGATACCAAAAAAATCTGAATAACTGGAAATAAAGAAGGGTTACTAAATCTGCTTATCTGTAATGTGAACCGCTTGGAGTTCAGCTCATTTCCTTCATTAAGGAAGAATATGTATTCATCAGAGTCAGTAAAACAGTAAACAGAACCAACTCATATAAGGGACTCCTAAGTCTGAAGGACAAAGTTTTAAGTCAATCCAATCATTAAAATCTGAGATGGAAAAAATTGAGATAATTCAGATGAAAAGAGAGGTACAATGCTTTGTGAAGAGTGTCAGCAATTGATAATTTATCTTTGTTTGTTTGTTTTGCTTATGTGGCAGTGAAATAGCTAATCTGACTCACACCAAATTCAAGGTTAGGGTGAGGAGACTGAACCACCCCCAGCATGCCTTGTTTCTGTAGGGTAATACCTTGTATCCAGTTGGTAAATTGGGGTCTACCCCACCCCCTGCCTTTCCCATAAAAAGGGCCCTGGGTCTGCCCTGAATCAGGGAGCTGCTGTCCCTGGCCTCCCCTTCCCAGGGACTGCTGGACAATAAAGCTCCTCTGTGGCACTGCCACACACGGCTCCTGTCTCTCTGTCCCCGAGTTTGCCTCGGGTGATCTCACAAAGAGCTGAATCACAGAGCTGGAATCCCCTGTAGCTGAGAAATGGCTACACTTGCTGGGATCACCGCTGTGCAGGGAGGCTGCCTTGGCCCCTAGGAGAGTTGTTCTCTGCTGGACACTCTTTCTAGGAAGGTCCTGGCTTTTGGTGCCTAACCAGCACCCTGCCTCCGGCAACGCCAAATAAGTTTTGCTACCAATATTATACCAAATGTTTCAGCAATTCATTCAAATTTTATTATAGGAGAGAGTGAGAATTCTATTTTGCCACATCCAGCACCTGGAAGAAATTTCTGACTAAAGAAATAAGCAGACTTTGTGCTAAGACAAAAGAAGTTTAATTTTGTTGTTTTTAGTAAATTAAATATGGAATAGAGAGGATATGCTTTGGTGCTGGGTGAGACTAACCAAATAAACAATCAAAAGACAGAGTAGACAAGATTTATACTTTTAAAAAGTATTTTTGCAACCTATTTTTTCTTGTTGTTTTATGTGGTTTCTTTTACAAAATACTATATTTAATATCATTTCTAATGCCATCAGGATTGTGAAGCACAGAGCGTACCACTACTCAGTAAGAGACAAAGTGGTTATTATTCAGTGATATGTTTGCTGTTCTCCTATTGAATTTTTGCTGGGTATTAATAGAAAATAGTTTTCCGTAACTTACACAATTTGTGTAACTGCAGAACTCTTAATGTGTGAGTTTCCTCAGCTATCAGGGGTTCCATTTATTCTCATTTAGAGAAAAAGCTTTGTACATGAAATCTATTGTCATATTTGGTATATTGTGTATGTCCACAATTTAAAAAAATACACAGACACTGTTTAAGACTAGAATACTCTTCATATGAAATGCTGAAAAATAAAAGTACATCATATAAGGTCATTTCAAAATTGGAAATTTGCTTGTACTGCTTGATCTAAGAAATCTTTTAAATTGAATAGACAGTGATTCATCATGAACAGCTTTATCTCTTAGTAGTTCCATTATAAAGATAAAAGAGTCATTGCATTTTACCAAAATTAAGGTTTAGTGTGACTTCCTTTTTTCATTATTTCGGTTAGAGTATTGTAAGAGCTTCTGACAAATACCTTACTCATAATTCATTTGAGAACATATATTCTTTGCCAGAGAATTTTAATTTCTTGCAAGAATTACATCTCCTAAAAAGTGATAGAGAAAAATCATTCCATTGAATTTGCCAGGGTTTAAAAGAACCTGTTGTAATTCCTTATTTCTACCACAAAAACTTGTCAAATGTTAGTCTCAGTGGCACTTATTAGATTAGCAGTGCTTCTGAGCCCAGCCATACCCCAGCTCCACGTAGGTTGTTCTGTTGCCTGCAAAGCCCCTGTTTTCTGGAGGAGAAAAACACTGCCAGGGTAAAAGAACCTGAAGCTGGATGGCCTCAGTCTTCATCTGACCTGGACAAATCAAGGCCTAGCATTTTGGGAAACACTGCTGCATATTCTCACTTCTCAAATGTGAAGCATCGTTATTGACTTCATTTTCTATAAATAAAAAAAAAAAATACTGGCTAGTACTTTATCAAAAGATTGTAAGGACAAATATACAGATGTTTCATGTAATTTTATATTAAAAACACCAGCTATGTAAGTTGTAACAGGTAGATGCAAGTTCACTATATGGAGCTTATTACCTCCAATTTAGCACTGGAAATAAGACTTATATAAAGTCCTGACTGAAGCACAGAGAGAAGCTTACCTACAAAAGACTGTTTGTTGAACCTTAAACCATATACCTTTAAGAAACATTTCTCACACATGATCCCTGCTAGGATCCCTGGGCAACCTAATAACTACCAGTATAAATAGTATTATGAGTTGGCTAGTTAAAATACCTGCACATTAGTAAAGTATATTATTTCTTGTTTCTGCTTCTAGGCATGTATACATAAATCCTGACAAAGCTGAGCTGCTCAGCACTAAAGCCAAGTTATAAATATAACTCAGCCAACAAAGTAAATATGGTCAGACCACATCAATTTATGCATGAAGAGGTTCACAGTACTCGTATCAACTGTGGGAGGTCCAAATTAAAAATCTACAACCCCCAAAATATCCTAGACAGAAGACTAAAATGAGTTTTGCATTAATAAATATCAAAACTTTCCTGTTGGAAGTACATTCAGTTTAATATAAAAAAGGGTCACACAAAAAAATCCCAACAAAAAATGGAATGATATTTCTGATTCTTACCAAAATACAAGTTGTCTAAATTTTGGCTAACATGTACATTCAGGTATTACAGAATATAGTTGTGATGGTTAACATTTCATCAGGAAGAGGAAGACTCAGGTTCCGTCTGAAGATCTGAGTGAACATGAACAGGACATCTCCTTCTGAGCTGCAAACTGAAAGCTGAAAGAAGGCCTGAAGGCCTTAATCAAACAAAAACTTTACAACGCTGGGTTTCAGCCTGAAAGAAGTTCTTAAAATTCTGGTATGGAGGGTCTGAGTCCCAGTCCATTTCACATTACTTTTTTCTTAGACAGCTACCCAGGTCTGAGATGTTGTTCACAGGTTTTGCAGTGGTCAATAAATTATTATTAATAATTCAACATGATAGGCAGGGAAAGAGATGTAAGGGATGAAGTGAAGCTTCCCTATCCGTGCTTGATCTTTCTTTCTATATTGTTTTAGTTTAACTCTGGGGCCTTGCTTGCTGGTGGGTGCCCCATATAGTCTCACTGTCTGCACACTTAACACTAGCACCCCAACTCTTGATTAACCCCCTTCACAAATTGTACAGGATTATTCAGCCCCTCTGACAGAGTATAGAGCATTTTTCCTGGATTTTGTCTGTAGATGACCTAAGTGACTTGGCCATATGATCAAAGAAAGGCATCAGGCAGTTACCAGCTTAAAATAGAATCTCCCTAATTGATGAAGACAAAGATTTGCACCTCTAGTGGGCAATTTGACCCAATAAACTCCTGACTCACCTTGCAAAGGCCTGAAATCACCTTTCACTGACCATTAGAAGAATCCTAAGGAGACTATGTTGCTAACTGGGGTATTCAATTAAGTGTCTAAAATTAGGTGGTTGAACTCCAGTGCAAAAACAGAGCAGACCTGGGAGTCAAAAGTATCTCTGTTCCAACACACCTCTGTAATCACAACACGTTTCTAAAATAAGACATGTTTGCTCAGGTGGCAATATTTACATAGCAGTTAAATTGATAGTAAGTGTACCTCTGTTGTGACGAAAATGAAATGTTTTACTATTAATTTACCAAATAAAGCTGGATTTTGTCCATCTAAATTAGGGGAAAGAAACAGCCAGGAATGTTGAAAAGTGCATCTTTTGTTATAAAAATATCTTACCTCATAAATTCTGTTTATCTTAAAACATTTGCATTTAGTTTATTGAACTTCCAAAATAAAGATTTATTTTTTCCTGCACTAACTGAAATAAATTCTGCTTGGTATTTTTTGCTGCATTTATTTTCCTCACAACAACTGGGCTTATGACAACTCACTTGTCACACTGCCGAATGATTATAATCAGCTGATAATTGAGGCTTTGTGCTAGTTAGCCTTTGCAAATTCAATTTCTTTAGCTAGAATGGTATAATTACAGCCAGATTTATGAATCAGTATTACATGCTAATTACCAATATCAGAAAATAATAGCCAAAATACTATCCTTAATAAACTGAATGTTAAACATACAGAATGCATAAATAAATTGCTGTTTTTCCTCTCATCTCAATTTTTGAATAAATGCTTATATGCTTTTCAATCACATAATTCTTACATTCAACCAAGTTGCATGTTTTGGTTTTAATTTGTTTTTACAAATGTTGGGGTGTTTCTAACATATTAAAAGGAGAGAGATTTTAGAGGAACAACCAACCGTGCAGTTTAAAGACAAGAAAGTTCTCAGGTTGTTTGTTTCTGCTTTCTCACAGAAGATAAACACTGACACCTAATCTTGATTGCAATCACATTTTAATGACATTTCTTATCCTTCCCAATCTTCCAGTTTATAATTCTCTAACCTTCTAGTGAATTTAAAGACAGAGAGAGAAGGAAAGGCACTCAGTTTGGATGTGTGGTAATTGGCAAAAGGAAGAGTCAATTATCACATATTATTAACACAGACATGCTACATCTGGTAGTGACTGAGTCTGTTTGTCTAGAAATACCTATCAAACAAATAATTAAAATCAAGTGTTGGCAGATGTGGATCTTGCCTCTCATGATTGCTTTTCCTGATGTGCAGGATTTGATAAAGTCTTCCAGTTTAATTTCTGAGTTGCTGGGTTTTTTAAACAATATCTTAGATGTTCAAAAGAATGTATGCACAGTACCTGGAAAGACTACCTAGGAAAATTAGACATCTGTCTGTGTTTATCTTGATTTTCCCAATTGTACAGGCTTAAGCTCTGCTAAAAGGCTGTGGAAAGTAGAAACAATCTGTATTCTTATTGTGCACTTGCAGCCCTATAGGAAAACCTGCTGGGATTGGCTGCAGATGGCTTCATCTCAGAAGAAGAATGTGCTTCCTAACAGTTGCTTGTTCTGTATGCATGATCAAGCAACAGTCAATGGTTTCCTGTGCCTCATTAACTGTAGTGACAGGAAGAAGTATGATTCTCCAAAAATACTTGCCCTTCCTCCAAACTAAGGTAACACTGCACAGAAGAAGCACCAAGAAAGTTGAATCTTGTGTTTGGGGGTTTTAGTAGAACAAATCAAGAAATAACAAGAATTGTAAAAAGTAGCATAAAATTATATTCAAATTCTTGACAAGATTTTCACATTATAGTAACCTTAAGCTTTTGATATGTATGTCATAATCTTCTCTCATTAAATGAAAAGAAGGGATTATTTTGGTTTGACAGGTGCTCCTTTTTTTTTTAAGTTACAAATGTACAACTCAAGTTTCTGTAAAATTTTGCTGCTGCTGAAGATTCTCAAAAGTTGTAGTATAACTCAGTATGCATGTAGACCAGGATTCCTTAAATACCTGTTTTAATGTTCTGTGTTTTAACCTGCAGGGAAAAAGGCAGGGCTGAAATTTCTTGGTTTTCTGTTGCAACAGAGAGACCTGTGGAAGTTTAAAGGGGAATCAGCAGAAATATTTAAAGTTCATTACTTTTTTTTCCTGAGTTGTTTATGCAGTCATAATCAAGTCACTCTTTCCCCCTGTAGGTTTTCTACCATTTCTACCATTTTTCTATTTCCACTATACCTGCTAAGATTCATATCATCCTGAAGAATGTATTTAAAAACAGTGAGCTGGTGTGCACCTTGAGAGAAACTCTCTACTGACTGTAAAGGAAATCCTTTTGATTCAGGTGTGACAGCTATGCTAAATTCTGCCCAGGCAGTTTCAGTCCTTGTCCCTAAACTAATATTTCCCAGTTTAAACACTTCTTTCTCCTACATCTCCCAAAATGAAATATGAAAGTATGGTAATAAAATGACCATAAAAGTTACTGCAGTCTAATGCAGCACATTTTTTCATAAGTGTGAAAGATACACTTATTTCTAACCTTGAAAGTTTCTGAGATAACAGACTTAAAGTCCTGACAAGCTCAGTACTGCTTATCTAAGCTGTGATAGTTCCCCCTGGAAAACATACAGCTGGCAACCAATGCATCTAGTTCACTGGGGAATTATCACAACAAATTAGTTCCCCCAAATTCTTGTTAAAAAACTCTAAGATGTATTTAAAGACATGGCCACCAGGTCGAGGGAGGTGATTCTGCCCATCTGCTCTGCTCTTGGTAGACCCCACCTGCAGTGCTGCATCCTGCTCTGGGGTCTTCAGCGAAGGAAAGATGTGGATCTGTTGGAGCAAGTCCAGAGAAGTGCCACAAAGCTGATCTGAGGGCTGAACCAACTCCACTCTGGAGGCAAGCTGAAGAAGCTGTGGTTGTTCGGCCTGGAGGACAAAATTGCAGCTTTCCAGTACTTAAAGGGAGCTTATAAAATAAATGGAGAGTGACTTTTCACATGGACAGACAATGATAGAATAAGCTAAAAGAGGAGAGATTTAGATGTTGGGAAGAAATTCTTTACTATGAGGGTGGTGAGACACTGGAACAGGTTGCCCAGAGAAGCTGTGGCTGCCCCATCCCTGGAAGTGTTCAAGGCCAGGCTGGATGGGGCTCTGGGCACCCTGATCTAGTTGGAGATATCTCTGCCCATGGTGGCAATGTACATGATGTTTAAATCCGTTCCAACTCAAACCATTCTGTGACCCTGGGTTCTATTTATGCTGAGTTTTTAAAATGGAAAATGTGTCCCGTGCAGAAGAGATGGTACAGTATTCTGCACAGTATTTGTTGGTATTTACTCAAAATACACAGTGTAATGCATGCAATTTCCACTCACTCTTTCATTTTATCATTTGGAGTCCTCTGTTGCGTTCTAATAAAGCTACTCCTAAGTAATTATTATTCCTATAATCAGATTTATTTTTCTTCACTATTATGGTGGTGTTTTTTCTCTCACAAGCATATTAGAGTACACATTTATATAAAACTATTAATTATTCTGGCAAGGTAGATGAAGCCCTTCAGTCAAATATATGTGCCTAACTTAAACCTCACTTTGAAAGTAAATAACAAAATAGATGTACACACATTTTTGAGAGCACTGACAACCTAGAATTTTTCATTCATTGGGGTTGTAGCAGTTTGGGTCTTTAGAATGTCAATTATCTGTCCCAATTAAGTGCATCAATGGAAGCCTAGAAGCCAAATATTAAGAACCAATTAAAAAATTCTTGGCTCTGTGTTTAATAAAAACCTTGAATTTTAACTTCAGTTACATAGGTACCAGGGTCTATTTGTTTGATGCACTTGGTCTGTATATACTCAATAAATGCATATGTTAGATGTTTTTTAATGAGAAAAAATTATGAATTATTGTATTATGAACGCTAGACTAGTTTTGGGTTTTTTTTTTCTTAGTGGCTACTGTCTGCCACACATGCTATATTGAAAACAGTTCTAGCCATTATAGTTATTTTTTGACCTATTACATATTCCTTCACTAGCAAAACAATTCAGTGCTCAATTACAGTGGAGTGAACCAAAGTCGATAGACCGAATTTTTCACCTTCTCTTTCTTAGAGATATCTTACATTAAATGAGGCAGAATAAGTTTACTTGTAAATTAGTAAGAAACAAAAACAAGTCATTGATTTTATTTTTCTTCAAGTAAAAGCAATCAGGAAGGGTGGGTTTGTTGATAACCCTGTGTTTATCTACCTAAGCAATGTTCAGCTGCAGTTGTGCTTGGTTGCATAACCCACAAATGATATAGCTTCATCCTTTCTCAATCCAGTGAATGTGTGTGACAGTCACTAATGGGACAGACATTGATTCTGCTTCCAACTCTCAGAAGCCTTTGTTGTTTTCCCAGATATTACTTATTTTCTGAGGTATAGGTAAATTATTTACTTACAGTACAGTCTAACAAACAATTCCAGTTTTGAAGGAAGAATTTTCTTTTTAAATGTCTAGCTTGTAAAAAATTAAAATAATGAATTAAGAAATAGGCACCTATATAGTTATGTCGTAATAGAAACAGAAAATAGAGGTTTCTGAAAAACAATTTGGGTTTTTTTAAGAAGTCTTTATAAAAATCCTTCCCATACACACTGCCCTTCCCAGCTGTCTTTCCCACTCTCTTTAACTTCAAATTTTTCTGCAAAAGGC
This sequence comes from Monarcha castaneiventris obscurior, assembly GCA_026261815.1. NCBI lineage: Eukaryota > Metazoa > Chordata > Aves > Passeriformes > Monarchidae > Monarcha > Monarcha castaneiventris. Next base: position 6,002,277 of record JAMPIT010000510.1, on the reverse strand, counting down.
ATCAGTTACTCAGAACAAGAAGTCACAGGGTGGCTTTGCTTTTCTCTTTCTCTGGCTCTTCTCCAGCAGAAGGACAAGATGTGGACCTGGACAGTCAAGAGCACTGAGGGCTATAGAAGGGCAGGCTCATTTCTAGTTCTGTTAGAGGCCTGGAGGGGGCTGCTGGGGCAGCAAGGCTGAGAGCTAGTCAAGGAGAAAAAACTGGATAATAGCGGATGTGAAAGAGAGGGAATAACTTCAGGGACACACACCTGCCACTTCAGCCTTCTCTCTGACAGGAGAGGTAGCAGCAAGAGCTGGCAGGGCCAAAGATCTTTTTTTGCCTTTTTGACTTCTTTGGCTTCAAGCACCATTGCCTTTTTCTGCTGCCTTTACTGGAGTGTTGAGGGTACTGCTGTCAAATATATCAGTAATTTTCTTTACAGACAGATAAAAGTAGTAGTGTTTTTGCTGTTATAACCTAATGATATAACAAGGATTGTAAGCAACAATAAAATCCTTTATGACACCACTGATGTAGCAGGAAGACAAGAGGATTTTTTATTCAACATCCCTTAAAAGACTCATCTGACCTTTCCCATTACACTGTGGTAAGTGCAATGGGAATTGTTAAGGGCACTGTTCTCTCTTTGTTCCACAGAGGTTAACTGCTGGTCACCTCCTTCTGCTGTCACCTCTTTACTCCACAGGTGCTGACTATTCTCTCTCAAGTGGTCTGGTAGATTACCATAATTATTCCCAGAGCAACTGTAAGCGGTATTTAGTCTTTGTTTTGTTGCTTCTTGTTAGAACTGATGAAAGCATTGTGTATATATATGTGTGATTATGCAAGCATATGTGTAAACATTGTCAAAACGTGACAGCTAGAAAGTACCAATGGCTAATAGAGATTCGTTTAATTACACTACCTTCTGTTTGCAGTGTTTGCACATTGTCTATGTATCTTTATTTCTACCTCTTTGATCTCTTATCTGCCATGATAGCATACCATAACCTTCAACATTTATATGCTTTACGGTGTTGTTAGTGATGAATTGTAAACTGTTGTAAGTTACTTTTTTCCTTTATACCTTACATAGAGCAGTTGTCTTTGATTCTTCATCTTGTATAGTTTTCCCCTTTGATTTTCTCCAGCCACAGAAACAGCACTGGAAGTTCTCTGTTTCATAGGAATTTTTATTAGTTACATAAACAATTAGTTACATAAACAATTGACAGTTATAACAAGCCATTTTGAAAATGCATGTCTTCCTTTTTAGGTACCTCAAAAGAAGAATAACATAATGTATGCGAGCTATGTTATGAGACAATTACAGATAATATCATACTTCTATGTAAAATTGAAATAAGATTGAGTGAGGTATCTTTTTCCCTCAATACAGATGGAAATAACTTCTATGAAAAAATTTTTTGTCAAATGAGAAACCAAAGCAAAGAAAATATAGGCATGAAAACCAATCTAAGCAAGTACATTCCAGAATGTACACATCTGGTCCTTTGCCAGAGTAGAAAATTTGAAAGCATGACTACATAATACTTGCGAGGACTATAAAGGTATCCCCAAGCCAGGACTCATTCTGACATAGCTGAGTTTTTGCTGTATGCCCAGGCTAAATTGCCAGGCTGAAAGGCAGACCATGAAGTCTAAACCCGGTGGGGTGTGGATGCCACCATACAGCTCCTGGGATCAGATGACTGTATCTGCATATGCCTGTCCCAGCAGTGTTGTACTGTGGTTCAATGTTTAAAAGAAAAAAGAATAAAGAAAAGAAAAACAAAAGAAGAGAAACCCCAACAAAACAAAAGAGTAAACAGAGGCAGCGGGCAAGCTCAGCATTGAACTGGTGATCATTTGCATTGCTTAACTACTCTGGATGTCATGGCATTAGCTACTGTGTATCACCACTTTGGGGTAATGTCTAGAGCTAGCTCAGAAGAGAGGTAAGGTTGGTACAGATTTGATAGCTGTACTTGAATACTTAATAGGTATTTTCAACCTTAAAAATTCTATAAGATTGTGCCAGACCTTAAACATTCTTCCAACAAAACAGGCTTCGTGTCATCAGACATCCATCCTTGTCCCAAGGCAAAGTCAAAAATATCTGTGATTTCATATTGTACAAGCAAAGAATCACAGAATCGTTTTGGTTGCAAAAGACCGCTAAAATCCCAGAGTTCAGCCTTTGACCAATCACTAGCTTGGCAACTAAACCAGAATATTAAGTGCACATCCAGTCATTTCTTAAACACCTCCAAGAATGATGACCCCACCACCTCCCTGGGCAGTCCATTCCAGCATTTAAGAATCCTGTCCACGAAGAAATGGTGCAGTTTGAGGCTATGTTCTCTCATCCTGTCAGTGGTTTCCTGATAAAAGAGGCTGGCCCCCACCTCATTACAACCTCCTTTCAGGTAGAGAGCGATAAGGTCACCCCTGAGCCTCCCTCTGGACATGTTCCAGCACCTCAATTCTTGTAGTGAGGGGCCCAGAACTGACCACAGGACTTAAGGTGCAGCTTCACCAGTTCTGATTACAGGAGGACAATCACTGCCTTGGTCTTGCTGGCCACACTATTGCTGATACAGGCCAGGATGCCATCGGCCTTCTTGGCCACCCGGGCATACACTGGCTCATGTTCTGCTGCTGTCAGCCAGCATCCCCAGGTCCTTTTCTGCTGAAAAACCTCCTTGCCATTCTGCTCCCATCTTATAGTGCTGCATGAGATTGTTGTGATCATACTGTAGGACACTGGCCTTGCTGACCATCGTACTGTTGGCCTTGGCCCATTGATCCAACCTGTCCAGATCCTTCTGCAGATCCTTCCTACCCTCCAGCAGATCAACACTCATACCCAACTTAGAGTCATTCACAAACTTACAGAGGTTGCACTCAATCCCCTTGTCCAGATCATCAGTAAAGATTTTAAACAAGACTGAGCCTGAGCCCTGGGGAACAACACTCATGACGAGCCATTCATGGGATGTGACACCAATCTCCATCACTCCCTGGGCACAGCCATCCAGCCAGTTTTTAACCCAGCAAAGAATGCATGTGTTAAAGCAGTGAGCTGCCAGCATCCCCAGGAGAATGTAATGAAAGACAGTATAAAAGGCTTTGCTGAAGTCCAGGTAGACTGTTTCCACAGTCATTCCCTCATCCACATGGCATGTCACCTGGTCAAAAAAGGAGGTTAGGCTGGTCAGGTAGGACCTGCCTTTCCTAAACCCTTGCTAGCTGGGCCTGATCCCTTGGTTGTCCTGCTGTGCTCTCTGATCATACTTACGGGCTAGACTCCTTCTTTTAAACAGGTGAACCCCATCTTCCTCCAGCAGACCTGGAGCCATATAATCCATCCCATGATCGAAAAAGCTAAAATACCACTGATAACACCAGTCTTTAAGACACATGTCTTAAAGATTACATGGGTTCTCTTGTTCCTTTTGGCATTTCCCCTGCTACCAAATGTTAAGATCTAGTTTTAAGGTTCTTAGAAATTCCTCTGCCCCAATTAAGGTGCAAGCGAGACCATATGCCAGTGACAATAGTAAGGGTTTATTTGACGGTAAATATGAGAGAGAGAGAGACAGAAAGAAAGAAAAAAGTAGAAAATGATTGGGGGGGACAGAAAGAGAGACAGAGAGAGAATAAGGAAAATATCACCACTCCGTGGATCCTAGGATGTTCCGGTGATCCTCTGCAGCTGGTCTGGTGGTGGTGAAAGTCCTCCCACAGAAGCACAGAACCTGGTGGGTTTATATGCTCAGACCAGGCGGCAATGTCCGGCCATGTCCCCCTGGAGGAGGGGCATGCAGTCTCTCACAGCAGACTCTGGGTCTGTGCATCACAGGCAGTCCTGTGGGGCCAAGCCCCTCACGTGAAAGTCCCGTGGATGTGGCCTGTGGGGTTGGGGGTTCCACAGCTGGGCCAGTTTGTGTAATCTGAGGATGGGTGTTTATTGCCTCTCACCAGAGCTTACACCATGTACCCAACACCTCCTCCTGCCCCCTCAGCTGGGGGGAGTCTGTGTAAACCTGGCTTCTGTGAGCTCTCCCCCCACCTCAAACACAGACAGGGATAGTTGCAGTTGATGCCATCCTTTTGTGGATGCATACCTTTCCTTCAGCCTGAGATGATTGAACAATGGGTTTCCCTTTATCTAATCAGCAGTTTGACTTTCAGTCCAAAGTTCCAGTCTTCAGAGAAGCTCCTTCACTTGTAGCTTCTTCATAATGAGCAAAACTTTGTATCAATGTTTGAGGCATGAACTATTTTCAGTCTCTGACACCAAAGGAATCGAGGAAAACATCACCCGTGCACCTGACCCTTGAACCAGTCTCCCCAGTGCCTTGAAGTCCTTTTTGATTCCCCTAGCACTTGTCTCATCAACCTCCTTGTTGCCAACGCAGACAACCAGCAGTGAGTAATAATCAGAGGGCTGAATTTGTCCAGGGACTGTCTTACCTGGGCCCCAGGGAAAAGTTCTCTGTGGGACAAGTCCAGTAGGCACACAGAACCCTCAGTTCCCCTCATAATAGAGTTGCCTACTATGATCACTTTCCTTTCTTTCTTAGCACCTGTAGTTGTGATCCATCTGGTTGACTGACTTGTTCTGGTCAACTCCTCAGACAGACCTGGATCTCCACTGTCATTTGCCTGACCCTCAAGTTCCAAAGCATCATATTTATTTTTTATGGGCACTTGGGAAGGCAAGGGAGGCCAGAAGAGCATAGACAGTTTCATATAATGATACAAACCAAATAAGGTGTAATGCTGGAAGGCTTCTGTTTAACCTTTAATATATATATTCAATGAGTTTAAAAGCAATTACTTCAGACAAACTAAATTTCACATTCTAGAAAAGTAGCTATTATCTGGAATGTATGCTACCCTTCCTGTAGTATCAAAAGTTTAACATTGTTCTAATATATTTTAAAATAAAAAATTTAGACTTAGTTTGAGACCTAAATAGTGCTGTCAAGAAAAGAGAGAGTAGTATCCTATTGGGAGAATTTTTTAGACTGACAGGATCTTATAAATTTCTATTGTTATTAATAAAATGTTCAAGAAAATGCATTTTCTAGGAACTTTACAAAAAATGCATTTGAGTTATAAAAACAACAGTAGAAAATAGGTATTATAGGATCCCCTCTCCACTGATCCACAGAGAATGGGTTCTTAAAGTTCTCAACTGCAAAGTCATGGATTTTCACTTCAAGGTTTTAACACAGGAGGTCTCCAGTTTGATCCCTATGTGTCACCCTAGCCTAAGGCTGTCATGAAGGCACATTTGTAAAAGTGCACAAAGCAATGCAGAGAAAAATGCAGTGTGAAGAAAAAACAAGTCAATCAATACTGTTTCAGAGAAAACGACAACTGTAATAAGTCATGAAGAATTAATATTAATTTACAACTGTGTGGAAATAAAACAGAGAAATCATGCCTGAGGCCATGACCCTCCAGATGCACTGTTTATTTTCAGAGCTGTTTTTCTTCCTGAGCTCTGTCAAGATATTAAAAAATTATTTATTTATTTTGGAAAAATATAATAAGCTGCTTTTCATGCAAGAGATATTTCTAGCAATTTCAGGGAAAATGATCAGTATTTTTCATTCCTTGACTTAGGTTTATGGACAGTGGTGCTTTTTTTCCTGTTTTTCTCTAGGATTTTGTCATTGCTGAATCACTGAGAGCCCTCAGAATACTAGATAGTTATTTCTTTTCTTTGAAAAGTTACACACACATAAGCAGAACTGTTTCAGCAAACAGGATCATTTATATTTTATATTTTGTGGTTCTTCATGGATTTGATTCAGAAGTAATTCTGTCCTGTTCGGCTCTTCTGCCTCTCTTTGGCAATTTCATGTTTTGACATATATTATAACTACATCAGTGTATTGATTTGCAGAATACCTCTCCTATTTGGAGGTGCATAGTCATAATTTGCTGCTTGCAGCCATGATGATGACTGGGATTTTATCACACCATCTGTTTGAAACTTAGATCTTCCTTGAAGACTAGAGGAAAAATATACTATCATCAGAGCTGAAATATTTTTCTGGTCAAATGAGTATTATTAAGATGTATGAAGCAGAACTTGGAAGATCATCCAGAATCCATTTTTCAGCAGTAGAAGCTAATTACACTGATCCTTCAAGTGAGCGTCAAGATTCCTAGAGAGAGTATATTTGATTGTTTTTTACTGGACAGCTCTCTGTAAGAAACCCTAATACTTGATATTAAAGTAATGCTTCATAAGATCAAAAGTATTGGATGATAAATAAGAGGAAAATTCTGGTGGTCCTAGGAGGAGGAATTTTATTAAGAATATTATTTGGAGAGATACTGCAGCTGTAGTGAGAATTGCAGCTTTGGGCATAGTGACTAGCTGCTGCTGCTGCTTGTTCCATACTTTTGCCTGTTGCTACCTGTTCCCCATTATTTGAGTACCTTTCAATTTGGCTTGCTAGAAGAGGAGATCAGCTTAGTTAAGTGGAGTCTCTTACTCCAATTTCAAGACCAATTTTTCATACATTATGATTTTGTGAAATTTAAAAACATTTGGAACAAAATTTTGGAACTGATTTCTCTGAATAATTTTTACTTACAGAAAAAGACAGTTTCATTTTCACTCCAAACCAGATTATAAGAATTTCTGGAAATCACTTCATTTTCCATGTTTTTTGATATGAAATTTGGTAAAAAAGTGGATAATGTTTACATTGAGACTATTTCTGTATTTTCCTCTGCAATAAATAACCCTGGTACTCGTTGCAAGATCCATTCTGTATTCTATGTGAAGCATGAAGTCTATGAAAAAAAAAAGATTTATAAACAAGTATTGAATGTCTATGTACACAAAAGAGTTGCAAAATAAAGTTACAGAAACAGCTTCAAATCTGTCATTTCTTATCATCTCAGTAACTGTTTTCTTGCCATCTTTAATGTGGTGTCATGGTTTCTGGGGAAGCCTGCACATATTTTTAACATGCACTTGATCGGTACAAAGATTTCTGTGATATCTATAATGGGAAATTGGTATATTTCTCATTTCTTTTGAAACCTGGCTATCACCTACCCAGACCCTGGAGAAGGAATTCGAATCACCTACTTTTAAACTTTCATACTGTGAACATTTCTATCTGAACCAGTCACTAAGTGGTCCTTTTGTAGTTGTTGCCCAATAGAGACAAAGAATCTCTTATGGATACATTTTATCTACTTTAGATGCTCATTTTAACATTAAATTAATTCTACTCCAGAAGTGCATACTTTTTCTCTACTAACTTGAAGTTTAGGATGACTAGCTCAGGCATATAAGTTTGCAGTTTGTACAGTTACACTTGATCCAAAGTCTACTAAAGGAAATCACTAAAGGAAACTCTTGCACTGTCTTTGCACTTAATCTCATTGCATAGACCTGCCTTGGAACAAGTCCTTTCTTACTTGCTTCTGTGATTTAATCTAGAATGATGCAGTTATTTATGCATCCAATTCTATTATTAGCTTCAGTGCTTCTCCCTTTTTCGTGTTTGCTGCTGATTGTGAAAGGAGGTATTAAGCATTCATTTACTAATTGTCTCTTATTAATAGCCAATCATATTAGTGAAGGAAAACAAGCATTTCACTTCCTCAGTTTTTTCATTTTCATTTCCTCCTCATTAATGCATTGCCCTTGTCACTCAAGGAAGGCCTCCAGATAAGAGTTAAAACCAGAGAGCTCCAAAACTGTTTTTCTTGTTTCGTATAAATCTCTTCACATTGCCATATGCACTCCTAGATGTAAAAGTTTTGGCAAGGATGAGTTGTTTTTTTGCTTGCTTGAGGCTTACTATAAGAAAGCAAAGTCTGGTGTACACAGCAGCGACAAATTCTGTTCTCATTTGAAACCAAGAGAGCTTAGCACTTCTGAATTGTTTAGGGTCTATTATATTTCAAACTTAGCTGCACTCCCTTCTGTAGACTGTAGCAAACATATATTGTTTAAGGATCTGTATCTTTAAGGTCTTGAAATCTGTTCTGGCATCTGAGTCTCATTACAGTAAAGGAAACAATGCAGTACTTTGAAACTGTAGCTCAGTTTCTTTGAAATCCCAAGATATTCTTATTTTAAATCTGGAGCTGGGAGTGGGTAGGCGAAGATATATGACAAACACAATACTGACTTTGGCCCTCCATTTGAAAAGGCTGTATTAGGCCAGAGAGATATAATTAGGTCACTGATAACCAGTCATGGAGTAATACTCATGCAGGTGGAGTTTCAGTCTGAGAAGGATTTTTGCACCTGAGAAGGCACTGGCAAACAGAGTTTCTTGTCACGTTTCTTGGAAAGGTCATCTGGGGCTTAATTACAATCATATAACAAGTTTTTCATAGCAGTCACATTTTGCTGCACCCTCTTGGAGGTAGGTAGCAAAAAGGTTTTTTCTCACATTTTACAGAATGCTGCTGCAATAGACACACCACTCCTGCCTTGAGACAAGATAATCTGTGCAAACAGAAGAGAATTGCTAAAAAGAGGAACACAGAAAGTTCAGAGGCAGGGCGGGAAAGACAATTTTGCATGTTCAGATAGCTTTCTGTAGAAAAGAAATATATATAGTGAAGTGCTGATCAGCTGGGTTCACTTGCTAGATGGTCACTAAAGCTTGGTTCAGAAAATGGGTCAACAAAATTACTTTCACTAGAGACCTCTTGCCTCTGGGAAGAATTTCAGTTTGAATACAAAAAGCTTTTGCAATGAAGGACATTTTATTTACAGTGTTTAAATCCATTCCACATTTTAGTTTAGTTTCAGTGGCAGGACAATAAATTTGCTAGTGATTAGCAAAATGAAAGCTATGATGGATATTATTTTGTTTCTGCTTTTTTGTTAAATGATAGGCATACACCTAGGTATTGAGGAGATTTCAGTATATATTCTGGCAAGGGTTGGATTCCTCTGAGAGGAAAGGGACTAATCAGGTTAAAAGGGTTGATTTAATGCTACATTATAAATCAATAAAGTGAAGTCATGAGATTCACACAAATTATATTCATAAAGATTTTTTTTTTGAGACTTTTAAATCCCACACACTCCCTTTGCATCTGGAACAACATAATTGGAATGGGGACTTATTTAGCACCATTTTAATGGAGCTGATTATCATTTCAGCATAAGAGTTGCTCATCACAGTAGGGAGGTCTAACATAACATAAACTGAGACCATTAAGGTTCCATGATTAGGATACTCATTTTAGGTCAACTGTAATATTCTAATACAATATTTATCTGAATCTACAGTAAAGGCAAAAAGTGTTCACCTGAGGAGTTTATTTACTATTTTTTTCATATTCTCTAAGTAATATAAGAAGACAGGAATAATTTATTCATATTTTTATTTTAATGGAGGTTATTTAGAGGATTTTTTATTACTTTATGAGAAATGTCAAGTATGCGTATAAATCTGCTGCACAGGAAACCTATTACAGCCACATTCCTAACACATAGGCTTAGACCACAGGTGGTGAAACAAGAAGAAACAGTAAAAATGTAATTTCCCCTATTTCTCTAACACATTGTCTTTCACAGAAAACAAATGGATTCTTATTTTGACTGCACACTAGCTCTTTCCTGTTTCTTGATCTGAATTTCACTCTGTGGGACTGAGAGACAAATCATCTTTGGTCCTCATTCTGCTGGAAATACATACTGAAGACCTGGAAAATGATGCTACTTTCTCCATTAAAAGCCCTTGAAGGGACTCCAACAACTTCAGTGTTCTTGGGACAGCGAGGCTGATTGCCTGACTGTAAGAGTTAAAACATTTCATACTGTTACAGGGAACTTTAAGGGATTAATTTGCTGAGATGCGAGCTGATTTTAACTCTATCATCTAAACTCTGTGGAAACAGAAAAGAGTCAGAATACATTTGAATTAAGTCCTGAGATAAACTCTTCTGTCCTTCTGTTTCGGATATGAGTAGAAAGCCTGTAAATAACATACAATGAAGTGAATGAATACTAACAATGTATAGCAATCAAAAATATTCCATAGTATAAGCAGCAAGATTCTCCTGGAAATGGATTGAGAAATGCATCCCATTTAAGTTATCCTCACAGCTTTCATTAACCTCCATTAACAAAGCAGCAAGCCCTGCACAAATGTCATAAACATCACAATGAGGTACGGATGCACTTTTCTAATTCTGTGAACTTATTTCAACCTTCTACATTGATTGAAAAAAATATTTGTACAGCAGCATAGTAGCAATTTTCCACTATACTTTCTGGAAAAAAAAAAATCAAGTACTGCAATTTACCAATGAAGGAGCAATTTTTTGTGTCCAGTGGAACATTTCTTCTGTTATTACTGAAACTTGCTTGTGAAATTTAGCATCTATTTTCATCTATTGTCTTCCTACAAAACAAGTTTCAGTTAACCACATAAAATTATATTTTTACCATAAGGGGTTTCAAAAACCTTTACCTCCTTGAGATGTTTGATTTATTTCTTTTTCTCTTTTTTCTTTTCTTTTCCTTTTTCCTTTTTCCTTTCCTTTCCTTTCCTTTCCTTTCCTTTCCTTTCCTTTCCTTTCCTTTCCTTTCCTTTCCTTTCCTTTCCTTTCCTTTCCTTTCCTTTCCTTTCCTTTCCTTTCCTTTCCTTCTTTGAAATATGCTACATTATGGGCAAAGATTCTTGCTTTTATTGAATTTTAAAAAAATCTTCCTTGCTAAATAATGCCTAAAATTTCTTTTCAAACCTATTTTTCATATTTTTTCTTAATCCCTAACACAGAAATACTTGACCTAGGACCTAGGTGCTGTACATAGCTCCAAGGACAATTCATTTCATTCTGTTCTTGGTATTGAGTGCTTGTCTCCCAGCTCATATTTTTGGGTCCTTTGTTCAATGTTATAGCTGGTAGGTGTTTGGGGACAGAGTGACAGAGGATGAAACATCCACAGTATCACTCACATTCTTCCTCATGAGCTTCTGTAGTATTTTCTTTTCTGCTTCAGGAGCTTCATCCAACACAAGAAAGGAGCTGAGAAAACTAGAATGTGTATAAAAGTTGGATATATAGTATAGACACTGAATACCTTGTAGTTTTGTAGAGTGGAAGAGCAGAACTCAGACTCCTTCTCAAGGAAATAGATGTCAGGTGGTGGGGGGACAAGACACACCACAGAGATTATTTTAATTTCTTACTTTGTTTATAAAGCATAAGGACCAATTTTGTTAAACTATTCCTCGCTCAGAAAAATAAGAAGATGAAATCCTGTTTTTTGCTTTCTTTTTTTTTCCAGGTCTCACAACATTTAGCTATTGTCTAAAGATGTGTCATCATTTTTCACTTGCAATCTGCTTGTTTTATTAAGTTATTGTTTTATTTTCTGTAAAAAGAAAACAAATGTTCAAAAACAGAATGGAAAATGATAGGTAGATTTTTTATTGTCTTACATTACATGACTTTAAGTAATTCTATGTGGTCTCAGCTATGATTTCAGAATGTCTGAAATACATACAGCTTCCTCTCTAGACATATTCCAATCTGTGCTGTTAGAGTTGCTTCGATTCTGCTTTCTGAATGCTCCTAGTGAATACAATTTTCACTGCCTTTCCTGCAATAGTAAATACAATTAAAATGTTTTCTTGAAATTGTACTATCTCCACTGTGGTAATTTTTTTTATCAGTCAGTCATGGTCTACTCTTTTCACAGTTTCTTCTTTTCGCCTTGCGTTTTTCATCTCACCCTATTGTAATCAATCAGTACTGTCTTTCCCTATCCTATACCATTACTTTAAGCCATTTTTCCTTCTCTCTCACAAGCTGAGTGTATAAAACAGCATTTGTCTTATCTATTTCTTACCAAAAAAAAAAAAAAATCCAGTCTTTCTCTGGAAAAAGATTCCACCTGTCAGGGCATTTTCTTTTGTAATAATTTCTTTTCTCACTCAACAAAGCTTCACTATATGCATCCAAGGACTACATGAGGGAAAATTTATGTGAAGGTCAGTCAGTCAATGCTTTGTGATATTCTTGGAATTCATATATTTTTTCAGGTTTTAAAATATCTCTTGCACCTCATTTAAGCTATATATTAATGCACTGAAGAAAACATAGGGAAGTAACATGTATTAACAAAGCTCATTAGGTGTCCTTTTAAGAAATTATCACAGGGATAGGGAAGGGAAGGGAAGGGAAGGGAAGGGAAGGGAAGGGAAGGGAAGGGAAGGGAAGGGAAGGGAAGGGAAGGGAAGGGAAGGGAAGGGAAGGGAAGGGAAGGGAAGGGAAGGGAAGGGAAGGGAAGGGAAGGGAAGGGAAGGGAATGGAAGGGAAGGGAAGGGAAGGGAAGGGAAGGGAAGGGAAGGGAAGGGAAGGGAAGGGAAGGGAAGGGAAGGGAAGGGAAGGGAAGGGAAGGGAATTTTGCACCAGTGAATACACCAAATCAGAATCCAATACAATATGCAGCAGTTGTGAAAGGAAGGGAGTTATTATTATCTCTCTTTTACTAATGATATGTGTCATGGAGAAGCGACTTGATTTGCAAGAGGTCACGCAACAGTCTGGTTGAGATGCAACCTTGTCTTTCTGACTGCTGTTAACACAGAGAAATATTACTTTGAAAATGAAAGCTCATTTCTAGTGTGCATAATATTTGTTAATAATGAACTGTAAAACCATTGCTCAGTCAAGTGTTGCCAGAATTCCCTACTAGTAAGTTTGTAAGTTAGTATTTAGCACCATTGTCAGATACATTAGTTTTTCACTTTGTAGTAAAAAGAGACGGCATACCACTGCTCTTTTCACAATCTCCAACAGATGACAGATATTAAAATGAAGGAAAATAGATAGAAATTATTATGAATATTTTAAATAAAAACTGTAAGATCAATGTGTTTAACCTGATTTAAAGTCAAAGGACTGAAAATTAATTCTGAAAGTCAAACACTTTGAACCTTTCCTTTGATGTTCTATGTCAGTCTCTGTGAGTTTTGTAAGTCTAGTAAGCATTCCACTACATTTACATAGGAGGATGTTGTCAAAAACTGCTGTTTCTTTCCTGTTTATTTTCTCATATGGTTGCTTCTAAATACTGAACTAATAGTTCTGAATTAAAATCTAAGTAGAAGAAGACTAATAACCAATCTGATTGTGAAGGAATATCAATAAACCAGCATTTACCCAATAATTGTTTTGTTGAAAATTGTTTTCTTAGCTACTTGATTTCTTCTAAGTGATGTGTAGGCATTCAAAAACACTATATGTTAATTCCTGAGGGATGTTTGTGGGAGGCTTCCAGTTTTCAAACATGAAAGCAGCACAAATATCTGCATCACTTAATAGTTCCCAGTGTAAAAATTAGATTAATGAATTTCCTAATCAGTGTCAAGCCATTTGATAGCAAAAGAAAAATTTGGAAGGATAGAGCCATAAGAAAAGTCTTCCATGTTGAACTAATTTTATAAACCCAAATGCTTGGATTACTGAAGTTTAAAAAGGTTTTGCGAGTCTTATACTATGATGGTTAAAATCTTTGCAAGATAAAGAGATTAAGTAGTAAACCGTTTTTTTTAGATATCTTGCCTTCCATGTAGGTATTTTTCTTTTGAATTTCTATTTACATTAAAATTTGAAAACAAATGCCTGAAATACATCTTATCTCTTTGCCGTACTTCACGACTCCTTTTGGATTTCAAACTGATTCAAAAGATGGGTGACAAAATATTACATAGCTACATAACCTTTCAGGAAAGCTCCTGTAATGTAAATTTGACCTTGAATTTTATCTGGAATCCACATAATGAAAGCTAGGGGTTCTGTGCAAGAGATTAATTAAAAGTAAAGAAAGTGAATATAATCCAGATATATTTCATAATGTAATTGTACCAAGGCAAATGTCTTGCCATGATGTGAGTTTAAAACCTCAAATCAAGTGAAGGTCATTTAATAGTTCTAGACATTCCCTGAAAATATTGCTACTTCTATGGATGATTTAGTGAAACATACATAATTCTGTGATTTCTTCTTCTATTCAATGATATTTTTAGTTCTAGTTAAATGCTACATGAAATTTTCCACACTATAATTTTTATTAAACCTTTTAGACTTTTAATTTCTTAACAAACTGGGAGACTGTGAAAAATGTGCTTAAATGTATTCAGGAAGCAACTAAGTAAAATCCATTTCTATTATGTTTATGCACTCCCTTTTGTACCATTGTACTTTAAAGAAAAAAAAATGTTATTCATACACTTCTCATATGTTTCTGTACTCTCTGTACACATTTATTTAAATGTATGTGTGTGTTTTTCTAAAAGTGTAAATGTTTTGGTTTTGGTAAGAAGAATCAATCCTCATATATATGCAAGTCATTTTAATATAACCCACAGACATTTATTTAAAAAATTGCATTTTGTAAATAGTGTTTTGTAAAATAAATTGTGTGGCAAACATATATTCATTATTATTTATTAATATTATTATTTTCCAGTGCAAAAGATACCTTTCAAGGAAAGACAAAATTTTTTGAAACTGGTTCAGGTGGAATTTACACAGGTCACATTGAGCTTTAAGTGAAATCCTACTTATTTCATGAATAAACACAAATAGATGAGGAAGTTCCCAGTATGCATAAACTTCAGAGGACTTTGAAATATGAGGAAATTGCTTGAAATGCAAAGTGTAATTTAGAGAGATGTCACTTACATTATATTATTGGAGAAATGCAGCTATAGTCTGTGCTATCACTCTATGGGACTACACAACAGAAAGAAAGTTTAATACTGAAGTAAGGCATCTTGAGAGCATGTAACATTGGATATGCTGCTATATCAAATATACTAGAGTTTGAGTCAAATAAAAAGAAACAAAAGAGGAAGTATTAATGGATGGAGCTCAAGAATTTTAGTCCATAAAATTATATCAGATAATTATAATTTCATTAGCAAAACAAGACAAGAATGTTGCTGTCAGTTTTTTAAGAAAGTTTGATGATAAAAAAATAGATATTTTTTCATTTAATAGTTCTGGAATTTAAAAAAAGAAACAAAACCAACAAAAAACCACTTTATAGTATATTATTTTCAGATTTTTGAAAATAAATTAACAATGACCAGGCTGGATAGGGCTTTGAACAACCTGGTTGGAACGAAGGTATCCCTGCTTATTACAGGTGGGTTGAAACAAGATGACCTTTAGGATTCCTTCTGAGCCAAATCACTGAGTAATTCAGTGAAATAATTTAATTTAATTTAATTTGTGAAAATCCATTGAAACCCAGAAAGCAAACCATATCCTGGGCTGCATCAAAAGCAACACAACCAGCAGATTGAGGGAGGCGATTGTCCCTTTCTATTCTGCCCTTATATGAGACCCGACCTGGAGCACTGTGTCCAGGTCTGGGGCCTACAACAAAAGAGGGACCTGGACATGTCAGAGCAGGTCCAGAGGAGGGCCATGAAGATGATCAAAGGGCTGGAGCAGCCTCACACAGAAGCCTGCATCAGTGCTCAGTTCCAATAATGGTGTATTGGCAGTTTCACCAGCTGTTGCTAAAAGGCCCGAGGTTTGAAACAACAAATGTGAGAAGTCCTAACAGGGTTCATGTTTTAATTATTGAAATTGCCATTTCCAGAAAGAGTGTTTTCCTTTTCCATTTAACGTACATTATGACGCAGTGGGAATGTTCATAATTTGGCATGGGTGCTCTTTGAGATGTGTATACAGCTCCTGTACCAATTGTCACCCGAGAAAATCTGTTAAGTTTTATATAAGATCTTTTGCAAAAATATCTGGCTTTTGATATTGATTCTCTTGTGTATTGTTTTGATGGAAGGGAGGCTGAACTTGTTTAAACATGATAGCTGTCTCAAAAGACACAAGAAACTGTAAATGAGTAAACCCTCGAAAATAATGTGTGACATGTTAGGAAACTGTGGATATTTGTCTTGTGAAACATTTCAGCTTCTTTAGAGTAAAACAATGTTAGCACATATATGAGATTTTATATAAATTTGGAAAAATATAAATCCATATGCTTTCTAAGAAGAGACGCTATAACAGTGAAGAAAAATGTGTTGATCTACACTGTAGTGATTAAACCATTTGTCAAACACTGTTACTGCTTGTGGTAACATTTACAGGTCACACAGAGAAGTTTTCATCTCCCATTAGAATCAGGTATGTGAAATGAAATTTATCCCCCTGAATTCAGGAGACTGATTGGAATTATTAAAATTTTCAAATTATATTAAATTTTTCCAAATTCTTTCCCTTTGTTCTGCCTTTCAAAATACAATATTATTGCCAAAAAAACAAAAAATAAAGAAACAATACAATAGAATAATCAAAGAATTATGGAATATCCTGAGTTGGTACCCACAAAGATTACTGAAGTCCAGCTCCTGGCCCTGCACAGAACCATCCCCAGGAATCACACCATGTGCCTGAGAGCATTGTCCAAACGCTTCTTGAACTCTGTCAGGCTTGGTGCTGTGACCACTTCCCTGAGCAGCCTGTTCCAGTGCCCAACCACCCTCTGGGTGAAAAAGTTTTTTCTAATATCCAACCTAAACCTCCCCTGACACAATTTCAGACCATTCCCTTGTGTCCTGTCTCTGGTCATCCGAAAGAAGAGAACAACGCCTGGTCCTCCTCTTCCCCTCAGGGAAGCCACTAAACAAGGTATCTGTTCAGTAGAGCTGATTGTACTTCATGTATTTTTCAGGGCAACATAAATGTTGCTCATACTCTTCCTCTTTCACTAGCTTTGCCTTGTGAGTCAGAAGAAAGCTGAGCAGTGTGCTAGAAGTAGGGACCACTTACCTAAACCACTAAATTAGCTGCATCACACCCACCTTGAACCTCTATATCTACTTTCAGCAGAAGGAATTAGAAAGTCCAGGTGATGAATCTTGGTGCTTAACTTTCTGGCACTGCAGTATCAAGTGTCACAAAATCTGAAATTCATTGTTGGATTTAAACTGTGACCTTTAGAAAGTCGAGTATTCTTACAGTCCCTGCTGTTGAGTGCATGAGTGTAAGCTCTCTGATGAAAATGTGGTTGCCTGTAGTTCGGAATAAACTTGACCTCTAGTTTTACAGTGACAAGCTTGATGCTCAGTTCCAAAATTCTCCTGTGAGACTTCTGGATTGATTATGTTGTTAGCTTTAGCAACAGGCAAATTGACTGCTTCAGAAAAATCAAGAACAGCTTTTTGTCTAACATACTAGAGTAGGAAAATACCAGCTATTTTATAAGAAGTGTGATTTATATTGGAGCAAATCAAAACAAAGAGTTCTACTGTACAAAATGCATGCCTGATGAAAGTAATTAAGAGATTTAAAATAATATTACAGAATACAAAATGCTGAAACATAACAAAAACATAACAATAGCTATTGTTATACTTGCTCCCCTATTTATTGCTATTCCTCAAAAAAATACAATAAAAAGAAGTATATATGTTCCTGATATGTGATACCGGTGTTCCGTGTTACCTTAGAGTGATGACTGAATCTGTAACAGATTATGACTGTAGAAAATTACCCAGCATGTTTGCTAATTATAAGGAGTATAAACACTAATATTTATCATTTTAGGCAAAAGACAGTGCATGACTGTCCAAAACCTGTAAGGCACTAAGGCTTTGAAGGCTAAGAACAATCAGTACACAATTTCAGTTTCAATGAGATATTTCTTATCTAGCTGTAGACATTTCAATGTGGACATGGATGTCTGATGGATATGTGCCTTTTTTTATTTTTTTTCAGTCTGGAATGATTTTGAATTGTGCTTTGGGATTTCTTGTTGTTTTATTGTGGAGCAGGTTGTTTGTTGGCTTGGTTTGGTTTTTTTTTTCCAGTTCAATTCAACCAGTATATTTTAGATGCCTGCTTTAAAACAATACGTTTTTGCTTTAGTGGTGCATATTTTCTTTAACAGCTATAAAAGTAACCTGGGGTACTGCCTCAGATGTCAAAATCTGCGTATGATCAGTGAATTCTTCACAAAACTTACTTTAGGTAAATAGATACATGGACTTATTTAAGGAAATATTTGTTTCCCTTTCCTTCCTTTCTTTTATGCTGTGAAAGACCAGTGCCCAGAAATCCTAGGCAGTTTAGTGTGTGTACAGACCAATTCTTTGTCATATTTACAGACTCCGACCACAGTGACATGGTAATCATTCTGTGCATTCACAGAGAATTCAATGCATCTGGGGTATGCTAGAATCACTGTCTTTTCACAGATGAATTGTCCATGCACAGTTGGCATCTGAAGTATCAGGCTTCTACAGCTTTTGTAAGCATGTAATATGGTCAGCTTGTGTTTCATCAAAGATTTCTGTGGAATTCTCTCTCCTGAATCTCTCATGGACAAAAGACAATGTCTTTTCTTTGCCTTTTGGAATTATGTTTTATTACGTGCTTTACTTCAGATGTTAAGACACCCACAAGCATATACTCTTCTTCCAAGTTTATTCAGTATGAGTCAGAGTTTGATGATGACAAAGACAAGAACCAGTCTGCAAAGAAAAAAAATGTTGCAGCAAGCAAAATTTATGCTTTAATCAGCATCTCCTTCATCTGCTGTGATTCACACATTTTGTTTCTGCAAAGTGCAAGGCAGTTTTACTGAAAAACAAAATGACTGTTTTTCACTAGGTGAAAAATAAGTGTAGAAGCATTGCTGAAAAGTGTTCCTTTCCCCAGCTATTTCATGACACCAGAGAAGCAAAACAAAATAGACGAAAAGGTGAAATAAACACTTAAAACTTCCTTTCTTTCCTTCAGATAACAATAATTCTGTGCAGATCTAGCTCTGCTTCATGGCTGATTCCCTCTGACTTGCACTGCTGTTCTATCTTAAAACATGTTCAAGGGAGTTAATAGGAAACCAGGCCTTCTGTTTGATATATGAGTTAAAGCAAAAACACAAGACTGAGACAATCTGGTTTTCCACATATTCAGTTAGTTGAAAACTTAATACGATATCAAATGAGACAATGTGAGTCTATTTATATAGAGTTGGTATTTTTTTCCAGGATCTGCATAAAAGAAGAATTCACAATACAAATGGGTTAGAAGTTTGCTGCCTTTCTGTTTTCTACTGCTTTCTTACAGGTAAAACGCTTTCTGTAACAAGTAACGCCCTGTTAGCATCAATTTGCTCCATCCAACTTGGTTTAGTAGGTCTGGGCCCATTTCAGACAAGGGTAAATTGAACATGCAAGAAATGAAGGAGTATAATCTATGTGAGAAACTATGCCCTTTCTTTTAACAATCTGAAAACTGCTTTGAAAAATTTCAGCTAGAAATCACACTTTTTTCAGATTGATCGAGGAAGATTGGCAGTATGATGGATTAGTATGTAGAAGATAATGAGGCTTTCTGCAATGCTATTTTAAGTGCTAAAGTCCTGGCTTATTAACCCAGAATTGTAGGTAGGCTCACTCTTGCCTTTAGAGTGTTGCAGTTAAGGGAGGGAGGGAGGGAGGGAGGAGTCAATAAATCTTTATAGGTATAAATCCATAAAGATGACAAGATAGTAAAATAATGATCGTATCTAGAGGCTACAGTTAATAATAATGACACTAATAATAACCCTTATATCTCTTAAAGTGAAAAAAGCTACATGTAGCATGAAGCTTATCTTTGTAATTGTCAGTTAAGTAGGTTAAGACAGGTATTGAGCCAAGTCTTGTTTAATCTTTCTCATTTTCCCTCCCAATGTATAATACAACCAGGAGAATATATAGGAGCTAGGGTTAAGACTTAAAGGGAATTTTGAAATCAGATTGCAAATAAATAAAATATTTATTTTCAAAAATCTAACTGTGGAACAATGGTCTTTCCTATGGCAACAATTGCCATGAGGATTCCTTGTGAATATGAAAGATATTACCTAGTGTTAGGTAATTAAGCAAGTCAATGTTTTACTAAAGTGGACTAAAGCTGAGTTATTCTCCAACTGGAATGTAACTCCTTCGAAGGTAGAACTCAGAGTATGCTATCTATAGTGGGATAGTCAAACTATTATTCTCAAATACTGGATTTCAGTTTTTATGTAAATTTCATCCTTAGGAACATGGAGGGCACCCTACTGTGCACTGATCTCTCACAAAGCTGGTTGAGGTATTCAGCAACACTGGTGCATCCAAGGAGGGCAGTATTCCAAGATATGTACAAGAAATTGTATTGGTTGGAGAGGAGAGTTGAGAGGATTAATATATAAGCAGTAAAGGGAAAAAGTGCTTTAAGTTGTCTTCAAACAGTTGCTTTAACCTGAGGCTTTAAACCCTGAGGCAGGATGCCAGATATTAACACTGGTAAAATGTAAATCAGCTCAAAGAAATTTTGATAAGCTCCTAAAATTGCACCTGTCTCACTTGTATTTTATCTCAATCATAGCACCTCAAACAAATCATCTGGCAACGCAAGCACCTTTTAGCTTTTCTGAGCAACAGCATTTACGTGAAGGTCACAAACTCAATTTTAAACTATCTTAACTACAGGTATTACCAAAGTACAAAAATATCAAGAAACTTCTCTCTGTTTACTTCTGTGTTATATAGACCCACAGGGGCACAGAAAAATCTTACATTTAAACAGTTTTCTGTCTAACTTACTTTTAATCAGAACCAGAGAAAGGAAAGGTAAGCTACTATTTTCCTTCTCTTTTCTGTGCACAGGTGGTACATTTTGTGATATAGTGATTTGGAGAGGATGGAAAAACACTTCAAAATTTAGCTTAGTGACGAAGGATTTTCTCAGTAGGTGGGATGTAGGAGACATATGAAAAGCACTTCCTCACAGGCATAGAATGTCTTGGGATACGAAGCATTATTGAGATTCAGTACAGCCTTCTGATATATAGGAAAATTCAGGAAAGGCATTGCAATGCTAATTGTCCTTTACAGCAGTTTGTTTTTGGTGGTCTCAAAGGTATCTTTGAGCTAATCAACTCCTTCACACTTCTGCTGCATCTGCTGGTTCATTCACGCCTGTTAGAGGTGCAGCACTGAATTTCACATTTGTGCTTACAAGGTCAACAGAGTTGTTATCATGCAGCCAGTTCATTAGACACTTGTAAAATCTATTTCAGAATGAAATCCCAGGTAAATTCACTAAATACAAAAGACTGGGGGGGGAGAGGGAGACATATAGACACAGGAAAGATGGCGTTATAAAAAATTATGTGTTGTCATGCTGTGGGGCAAAGTTGCTTGCAAGTGCATCTAGCCATCATCTACAGGTGATGGCCTCTAAAAATGGAGAAGCCAAATTAAGGATAAGAGTACGTTTATATAAATTCATTACTAGCAAAAAAATATATTGCAAATATTTTTAAATCTAATGCAGTTTGTTGAAGCCAGAAAAAGCAGCTTATTATTTTGTGTATATTTATCTGTGTTTATTTGGCAATCTTGAAATATTTTCTTGTATCACAAAACACATTTAAGTAGAGTTATGAAACATTTTCAGATTCTTTTCTTCTTTTTAAAATCTTTGTCATACAAAATATCCACTCCTAATAATTCCAAAATTATTAATTTTAGGAAGTTATGCAAAGTTAATTTTTTGGGGAACTTAAAATATATCACTGACAATGAAATTTCAACTTGACATTACTAAACCGTGGGGGGAAAAAAGTCTTTTGAAAGGATCATATTGCCTTTGTTAGATTCCTGAATAGATTGCATGAAGTTAAATGTCTCCTTTCTGAACCAAACCTTTCAGCTGATTTGGCTTACTGAGAAGACTAAATTAGTTTCACTCATGAAAATACTTGATCTCAGAATTTTTCTAAAGGACTACTAATTTTACATTCTCTAAGAAGTGTATTTATAATAGAGTACTGTTTTAGGAATATTTTTTTGCTACTTACAGACTCAGAACAGCTTACTAGCATTATCTAATCAAAAGCTCACAATTCCCTCATGAGAGGTAAGCATTAGTATTCTAATTTTACAGATGTAGATAGTGAGCACAAAAACCTCTGCTTTTGCCCAGAGCCACTGATGCAGTTAAAGAATAAGAAGAATATTCAGAAGTTTCAGGTCTCTGACCATAAGTTTTTCTTCCTTCTAATAACATGCTGACCTAGATGGAAAAAGGAAAAAAAAAGTATTTTTTAAAAATAAAACCGGTGAATTTATTTTACTTTATTGATGATAGGAGTTAGTTCATTTAATAGGAAGCTTATAGGAAGCTCATCACTTATAAGACTAGTGTACATAGTTCCTCACAGTTTTAAATTTCACTTTATTGTGAATCTTCTTTGTCTTCAATAGGGAGGGAAAGATTAACTATTTCTAACAGATGACATTGAAACAAAGAGATTAAATACTCTGAATTGTACATTCCCAGTAACCCACTCAGTCCATCACATCACTTATTGTTCTCTATGACATTTATACCTCACCCCCTATGCCTGAAATTCTTTACGAAAGAGAGGCCAGGCAAAAAAAGAAAACACAAGAAACAGGGAGTAACTGTAGCATCCTTCTAGGATTTGCTGCTAGCTCCACTTGAAAATAAGAGAATGTGACAGATCATGAGAAAAGCAGTCCTGGCTCTATTCACAAACTTGCTGGAACCCCAAGAATATTAGGAAGCTGGAAATATATCTTTTTAATAGGTTTTAGAGTTCCATTTTGCAGGTCGAATATCTTTGAGCAGCTCGAATAAGGCTAAAAAAGCTCTCCATTCAATCTTTTGTATAGGTTAATAATATAAAAATAAAACCCAAAATCTTTATATCTAGGTGCTGTCTGGCAAAACAGACCTACATAGTTTTGGTTGTCTTTAACTTCAGTCTAGGAAAAAATATCCCAATCTAAAGTAGGAAAACAAAAAATCTAAAGCAAGTTTGTCTCCAGATCAGGAGTCATCTTATTCCTGCAGATGGCATTGTTGATCTTCCACAATTTTTCAAATTGCCTGAGTAACCCAATATGAAAATGCACATCCACACACTCAGAGGCAGCTGGGCAGAGGTACCAATACATAGATTAAAATAAAGATCTACAAAAACAGTGATAATGGCTAGGAAAAAAAATTGCACTAAAAATCTGATTGGCATGTTAGTTAATTAAAATTAACAAGAAGGAAGAGCTTAAGGTCACATTAGGGATTACTTTCTGTGACAAGTTTTCCAGAGTATTTCAGTGTGGGAGGAGGTTAACACCCAATTTATTCATAGTCAAATAACTGTATTTAATCTATTGATGACACGAACTAATGAAGGACAGGGTGACACAGCAAACTGATGAATGGATAAATCAGGTAAATGCATGAGGCTCAAATTTAAAGGCATATAGGTCTTGTAGGACACTGTACACCTGCTTTGTGAGCACAGCAGTTAAGTTTCCTCTCGCCCACTAATAGTCTGCCAAGGTCAAATCTTGATTACTCTGCTTTTACAAGTTATGCTAAGGCAGATGCTGGCTTGCAGCAAGTTTAAAACCTGGGATATTGGACATTTAACAGTAATCTTAAAAATCCTGACTGGATCCAACCGTTCACTATTTTACAGCTTGGCTCACTATTTCACACCATACCAGGCAGTTATAAACTGCTAACGAGTCAGGACTGCAGTACCTACATCGTTGTAAATGGCTGCCTATCAGGAGACCAAGATGTGCTGTAAAACATCTCTCATTCTCAAAGCATCTCTTCAAAAGCTTCAAAGTTAACAAATTGCCTCCTTTTTAAATTTTTTTTTTCAGATAATATCCCCAAATTTAAGTATTAGTATTTTTTTCTTGTAGCAGATGGTGGAAGAGAAATTATTTGTTCCCCTATCTGACAGGAGGAAGACGTTTCTGGTTCGGATTTACTTTAAGAATTGCTGCTATATTGTGTTTCAGGATTTCTTCTTTTTCAATATTTTATCCTGTAGCAACTCCCACTGCTCTCTATAATACAGAGACAATTTCATGCCTCAAAAACATTTTTGTGGTGTATGTTTCAGTAGCTGGTATTCTACCCACGCTAGTATTGAGAAGATCTTTAAACAATACCACTAACGACACATAAGATTAAACCCAAAAATAAATAGAATTTTGTTAGACAGTTCACTACATGAATATAATTTAGAAAATTTGGAAACAATAATAGTTGACTTTGAAAAGCTAATTTTGCAGAGTCATTTGAAGAGTAAATTTTGAAAGGTTATCAGCCACTGAAAGTCTTTAAAACCCTTAATTCTTACAACTGCTGGCATATACTACAGAACTTGCAACATTTTATTTTTTAGGTGAATTGGAGAAAATGGTTACTCTACAGAGAGGAAACTTTACCTGAATTAACTTATCATTTGAAGATAACTCTTCTCATGATCTAGTCATTTTTATAGATATCTAGGGGCTGAAGACATAGACTAGTATTATTAAAACTCCCTGCATTACGTCCGCTCCTGAATATAAAAATGGACTGCATATAAGTGCCTTGAATTTTCAGAGAACTGCAGAGGTACTTGCATCTCTCATTGTCTTTAGCTTACTTCCTTTCTCCTCAGAGAGAATTCTTCATGAGAAGAGAAGCAGAGCTGTTGTGGTGGAAATGTCACTGGTACATAGGGGTTTTTTTTGTTTTTTGTTGGGAAGGGTCTCAAAGAACCTTATTGTTAGAAACCACTTTAAAAATATAATGAAAATTGCCACCAGATTGTCCAGTCTCTGCTAGTTTCCAGGTAGTGATATTCACTTGCAGATTTATGCAGAGTCACTACTGAAAGTGTGATTATGTCCAATCTGTCTTTTACCTGGTCTTTATTCATACATGGTTGCAGCACTAAAATAAATCAGGCTAATGAAGTGAATCATGTTTCAGGTATATTTTGAGAGGCTTTAGGCAATTAAATCAACATCTTTGTTGACTCTTATGTAAAACCTTGGAGCACATGTTTTAATTGCAGGATGTAAACCAAAGAATATTGGTCTGGTAAGCCCCATTGTACAATTTCTAGAAGATGTCATTGAGAGAAAACCTTAGACATCCACATACACCTTGAGACACAATCTCTCTTAAAAGAATCTGGAAAGGTTTTGGCTGAATAACTTCACAGAATTTGAAGTGCACATTAAAAATGCAGTGCAGTACTTTGCAAATTCACTTCTGAAGTGTAGTGACAAAAGGGAGAGAGTGAAGAAATTAGAGCAGTTTAGAGCATTTTAATTTTGTCACCTCAGTTAAAACAACAGCACATCTGCTGTGACTTTGGACATAAAGACCCTAAGTTCTGTACTGCTCAGACACGTGGGGAATTAGCAGAGCTCTCATTTGAGAAGTGGATACTGTAATTTAAGAATGTATGATGTCATTACCAAGGAAAGTATGCCAGAAACTGCATGGTACAGAAATTGCTGCTAGGTCATGCTTTGCTAGATTGTTACTCTAAACATAAGGTTCATAAATAAACAGAAATTCTAAACGTTTCTTCAGTGTTGATTTAGGCATCTAATCAGTCACTTTTTCAATAAAAATAGTATCAAGACACACACCACTTTTCAATTAACCATGTGAATACAGTATACTGATTGTGCAGCTCTGCAACTGTGTCACTCTGTACTGCCAAGAAGTACTGATTCCACTGTAAGACTCACTTAAGAGACATGTCCAAATAGGTAATTTCTGCTGTTCCACTTTATGCTGTATCCTTCTAGTATTAACAGGACCTTACTTTATCCTAAAAAAAAACTTTGAGTGATAGATTGTCTTGCAAATAAGCAACAGAACCGAACAGGACTTTCAATGAGGAAATAGAAATCCAGGTTCAGAGCTATATGCAAGAAAGTTTCAGCAGTGTAATTTTGAATACCATATTATTCATGATTTACATTTCTGTGTAAATCCTTCCAAGCGTCTCAGGTTTTCTGCAGTGTCTGTCCATACAGTCTCAAAACCCCCCGGCTTTTTCTCAAGGATATAAACTGTTTATGGCTGATTTCAAATACTTACTTGAATGGATTATATATTTTGGAGAAAACAGGTACAGAACTTGCTTTTCTAATGCCTTCACATTTTTGACATATGACATTTAATAACCTGACTGTGGCTCAGCCTATCAAATGTGCAGCAAACCATGACAAAGCATCAAAACATAAAGCTAAAATTTTAAATATGTTCTTTGTTGGTTACGAGCTGGACATAAGCATTGAATTCTAAACAGAGTTGACAGTAATACTTCTTTGTAGTCACTGCAGTACGTTATAAATTCTTTATTTGGATTATTTAAGAAATTTAGATATGTTTCTGTAGAATCAGTATCTCTTCTTTCCCAAGGCAGCAGACAACAGCAGTGTCAATATTTGCTAAGATTTCTTTTTAATATCCTGAATTTTATGGAACTGCTAAAACAGATTATGAATTTTAAAACTAAAATTATCTGCTGGCAAGTGCATGTGAAACAGTGACAGCCTTGTCAATGATTACTTTGCAATACTCCTTATTGTGAGAAAAATTAAAAATTAAAAAATTAAAAATTAAAAACAAAACAAATCAGCCAACCAACTAAACAAATCTACACAAAACCCCCACACAAAACAAATTATAAAAAATTAGCTGAAAAAAAATCTCTTATTACTGTGGAGAATTTTATGCATATTCTAAACCTCACAGCAAATGAATACAATTTTTGTTTAATTATGAAACATGAGATATAAGCTACTGGCAGAAAAGTTCAGGAATGAAAAACCATTGGTCTGTAGTGAAAGAAAGGTTCTTGCATTCAGAACATTCTGAAGTTACAGATTTGGAAATTGCAGTCTTTCTTTGTCCTACTGCCTGGAATAGAGAAAATTATCTTGTAAAGCTTAATCTTTCATTTTTGTTTCCTTTGCTTTCTACTGTCCCTTAAATATTTTCCAGAGCTTTTGGCTTAAATCTATCTTTAATAAAATAGTACAGAGTATTCCTTTGGAATTGGTGGTCTTGATCTCATGAAAGTTAAGTCAGGATACTTCAAAAAAATGATATATGAATTTAAACATCAGTACATCATAGATTTCATTTTCACATGAAAAAAACAAATGCTGTTTGCAAAAATTTTTTTAAGCTCTACTTCCCATAAAGTAGCATTTTATCTAGTCTAAATATCTCCATCTCATACAAATTCCTGAACAATGCCCCATTTCTCTAATTAAAGTGCATAATTAAAGTGTTTTGGAAGTATTTATCCCATCTCTGCTCATGTCTGATATGAATATTCACTGCTATTTCTCCTAAGAGGAACTTGGCCCATGTTAATTGTCAAAACTTTATATTTACAAACTAGCTAGGATATTCTTTTCTCTGTTCTCTTTTTTCAAGGTTAGTGTCTTCTTTCCCTTGCTTGCTATTTCCTCAGTGCTAGCACCATATCCCAATGCCTATTTAATCTGCCATAAATTCACAGACGTTAAAGAAAGAAAAGACCTATTAGGTTATTTTGTCTGCCTCTCTGTCCATTTGGGATTGATCCTTATTGTTCATTCACAAGCGTTTTGATCAGTTTAAGATCAGTTAAAATGTTCCATGTGCTGAGGTTTCTGGCATTTATTACCTTTGGGAGGTTTTTTTTGGTTTTTTTTCTGCAGTGTGATAGATTTTTCTTTCAGGAAGTTTTATTAAATGTTCTTGGTTTCAAATTGGCATATTCCCTTTCACTGAAATGTGGTCTTATTTTTCTCTCTAGCTTTAGTAGAGCAAGTTAAATCAAGTCAAAGACTCTGAGTCACCTCATTTCCATTTAAACACTGTTTCCTTTGAACACTTAATAGTCTGAATTACAAAGCCTAGATCCATGGGTTTCATTTTTTATTTTGTAATAGAATACTCTCCTGCACTTTCTTGTATTGTCAGTTGCTCCAGTTATATTCTTTACAAATGTACTGTCCTTTATTTTCATTGATTTTACAACCACTTTATCTCATATACCCTCTGCAACTGTTTGAGTTACTCAGATTCACAACTCCCAACTGGACTTTGAGAGTAAGCACTTTTGCAGTCAGTCTTAAAAGGAAAAAATGGAGTTCAAAATTCCAGAAGTTGCTAATAGGACTTTCCAAAGGTCTTGCTCTGAGCACTCTTCAAAGGCTCTAAGTAGTTAGCAGAAAAAGCTAAAAATCTGAGAAAATTTTAACAGCAGAATACAAATAATATTTATCTTTTGAAAATTAGTCTTTAGTTAAATCCCTAAGGACGTTTCAGCTGTGCAGTTAAACTGAAAAAAATTCCTTTTCTTCCTCTGCTTAGTCTGTGGTTCTTTAACTGGGTATAATTTGAGAGGGACAATGCAGCTTTTCCTCAAGAAAAAATGAGTGACCTCTCTAAACATAAAGACCAGGACAAAAGAAACCTCATACAGTTTAAAAAGGCAATGTGCAGGAGGTTTTGCACCATGCTCCAGAATAGGCTGTGAATCTGCTCCTGGTGTTGGTATTCGGGGGTGGTCTTGGTCGATGGTACACTGAATATGAGCCAGCAACATGCCCTCACGGCAAACAACACAAACCACAGGCTGTGTTGCTTTGGTAGGGCTGTGGTTTGCACAGTAGGGCTGTGGTTATCATCCTTCAGCCAGTGACAGTGAGGCTGCAACAGGAATAGTACACTCAGTAGTAGGACACCAGTTGAAGAGAAACAGAAACTGGAGGAACCACGTGGAAGAATAGCAAGATATCTAAGAAGCTACAGTACATGCCTAATGGACACAGGATGAGAGGGCTGCTCTTGTTTAGTCTGACAGAGAGGTGAGGGGCTACAGGGTAATCTATCAGTTGCTTACTATTACCTGAAAAGTTGTTACAGTGATGATGGATCAAAACTTTTCCCAATAGAAGCAGCCAAGAGATAGTAACCACAAATTATTGCTTGGGAGTTACAAAGTGCATGTTAGGATAAAGCACACCACCAACTGGGTAATGAAATAGAATTTGTTGTCCTGACAGATGGGAGAATCAGTCCCTGGAGTTTTTCAAGACTCATCTAAACAAAATCTCGTCTGTCATTGGCAATAGGTCTCTTTCAACTAAAAGAGAACCTCCCCATGTCATTTTTCATCTAACATTTTTGTGATTCTGAGAAATTCTGAATGCTGTAATTCTGAGAAACCTAGAAATCAAAATACTGCCAGAAACAAGCTGATGTTTTCTGAGCTTTTTGTTGGAAAGTATTTTCAGTGTGTTGTCAGTACGCTTCTGTCCTGACTTATGTCTACCCACCTCCTGCACTAAAGCAATGCCCTGAAGACTCTGCATTGCTAGACTGATGGTCTGTCTCTCTTGGACATCAATGGATGTGAATTTATTTGTGCTTGTTTTGTGAACAGGGTTTGACTTAAAACAATTCAGCAAAACATTGCTGCCAATGTGGACCTTAAATTAACCTTGAATATAACCTTCCTGTTCTTTTTGGTATCTTTATCTTTTCCACATAATTGTACAGGAAACTCATAATTGTAGATCATGACAAATACTGTTGGTCAACAGCAAACTGATTCAAGAGTCTACTTTAATCACCAAAACATTTTAAAGAAAACTTTGTTCCCCCAGACTTATTATCCATTTCTATTATAGCCATTAAAGGTAATATCCCCATTAACTTCAGTAGTTTAGGATCAAGCTCTTGTAGAGATTCATTAAAAAGTAATAATAACAGATGAAGAATGGGTCAGCAACATTTTGCCCTTTAAATTGCTTATCCTCTGTTTCTTTTCCAGCAATAAATGGTACTGGATTTCCTAAACACAACCCCAAATGTCACTGCTATCTTCCAGAAGAGAAATCTACATATTTTAAATCAGGGAGGAATGTAAGGAAAGTATAGATGTTTTTCTTGTTTGAGATAGATATGAACTTGCATTGAGCACTACAAAACCAATGGCAAGATGGTCTCACTGATCAAGAGAGAAGTCATATGCTTAATTACAGACTGACACATATTTAGAACCCAGAGTCTGGAGAAAGTTCTGTGATGAGTTGCACAGAGCTGAGGTGTATGGAAGTCATAGGCATCTGTTTGTCCAAGAGAAGAAAAAAAGTTTTGAATCTGATGATATTTTCTGTAGTGAGTTTGCAGATTTTAGTATCATTTGGAGAGATTAATAGGTTAGCTAAACTCCTAATTTCACTGTTTAGTAGAAATTTTATATTCCTGCTTCATGTCTACAAATGTTAGTTGCAAATCTGGGTATCATACTGTATAATGAAATGGTGGATTTACCAGGTAACAGAAATATAGCATATTCTATAGTCTTAGAAGTTCAATAGATGTTGAGTAATTAATACTCAGAAGAAGAAACTTCCAAGGTAATAGCAAAATATAAATCTATCAAGGCAGAGACTAAATGACTTTCCATAAACTACAGAGAAAGTAACTTTAAGAGCCAAGATTAAAAATGTTAAAAATTTGGCTTTTTGCCCTGTACTCAGTGTACAGCCTACATAAGATTTTAAATTCAACTAGTATTTTACAGAGAAATGAAATTTTCAAGGTTTATCATAGAAACTGTTTGAAATTACATTGATTTAAAATAGAATACGAAATATTATAATCCCTATTATATACTTATTTTGAGGAAAGTTTTAATAACTATTACAGAAGTTTTAATGTTCTTTAACATACAAAAATACATCCTGTTTAAGGACTATTTATACCAATTTTTCTCTTCATGATTGCTGTGGAAAAGAAGTGGATGAAACACTAAACAAAACCGCTTCAGCATGACTCCTTTCCATGGGCTGGTCACAGAACATGCCTGTACACAATGTGGACCAACTGTGTCTAGGTGGCCCTGCTCGAGGAGGAAACTTGGAACAGATAACCTCCAGAGGTTCCTCTCAACTTCAATCATTCTGTGATTCTACAGCAGTTTCATTTTTTATTTAAAACTTAAATAACACCAAAATACCTTTGGCTTTTAGGGAGGGAATTGGGGTGGGATTTTTGGGGGAGTGAACTCTGATAATTCAGAAAAGACTACTATCATCTGTATTTTAAGACTGATTCCAATGCAGTAGTGAAGATAACTTTGTTTGCAAAAATTATATTTTATACCTGCATAAAGGAAGTAAAGATTTGGGTTGTTTGTTTGTTTTCTTTTCCCCAGGTGGAGAAGATATTTAGAGTACACCATTTATGCAGGTGTAATAGGGTGAGGGCTTCTAAGGAAAAAGGTAAGTGATGAAGCTCAAAGACAGAGAACATAGGAATGATTCCATTCTGGAATGAGTAATGCATAGATCATAAATTCCTGTGAAAGAAGGCAGCCACTGATTTTGTGCTCTGTCTGTCCTAACATACTGGGAGAAGAGATGTATGAAGCAGAAATCAATCCACATCCTTTGGTAGAAAACTCCAGTTAAAAAGAGAAACATCAGAAAGTACCATTCATCTTTTCTTAGAACCACATAGTAGTAGATTTGCATAGCTATAGAATCAGAATTTAATTGTAAAACCTATTAATCAGGTTTTCAAAATTCCTCTTTCTAAAGGGAATCCATAAGTCTGACATCTATATTTATGAGTTTTGCCTTTCTTTATGACTTTCATTCCTGGCTACCTGGTGAAATTTTAAGGAACCAAATATCATTTGTTTATCTGTGATTACAGATTATGTTCCAAGATTCAAAATCATAGTCTTTCCTTTAGAGCAAATTGTCACTGTGGAAGTTCTATTACGTATTAGATTATGTTGCATTCTTCACGAGTTTCATATAAACAAACTATTTGTTTATCAGACATTTTTCTTTTTTTGTCATGGCCTCTATGTGAAATACAAGACAGTACATAAAACTGCAGTTACCACTTCTAATTATCTTGATTTTTTGTCAGATCACTTCCCAACTTTGTCAGAACAATTTCTTCCTATACTCCTGTTTATGAAGTTACCTGATCCAAAAGTCTGCAAGTTCTTCAAATGTCATTTTGATTCTTATTTTATGAGCTTTGGAGATGCTATTCCCAGCAAAAGTTACATGTTGCCTACATGCCATTTGTAGTTTAGATTCTCAGTGTGAAAAGTACCTTCCACTAGCTTTTAAATCAAAATTACCACCAGTGTCAGATTCCTGGCAATCACAGCAATTCCATTATTTCCTGATAGCAGAATGACATATTCTCCTGACTATGTTTTCATTAAATACATAAAAGCTATAAATCCCAGGAATTTGTCATTCTTCTGAATAATAATCTATAGTGTGTCAGAAAACTTTTAGTCTTTTGTTATAATAATAACTGTATTTATTTTTCAGGACTTCCTAGTAATGATCTATATATAATGCCCTTCAACACAAAGATTGAAACTTGGTACAGTGTAATTGTAGCTGTCTTGTATTACTTAGGCACTTTCATAATTTATTATCAATTTCTATTCTAGACATCTATGTGTATTAATGTGCCTCAAAGACTCCTTTGGTGAAGTTCCCAGACTGATGAGACCAACAGAAAATATTGGTTTGACAGCTAAGGGCTAAGAATTCTTCTTGGATGCATGGTGCCTTTTCTTGCTAGCACTGAACCTAAAACCAAACCATAGCCACTCACCTGCTGTTTGGTCCTTCCACACAGGTGCTTTGCAGATGTGCCATTATCCTCTCTGCCATCTGCTTTTCTACTATGGAAAATGAAACATATTGACAAAATCCTGATTCTAGTTCATACTAGACATTTGAAAATGTATTAAAAATACTAGTTTATTTAGGTATTAATTTTTGGTACCTCTAGGCATTTGACCTGTCACATTTTTTTTGTTGGTTGGGTTGGTTTTGGTGACAGTTGTAAAAGAAACAAATAATGCTCTTTTCTAATAGGCATTTTCTTCCTCAGACGGTTCTCTCATTACATGCCTTTTTGTATTTACACATAAACATTTCATTTAGTAGTGAATTATTCCCTATATTTTCTCCAGACATTTCATCTTTGTAGCTATCCAGGGAAATGTTTTTTAAATTTCTTAGATTAATATTCAGTAGCAACCTTCTTCTTTTTTATTATTTATTTATTTCTAAAACACTCACACTTGTACTTGACAGTGGAGTAGTCTTAATTTGTTCATTTTTTCTACTAATTCTACACTATTGTAATTCAGCTCCCATGGAGTGTCACCAGAAATCTATTTATCAGCTGCATCTTGTTCAACATACCGTTGCAGGGTTCGTAAACAGGAACAACAAAAAATCACATTCCATTCTATTCTATCAGACATTCATTGGCTCCCAGATTGCAACAAAAATTGCTTTTCTGGAGCTTTATGTGGCTTTCCCTTCTCTCACTTTTACTACCATATGTTTTTTTTTCACTTTTTATCAACCTCAGCACATTCTGAACACGCGAAATCCAAATTTCTGTTCACCCCCTACAGCCTATTAATGAAGGTCTCCCTTCTATGTAGTTTTTTTCTATACTACTTTTTTACAGCTTGGCTGTAAAAAAGTAGTATATGTATAGAAATATATTATGCTATTTGCTTATGTAGGTAGATGATTCAGGAAATGAGGAAAGGGGGGGGAAGAAAAGCTTCAAATGGAGAGAAAAACCATAAGGATGAAGTTGAAAGACAGGAAATATAACTGGGCAGAAATCCTTTATAAGACATTGCATATGAGTCCTAAACACATTAGTCTGATCTGTGCTACTATTACTTCTGTCCCCAAAAAATCCTCAGCAAAGAAAGTTTCAAGCAACATCAAACAGAAGGATGATTTTGAGGAGAACAAAAAGTTATAATCAGCATATTTAATCAATGCTTCTGAGTATATTTACAATAGAGGACACTAACTGTTTGGCACAGACAGTGAGAATACTTTATCCTAGATGACTGCTGAGTCTGTGTGGCAAAAGGATTAAATTAATTGGGGAGATTCAGAAGAAGCAAATCTCCAGGATCAAGCAGAATTAAAGCCAACTTATTTACAGGACAACAGAACTAATGTCATTCACAACAGAGAGAAATCAAAAGTGAAGGTCTCTAAAGACTAAGAAGGTGAAATAAGGAAGCAAAAGCAATACTATAACTTTCAGCCTCTGAAATAAAAGTCTGATGAGCAGAAACCAGGACTACAATTGTGTTCAATGTCTGCAAGGAGTTTTATAAAGGCAAACAAAGAAACATTCGAGTTGGAGTTATATTGATTTCCAAGTAATGCATTTACTATTAAAAAAAAAAAAAATCATCCCTTATTTTATCCTACCTGCTTATTGCTATTAGTCAGATGACTCGTCTTCTGGTGGAGACAATATTAGTGTGCACCCACAGTGCCGCAAAAATTCTCTACATGAGACCTTTCCTTCACAAAACCCAGGAGTACCTGAATTCCAGCCCTTAACACCATTTGGTATGATGGATATCTCAAGCATTATATTATGTAGGATCAAGATCTATTGTCTTAGGCTTTCAGTAGTGTTTCACAATAAGTAACATCTAAGGTATTTCTTTTAAATTTCAAGCCATTTGATGGAATTATTCCACAAGGAAATCAACTGCTGTTACTATGCATCACCATTTTATTTCAAATTCATAAATCTGTATTGATTTTCTGTGGCATATAATATTTGGGTAATAGCTCAAACAAAACCCATCTGGCATAATCAGCTGGGGATGCTGAATTTAGTGAATCAGACTGAAAAGTTACAATATGCTGTGTCAGTAACAACATGTCAGCTATTTAAGAGGTAATAACTAAAGGCACAAAATGAAGAGAAATATAATAATTTAAATAGAAAAAGATGAAGCAAGTAAGAGTAAGAGTTTATTGCATATACAAATGTACACAATAAAGGTCTAGGTTTGAGGAAGAAGAACATTTAATAATTAATAAAAATATAGGCTGGCACTTGATTTACACAGCCAAAGAAGGCATTTATTACATTATATAAAGCAGGCAGATATTACTTGGATTTCCTAACCTGTATTCTAAGTAGCAAAGTGAGTACTGCAGATATCTGATATTCACGAAGTTCCTGCACTGGAAGAAGTATCACCACATTTGCTTATAATCTAATGTTTCACTCAATGCTAAAGGCAGCAAAATAAAAATATATCTAGAGCAGTTAAAGAGCCTTCTATTAGAAGTCAGAAAAATGCATTTGTCATGTATCACCCTCTGGCTTCATTTTAGGCCTGAGGGAATATATAATCTTTAATTCCTAGGCAGGTTTTGGCAAAAAGAAGTTCAGGTAAATTCTCCTGTTAGTAAGTAATGAGTAAGGAAAACTAAACTACTTTTAGATTTTCCTCTTTCAAAGCAAGTGGCACACACCCAGTTAATCATATAGTAAGTTTGCTATCACAAGAAATGTTGGTATATTATGGTTTTGGAAAGATGTAGTTAGAGGTATGACACAACAGCAAACATTTGATCAGTCTCTTGAGCTAGACTAGAACATGTAACAACTGCAAGTGTTTTGTAGTGTAGAGTGCACCTCCAGACAACAGCATTTTATGACAATACAGGGCAAAATAAAGTACTGTATGTGAAATAACAATAGGTCCCTTTTGTCTTAGATGAGACCTACTCTGTCAGAAATGTGATTTGAATACATTCATATATAACAAGTTTTGTTTGTTTTTGTTGAAAATTTATTTGGTTCGTTGGTTTTTCTTTTTTTGTTTTTTTTTTTTCTAAAGAGACAACAAAATATAACAGGGAACTTAGAGAGGATGGGAGCTTTTTAAGATCAATTATTTAAGCTGTCTTAAACACTGCACAGGAGATAGGTTATATACATGAGGCATATGGCAGTTGAATACAATGGGAATTTATATTATTGACTAAAGATAAAGAGAGTTAAATTTGGGAAAAAATGAATCATACTTCTACAGCCTACAAGAGTACACATCTTAAGATGCCTTCTCCGAAGTCAATAATTCCAAGGTTAGCTAAAATGTTCAAACTAAGAAAAGGATACAAGTACCTTCTAAACTGAACACTAATAGAGCTTGAGGTATGAGTAAATTAAGATCTCTACTGGCACAATGTTCCTGTGTTTTCATCCTATCTCTTCGTTTCTAATATTTTTTTATATGACCCCTGTGGTAAAGGATAAATTTTTCAACTTGGTAGCCCAATTAAATTTATTTCTGTTCTTTTTAACAGACATCCTCAGATTTTTATTCAAATATTTTATACAAAAAGCAGTAAAACCAATACTACTGCATTACAAATTTAAATCAGAAAATCATATTTAATAGTATTAATTTCAGCATCATGGTTGGAGACCGCCATCTGTCCTCTCTTTCATGGCATTATCAGGAGCTTTTGAGAAAATTTGAAAATGATATGAAAAATTAAAGCACTTTCCTTCTGAATTAATTTTGCAACTAAAGAGCCATACTGTTTATGATTTCTAAAAAGTTAGTTTGGTTCATTATAAGTGAATAACAAATATCTGAACACCAAGGTAACAAGTGAATAAAAATTCTATTTAAGTCAAGAGAGAGTTTAACCCAGTCGAAACTGGGTTTCTCATGCTGAAATTTAGTGTGAGATTTTTTGGTGTCCTGATTTTTTGTTATAAAATAGCCATACAAAGTTTAAACCAGAGCCTCAACCCCAGAGGATGCATACTTAGGAAGAAAATTTTGTCAATTCAAAATTCTAGTTTTTTTCTTTGCTGGAATGTTTCAATTGAAATAAAATGTATAAGGAAAACTACAGAAAATATTTTTTTCAATTTAACTTAACAGCTGGAATCCTTAGTACACACATGGAGAAAGATACATCGCTTATTAAAATTAGTCTGCTAGTTCTCAATTATTGCACCTTAAATATACACCTTTATTTCAGGTCATTAGCTCAGAACTGAATGTAAACTCAAGGGCCTGCTTCCCCCATATAATTTAGTAGTATGTTTGAACTGCATAAAGGATTTCTGAGCAACCTTGTATATCCACATCAAGTAGCAATGAAATAGCATTCAGAGGCAAAGACAATTAGAAATTCTGCAGCACTGGTTTGCTTGGACTTTTTAGTACATCTTCATGATGCTTCATTGGACAGATGCCAAATATACCCTACAAAGGTAGATTTTTGAAAGTAGGGTTGTATATAATTTTTGTATTCTTAAACTAGAGATAAATGCATTGTTTGAGCACGTAGTTAATTTAAGGTCATATTTTATCATCTTTTTTACTTTTTTACTTTGCACTTCCTTTATTTTAGAATACATCTTCATGTACAGAATTGGCACC
The DNA here is from genome assembly GCA_026261815.1 of Monarcha castaneiventris obscurior. Lineage (NCBI taxonomy): Eukaryota > Metazoa > Chordata > Aves > Passeriformes > Monarchidae > Monarcha > Monarcha castaneiventris. The sequence goes on along the minus strand of JAMPIT010000510.1, from coordinate 5,965,117 downwards.
AGAGTTACAGTGTGAAAAATGAAATGTCAAAAGTGCTGTCTAATGTGATGCAAAAGAGGTTTCCCTCTGCTCAAGCTCAGACAACTACAGGTGATGGTATGTGTTTAGTATATCCTCAAGCCTGGGTCAGGATTTAACCTAGATGTGGCTCCAACTACAGGGGCTGAGAAACTCTTCTGGACTCACTACTGCCAGTTTGTCAGAGAACTGCTGAACCAAGCTGCTAACCAATGTTAGCTCTTGTAGCCTAAAATTTCGAGTGATCAGAACCCTAATTTCTGTTAAATGTGTCCTGCCACAGCTATGACTTAGGTACGTGATTTTTTAAGGGGAAAAGTTGTAACTTTGGCTTTGCTGTATTAACTATTTTACTATTAGTTGCTTTATTATTCTATCTATCTATCTACCTATCTACTTACCTACCTACCTACCTACTTGCTTATTATTAGTAGCACTTGGTGTGAAGTGTTAATGGCACCATGCCTGTAAGGCTCTTAGTTTTTATAATTTTTATTATTTTGAATGTAGAAGGACTACATGGCATTAAAAAAAAACCCAAAAAAACCCCACAACCATAACCAAATATTAAAATTAAAACTAAAAATATATATATCTATTAAAAAAGACAGATAATTTTATATACCAAGGTTAGACCTTGGAAAGGACTAGTATTTCCTTGAACAAGGAAATTCTGAAATCTATGATCTTGATGAGCTTAAAGGACTTTCTTTTCTTTTTTTCTTTTTTTTTTCTTTTTTTTTCTTTGGTAGCTAAGTCAAAGCTGCTTATACTCCTGTAGTTTTTACTTTCCTTTTGTGGACTGCATGTAAAATTGCCTCAATAGATCATAGCCAATGAAATCTGAGGCTGAAATAGCAGGTTCATAACATTAGCAAAGGGAAATGGATATATGAAGGAAGAATAAAAATGCCATGTACTAGGCATAATATTAGAACTGTTACATAAAGATTTTAAAGCTAGGCTTATGTATTTCTCTACTCTTCCATGCGTACAGACAAGGATTTGATAATTTTTTTTAATTTCTCATTACCTCACTTAAAATTTCCTTTAAGAGATGAGCAATGGGAAACTGCCAAATCAAACAATTAAATGTGTATGAAAATATATTTTTGTATCAGAGATATATTATTTAAGCACACTTTTGCTGAAGTGAGAAAGTAATAGGACAAGGCAATAGGATAAGGTCCAAAATTCTACAGCTTCATATGGTTACTTTAGGTTTGGAATCTAAGTTGGATTTTTATAGAAAATTATTTTTAAAATAATATTCTTTCTTCTTGTTTTCCTCACTTTTGTAGAATACTCAGGACCTTGTGACAGAAAAAGAGATTTTAACTATTCTCTGCAGGCTAAGCTAATTAAATAAAATAGAACACAGATTTCAACCCTAATAAATCTGACTGTATTAAGACTGTGTCACTTTTGTCACTCTTTCAGTAAAGCCAGGAGGGATTGATCCTAAAGACTTTTTAATCATTGTGCATGACATTAGAAATATTTTTTCAATCCTCAGTATCAAACTGATTGCTTCAATATGAAAATCCATGTACCCTGTATGAACCAGTGAGTTGGTTTGTCAGTGCAAAAGACAACTGACAGACTGTCACGTAAGTAGTTTCATAAGAGAGACTGATTTGCACTGCTACAATATTCAAAAGATTATGAACTCTAATCACAGTATGCAACAAAGAAAGTGGTGCATCTAAATATCCTAAGGATTTTATGATACAACCATGTTAAACGTATTAATTAATCAATATTTTCAGAACTAGGGACTATTTATATACAATTTTTGCACGATATTCTTTATAAGCTTTGTGATGTCAACATTCTATCTGGAACAAAGCAATGACTACAGTTCCACATTCATTTTGTTTCTTAGGAACACAGCACATCTGAAAGTGGGAGGAACTCCTTGATACAGATCTTCCGAAGATTTTAGTCCTTTAAAATCTAGATCCTGTATCTGGAAAACTAAGGTCACAGTTATAATCTGCATCAGGTAAAGTAATCTTTCAAGTCTGCAAGCTGGAGTGCTGAGGATTTTTTTTTTCAAGTGTTTATCAAGTGTGGCTCCATGCATTTGGAACCTATAGTAGCAAGGAGGCTGGAATTATATTCACACTGCTGAACTCATAATATTAACAGTCCTTACATTATCCTGCAGGTCACTTACTACAGAGGACAAAGTTGTAAATCTAGTGAGGATCCTTCAGACACCAAGTCAAAGGTTAAAACAGGCTATAGAGAATAAACAGCTAAACTGTTCCCATGGGAGATTTCTATGCACAGTATGTTGGTGGGATACAAGTTTCCACAGCAACCACAGGCTCAGTATCAGAGCATAAGCCTCCTAAATTATGCAATATACTTATGATTCCATAAGCCTAGCTAGTGTATTTGTATGGCCTCCTCACCTATTATGGTACTGAATATATTTATCACCTCTTCTTGCTTTACTTTAAAACTAGATTCCTAAGGAACCACATAAACCATAAGAGCTGCTGAAATTATGTGACTGGCATGTACACTTGTGATCTTGGCAATTTCAGGAAGTCGTCTTTACATAGGAATGAACAGATTGTCACTAATTTCTACAAGGTGTTGTTTTATAGATAGTGGTGAGAAGAACTGGAAAAGATTTAATTTTCTTTTCTTTGTTCTTATTTATTTCTAAATTAATAAGAAATTTTATCTGTGGTACTACAGAAATGGTTTGTTCTGTTAATACATCCTCACCTATTTCTCCATCAGCATATGGGGGGTAGCCATATATAAGCAACTTTTAAAAGAGAGATTTCTGGAAATGCCATTACTTATATAAGAAAAAATTTGAAGATCTTTCAAAAATTTGCTACTTCAAGCAGTAACAAGTGTATAGTCCCAGACCCTTCGTATATATTTTTAAAATACATCAGTAATAAGGCTAATGACTTCTTATTGTGGTACACTATCACCTAAAGTCCTATTGTCAAAGTTCCTTTGACAAAGCTTTTATTAACAGAGAGATTTCAGTCTAAATAAATAAAAATTGGGGAATAAATAGGTGTGATTATTCCTGAAGCACAGCTAAGTGAAGGAAATGAAAAGAAAATGCTTATGGTCTGTCTTGTCCCAGTTGGCAAAACAATTAAGTATATGCTGAACTTAAACAAAATTGATTTCTTATTAAAATGCATTTCTTAAGACATGACCTTGAGTGTGAAGCTTAGTTCAGTTGCACAAATCAGCTTGATGCTCTTGGGATAAGTTCTTGTGTCAGGTTGGCGTGTACATTATATGGTATGAACTGTACGAATCTCAATTGTCTATTGGAGATTGGCACTGAAAGCCTACTGGGATCTGTAGATCCTGTTCCAAAGCTTTCCTTCACTGCTGCATTTTTGGGGAACAAAGAAAGAAATAAGTGTCACTTGGCTGAAAAGCTAAAAGGACAACTAGCAAAAAAATAATTAAAATTGCATGCTAAATAGAAAAAAGGATTCATATATCAAAATCTTTCTCTTAAGCATATTTTATTAGAAATCTAACTAGTAGGCAATTGGGAAGTTTCTTTGAAAAGTTATACAACAGTTCATATGAGTTAAGTTAAATGGATATTACAAAAACATACATATTACATATTACAAAAAGCAGATGCTTTGCTTTTGATATGCTTATTTTTTTTCCTAAAAATTCCTTGTGTTCTGTTTGTGTTTCATGCATTATTTTCCTCCAAATCCTAAAAGTTGATTGGAGATCACTGAAAACCATCAAGTGTAATCAGGGTACCAGAGGCACTATCTGACAAAAAAAACCACAACAAAACAAAACACAACGAAAATAATAATGATAATAATGATAATGAAAATTATAATGATGATGATAATAACAATAATAACAATAATAATAACAACAATAATAATAACAACAATAACAATAATGAAAATAAAAAATAACAATAATTATACTAATAATAATAATAATAATAATAATAATAATAATAATAAACTAAATACTTTTAGCATTACTATTGGAAAAATCCAAAGAAATAGAACTAGCGGTTTTCAGCATACTCAGTGATTTTTTGGACAACATACTAAAAAAAAAGCAAATTATGATGAATAGGAAAACCCAAACTATCAAAGCCAAAATTGTTTTCTGTGCTTCAAGACCTGATTTAAAAGACATATGCCAATAAAACAGAGCAGATTAAACCTTGGAGGCAAGAATGAAGAAGATTCAGTTTATGCCTTCTTCCAGAACTAAGGAGCTTTTTTAGTTTGGGAAGTTTAAATGATACCTAATTTAGGTTGCAGCCAACTTGACTTCTGAAAACAAAAGTAATGAACTTTGGTGTGTTAAATTAAGTTTGTGGAAAACCCACACAAACGATACAACAAAAAGAGTTATCTATAAATTCTTTCTCTTTTAGAAATCCCATACTATATTCCGCCTTTTAGAAAGATAAATACATCACCTAATATTGCAAGCAATAATTTATTTAATACTGTATGAGAACTGCATAAAGTCTCATTTGTAGACAAGACTGAGAGGAGTCCATCACTAAAGGAGTCCATCAATATAATCCAGTATATGTTTTATGGTTTAAAGCCACTTTTCAAAATGTCAGGCTTGCAAGAACATTTGTGTATATTTATTAATTCATAGAAGTTCTTCTCATTTTCTAAAATGTTGTAGTATCTGTTTATTTGTTTTGGGTTGGTGAAACTTTTGTTTTGGTTGGGTTTTTTGGAAGGAAGGAAGGAAGGAAGGAAGGAAGGAAGGAAGGAAGGAAGGAAGGAAGGAAGGAAGGAAGGAAGGAAGGAAGGAAGGAAGGAAGGAAGGAAGGAAGGAAAGAAACTTTCTTGCTTTGTACAAATCCTAAATTGAGCTGGGATAAAACTGTCTCTGTAACAGATGTTAGTAATATATTTATTGTTCATTGTAATACTTTATCACTGTTCAGACTCCTAATATTGCACACAATGTGCTAAATCCATACAATATTATTGGACTCTATAGACCCCACGCGAATCTCTGATGCAGCTGAATATCATAGACCAACATAGGTAAAAATTTGCAATGAAAGCTCAAGTAAAAAGAATTTTTTTGTGCGAAAATTTGTGCCCATTTTGTTGGACATGCTATAGAAATGAGTTTCAGGTGTTAAAAGAAAAATAAATCTTATTGTATCTAAGTAAAACCTCTGTCACCGACTTCCTTAGAGACTTGTAAAACCCCCTCTAATGCCCCTGTTCCATGCTCTCCAGTTCTGTATTCTCTGACTTTTCTGTCATTCTTTCTTCATTTTTCCAATGAAAAGTGTCATTTCTTTGGGCCAAAGGTTACTTTTTTCTTCTTTATTCATACTCAGTTCTTCTGACTTATGTGGGTTGACAGAAGTTTTCCCTGATACAAAAATTATTAGGGCAAAAAGTAGTAAAAAAAAAGAGAAAAATTCCCAATTAATATTAATAAAACTAAAAAAGAAGATGATTAAATAATTATCTTAGATATATATTTTTTTCATTTAAGGTAATGAAAATAGAAGTAAATTTTCCTATTAGTAGGCCTCTAAGCCCAGCGTCCTTGAGATGATGTTTTTACAAAACTGACTTGCAGACCTTACCTGGAAAAATCTGGTTAATGATAAAATTTATCCATGATTAGTCACATTTTCTTTAGTTCGTATTTGCAAATGAATTTTAGGTGCCTTTTCATCTGTCTTTTGTTAAATATCTTTTCTTTTTAGAACCTGTTCAAAATGGTGCTGTAAACATTCAGGTAAAAAAGTGCATTTTTTTTCTTCATTCTATTTTGTCAAGCTCGAGTGAAACTTAAAAGCTGATTGCCCTATTCCTAAAGACACAAAAAACTGCAGATTGTCAGAAACGCACAGATCAGCTCTGAAAAAAATAAAATTTTAAGAAATATACCTGCATAATGCTCATTGCCTGATACAGTATTTAAACAACATTTCCTTTTGTGATCAAATTTGAGTAAGAGATAATCTTTGCGTTCACATCAAGGGGGTAATCAGCTGGTGATGCCCACCCACTTTTGTTCAGTTATGTATGTACTACAAAGTCTGAGCCATGCAGTGTGCAGTGCACATAATCTGAGTAAGATAAGCCAAGTGAAACAAAACTTCTATTTTTCAAAGTGTTTTAGGACTGGTAAAGATTTAGTCAGCTCACATTGATTTTATGGCACTGTGTCCTGCTTCTTAATGACTAAGTCTGGTAGATTTTCACTTTTTATCAATCCAGACAAAGAAGGATGACATTAAAAAATAAAGAAAAAACTTTTTAAAAAATTTTTCTTTACATGGATTTTTTGTTCAGAAAATACTGCAAAAATATTACTTTGGCATTAGAAGAGCAGAAAAATCAGTTAAATTTATGATATCTATTAACAATCAAATTAAAACTAGCATCACTATAAGGTAACATATAGAATCCCAAATGTATTGAAAAGTTCTAACAATTACTGAACTTTTAACATCTCCCTAGTTTCCTTTATTTCACTGGGAACAGTAGCTACTGAACAGGCAAATAAAACTTGCTAGGATTTATCTTGTAAGATTTATTTATTCACTTTTAACAAATTAGCAGGAATATAGGAACAGTTATTGCTGAAAGGATTTTAGACTACAGTCTCCTGCGACAGAATTGAATTGCAGACTTTAATTATCTGTTCTGAAGTGCTATATTATCAACAAATATAACTGTGGAGAGTAAATCAGTAAGTTTTCTTAGAGTTATTTTTCTCCTACTTGTGGCTATTGGGACTACTGGCATATTGTTCCATGTCCAGACAAAATTGAAATTCAGTCAGTCAGGCACAACTGTTTTAATACTTGGCTTCTAGGTGTTCCAAATTATTAAGCTGTAGATAGTAGCTGCTCTCTGAGATGTTCTTGGAATCTCAAATGAAAACTATGCTACTGATGTCCAGGAGAATTGATATTTTATATTTACATGTTCCTCTGGAAAATTACATTTTGCCCCTTGATTTCCTCACCCAGTTCCCTTTACACTGATTAACTTTGAAGGTTAGCCTTGAAACAGGCATCTCAAACTCTTCAGATGAGATCGAGAAAATCCTGAGAAGACTTCTTTATACATTTCAGACTAATTCATGCTTTTCAGGGATGTCCAAAGGTCTTTTGTGTGGAATAACTCTTCTGGGAAAATCTTGAAGAACAGTAAAGACATCTGAACTCAGTCCCACCCCATGTTCCATAGTATCTAATGGAGGTGAAATGCAGTGTTTTCCAGAAATCTTAATTTTCCTGTTGGTGTGGAGTGTCCTATACCCCACTGACACATACCAGATAACTATCAAAGATCAGCCTGTCTCTTTCCCTGTTCAGGACGTTTTCTGTTTGTCTGTACATTTTGTGGAGAGTTTGCAGGATTATAGGAGGCCGAGTAGACAGGATGGTGTGGGGCAGGGGAATTGTTGTTCACTCCTCTGCACCACTGAATGGAACCAAAGAAGAGTAGGGAAGGCTAAAATACCCATATGTATGAACATGCAGATGAGATGTGGTGAATTCTTTAAACAAATTCAGACAAACAAAAGGAAACTGGCTGTTGCTACATCATCCCTAAGTATTTCTTTGGAGACTAGCCTCCCTCCATCCATCTACTAAATTCTGAGTGCTTCCCAGTGGTGTTTGCATTTCTGGCCTTTTAATGAGTTTTATAGTAGAAAGCTGCTCAGTACTTACTTGTCCCTTGAAACATGCATTTTGTTTCATTTGTTCATGTCACATTTATTTAATGGGATTTACTTTCATTTAAGACATTGTTTAGGTAGATCGTGAACAGCAAAACTATCCATGTAACAACAGCTGTTGTAGTCAAGGACCAAATGCATCTTAATACAATTTCACTGAAAATCAAAAACGTTCAGGAGTGATATATTGGGCACTTCCCATGAAGCTGGTGAAAGTCTCAGGAAAGACTTAAAAAAATTATTCTTTTATTTTTTTATTTTGGAAATGGACTTCACTTGTGACTGTGTTAATTCAATCATTATTACTTGCACTTTTACAATAATAAGGATGGAGCCCCCAGCTTTCTTAGTCTTGTGCTGATACATAAGTTCACCTCCCTAGAGATTTTTTTTTAAACCGTGAACATATAAAGAGAAATTTTATTAAGAGTTACTGTAACTAGATATGTTTGTGTCTACATATGGCTGTAATAAAAATGGAGGTATTCTGTCCTCTCAACCCCTGCGTGGCCAAATTTTGACAGTATCAGGCAGCCTGATGCCTATGTTGAGGAGCATCCTCTGTCTTGATATGTAGAGACTTGGTGATCTCTGTATCTGATGCTCTCTGTAGAACAGTGAAACCTTCTTGAATTCAACAAATGAAAGACTGAAACTGAGAACGGCCCTCTGGATGAAAAGAAAAATGAATCTGCATCTTCAAGGTGGAAGATCTAGCCAGTACAACAACATTCTCTCAAGCTGTTGTACCACAGTGGTAATTAAGGAGTGTCTGGACCTGGGAATAAGGGTTGTCGCATGGACTTTAGATGAAAACATTTCCATTTCCATGTTTAATCAATGTCTAGAAATTTTTTATTAGGAAATCACTGTCAGAAAAACAATTTAACCACCACACTTCATAATGTGTCTTCTAAAAATCAAGCATATATAATTGCTCTATGCAAATTAGTAAAACTATACTTATTGTAATTATGTCTCACACAGCTGGCATTAATTATGGGTGGAAACCCTCTGCAAGCTTTCCAGCTGCAACGATTGTGTACACTAAATGACAGAAGATCCCACTGAAGAGTTCAGCAGAACCACATGCCAAGGAGTCCAATTATGTGACCAAAAGTATATGTCCTGAGGAACTCAAGTTAAATCCTTTCTGTAGCATTGCATCACCAGAGAAATTACAGAAATCTAAGAAATGTCTAAATGTTAATAGAAAATAAATATTTTTTTTAAGGTTTAATGAAGCACTAGGGAGTGAAAGTGAGGGGAAGATATTAAAAAAAAAGTGCATAACTTGCTGTTTCTGAGGGCTTATCAGGTAGGTGGCTTATGGAACAACACTCCAGTGAAAGAAAGACAGTGTCAAGTAAAGCAGCCCTACAAGAGGGCTCCCTCTCTCTCCCCTTCTCCCCCTTGCTTCCTTTTCCCTACACACTTAACATCACAAAATAAAGTCTGCACTGTTGAACTGGCATTTGGTTTTGTTTGCACCTTGATTTGGGAGAGGAATTTAACATCAAATTGTAACGCTTGCCTTGCAGTCCTTGTCATCTTCCCTCATTACTTAAAATAGATTAGTTGTGGGACTCAATCATTTATGGTTGATTGCTGCCTGATCTTCGATTCCTAACAATTGTGCTGCACCCTTTGAAATTGCTTCTGTCTTGAAATTGAGATAGCTGATAATCCTTTTGCTGTGTCAGCCTCATATGCACACGAATATGAAGGGTAATGAATGTTTCACCCTTGCATCCTACTCTAGCTTTCCTTTATGGATGATCATCTTATTTAGCTCTTACATAGTCACTTTTTGCTTTGATGACACTCTTTTGTAAAATTGCCTTTCTTGTTTCAAGTTAAATTTGACAAAATAATGGAATTAATTTTATTTTTTAGCTTGTATTTTAAATATTTTCAAAAAAATGCTGGTTAAATACAATGTGAAAAATAAAGTATTATATTTGGATTTCTTGTGTTTGTATGATTATTTATTGCCTTCCCATTTTTAGATACTTTCAAGCAAGCTTTTAACCTTTCCGAAATTTTAATTTTAGTTGTCTAGTTTCATCTTCATTGTATTACTTGTTTATTTTTTCGTCTCTTTTATCTTATAATGACAACAATTTATTGTGTTCATTACATGCCATGTTGATGAAGACAATATTGCATACATAGTGATACATATATTACATAGCTGTGTGTATTTTAATGACATTTATATCTAAAATAACAACTTATATTAAATTAGTGTCTTAAAAATTCTATTTAGAATAGGGACTCATTGTAATGAATCACTTTCTGCCATCAAGTGTGGGAAGGTACTAATATATGGAAATACCTTTTGATATGCCCAAGAATATCAATGCCAGAGCATGAATGTGGGTGTACTTGATTTACTTCACCTATTTTGTTATGTTTACATATTTAGCAGCTTGCCATTCCAGAATTGGTATGGAGGAATTCTGTGGGGGAAAAAAGTTAGTTCAATTTATACCAAATTTATCTTCTCGTTAGTTTCTTCCAGAAGCAACCATCACAATATAGGCAGGATAAGAAAAAATAAATGTTCCTTCAGTTTTTATTGGTAGCCTTCTCCCAGCACAGTGGGTTTATGTCCAAGAATGTGCATGTTTAACAGGTTGCTTCAGACTCTAAGTCATTAATCACTTCCTAGGAAACCAATATGCTACATAGAATTTAACAGTTTAATACTATAACTGAATTACATTCAATTTCTTTAACTTAAGATGACAGAATCATCAACACTGTGTTCCAGCTACTGTTACTCTTATTGACTTCTTGAGCAGACTCTTTAGGTGATGCTTAATTTCTTAAGGCAACATGCATTACAATCAGTGACAAGGTTTGCTTTCAATGCAATCAGAACTAGGCAAGGCCTGAATTTGAGGATCTGATCCTAAAATTGTCCAAAAAGAATACAGTATTTTCTGGCCATCATTTGTTTCTGCATTTGATACTAATGTACATATTGGCAGGTAAGGAGCATGATAAACAGCCCACTCTTTATTTTCTAATTTTGGCAATTTGTGTGGGGTTTATGGTATATCTGCTTACATTTTATTTTTCCATCACCAGCATGTAAAAAAAACCAAAAAACTACCCTTTGCTACTGACACTTTATCAAGGAAAACTTCAAATAATTTCTCTGAAAAGTCCTGTCAACCTGGACCATTTAGAAAAATCTCTACTTGTCTCTACACTCCACAGTATTTAGAAAAAATTGCGGCCAAACTGGCAGGGAGCAATAATTTCTAACAATTTTTGTTCATTTTTTTTAACATGCTGTAATTACAAAAAACTTTAGTGAACTACTCTAGGGGTCACAAGAAGAAAGTAACCCCAAAATCAAAGGTCCTATTTGTGACCCCACTTCTTGAGCTTGTGCAGTTATGCACCTGTTCTATAACACAGTGCAGTGGAATGTTGCTGTGAAGTCTCAAGTTGGGTTCTGCTTCAGCAAGGCCAGAACTGAAACTTTTCTTTCTTTTTGCAGCTTGTGCATGGATACCTGTGGTGTTTTCTCTAAGTTTCACCCCTGAAATGTGTTGAGGACATATGCTGCAAATGTTATTAACCTTTCCTCGCTGTAAGGTGCTAATTTTATGAGCAGTCTTTTGACATGTCTGTCACACTAAAAAATTTCAGCCTTTAAGGATAATAACAGCAGCTTTATTATTAGACAAAATACACTCTTTACTAACAGAAAAAAAACCTCCAACAGACTTTTTTATCGTGTTGGCCCAGGCTTTGAAGACAAGACAGGCATCTCAGTTATCACAAGTTTTTTCTTTAAATATTTGAGAACTATGAAAATCTGTAATTTCTGATCAGATGGCCTTTCTGATCACAAAACATTCTTTACAAGCAAAGAGGGCTATGCATCAGAGGCTTCCCACATCTCTATTGGTTACACATTTCTCACTGACTGATGCTCAGTTGCCAAATAACAGAAGAAAGATTGCGCATCTCTTGCAAACCATGAGAAACATTCAGCAGCACTTCAATGAAAGCAAGACACATTTTAAGCTTGCTTTTTGTTTTGTTTTTTTTTTTAATTACTAGTTTCCTATTGTACTGGGCTGAATTGGTTAACATGGAGTGTGAAGGTAAAATATGACAAAAGCTTTTCTTTGCTTGTGTATTTCACCATAGTAGCCATAACTCATTTGTGCTCTGCTTTGGCAACTTAGGTCTCAAGCACTAATAAGAAGCCAGAGACAGACCATAGGAATTGCACACTGCAGTCTGCTAACTGATAGAGGAAGAGCCAGAAAAACCTTCAAGATTAAAAAAAAAAAAAGAAAAAAAATCCCTGGTGTGAGGAGCTTGGGCACTGAGGTCAGCTACAACCATAAATTTAGCTTCCACAGAGGTCTGCTAAAAACTACAAAGACAAAAAACATCCAGGGGATGAACTCATCCTATTTCAAGCCTTTGCAGATGGTTGATTCTCTAGGTATATCACTTTTATGACCACCAGCTGAAGTACTGTCACTCACCTTGAAACAGCCAGCCAAGCTTGTTCCACTAATGGCCTTGATGATGCCCTTTCATGCTCTTTTCCAGCTTCTCTTACTTTTTGTTTCCTTGTCTCACATACACAGGTGGGTATTGAATGAATTATTTGACAGTATTGTTGAGAAAGAATTTCAGATGATTGGGAAGTAAAAAAAAAGAACTTCCCCCCATAATGTATCCTATCTAACTGTAATGGTTTGAAAACAAACCAGAGCGAGATCCCAAGTCAGGGTTAAAATTTAATAGGGAAAATAAATAATTAAAAAAATAAGTGAACTAATACAAGGGAAAGAGGAAAGAAAAACACAGACAAAGGCGGATACAACCTGACACCCTGTTAGGGTGGTGGTAGTAGTCCAGATGAGGTAGTTCAGTCGAATTGACGATCCTATGGGAAGTCTAGTCTCCAGCTGAAGGTCCAGTGGTAGCTCTTGTCCTCCAGGAATCCAGTAGACAGCCCCCCGTGGTGTGCAGAAGCCCAGATTTATCTAGGATGGAATGCTTGGTTCCTCCCTCTGGGCGGAGCCTCTCACAATGGGATGATGAGTCATGAGGCCAGGTGTTGATGGGCTCGTTAACAGCAGATAGTCCGGGGGGGGGGGGAGTTACTGCTGAGTCATGCGGCACAACATTAATGGGCCATTAACAGAACAATAGCCTGGAGGGAGGAGGCAAGGAAACACTGCCCCACCTGGTTTCAACGGCTCATGAGGGTGGTAATAGAATACACTGCAACCCAGGACATTATCCACCCCTTATTCTATTACCATCTACCTCATCCCACATCAATGCCTTGAACTCTACACACACACCCCCCATATATATACAATAAAAAACCCTACATACAGTTCTCACTTAAGATTAGGTCTCCTTGTGGTACACAACGGGTTTCCCCATCTTTCTGCATTACCCACCAAGTGTGACCAGGTCCTTGAGCAAAGACAATCCCACGGATGGGTTTGCCTTTGCCTGAGGTGGGATTAATCCAAACAGTCTTTCCTAAAATACCTCTCATGTGTACCACAGGGACTTTATCTCCATCTACTGTGTGCAAGGGTTCCGACTGGGCGGGACCAGCTCGATTGATGGACCCTCGGGTATTGACCATCCAGGTGGCCTTTTCTAAGTTTGCTTCCCAATTCTTGAAGGTCCCCCCACCAAGTGCCTTCAAGGTGGTTTTAAGTAGTCCATTGCAGCGTTCAACTTTCCCGGCAGCTGGTGCATGATAAGGGATATGATAGATCCATTCAATACCGTGTTCTCTGGCCCAGGTACTTATGAGGCTGTTCTTAAAATGAGTCCCGTTGTCTGACTCGATCCTCTCAGGGGTGCCGTGTCTCCACAGGACTTGCTTTTCCAGACCTAAGATAGTATTCCGGGCAGTAGCATGAGGCACAGGGTAGGTCTCCAGCCATCCAGTTGTTGCTTCCACCATGGTCAGCACGTAGCGCTTTCCTTGACGGGTTTGGGGAAGGGTGATGTAGTCAGCTTGCCAGGCTTCCCCATACCTGTACTTTGACCATCGTCCACCGTACCACAGAGGCTTCACCCGCTTGGCCTGTTTGATTGCAGCACAGGTCTCACAACTGTGGATGACCTGTGAGATGCTGTCCATGGTCAAGTCCACCCCTCGGTCATGAGCCCATTTGTACGTTGCATCTCTCCCTTGATGACCAGAGGCATCATGGGCCCAACGAGCAAGAAATAATTCCCCTTTGTGCTGCCAGTCCAGATCCACCTGTGATACTTTTACCTTGGCAGCTTGGTCCACCTGCTCGTTGTTACGATGCTCTTCATTAGCCCGACTCTTAGGTACGTGCGCATCCACGTGTCGAACTTTCACAGTCAGCTTTTCTGCCCGGGCAGCGATGTCCTGCCAAATCTCAGCGGCCCAGATGGGTTTTCCTCTGCGCTGCCAGTTGGCCTTTCTCCAGCGATCCAACCATCCCCACAGCGCGTTTGCTACCATCCAGGAGTCAGTGTAAAGGTAGAGTCTTGGCCATTTCTCTCGTTCAGCAATATCCAAAGCCAGCTGGACGGCTTTAAGCTCCGCGACCTGACTCGATCCTCCTTGTCCCTCGGTAGCTTGTGCAACTCGTCGCATGGGGCTCCACACTGCAGCTTTCCATTTCCGGTCTGCGCCTACAATTCGGCAGGAACCATCGGTGAAAAGGGCATATTGTCTTTCACTGTCCGGCAGCTCATTATATGGTGGGGCTTCCTCAGCACGCGTCACTTGCTCCTCTGCTTCTTCTGAAGATAATTCAAAAGTCTCACCTTCAGGCCAGGTTGTTATGATTTCCAGTATCCCAGGGCGATTTGGGTTTCCAATACGGGCGCGCTGTGTGATGAGGGCAATCCATTTGCTCCACGTGGCGTCAGTGGCATGGTGGGTAGAGGGAAGCTTTCCTTTAATCATCCACCCCAGCACCGGTAGTCGGGGTGCCAGGAGGAGTTGTGCCTCTGTGCCAATTACTTCTGAGGCGGCTTGGACTCCTTCATAAGCTGCCAAGATCTCCTTCTCTGTGGGAGTGTAGTTGGCTTCAGACCCTCTGTAACTTCGGCTCCAGAATCCTAGTGGTCGGCCTTGAGTCTCGCCAGACACCTTCTGCCAAAGGCTCCAGGACAGACCATGGCTCCCAGCTGCGGAGTAAAGCACATTCTTTACCTCTGGTCCTGTCCTGACTGGGCCAAGGGCTACCGCATGAGCGATTTCCTGCTTGATCTGGGCGAAGGCTTGCTGCTGTTCAGGGCCCCAGTGGAAATCGTTCTTCTTGCGGGTAACCATGTAGAGAGGACTCACAATCTGGCTGTATTCAGGAATGTGCATCCTCCAAAAGCCTATGGCGCCTAGGAAAGCTTGCATTTCCTTTTTGCTGGTTGGTGGAGACATTGCTGTGATCTTATTGATAACCTCGGTAGGAATCTGACGCCGTCCATCTTGCCATTTCACTCCCAGGAACTGGATCTCTCGAGCAGGTCCCTTGACTTTGCTCTTCTTGATGGCAAAACCGGCTTCCAGGAGAATCCGGATGATTTTCTCTCCTTTCCCAAATACTTCTGTTGCTGTGTCCCCCCATACAATGATGTCATCGATGTACTGTAGATGTTCTGGAGCCTCACCCTTTTCCAGTGTGGTCTGGATCAGTCCATGGCAGATGGTGGGACTGTGCTTCCACCCCTGGGGCAGTCGGTTCCAGGTGTACTGCACGCCCCTCCAGGTGAAAGCAAACTGAGGCCTGCACTCTGCTGCCAGAGGAATGGAGAAAAAGGCATTGGCAATATCAATGGTCGCATACCACTTTGCTGCCTTGGATTCCAGCTCGTACTGAAGTTCCAGCATGTCCGGTACAGCAGCACTCAGTGGTGGTGTGACTTCATTCAGGCCACAGTAATCCACCGTCAGTCTCCATTCTTCACTGGACTTACGCACCGGCCATATAGGGCTGTTAAAGGGTGAGTGGGCCTTGCTGACCACCCCTTGGCTCTCCAGTTCCCGAATCATCTTATGGATGGGGGCCACAGAGTCTCTGTCGGTGCAGTATTGCCGGCGGTGCACTGTTGCTGTAGCGATTGGTACCCGCTGTTCTTCAATTCTCAGTAGTCCTACAGCAGACGGGTCATCTGAGAGACCAGGCAGGGTATTCAGTTGTCTTATGTCTTCTGTCTCTACGGCTGCTATTCCAAAAGCCCAGCGATGTCCCTTTGGGTCTTTGAAATATCCACTCCTGAGATAGTCTATGCCGAGGATGCATGGGGCCTCTGGACCAGTCAAAATGGGGTGTTTCTGCCACTCCTTCCCAGTTAAACTCACTTCAGCTTCCAGTACAGTCAGCTGCTGGGATCCTCCTGTCACCCCAGAAATAGAAATGGATTCAGTCCCCACATACCTGGATGGCATCAGAGTGCATTGAGCGCCGGTATCAACCAAAGCAGTGTATCTTTGTGGGTCAGACGTGCCAGGCCATCGGATCCACACAGTCCAATAGATCCGGTTATCCCTTTCCTCTCCCTGGCTAGAGGCAGGGCCCCTCTAATCCTAGTTGTGGTACACGATGCTCTCTTCCTGTGAATGTGCTCCTGAGGTCCCTTCAAGAGGATCAGTCATATTGACATTCCCATGCCGTCTGGGGTTCTGTTCACAAGAGACTGGAGCAGTGTTGAACCTAGATGAGCCTCCTGAGGTGGATGTCTCTTTTTTCAATTCACGTACCCGGGCTGCTAAAGAGGAGGTGGGTTTCCTATGCCACTTTCTCATGTCTTCTCCATGCTCCTGTAGAAAAAACCAGAGGTTACCTCGCGGAGTTTGTCTTCTTTCCCTGGCTGGGGAGTGTTGGCTCCTGATGGCAGAGACCCTCGTTGGTTCCGGTGAGGCACGGTAAATTCCCCCTTTGAGCTCTTTCCTTAGTTTCTGGTGGCCCTCTTCGATCAAGCTCCGGACTTGTTCGGCCAGTGTTGTTTCCACCGATGAGACGTGGGTGCGCAGTGGGGCAGTGACAGTGTCCTCGTAGATTCTCAGTTTGTTGGCTAACACGCCCACCTTGTCCTCTCCTTCCCTCCACTGCAGTGTTGCCAGGTAACGAGAGTATATCTCTGGTCCGAGCCGTGCAAATCTTAGCCACATTTGTGAAGTGCACTGGACATTATCTGGGCTCCTAGGGAATCTCTCGTTTTCTGAGAAAATGATCTCTAACACAGCCAATTCCCTCAGGCATCGGATACCTTGTTCTATCGTGCTCCATTTTCCTTGGTGCATCTGGAGGTCTTCTTTACAGAGGTATCTGTCCCGTACACTCGCCAGTAATCGCCGCCAGAGGCTGAGAGCTTCCTGGGTTCTTCCAATCCCCTGGTCAATGACCACATCCCGGGACAGAGATCCCAGCTGCCTGGCCTCACTTCCGTCCAGAATGGTGTCATTGGCTGCAGCGTCCCAGATGCGGAGCAGCCAGGTCAGGATGGACTCGTTCGCCTGACGGGTGAATTCCCTCCTTAGGTCCCGCAGCTCCCCCAGGGACAGGGAGCGAGTGATAATTTCTGGCTCTGGCTCTTCGGCTGGGTGCGATGGTCCTGCCACATCCTCGTCAGTCACTATGCGGACTGATTTGCTCTTTGATTTCTTTTTCTGAACAGGGGCAACTGCGACTGGCTTCGGCTGTTCTGGTTCAGCAATGGTATGTGGTGAGACGTCGCCTGCCCTTTTGGTTCTCTTCTCCTCCTCCTCAAGAAGACGCTGTACCACACAAAGTATTGTTCTGTTCCTCAGCATGATGTACACAGTGCTGGTCATAGAGAAAAAAGAAAACAGGATTGACAGGAAGATTATGCCATCCTTAACCTCCAGTGAGAACTCAATATTGTCAAAAACAGCTGTGCCTGGCCTGAAAGGCTGGAAGAAACCGCTCTCTCGTCCTACCCCCAGAGGCTGGGTGCGATTGCTGAGGATTTCCCAGACGTAGCAGCTGAGACTAGGCCAGGCAGACATAATTGAGTATATATTCCGAATGGCATTCATCGCCTCACTGGTTATCATGCAATAAGCATAATAAACCAATAAAGCAATTCTTATGCCATTCCCCGGTCGCAACAGGAGCAAAACAACAGGCAAATAGTTTCCCAGGTGCGGAAAAATATAGAGAGCAAGATACAGCACCCACATAGGCAAGCTGAGCATCATGGTGATATGATTTCTGTAATAAAGAATTATATTTCTGATCTTCCCTCAGGTCGGGCCTCACGTTGGGCGCCAAAAGATGTAATGGTTTGAAAACAAACCAGAGCGAGATCCCAAGTCAGGGTTAAAATTTAATAGGGAAAATAAATAATTAAAAAATAAGTGAAATAATACAAGGGAAAAAGGAAAAGAAAAACACAAAGTCAGATACAACCTGACACCCTATTAGGGTGGTGGTAGTAGTCCAGATGAGGTAGTTCAGTCGAATTGGTGATCCTATGGGAAGTCTAGTCTCCAGCTGAAGATCCAGTGGTAGCTCTTATCCTCCAGGAATCCAGTAGACAGCCCCCCGTGGCGTTCAGAAGCCCAGATTTATCTGGGATGGAATGCTTGATTCCCCCCTCTGGGCGGAGCCTCTCACAATGGGATGATGAGTCATGAGGCCAGGTGTTGATGGGCTCGTTAACAGCAGATAGTCCGGGGGGGGAGTTACTGCTGAGTCATGCCGCACAACATTAATGGGCCATTAACAGAACAATAGCCTGGAGGGAGGAGGCAAGGAAACACTGCCCCACCTGGTTTCAACGGTTCATGAGGGTGGTAACAGAATACACTGCAACCCAGGACACTAACTTCTTCTGTTTTAATTTGATATTAGGTTCGATGTCACATCAAATAACAGTTCAAAACTGCTACTAACAAAGTTCACTTCTACTATTTTTCTTTGAACAGCTGTTGCAATGTTGCATGAGGTGTTGAGAGTGATGCCTTGAAGTTGCTACCTGAAAACAGAGGCTACCCAAGATTAAGAGAATAAAAGCAGGTATTTATTTGAAGGGCTTTCAAAGGTACACCTTGGGCAGTGAAGAGGCTACACCCAAGATGGATCCAAGGTCATGAGTTTTTCACTTTCATAAGTTTGGTCCATTTGCATATTAGTGTTAATTCTCCAATTACAATCTACAGTCTCAGGCAATGAAGTAATTACCCCAAGTTTCCTCCCCCTCCCCATTCAAAGGCTTTCGTTTACATATTTTGGGGCCTGGGACAACAAGGTGTCCTTGAAGTGCAAACCTAGAGAGGGTTTGTTATGTCGAGCCAGAATGAGAGAACAGTAGCTAACAGGTTGTATGAAGTTTCAGAGTTACACACTAGGCAGTTACAGATCTGAAAAATATAAAGGTTAAAACCTAGGGCATCAAGAGTGCATTATGTGTTCTATGTTTTCTATTCTTTTTGAAAAACAAAAATGTCATGAAATTATTTCTTACTTTGTCCTTTTCAGTGGTTAAACAGATAAAGAAAATTAATTCTGCCCAATATATTACATAGTTTCTGATACAGTTTTGGTTGTTAATATTTTCACAGACATGAGAGATTACTATAATTATAACATACCATGGTTCATTTATTTATTTTTTCTTAATAGTTTCGCATTTTTATTTCTGCCTTGGAATGGTAGAACACGTGTAATAGCCGTGTTTAGTTCCTCCATATAAGTTATTACTTTTGCTGTTTTCTTTTACTGCTGGTTTAATGTTTTGCCTTTTTTTTTTTTTCAATAGTTTCTAAACTTTTGGAAAGAGTTACAGTGATAGAAGCAGCTTTCTTTACATCAGATGGCTACATTTAGCCATAAGACTTTGTTAGACCACATATATATATATATACTAGACTAAGTTATTAGACCACATATCTATAACACAGAATAGTGGAAGTAAAGATGGGAGGCAGGCAGACATGCATATGGAAAAGTTGAGGAAAAGAGTAAAAATAAAAAAAAAAATTAAAACAAACAGAAAAAAAATTAAAAAAAATCCGCTGTAAAACAGAACATCTAGGTAACCACAAGGTTTTGGGAAATATTTTTAAATAGTGGGAAGTGAAAAGTAGAAAACTACCATTGAAAAGGGAAAGGAACAAACAAAAAGAAAACATCTCTGCTTTTCCTTCCAAGAAAAAGGCTTATTCCAGCATTATCTGTTGTGTGTTACTTTTAACATCCCTTGATTTGGCAATTGGGCACAAGCATTCTTACTACAAGGTATGTGCCTGAGAATGCAGAGCTTATAAAACAGAACAGAACTGGTTGAAATGAAGAGTCTCAGAGTGGCAATGCTTTAAAAAATATTTTTTTAAATTCCTCTTTTAATATGATTGCATTATAGGACAACATGGAAAAGTGATTCTTTAATGCGTCATGAATATCTATGCCTGACAAAGATTATCCATCAGCAGTTGATGAAGATGTCTGCATGCTATTAATGATACATTAATACAGCTTCTCTCACTACTTTTCTAATACCCGCAAGACATTTACATTCATGATATAGATACAATTTCTGGTCAAACCTAGAAAGAAACTTGTATCAGACATGTAAAGGTAATAATCAAGCATGCAGACAGCAACAAAGTCTCATCAGTCACCTCCCATTAGCAAACACCTATAAACCTCTTCTGATTTATTTTTTCAGACTCATCTCCCAACACATCTAAGCAACCTCACTCCAATTTAATTTCAACCTAGTAGCAGGTGCTAGTCTGAAAGATGATGTGGGAAAGCTATTTTAACTCTGCCAACATGAACAATGAACATAAGTTTCTTTTTTCTCCTTCTACATAAGGACATGCCTAAATTTTCTGACCTTACAGACTCCTAAAGTGACCATCAACACCACTTTAACATCATGGTCCCTCTGAATAAAAAAAGCTTTCACATTCTCAAAATGCAATGAGATTTCTTCCACTAATTATAATACCTGTTTCATAACCAGAAGCGTTGACTGATAGATGGGACAGGTACCTAGTGGGACACACAGAGACTCAGCAGACATTTCTGATGCCTCTCCCCACATGAATGCTTGAAACTACCAAACTTTAACTTGCTTTCTCAGGATTTGAGGCATGAAATTTCAACATTGTCAACAAATTAAGTCCCTTATGTCACATCCCAGCAGAGAGGACTGTTCTTGAGAAAATAAAATAAGAAATGTAGGTAAAAGGGGAAAAATACCCAAGGAAAACAAAATAGTTCTTTACACTTAATATATTAAAATATAGAGATGAAAACATCAGGTGTTACAGTGTACTGATTGTTCCAGCTCCTATTGGGCTGATCATTTTGCCAATGAGCCAGAATGGCTTGGTGAAGCACCTGGTACTTGTTACCAGGCTCTCCCCAGCCTCCCCAAATGCAGCAGCTCTTTAAGCTGCTCCCAGCTGCAGTGGCAGTCTTCACTGTGATAACCATTGCTTCAAAACAGCTGTGGGAATTGTGCTGGGGGACTTTTAGCCAGCCCAAACATGTTCTAGATGGAAGAATTTCGAATGTTATGCTTATTCACCCAGGAGTTCACATAGCAACTTCTGCTGCAGGCTTGTGTCCTGAGGGCTGCTATGCCACGAAACTGCCAGCATAACTGGAAGATGAAATCTTTACATGAGCCCAGCTGAGCATTTAATAATCTTGGAAGCTTGGTCCTGAGAGCTGGTAGCCCTAGGCATTTGCACATGATAGAAGTTGAAACAAAACTAACTTAGGACATTAAATAACCCCAAACAAAATAAACCAAACAAAAAAAGTAAGGAAGAAAGGAAGAAAGAAAGAGAAAGAAAGAAAGAAAGAGTGGTGAGTGGTGCTTGGAACAGTTTTTAAGGAGATATTCCAGTTGGCTCATTGTCACATGGGGGGTTAAAAGAAGTCATGGAAAAGCAATGAGGGATTTCATGGTTCCTAGAAGAATAATTTTACTGGAGAAATTGATGCAACAGCAGTATTACTTCCTGTAACAGTGACATATATCATCCTGACTTTCTTCTGAAAGTATGAAGATAAATGGAAAAGAAAGTAGTTGATGACGTTTTGTTACACTTTTATCTATGAAGAATTTGCAACAGCTTTGCCAGAGATGTGGGAGCTGAGACTGCCCTTCTGTTCCAGGGAGCTGTTATTTCCCACTAAAACATCTCTAAATACCTCTGTTGTATGAACCTTAACACTCGCTTCACCTTCAGTCTTTTTGCAGATGGCTGATGATTTCACTGATGGGTCAGAAGTCTCTTGGTCTAATCCTCTTTCAGAGTATCTCCAGAACCAAACTTTTGGATGGGATTGGTGTCTCTGCAGTGTATGGGTGGCAATCGTTTCCCAATTCCCTTACCTTTGACAAAAACAAACACGACCATTGTATTTGAAATTAGCTCTATGGGTATAAGACAAAGATGACATATTTTACCATTTTAACGCTCCATTCTTTGAGCAGATATGACCCTGTACAATATTGAGGATGTTGCCAGTATCACAGGACAGGATCATTTGGATATTCTTTTGTATCACAAGCCATAGACTGGAGAAAAGGTAGGACTGTAATTCCGTGAATTTTAAGGGCAGCAGTGACAGCAGAATGATGGCTCCTAGCTTCACTCACCCTTGAAAGAACCCACAGTTCTTTTCCTTTTTAACCTGTCAAATGAGAAAGTCCAATCCTTCTAGGTGACACTTAGGAGTGTGTGTTAAGTCATGTTGGAAAGGTAGAGGGAATAAATGAATTCATTGTATCATGTGCTAACCCAGAAAGGAGCCAAAACTGGCTTTTATCTTCTCCTACTGTGTTGATATACACATTGCAAAGGTGTTTGGCACTGTTGTTTAACTTAATTAACCCGGCAGACATTGCTTTCTGCTGCTTTTCCCTGTGTTTTTGTGGGCTTTTTTTTTTTTTAATTCTCTTTGATCAATGTAAGCAAGTGGAATCCCTGAAGCAGTATACACATACTTCTTTTTTCCTGCCATACCATGAGATCTGTTCCAAGTGGCCTTTTATCTCTTCCTGATTTTTCCACAACATAAGAATTCCTCTCTTACAGCAATTATACACGTTTCAGCAAGTAAAATTGTGGCTGTTCTGTCTGGCATATGAATAGTGGTTGTATTCACAGAACATCACTTCTCTCCTGACTGTAGAATGCGGTGTAGGCATGAATAGTGTGCAATTCCTTGAAAATTAGGAAATTTTGCCTCTGTTTCTACAGAGAACTCATCTAATAAAGACATGAACAGCTTGTGGATACTTGAGAGTCTCAATAACTATATTAGTTGTTAGAGTTTGAATAAAGCAGTAAGCAAGTTTGCCTAATATCAAAAATCGGGTAAGAGTATGTAAACATAAAACTAAACGTTTAGGTGAAAAGTTTCAGTACACCTAACTAGGAATTTAGCATTTATATGTGCATATCCAAAATGTGGTATCTTGGAAATGTGAATTCCCCACCACAGGTTCTGGGCACAATGCCATCTAAAATATTTAAAATTTCACTATTACTATTTGGATGTTGATAATCATCAATATTTATACTATCTGAGTCACTTATCACCTAAGACTTTCCACTTGTAAATGCTAAGGATGCAGACCAGCATTTTTTTTTCTTGTTGCTCATTGTGTGGTAATTATACTTATCAAAATACACTCTTTGCAAGAGGTAGTTAAAATGCAAACAATGGCCCTTGTATTTACTGAAAGAAAATGTGGTTACATCTCAACATAGTCTGTTAATGGAATCAGAAAGCAAGTTCTGTTTGCTCATAGGCTTCAAGTTTACACCAAATACTCAAATGATTAAACCATCCTTTATAAGTGCAAATTCATTCTCTTTGCCTCCTTGTAAAGACAGTGATATTAATATAATGAAAGGTGAGAGGATAGCTTATGTTTGTTGACTACTAATTCAGCAGTATAGCTTCTGGAAATTTTTGTCATTTATTGCTGCTCAGGAATTTATAACCTGGAGAAGCTGGTGATAATGGGCTTTAAGCCTTACAAACTCCCCAAACCACTGGATTAAAGAAGCTGCTGTATTCTGTGTAGTCCCTGAAGCACACTTTAATGGTTCTGCTGAAAGGGTATCAATCATACAGGAACTGTTCCACAAAGTTACACTGAGGCACTCCAAGATGGTTAAATGTTTTCATCTTCTGTAATGCAATACATTTGTAAAACTCTGTCTAGGAAGCCTAGCAATTAGAATCTTGGCAGCAAAAATTAAGCAATCCGTTTTGCTTTGTTTTTAATTTCTGTAACTTTGAACGCCTAAGTATTATGGGGCTCTCCTTTTTTTCTCAGACTTTTGTTTCAGCATTTCTTTTCCCCATGTTTTTCTATTCATAGGTGGGAATTGGAAAGCAGGTATGATTTTCTTGTCATTTATAGGTGTGATATTTTGTTGGTTTTTTTCCAGACATGATCAGTGATTCTGGTTATCCCTGCATGCTGGCAATTTTTCTGCTTTTGGTTACCCATCAGAAAATTTGTATTTTTTTATAGAAAATATAGTGAGATATTTTCTTTAAGGAACTTACCTTACTAGGAAATTTAGTATTTTTTACATATCATTACTACTTAAAAAACAGTACAAAAAGGATAAAAACCTAGAAAATTTTAATCTGTCAGTTGAGTACAATTTCAAATAAAAAAGGAATGCTATTTACTCTTTAAGCCCTTCCAGAAGCTTTTTCTGCAGTTAAATTCATAGGCTGCTCAATTCAAAATTGCCTAATTAATGACTGTCAATAGATATCAATCATGAGAGTGTGACTATAATCAACTACAATATGTGAGGAAAAAAAATCAACTGTCAATCTTTAAAGGGACGTATTTTGGAAAAAAACCGTCGGAAGTCGCCTCATTGTTCTTCTCAAAGGCTTTGCACAATGCATTTAAATAATATGAGCAGATGTAATAGATTACTTAGAAAATCTCGGACTTGGGATACCAATTTGCAATCACTAATAAGGTATTTTTAG
The DNA here is from genome assembly GCA_026261815.1 of Monarcha castaneiventris obscurior. NCBI lineage: Eukaryota > Metazoa > Chordata > Aves > Passeriformes > Monarchidae > Monarcha > Monarcha castaneiventris. The sequence continues at coordinate 5,940,362 of JAMPIT010000510.1, read as the reverse complement.
ACAGGTTAGCCCTCTAGTTTGTTTCACAGTCTTAAGGAGGTTTATCCTTTAAATACTAAATTCTGCAGATTTTTAGAAAATGCAATTATCGGCTACCGGTTCTCTCTTCTGTGACTCACATTTCAAAGAATACATGCAACAATAATAAGAATTACAGCCAGTGTAATTCTATAAATTGACATTATGCTGCCAGATAAACTCTAATCCATAAGGCTATTACACCAAACATTCTGTTGTTTCTGAGGCCATGAAGTAAATGAAAAAGAGCCAAGTTCTCTTATGCTGTATAAAAGCACAGGAAAAATTGTAAGTGTTGGCAACTATGACTGAAGCTAATGTTTTTTGAAAACATTTTAATTTACACAAGTTGCAGTGACAAGATTATACCATTAAGATAAAACCACTGTCCTATGTAATAACATACTGATGTTTTTCTATGGCTTTAGTTGCTCCAAGTTGTTTGGTGCTTTTCCATCCAGATACACCACCTTGAAGACATCAGGAAGTTTAGCTAAAGAATTTTGCAGCAGGATTTAAAAATGACTCAGTAGCACAGAGTCCACACTCACACTGGAACTCCTCTCCCTATAAGCTCTTTGGAGGTTGCGTGTGGTTTTGTTTGGTTTCTTTGGTTTTGTTGGGTTTTATCTCTAATGAAGATATGCCTATTTTGTTTCTCCATTACAGTAAACTCAGGCTTTAGTGTGTAACTCTGAGTTAGCTGTAATGTTGTTAAAAATGGGCATAATTTTAATAACTATTTTTTAAATTGCTATTATATGCTATTAATTCAATACAATTTTTCTGATTAGTTGAAATCTGAATCTTTCTTCACTTATACAACACAATAAAATAATGATTTATCATTATATCAAGATTCTTAATTATATAAGAATTTATTTGTGCATACTTGAAATTATTGTTTTCTGGTTTAATATTTTGAAAGTGCACCATAGTTAATTTATTTTTCTAAGATAGAAAATGTCTTCATCATCTTATCTCTCTTAGCTCTAACATTTCTGTTTCTCTCTCTCTTTGATTTCTTTTCTTCCTGAGGCTTCAACTCTATCATGTCAGGAAGTGGAAAAATGAGGCATATATTTGTCCATTCTTTCCATTTTGAGACCAAGGAAAATTTCTATTATCCAGTGTTATTAGAACACATTTTGGAATAAAACCAAACTTTACTTTTTTTTTCCCTAAATACATTTTATGGACATTTCCTTCAGCTTTCTAAAAATTACTTATTTGTTGATATTTTAAAACACTATTTATAATTTCTTAATTGCGCAATTCCCTGTATTTAAAATATAACCTTGAGAACAATGAGTATGAACTTAACTGATTTCAATTGAGAATTGTGCATGCCAAGTTCTGGGTAAATGTCACGATCATATTTAGATAAGATGCTTGCCTTCATTCCTGCCTACCTGTGTGCCTAACATGGTGTCTTTCCTTATCAAAGCTGCAATAGCTTTGGACCTACAGGCTACAGGCACAAGTATCAGCCATTTTTAGGTTCCCTGTTAGAACAAGACTTGAGTTCAACAGACACTTTCTCTTCCCTGATTTGCATGGAAAGGAAACAAGGAAATGTGTTGGAGATTGCCATCTACATGCTGTGTTCCAACATATATTTCTTGTGGACAGAGAGGGGACCAGCAGCTCAGAGCAGACTGCAGTCACTGCCGTCCACTAAGAGCAATGTAAGAATCCAAACCCAGACAGAGTAGAATTCTAAAAGCAAATTTGTAGAAGTTATACACAGGTAAGAAGGAAGAATCCACTTCCAAATAGAAACCCCACATTAGCACTTAAAAATAAGTTTCCGCATTTAGTTAAACCCGTGAAACAAACAAAAAAAATATAAACCCGAAAGAAATAAAGACTTAATTTTTTACTCATGTTAAGGACACTAATTTTACTTGTATTCACTTATCTTATCTGACAGGTGGGAGTCAGAAGTAAACCATTTTATATCTGACTGAGAAGCAGGTACATTGGGAAGGCCTAGGTTTGTGTTTATTCGGTTCATAACTATATTAAAAATTTCACCACAATTAACAATCTAATTGCCTATATTAAGGGTGGAAATCTGCAAAAACTTTTGCACATAAACTCTACTTCAGTTCATACCTCAAGCAAAATTGCTTCCTTATTTACACATGTTGTGACATTTCTATCTGATCCTCACTCAGCTGCTTTTGCTTTATTGTGTATAAATATTTCCATTTCAACTGACTACTTTAAGTCTGAAAAGTTTTTCTTGGTATAAAGTATGAAGTATATTAAAGAAGGTAATGCATTTCTTAATTTCTAAAACATTCCTTCAAACAAACAAGCAAACAAAAAACCCCAAACAACCCTTCCTCACATTATCAACAACAGAAAAAGACATCTTATACCACATGGCAGTAATATTAAACATAGCCTGCTACTCGTTTACCAGCAATTACTATAAGAGATAGCATTAACCTGGCAGGCTACTCACTTAGATGATTAACCTCTTACTATGTTGAAAAAGAACCATGCCCCCCACAATCCTTGTCTTACCTCAATTTGTTTTTTAAATTAACCACCAATATTATCTTTCACCATAGTTATTAACAGTCTTTAGTGAAAGTACTTACTAAAGATTTCTTGAAAGTCTAAATACAATATTTTTGCTGTTTTTTCCTAATACAGGATAGGTCTATTCAGCGATTTCAAGAGGACCAGAAATGTGTTTTGTGTTTTGTTTTGTCCCTAGTCTCATTCTGCTTTTTACCTATGTACTTTTTTATTGCTTCAGTCAGCTTTATAAATATTGAGTCAGGACTCATTGGTTTGTAATTCCCTGAATCATCCCAAATACCTTGGTAATAAAATAGCTACATTGTTTGAACCTACAGTTTCTTTCTCTACTATCATAATTGTGTGACTGATTGCACATCTTTGTTAGTAACTTAGCCATTTCATTTTAAGTTCCCCCAAAGAACTCTCAGGTGAGAACCATCTGCTTCTTTGAATGTTTGTTCCTCAATATATCACTTTGAGCTCCATATGACTTCTCATTATCTGACAACAACTCATCTTCATTACCTGAAGAGAGCAGTTCCAAATCACATATCTTCTCAACTTCCCCATGCTAGAAGTTGACACAAATCAGTCATTCCACATCCTTGCAAGATGCTTCTCCTTAATTTCCCCCTTTTCTTTTTTGTTAATCCAAGGGATTCAGAGATGTATTTTTTTCCTAAACTGATACAGTCAAATTATTCTAATTTGGGGTTTATATTATTCATCTTCCTTTTGAATTCTCTTCATTCCTGCTTTATATTCCAGTCTTTAAAGGTGTTTCTCTCTTTTTTTTTTTTTTTTTTTTTTTGGTTAATATAAATTTCAAGTCCATATGCATGACGAAACACTCAGAGACTGAACTCCAACCAGAATAGAAATATCTACTCTCTGATGGCTATATTTTACTTTCTACAAAAATCCCACTGAGGAGCTTTGGCAGAATATCTCTCCAAAGCAATTACAAATCTTTATGTGGTACATATAATATGGTGACAGATCTCTATTAATAAAGAGAAGAAGGAATAATTTTACTTCTTTGTCCTTTGGGCTCCAGGAACAACACCATAAACAACAAAATTGAACTAGCAAACTCTAAAGGTTATTTTTTAACATCCATAACCACATAGTGGAAAATCAAGCTTGCCACATATGTGTTGTTTCTCACTTAAAAAAAAATACTCTTTTTGTTAATACATATCTAACAAAATTTACAGCTTTGGCTAAAGCCTCTGATCCATTATACATTTTCATTTTATGAGTCACAAATAACACAATGTCAACCTCTTAGCTGAAGAAAAAAGCATTCCATATAATGAATTCCATTAACTTGAATCTCCAAGTCCAAAATTCCAGGTCCTTTCGCATGCTGAACTATTTCACCAGGTGTCCTGAACATAAATATAACAAGACTATATGCTAGAAATTTCTTGGGTTGAAATTGTTGACATTTGGCGGAAAGAACAGAATGTTGAACATAATACTCTGAAAGGAAACAATGTTTTTAAATGTGGAGTCTTTCTTAAGTAGATTTTTGCCTTCATAGATTTTATTTAATGGTTTGAAATATTCATTGATTGAATATTTGAGTGTTTGTATATTTATTCCAGACTTTCCACACTACATTTTGTCTTCTGAGTTATTGCAGCTACCTGCTTGTAACTCCAATTTTTTTTCTGTAATTTTCATGTTCAAGTTTTTATTTGCCAAATTGCCTGTATCAGGAACATGAGGACATATCCCTAATTGTATGGAATGCCTTTTGTGTGTTGTGAAACACATGCATTGTGACTTTTTTTTCCCATTAACTAATGATGCATATTTTTTAATGAGAACATGGGCAATGTTTGGTTTGGGTTGGTTGGTTGGTTTCATTTGTTTCCCTTCCATTCCTCTGCCCCCCAAGGTCAGATATTTAGTTGTTAATCCTGGGTGATAAATCATTCGGAAGTTTTCTGGTCACTAGGGAGAATCTTTCAGGTTGGCTGTTACCTCTAAGAAGGACATTTTGGATAAAAATGAATGAACGTCAGTGCAAACCATTTTTCCAATAAAAACAGCCAACTTTTATAAACAATCTTTTTTACATTACTACTACGAAACATTTGGGATACAACAACTGTTTAGCTAAATATTGAGGTATTTCACAACTATTTGAAATTGTTGAAGAAAAGATGCTGAAAATCTCTGGCTAAGAAAACCAGCAATTAACTTGCCTAGTAGGGACTAAAGCTGTTTCCTACAAAGGGTATTTATTCCTGAAGGCAACCAACTAACAGGTGCATAAGAATTCAACAAAATAGTAAAACAAATGAAATAGCTACAGGTCTGTATACCAGACAAGGCTACTTTATGTACTATTTTGAAAGCAAATAAATAAATAAAGGCAGAAATGCTAAGATACGCAATTTCCAAGTGTCCTCATGAAAACATTAGACAGGAAAGACATGATTGATAAGTGCTTCAAGTCCATTCATGAACACATGATTAATCCCATTTCAGTAACCACTTTAAACCAGGTGGACCTCAGGTGATCCAATTTGTTAATTTTGAAAGTGTGATATTCTCTTTCAGCTGCACTTTTGGTCAATCTGATATGTAGACAAGGCCTGTATAACTCTCTCCTTTTCACTTTCAAGTAATAGATTCACTCTGTAAAAGCTGTAAAGCTGATGTGATATATTCTGTAGAGAACTAACACTCTTGGGAGGGGAATAATTAATATACAATATTCTACTGCAATGGCATATATATGTAGGAAAATAGAACATACCAGTTTTGTGTTGCTTTACATCTTCTAGACTCCAATGCAAATAGATAAATTTTCTCCTTTCTTTCATTCCTCACTGTGCCATATCTGACAGTTCTCCAATGACCAGAGTACCCTCACACATCAGGGATTGGGAAAGCAGTACTAGTACTCACTCTGTGGAGCTTACACTGCTTCAGTTGTTCTGCTCTGGTGTACTGTGAGCCTCATGTTGCAGCACATATGCAAATTTCTCATTGCCTTTGCTGATTTCTAATGGCCTGACCCAAAGTCAAAATGCAATCTGAACATTAGGTTAAATGCATTCTTTTCATGCTTATGTTGTGCTGAAATCACATTTGGTTGCTCTCATTCTAACAGTATTGCTCCAGTGAGCTCCAGTATACTTACTGTTCAGTATTTTCTCAGTTTCTAAGGAAAAGTAATTAAGTACTGTCTCAAGGTTAGTAAAGATAGCATACTTTCAGTAAAAAAAGAAAGTACTTACTGTATAAAATCAGATTTTCCCACTATTATATGATATCTTGCAGTCAAAGCCATGCAGGACTAACTGCTAAACAAGGTTGAACAGTTGTAAAGAACATGCATTTTACTTTATGTAAAAGTAATTTTCCAATTATGCTCATATATTTCCTTTCTCATTTCTCTATTGTCTTAGAAAACTTTGCAAAGATAGTGTCACATGTAAAATTCAAAAGAATATAGAATTTTTTTGTGACTGATTATTAAATGACAATAGGACAAGGGGACATAGTCTTAAACTGCCCCCAGGGGAGATTTAGGCTGGACATTAGGAAGAATTTCTCCACAGAAGGAGTGATTAGATATAGGAATGAGCTGCCCAGGGAGGTGTTGAAGTCACTGTCCCTGGAGATTTTTAAGGAAAGACTGGACATTGTAGTGCTAGGCCATAGGTTGAACTTGATGACCTCAGAGGTCTTGTTCAACCTAAATAATTCTGTGATTCTGTAAATAATTTTAAAAGTTTTGATTCCAGTGAACATATATTGCACAGAATAAAAATTTAGATGTAAGGACTTTACAAGTTATAATTTAGGGAAGCAGTTCTAATAAGTCTAAAAATATAAACTATTATTGATACTGTAAAAACTACAGTTGCAGAGTCAACATTACAAAACAATACATGCTGCACAAGTTTTTTTCTCCTCCTTTTTTCTTTGCAGAGTATCAGGCTTATATAATATCCACGTAGCTTCCCTGTTCCCTCATAGCCAAAATATACTTCATGTCTCTAGCTCTCTGTCCATCCAAATCTCTTTCTTCCTCCTTATAATCTTAAATCTTCTATTGCACTCAAATGCAACTTTTGTCTGCATGAGGGCAACAGAGAGAAGCAGTAATGACATGTGTACCCAGAAGCAATCAAGTATACAGCTTACTAACTGAGTCATGCCAACATGTCAAGTCTACTTTATCTCTTCCTAACACAAAAAGCTCTTCAATTAATTTGCTTGTTACAGGCATTCAGAATTGGATATTGCTATTCCTTGATGTGAATCAGGAGGCAGTCAAATCTCATCTGCACATTTGAGTGATACTTAGCTAAAACATCTAATTACTGTGGGCTTTCAAACCATGCAGTTTTCTTTCAAAATTTTGCTTCAAAGCAATGACTTAGTTCAGAAGGGGACATAGGTAGTATATCTATCTGGGGCCAATTCTAAGAAATTGACTTGCTCAAATCCTAAAAATTCAGCTTCAGTTGCTGCCTAAACCTGAAAATACCTAAATATCTAAATTCATGAGCTTCTGTTTCCCTTGTGGTTATAGCGGGTTTTTTTCCCCATAATCTTCCTTATTTCTGCTCCTGGATGAAGCTAATTATCAGCTGACGAGTTTCCAAAACCCACAAGGACTTAGAAATTCACTATTTTTATTTTGAATCAGTCTCCAAAGTAAGTTTTCAATGTCTAACACATAAAGGACAAATACAAGACTTAATAGTCTAGTAAGTAGAGGCCGAAATCAGGTATAAAAATACCAAACAAATTAGAAGTCTTGTGCTATACCTATATATATCCAGTACTTACTAGGATCTGGGAGATAATCTCCTTTCATAACCAGCAGAGTTCTCTCCATTTTTAGAAAGCTGTAAATCTGATTCGGTTTAGATGATCACCTTTAAATTAATGAAAATTGTTCCTTTGAAACCATTATAAAGGTTTGGTAATTTCTAAAGCCCACTCTCTAACAACCCTACAAACAGCGGTCAAAAGTAAGATCCTTTTGAGCCCTCAGTTCCCAGAAGATAAAGGGTTACTGAGTGTGTCTCAAACACTGATAACCAGATGGCTGAGAAGCCAGCCAAGGACTTTCACTAATAACAGACAAGAATTGTTGGTAATAGGCAAGGACTGTTGGTATTAACATGCTGTGAGAAAGAACAAGTTTTGGCTGGAGAAGGGGGGCCAGGTGAAGATAGGGCAGCACTTTTCCATGAGAAAGAAAAACAACACAGCACAGCCCAAGCTCAGGAATGATTGGCAGGAAGTGGATATGGACTATATGGTGGGATTGGGACCACCAAAGACCCTCAAAGCCCTCTGACCCCTTTTCAGAAAGGCCTGAAAGAACAGAGTACACATGACAACTAATTAGCATAGAAAGCAGGAAACCTGTCTTCGGGGGGGACAAACACGTCCATAAAAAGATACCACCCATGGCCCAGGCAGTGCCCCTGGACCCCAAACATCTCACCAGCTGTACCAGTGTGACTGGATTGCTGCTTATTGGCTAGATTGATGCTGAAACCAGAACTGGCATTCCCTCAGCTGGGTCAGACCTGAGACCAGGATCCGCACCCTATCAGCTGCATTGGTGCTCTAACAAGGGCTAGTGATTTCATTTTACCCTCTTTTTCTCCTTCTTTTCTTCTTTTTTCTCTTTGCCTTTCTTTAATTCATCTCTCCCTTTCTAATTAACCTCTTTAATTTCTCTTTTCCCTTTCACCATACCCTTTTATCCAAAACTCACTGCCATGTGCTTGATTACTCTTTTCCCTCCACCCCTTTATTCAAAACCCATTGCCATGTGCCTATACAGAAGATCAGAGACTAACAGACCAATTTCCATGCCAAGTGTGTAATTTACTAATTAAACATTCTGAGTGTTTTTGGACCCTCTGACTTTCAAAGCTCCTTTTAACTAATGAGCATTTTTGAATCTTAAGTGCTTCCTTCCTTTTAAGGGTGGGTCATCATACACCATGCCTTCTAAAGAGAGGTGTAGAGGTCAAGCTTGTGTTTAGAAATGAAAGTGCATAACAAGGGCTAGTGTATTTCACCTCTAGGTTTTCTTTCTTCTCTGCCTTATTTGGAACAACTGAGGAAGGACATCTAACCCATGGTGCAGATGATCTATTTAACATTACTCTCTAAGGTACTATGAGCTAAATGTCTTAATAATTAAGTTGTGTAACATTTCTCTAAAAAAAGGAAAATAGGCTTGATAAAGTTTGAGTGGTCTTGCTGGGAAAACTATGAGTGGTCCTACAGTCTGATCGTTTGGGTAACAACCTGTTGAACATCTGGCCTAATTTCCTTGTTTTGCTGTTCTATGTATATTCCAGTGGAACAGCTGCAAGAAAAGACATAACTTAAAAAATATTTGGTTAGGATGTCTGCTCCAAACAGGACAATGGACATATATGCTCCTATGTCTGCTATTCCACAAGATTAGTTGTTCTAATCATAAGGTTAAGCCTCAGCCTTATGTTTTCAGGAGTCTAGGAAAGAAGTCTGACCCAAGAAAACAGACAGATGAATCCCCACTGCTGCCCACAATTAGATGCCTACTGCTGTAACAAGGTAGAGAATAAGTCCTTTCCTTCCCCTTGGCAACTTGTTTCTTCCAACTTCCCATTGTTTAGTTTCATAATTTCTGTGAAATAGAGAGAAAAGTTTTCTAGAATATGAGTTGGTATTGGGCAGAAGTATTAAGTACCCCACTAGAGAACTGCATTAAGTCCTGAAGAGACATGGAACTTGCTTGTCTTTTTCCACCACCCACAGTTATCAGTGTACATAGAAAGTGTTAGGAGCTTAATTTCTTCTTCTATAGATAGGCATTGATCCTTGGCAGCTTACTACTTGAGCAGTGTACAACTTGGGAAATAGATTTCAAAAAGTGAAAATACGCCCAACAATTAGGCTCTGCCACGTTTAAAATCTTTAATGGAATTAACCTAAGCAATTTGAAACTGCTTTGGTAAGTTCTTCCTATGAGGAGAAACACCTTGCAGCTTAATGAGGTATCAGGGGAGGGAGGAAGATTAATTTATTTTTTTCAAAAAAGTCTAAAGTGCAGTTGAGGAAAGGGTGGGAGGTCTTTCAACCATATTTTATTTATGGCTTTCATCAAAAAACAACTTTTTATATCACAGGGTCATGCCTCAAAGCACAAGTAAACATTTCATTAACGGGGCTTATGTAATGTCTATTAAGATCTGCATTGTGCAGAAGAGACGGAAACAAAAGGTTCAAACTGAGGCTAAAGAAAAACTGACTTTTCTCTAAGACTCCACAAAGATACTATTTTAAGTTATCTTCTTAAAACTTGATTTGATAAATTTGTTTTAAGCAAATACATCCGTAAAGTCTGAACAGTTTATTTTACGACTACTCAAACAAAACATTCTAATACACCAGCCTGTCCTTGCAAGTTTCAAGGTTACCTACAACAGATTAGACCTGTCAAGACTCATGATGCTTATTATATATTGTTTCTCTTAAGGTTTCCTATGAAACTGTTAGCCTTTCCCTTTGACATTTCCTGTTCTGCATGGCTGAATGTACTTATAAGCCACATATTGCTTTGAAGGTAGTCTAAGTAGTGTTCAGGTTAAATTAATTGCTAACAAGTTACACTTATTGAATTGCCTTTGTTTACACCGCAAAAGAATATTGTTATCCTTGGTGGCTTCAACAGTTTCCTTTCAAGTAGCTCAAGTATAAGCATACTAATTATTTTCTACTTAATAGGAACATAGAGAATTTCTGTTCTGGATTCTAATAATGTAGTTAATTAATTATTTTTTACATGTTAAAAATAATAAAAAAGGTACTAAAATTGTTTAAATATTTGTTTCATTGAATAGGGAAACAATATTTCAAGGCACATTTTGTCTAACTATTCTGTAAGAAGATATCAGGGGAGAGTACTAAATTTCTACAAAGTATTTTGCAAAGAATGGAGTAAAGTAAACAATCAGAAAAAAAAGGGGGAAAAATAGTTGAACCTAAACAAAACAATATGACTATTAATGCAGATTTATAAAATTATATCCACTATTATTTTTAAGCAAATAGTTACAGTTGTCCCATTTTTACTATTTGCCTGGCTGAATATTTTTATGACTTTTCACCCTTACAACTAATTAAATCTTTAATGCCAGTATAATTGCATAACTGATGTATTATTAAAAAAAAAAAAATTACATAAGAATTTTCCATAGAATACCATAACCGTAACGGTTAAATTGAATAGCTATGTAAACTGCATCTACAAAATGTATGCTCTTAAGGCAGATAGAGTATCACAGTGCAGATCCTCAACTGCTAAACTGAACTGTAAACTGAATTTCTGTAGTTGATAGTTGGATAGCAATTTACTTGAATTGGGCATTAGACCCCTCCTTGGCTAATTTTCCTGGTATGAAAGCATGTGATCTGTCTTGCAGTATAATGAAAATATGGAGATATTTCTGTTAAGCATTTACATTACTTGTTCTCAATGGCAACAGTGCACTAAATGGGCTGTTAATACAGTAAATTAAAAACAGTGTATTATTCGTTGCTTTCATAAAGCTTTATAGTATATGCAATACTTTTGTATAACTTTTATAACCCTCCACATCTCTGCAATAGGCCAGTTGGCTGATGTTGAAAGAATGTATAAATTTTCTACATTGCTTCCCCTAGAGTGTATGGCAAGAGTTCAATATTTGCAGCTGACTCTATTTAGTAGACAATAATTCAGAATGGAAAATTACACAATACATACAGGTTGACACAGTTTAACATAATTGACAGTTTGCTGAGGGACATCCCAGCTGGATTAGCTTGCACAGGGAATAGCTGTCTGTCTGAAGGTTAGACTAAGGGCACCTATGAAACCATGATATGCAAAGGTACAGCAACTTTGCAGAGAGATTGCCTCTCTCTTGACCTCATTGCAATAAATACAGAGTGTCCTATATTCACTCTCTGAGCACTTAAGTAGCATAAAAATACAAACAACAAAATGTAAATGCTCCTTTTATTGGGATATAAAACTATCCTGTGAGATATTAAAGCACTCATAACACATTTGTAATGTTTTTAAAATGCTAGAGTATTATTCAGAATTTGACAGCTGGATAGTGCAGCAACAGCAAGAACTGGAAAACACATAGCACCTCTTGTTCTATGTTTATCTTAATAATATATGTACACTGTTCATATATAAGCCTTACTGCAGCAATATTTTCATGCCTTTTGACAGTGCATAAAAATGGTGAAAAGAAACATAAAAATCTGAGAAACAGCAAGTGCTATCATTTTGAAATATGTTGCTGTATTTTATCTAAGGAAGGAGGGTAGAGAGGAACCTTGGGCCAAGGTTTAACAGCAGTTTACAAAGAAACCAACTGTTATAACAAATATGTCAGGAATTATTTAGACTATGTTTTCACAGAAATTCCTAGCCTGAGATGTTTGATAACTACATAAATAGTAGATCTGGGTGGATGAAAAGCTAAGTTGTTTCTGCTGCTGTTTTAATTTTTTAACAATATTCCCAATTTCAGAATGTTCAGTATGGAATTCCAAATATTTATTAAAAAAAAAAACCAATTCACTTGATAGTTCCAGTTATGAGCCAAATCAAGCCCTTTATTCCTTAGTGCCTTTATTTCAAAGAAAGAAATATATCTTGGGGTCTATCTTTGAATAGAACAGTAGTTCAAGAAGGGTAAAAGATAATGTTGAAAACGTCTTACTATAGTATTTTTTGCTTATTTTTAAATTCAGAGTTATCTGAAATGTTTGCACGTAACTTGTCTAAATACAGCCAAGTTAAAAAAAAAAAAAGCTACCCTGATAAAGACAAAGGGTGTGAAAACAAATTCAGTGGAACTTAGGTACCTGTTCACTAACTTTGGATAACTAAATACTTCAGTAATTTTAAAAGAATGTTTTCCTGATTTATGATTTAGAATATTTTTTTTAATCATTGGTTTATATATCACATAGCGTCAGGGATCAGACCCATAATTAAAATTCTTAAACAGGAAAAAACCACAGTGCTTAAATGGAAGATGGAAATTAAAAACAAAGACAAAAAGAAGCATTAAAAAAATTAGGTGTTCAGACTCCTGAAGCAAATAGAACAACTTCCAAAGATATATGTAAGACAAGAACTTCACTGGCTGTGCGCTACAATGAATAGTCAGTTTGGCAGTACTTAAAGCTTTGGTGCAATTACCAGGATGCATCCGTGTAACTGGCACATTAAAAAAAAAAAATAGTCCTTGTATTTTCACTATACCATAGTATTTAAGTCAGTTCTCCTAAATATTTTCCAGATGCATTTTCACAAAATAGCAAGAACTGTTTCCTTACCACATTATTAGAAATTTATTTAATAACTCAAAATCTATTTTCTAAAAGAAAAACTATTTTCTTATGGACAAAAAAGGATATGCATTTCATATTACATGCGTAATCACCGCCACCAGATGAAAATTCAAAACTCAAAAAAAATTATGAATAAAAATGTTTAGATGTACATGTCAGTGTTATGTTTCTGGTACAGAACAGAGAAATAGTACACGCTTTAAATATATAAAATGTGCTATGTAGAAGGTTTTACTTGAACTAATTAAAATGCAGAATTTCAGAGATATAAATTTCCAGTACATGGGATAAGCAAATCATTTAGGAAGTGCTCTTAGGAAGTGAGTTCCTAAGAGTGTGTGTGTATAGAGAGAAGATTAAAGGGATCTTACTTCCAAATTCTTTCAGTGACTGTAAAAAAACCCCAAAAAATGAGAATTGAGGATTGCATATCACCCAAAGGACTCTTCTAATCACAATTATTTTTCCAATCTTTGGTTCTATGGAAAGAATTCAGTCAAGTAAAATAAATATTTAATAACCCCTGTACCACTCAGTTTCATGGACTCCTAATGTCTGGTTTTGGAAAGTATGACTTTAAATTTAATCAGTCCACAAGAAAAACATGTTTATGTGAGCCATTCCTTCTTAGTTATCAGTTATCACACTAGGAGCTATCCTGGATCAAGGCCCTTGTGAACTGTTAGGACAAAATCAATAGCTGAGGAATACATTTTCTGCATTGCAAGATTACTCAAAGATGTCTTAAGAGATCCAGGAACTAATTCATTCACCCTCTGCTGTGGGAATATAATCAGTTACTCATAATTGCCAGTCTTATGAAATTTTCCTCTCAGACTGAATTCCTGACTCAGCTGTAGTATTTATTCAACAGAAAGATAAGTAGTAAGTTAATCAGCTCTCTCCAGAAATCTCTAAAGCAATTACATAATTGTTTGACATATTTTATATCTCATGCAAACTGAGGTGCTCACGTCTAGACAAGCAAGGCAAACTTTGAGATTTCTGCAGGTTATAGGTGCTTTCACTACACATCAACACATTTCTAGTAGAAGAGAACAATCAGAAGAATTAAGAAAAATCCAGATCAATCAAAAGCAACTGAATAATTGCAGAGGCATCTGCTAAAGCAGAATTTTCTGTTAGATTGCCTACTTTTCCGTTTATTCCCCTCTCATTTTCTATATTAATTGTATAACATCAGTCACAGAGATTCCGCAAAGCAAATGCATCCTCCACCTACACTGTCGCCATTTCTCATGGAAATGCACCTGGATATCTTAAAAAAACCCACTGCTTGGTGGAAATATCCTTTACTTGGAAAACTAGCTGGGAAACACCCCTTTTCCAAATATTAAAGCATGAAGAAAAGAAATGCTGATAAAGAATGAGATCATTGTTGCAGCGGCAAAGTCTATTTTACACCCACACATTGCTTTGAAAGTGGTCGCTCTGTAAACCTCTGTGCTAGAAAGTTCTCCCTTGACCAAGATTTCCCTGGTTACTGACTCTCTCCCCCCTCCCATCCCTTGTCCCATTGGCTCCTGTTATGTCACTCACCCTTGCCTCTGCCCCCTAACCCTCAGACCGTTGGTTTCTGATGCTTTGCCCACCCCTTTGGGATAAAACCACGTGTGCAGTTCAGTCTTGGTTCTTTGTCCCTGCTTCCTTCGAGTGTGTTGGTTTCATTAAACGCCTCTTCATCTCTGGTTCGTGCTTAGACTGTGTGTGGGAGTGGCTGTTTGCTACTAGCTGCGAAGGTGAGATCGTGTGCCCACATAGGTGCTGGCAGAGTGCCACCTAAGCGTGTCCACGAGGGACCCTGTGGAATAAACACGGCATCGATCCACTGACACTCTCTTTCCATAGATCATAGGCAGCAAAAGGACAAAAGTGATATTTGCCTGTTGTGTGAAGTTAATTGGACACAAGAAATACAAAATGTAAGTGCAATATGCTAAATAAAAGAAAGAGTAAGCATCATCAAAATGGATTGAGTGAATGTATAACATGGACATGTTGCATTTCTGTATTTCAAACTCCTTCCTGTATGACCAGCATGATAACTATTCTTGAGCACATGCAGCAAAATATTCCCTGATTTCGACAGATTTGCTTATGAAATCCCATCGAATAACTTTAAATATATATTTGAGGCCATGTTGACGTGGCCTCCAAAGGCATTTTTTTAACAATCATGTCAGGAGCAAAATCCCAACCCTTTACCATGTCTTTGCAGCAGAACCTATTGTTTTATTACCTTTGAGGAAAGTTTTCTATTTCTTCTTTTTAAAGCTATTTTAATTTTGATTCCCTGTACAGACTTTTCCATGTGGACACCAACTTCTGGACTGCTAGAAGATCAATATGATATTGATACACTTTTCTCATATGGATATGGATACATATATCTCTGTGTGTGTGTGTGCACATGTGTGTATCTCTCCAAAACATCACAGAGGTGGTTTTGATTTATCAGTTACATTTTTCAATGAAGCAAAAGTACTGAAAAACCTAAGGACTTCTGTTGTAGTCAGCATTTCAGTTTATTGTCTTTGCAGTAGCTTTATATATATTAGAGAGAAAGTGTGAATTATTTCATTCCAACAAATATGAAAAACTAATTATTGTAGGAGTACTAACTTTACAAAGTCAAGCTTTAAAAAAACATACAGAATGCCTGAATGGCTGCTTATCTATCTAATAACTTCCCAACTACTGTCCTAATATATCCATTATGATGCATATTTTCTTCGTGGGCAACTTTTTTCCCCCTAGGAACCCAGTTCCATAAGTATTCAGGATAGTCAGTGCTCACTGAGTATGTACGAGTGATTATTTAAATCCTCCTCTACAGCTTCTGTCTACAGAGACAGTTTCTGTCTATACAGTCTCTGTTTACAGAAAGCTATCTCAAAAGATTCTCAATTGTTTTACTACCAAATGTTTAAACTCTTCTCTGAATACAGCTTTTCATTTGGTTGATGTATTTTCTGGATTGCTCCTTGTACAGGTGTGCTGGGGTAAAGTTAGTTTGCTTCACAGGGGCTGGTATTGGGCTGAGTTTGGATTTGTACTGATCACAGGCTTGATAGCAAAAAGATGGGTTTTTTTATTGCTGAGCAGGGCTTACACAGAGCCAAGGCCTTTTCTGCTGTTCATACTGCCATGCTGGCAAGGGGTTGGGAGCATCTGGGAATTTGGGAGGAGACACAGCCAGGACAGGTGACCCAAACTGACCACAGTAATATTCTAGATCATATGGCATCAGGCATTTGAAGTGGGGGAAAGAAGGAAAACGGGGTGGGCACTCAGAGTGATGGTGTTTTTCTTTGCAAGTCACCACTACATGCAACGGGACCCTGCTCTCCTGGAGATGGCTGAACGCTTACCTGCCCATTGGAAGCAGTGAAGTAATTCCATGCTTTCCTTCACTTGCATGCTCAGCTTTTTCTTTCCCTATTAAACTGTCTTGAACTCAACCCACAAGTTCTCTTATTTCTACTCTTTCAATTCTCTCCCCAGTCCTGCTGGTGGAGTGAGTGAGTGGCTGTGTGGGGCTTGGTTGCTGGCTGGGTTCAAACGAAGATGAGAGGGAGGCTCCATTCTTCCTTAAGAATCAGCTCTCTGGGAAAAGGCAATGAATGTATGGACTGGTTAATTTTGGGTTGTAAGAACAAAAATAGCAGGAGGTTTTCTTCTCATTTTTGAGTAGCAGTTAAGCCTGCAAAACAGAACTGGCGATTCCTACCATGGCAAATCCTTCTAAGACATTTTGAGGCTGTTCATCAAGATTCTTTCAGCTTTTCTCAACTGCTTTATCTTGCCTTTTGGTTAACTTCTGAGCTGGGCTATGTTACGAGTAGAATCTGGGGAAGAAGCAATTAAAAAAAACACATTTGAGAGTGGGAAACTTGTTATTAGGACTCGTAAATTCTCCTCCTGCAGCAGGATACCTTCTCCAGGACCAAGAACAGATCTCTGTTAGAGGAACTTCCCATGATCAGTTTAGTAATTTGACTTGGAAGTTCTCACGCATTCTGTTAGGACAAGGAAGCTGGTTTTAACTTTCTGTTTCACAATCCGGCACTTTATTTATTCTTTTTGTATTAAAAGGATGTGCGTATATGTGTATGTAAACACACATATAAACATAGGTATATGTGCATGCATGATGTACTATGGTTGGGTTCATTTAATGAAAAAAAGATTAATAATCCTAAACATCTATAGAGATTAATCTGTCTCAGTGTACAGATATATAAAATCAAAAAATGTACAGATGTATAAAATAGAGCCATATTAAAAGTGTCTAGTTTTTTCTTTAAGAATACCAAGATAGATGCACAAAGTGCAATTACAAGCAATAGTGAATTGCTTCCCAGAATCCAAATGGTAAGGAACTGTTTAAAAACATGGCAACACTGCTACAGGCATGTGGCTAAAATGCTATTCTTCCCATAACTCTGGAAAGGGCAATACTGGAGCTCGTGCGAATGTGCCTGTGCTACCACACAATTCAGAACTCGAGGGCCTCTGGCTGAAAAAAATAGTCAGCATCCTATTATGACATTGTACTGTTCTTAAATTTACAAGCTTGAGAGGAAGCTTTTTATTTTATTTTTCAAAGTTGCCTGTGGCAGTAAGCTTGGAAAACATAGTTGTATCGAACAGCCAAATAGCCGCAGACCACAAGAGATTTCAAAGTCAGTTATGTAAACCATATCCCAGAGCATTTCTTGCTTTTAAATACTACTCTCCTAACTGAATATTTTTCCTTATTTTCTGTAGTTATATTCCTGTGGCCCCAGTATTCCCATTTTAATTTATTTTATGAGTCCAGACTCATAATAATAAGTTAAAACACTCAGCTAACAACCCTTGGCAAATATATGGTAGTTTGCTGTACATATACACATTGAGCTCTCCCTTCTAGGCAGTGTGGCTGCATGGCGGTGATATCCTCTTGAGCTGGGACACCTCTCAGGGTTGCTCTTTGGGGCAGAGAGAACTTTTATTAATGGCCAATCTTTGGATGAGCCAAATTTGAGCTCTTCCTGAATTGCTGCTGGGTTGCATACCAGGTAACTCTATCCTTGAGCAAAAACACTAAAGGTTTGAGTTTCTTTAACTAAGACTTAGAAATCTGTATCCAAAGCAGAGATATCCCTCGTTTCCATTTCATTCATTACACATGAAGCATTGTCCAAATCTGAGATTAAGATTGGACCCAGCCATAACTAAGCTCCATCCATAGTTTAGAAATCCACTTTGAATCTCACAACTCAACAGGAGTTTTTACAGTCCTTTACACGTTCTTGTCTCTAGTCTCCACATCAATCATTCTAGCTCAATTCTAATCCAATTTTCCTGTGTATGTTTCTTCCATGCAGTAATAAAGTGAACCTTTGCCAAACTGCACTTTGACATCATATTAAAATGGCTTTTGCTAATACCTTTGATGGTGATCCTTGAAGCAATCTAAATCATTCATTCTTGACAAACTGGCTTAGTCAGCAGGATCCTAAATCAGGATTAATGACGAGAACTAGGAGAGCAGAGGTATGTAAATCTGAATTTCAATGGATTGTATTTGCACATGATGCATCTCCTTTTAACACTCAGAGTCAGAACCCATTACCTACCCCTCTATGCTCTTGCAGTCCACCATAAACCTCTATGTGTCTCCTACAGGGCTATAAAAATGCCTTTCATTCATGAACTTTTTGGTTTTGGTTTTTGGAAATAGTTTAAACGAATGTCTTTCTGTAGGACTTAGAGTCAGCATGCTCTCACCTGCAAAAATAATCTGTATTTGACAAATAGAGACTCGCAAATCCTAATTACCACAAAAAGCTAAAAAGAAATTGTTCTTAGAAAAGAAAAGCTAAAGAAATAGATGATATCCTTACTTTCTTTTAATGAAGAACCTCAGTTGCATAGATTATGAAAAAGATGAAGCACTGAATGAAACAGGAGTTCAGCATCTTACTTCAACCTTAGGTCTGATGTGTATGAAGTTTATTTAGGATATTATAGTTGTACAAGAGCCTGGGAAAAGAAATCTTTTAATACTTACTGAAGTGTCCTGAGGACACAGTTATGTAATGGATGGAGTTTATGGATTATTAACTGAATAGAAGGTGAAATAAATTGGAAGTCCAGCACCTGTGCACTTTGGAATTTTTATTACAGAACAATGCACATGCTACAGCAAAAATGACAACTTAAACTTTACAGTGGTGGTTTTATTTGTTTCTAGATTGAGGATATTTTTTACTTCTGTTCTTTTAATGCTAGGTTATTACTCTTGAAAACTAATATGACTGGACTATCTTCCAACTGTACATATAGATTGAAGTCTGGAAAATATATGAGGCAGATTATACGTAGTATTATAATAACACAGCTGATGTTGATATTAGTATTTCTTCAAGATTTAAGTAGCTGAGCATGAAGAGAAAAAGGAAAACTTCATCTATATTTATCAGCTAACTAAGGGCTTTTACTTTCTGCCTTAATGTGTTTTTCAATTCTGAAATTCTAATCTGATGTGAAGCTTTCCATATTTACCTAAAAGTTGGATGAGTAATTGGTATTATATTGCCTGATAATTAATTTACCATTTTCTGAGGTTTATCCATTCGTCAGCCCTTAATACATGTAATGTGCTATGTCATTGTGTCATGACTGACACTGCAATACAAGGTTATAAACCAGAAGTACAAAAATAACATTTCAGTCAAAGCAAAAGCAGTTATTGAAAATAACCTCAAATGTTAACCGACCTCTTGATGTAGAAAAAGAAATATGAAAAGAGATCTTAGACTGTTGGGGCTTAGGATTTTAGCCTGTTTTTTTTTTTCTCTTAAAGAATTTTACCCATACTAGTTGCTAGGGGACAAACCGCTGGATACTTAAAAGAAACAAAAGACCTGGCCACAGAGGCAGGGTGGGACTGGCCACCCTTTTGTCACCTGGGGGTTGGGACACCCGGGGGGGCTGCCTGGGTGCTCAGCGTTCAGTCAGGGAGTTGCCTGCATTCGGTGTGGACGTCTCGGTCACCACTGCGGGTTTCTGCTTCTTTGGCTGTTTTGTTTTCTGCGGGCAAACCCCGGGATTTCCTAAGCCTGCTCTTCTCCTTGTCCCGTCTGGAAACGGAGCTCCTGCGCTCTGCCGACTGAGAGACCTGCCGGGTTTCCCTGCCACAGCTCCGCAGTTTGATACCTCTCACTGCCACCCGAGATCTGCGCTCGCCCCTGCCGTTCCAGCCTGCTGTTCCTGAGGATCCGGCCAGACGCCCAAGAGTTTTGTGAGGTTTTTCTCATACATCCGTGCCCGGGACCCCGCGCTGCCATTCCCGGTGCTCCCGAGCTCGCTGCGGAGCGCCCCCTGCAGCCGCGGGGGAACCATCGCACCCGCCCTGCTCAGCGGGAGGAGGAACTGCACCCAGGGGAAAGCGCCCGAGGCCGGCGCTGGGTTCGGGCTGCTGTTTGCTGTGACTGCCACAGCTATTGCTGTTTGTTTGTGTTGTTATACATATATATTTATTAGTAAAGAACTGTTATTCCTATCCCTCATATCTTTGCCTGAAAGCCCCTTATTTTCAAATCTATAATAATTCGGAGGGAAGGGGGTTGCATTTTCCACTTCAGGGGAGGCTCCTGCCTTTCCTGTCTGACACCTGTCTTTCAAACCAAGACATAGACCTAAATTACTTACTATTTATGTTTTTATTTCGGGTTTTCTTTTCCAGTCAGCACAAAAGGATGTGTACTCAAAAGTTTAAGGTCATTTAAACACCTCAGTACGTCAGACAATTCAGTATTTGCATATAGTGTCTTACCCATTAAGTCATCACCACTCAGAGCTTTCAAAAGCACACATGGATTGAATACATATATATGGATGTTTACATCTCCTAAATACGTTTACCTCATGAGACAAAAATGTTTCTTTCTACTTTTGCCAGGGAAAGGGTGACAGGTAATAGGGAATTTTATCTCTGTATTTTTTATGCAGATAACAAGAAAATAGCATTTCAACTCAAAAAAAACCCCTCTCTATGAAGAATGATTTTAAAGTTCAGGAAAACAGGGAATGTTGAATAAACATTTTTGGTAACCTAGTTTTAGTAATGATCTGAAATGCCCTCTGAATTTCTATTTACTTACATTCCTATTCTGTGTTTTTAAAATAAATTAGTATAAAAATTATATGGAATATAGAATTGAACTTCGTAAAATTTTCCAGCAAAATTTCCAGCAAATTGGCAAATATGGCATAATGTGAAAAGCCTCGTGACCTAATCTGTCAGGATTCTGCTCTGTAAGGGAAGTTGAGGGTACGCCTGATCTCACTGCCTGTGTCATTGAAGCTTTTGAAAAGCACCAGTCCCAAGAAAGGGCCTGGGACAACACTACTCATCAACGGTCTTCAGCAGTTGTGTCCATCCAGCTAATTTCTTATCCGCCAAATAATCCACCCTTCAAAGCCTTCTTTCCAGTTTGGCAATAAGGATGCCCTGTGGGACTGTGTCAAAAGCCATATAGAAATCTAGGTAGGTTACGTCAGTTAGTCTTCCCTTGTTGACTGTGCAGCATCCTTTGGGGTAAATTTCCAGAATCCCATGAAGTTATTTTTTCCATTCACATAGAAGCATGCAAACACAGTTAGTTTACAAAGAAATGCAATATTTTGAACTTAACAGATCTTCAGTTTGTTGCAGTTTGCAACTTGAAGGAAGTATTAAAAAAAACATAAACTTGTAATCTCTTAATTGTATCCTGTGGTTCAGATGACTGTGTAGGGAATTTCCTGAGAGAAAATTATTTAAAACCTTTGTAGACATCCAGTATCTCTAGTATCTTTTAGTTGCCTTTGAGATAGAAAGACGAGAGTATCCAGAATAAAATGCAATGTGAATATAAAAAAAAGAGGTTTATCTACTCCAAAATAATGGTTATATAGGATAACTTTTTTGTTTTTAAGCTGGAATACAAACACCTTTTACATGAGAGGTAGATGGAGAGGTAGGATGTTGACCCTCCTGCTGCTGTTGAGCATGTCCTGATTCACTTTTCTGAAAGTGGGATTTCTACACATTGTCTGCCATATATTAAGTCCCTCCTCAAGACAGAGATCTTAATCAAATTTGGCAGGAAATCATTCTACAGCTAAAGACAGACATCCACAGCAAAGCATTATTATCACCAAGGTTTCCCAAGATCTTAACAGAAAAATATGTTTATAGATTGGTGAAAAAGAAAAGGAGCCTAGTTCTTGGTGAAAGAGAAGAGTATAACCAGGCTGAATGGTACTTGAAAATGGTTTATATTTTGCTACAGGAGACCAGTTAGTTCCTTACATGAAATCAAGTTCAGCAATGACTTTCCTAATCAATGTATTTCTGAACTGTAGATAATATAATAGATGTAGTTTCATTTGTCTTCTGACTGCAATCCTATGCCCAGTCCTAAAAACTTCACAGAATTGGATAGAAAAGCAGTATAGAATATTACAGGTTTTTTCTACTATTATGAAACATCGCATGAAAACAATGTCAGGCTATGCTAAGAATGGAAAGACATCGTCAGCTTGGAAATGGCTTCCTTTTTTCAGAGTAAGTTCTAATCTTTAAATTTTAATATGGGCTTAGCATTTAATTATGTAAAACCATCACAGAGTATGTTGCTTCCCTTTATGTTTCAGGAAAAGCATATAATCTTTAGTTTACATTGTTTGTAGTCAACCTCGCAATACATACTTGGATACTTTTTTCCTAAATAGGCAATTGATTTTCTGTTTTGTATCAGGTATCCTCAGATATCTCCTACTAGTAGCATCTCTTTTCTGAATTTAATGGAATGCATAAGAGAATTTATCTTCGTATTATAGTATCATTTTTCACAATGTCCATTAATATAGCTGGAAGTAGTTTAATTACAATTGTACCTTTGATACAGCTTGAAAAAATGACTTTGATATTCATATCACTAACATAGCTATGCATTTGAGTCTCAGTTGCATTATCCCCTTCTGCTCTTTTCATGGGGTTTTTTTGTTTGGGTGTTTTTTTAGAAAACACTACATTGCAGGGGACAAAGGAGAATCCCACAGTCTATCTTTTGTCATTACAGAAAATAATCAAGTTGGTCCATGAGTTCATGATGACATACTTTTGATGCTTAATGACTAGATTTCTAAAGAAGAAAGAAGTTTAGTTTGGGATGAGTTCATGGATTATGATTGGACATCTTGCCCATATTTTACTTTGAAGTAACCACTGTTTCTTTCTACTGATTAAAAGGTCAAAAATTCATAGATTTTGGAGTGTAAATAGATAATTGTAAACATCTAATCTACTCATTTTGTAATACAAAACATATATTGATTTTAGCTACTTCAATCCCTGTTGAAGTAAGGGTCATTGTTCGGATTTTAAGCACTTGCAGTCTTGCACATAGAATGAAAATAGCTTACCTGGTTGGAAACTTGATTAGCTGTTTTAAAAGAAATAACTAGAAAGGCATCTGGGATATCTAGGAGTAGAAAGATATATGATGTTGACAAACAGAAAGTAATTTCCTTTTGGGTTTTGTTAGTTGAGGATAAGGCCTCAGGATAAGTTAATCTGCTGAATCAGAGTAATGTTCAGAAAAACACCAATCTAATTTGATTTTCAATACTGTAAAGAGCATGTATTACCTGCAGTGGTTAAACTGATTATTTCACAATGAAATTCATAAATACTGTTGTTGAGAAATAAAACTGCTCCATGACATCTCAAATGAGATTCTGAGATTACAATGAAAGCGTGTTGTGCTGAAAGTCAATAATGTGAACAACTTCAATGTTGAATGGAGGTTTAAAAAAAGCTCATGAAAGATCATCTTGTAAAGAGCTGTGTGACATAAATAAGCTTTGTTTTGTAAATTAGTGGATCCTTGGGAAGAGGAAAAGCCAGAGCTTTGCTTTTCTATGCATTGAAATTCAGCTCAGACATTTCATGGAATTGATAGTTTTGTTGTTGCTTTTTTGGTTTTTTTTTCTTCTTTGTAGCTAGAATATAGGGACATTTCAAGTTGTACTTTGTTAGTGTACATGATTTCCAGGATACTTTAAAATGTATCCATTCACATTGTAATTGCAGCAAACAGATCATTTTAACCTAAATTACACTATGAAATCTTTATCAAAAATAAATTGATTTATATTATTATTAAATTGTCATTATTTACACATAATAATTAGTAATAGAATCTACAGTCACTCTTTTGTTCTTTGACTCTTGTCTCCTTCCAGAACAGGTGTGGATAACATTTGAGTATGTTACTAAAATATCTTAATAATATTAGTGAAAGAATGAGGATGGAATGGAACTGCAGTATCAAATTAATTATATTTGCAGTACCTTGTATTACGATAGAAGATAAGGCTTTTAGAAAAATCTGTGTTCTGTGAGCTTTTTCCATCAAAAGTTAAAATTCCAAAAGTTACTTCTAGAATGCTTCTTAAGGGAGAATTTCTTTTTCCCAAATAGATGGATATGGAACTGCTGCTCCTTAATTTTCCAAAACACTGGTTACCAATTCTAAGTAAGCTAGCGAAAAATTTCAAATCTCATGACAACTCTACAGACATAATGTGCAGGCTAAGTAGCTGGGTCATTAATTCCAAATGTCTTACACACATGTTTCCTGGCCTAACACTGTCAGAAGAGAAACCAAGGAATGTCTTAATATGGTCAGATTGCCTTTCCAATCTGAGTGCAGTGCAAAATCTCAGAGCAAAGTCTTGACATTTTTCTTCTGGTGTATAATATCAAACGTGTAGGATTAACTTTGCAAGTGAGAGTATTACAGGGTTTGTTTGTTGGGTTTTTTTTAATTATGTATTGCATCGTCAATATTACACACATAGAAAAAAAGAGTCATCTAGGTTTAAAGGTGCTTCCTGTGATGATCTAGTCCAAGCCCCCTGCTCAAGCAGTAACAGCTAGAACAAGTTGATGATCATTCTGCCTTTGCCAAAAATTCCTTGGTGCTCGTTCACTGAATAGTTACTTCCTTTTATGTAGAAGTGAATAGAAATAAGAAAGACAAAACAGTTTTTCAGAATGCAAATCCTGATTTAGCTATGCAGAATGTAATCTTTGTTTTGGTTGGAAAATATTATTTGTACAGACATTTTTAATTAGTGCAAATCTCTAAAGAGGAACTTCCTTTCTGGGAATGTAGATATCCTTGTGTGAACAACTGTATTTATTCTGGAAATGTCCACCCTGTTGTCCTAGTTAAACAGATGTGTGGCATTTAGGAGGCAGGCAGAAAACAAGAGAATGTTTTAAATTCATTGACTTTCTTTGATATGAAGAGCTACACAATCATTTTAACAGAATTGGAAGAGCAGAAACGAGAACTAAAAGGAATGCTTAAAGAAGAGAACTAGTCTTATGCCAAGATCTACCTTCTGGCATTTAAAACATGTTCAACTATATGGTGTGTGGAAAGCCAATGTCTGGATAAATATTTTAGGTTGTTCTAAGCAGTATTCCAAATAACTACATCTAAAGCACTGCAAGACAAGAATTTAAATTTAAAGGAGCTCACTAACCTTCACAGCTAGGACAATACAAATGAATTTGGTATTTTTTCTTCTCCTGATGTGTTTTCTTTTGTGATGTTCTTGACTTTGTTTTGTCTCTTTAACATCACAAGGAGCATCTACCATGTTTATTTTTCCTTTTGTCAAGCTGTGCGTGTATTGGCATGAAATATTTCACAGACCTCATTCACCATACAGCAGTACATGGAATCAGCTGCTTGCTGGGATTTATACTACACGTATGTTCACTGTACCTTTTAGATGAAGAATTGATCAACAGCCATAACTTAACATGTCAATTTAACATATGTCAAAATTCCAACACATGTCAAAAAGTCAGTTTCGCCTGCTTTGACTTGATTGATTGAAAAAAGTAAGGGCTAAGTAGTTCAACAACAACTAAAAAGATTTTCTGGTAGAAAATCTTGTGAAATTGTAGGAATGAAATGATTTTGAAAAATATGAATATGCACATGACGGTCAACAAACACCCTTATTAGCATCTGGGAAGAATGATAAGATCACTGTGGTATTGATAATGTTAGTTTTTATGGACTACACTCTTTTCTCTGAATTTCATCTTTGCAAAATAATATTCAACAAGTTTGTTTCCCCTTTTCTTTTATCTCCAGAGGAGTCTATTCTATTCTGTTAATTATAAAACTGTCCAGGGTTCTTCTTATTCAGATATTTATAACTTTGTCATGGTTTAGCATAGCTGGGAGTTGGAGTTAAGGAGAGCTCCATCAGCTATGGAAGTGATTCTTTCCAAAGAGGTGCTTACAGCTTCCTCCAGACCCAACAGAACCAATCAACTGGCTGGGTTGAATATTGGCAACTTTTTTAAACCACTTAGAGAGTTTGACACGCCTCTGTGATCCATATTTTAAGAACGAACAAACCCTGGGAAAGGCTCTCTTGTTTCCGGTGGCCGAACAGGTAACTGGGGGATGGCCAGGCCAGGCCGGGCTCTGCTGGCCAGGGGCGGCTGGGCTGAGATCGCAGCCGCTCCTGCTCACAGGACACCTGCGAAAGAACCTGAAATTCTGTTGTAAAGCTGTGGTGATGGACTACGATATATCAGAATACCCGTTGTAATTTCATGAAAGCATGGAGGGGTGGAGTGTTCAAACTGCAACCATGAGCAAAAGTACTGGTACTAGAACAAGCAAATGCTGAAGTAGCTGTGATTTGATGAGAACTTGAACAGAGATCCCATGAAAGGAAAAGACCTCTTTCTAGAAATGAAGATACTCCCAGAGATAGTGTTCTTACACCTCTCAGGCACTTTGATTTTTTGCTTCTGAACAGCTCATCCTTAAAAATGGCGCCCCATTAGCTAAAGAAACCCCAAAAGCAGTTGTGGCAAAAGCTGTAAATCGGGGAAAGGGACTTTCACATGCAAGCAGAGAACCATCCCAGGTGGCTGCCTTGCTGTGACACTGAAGCTACAAGAGACTGTTTCTTGTGGAGATGTCTCCATAGCATGAACAAGAGAGACTCTTCTACCTAAGTGAACTGAAAAGGAGATTCTTTTAGGGGTGGTGAACTGAGTAAAAATTCTCAAGGGTTGTGCGGTTTTTTTTATGTTGTTGATGCCTTCTCCAGCCACCTAGAAACAGAGACTAGACAAGAGTAAGGGAATAAAGATCGGTATTTATTTGAAGGGCCTTCAAGGTACACCCTGGGGGAGCCAGAGGCTGCTTCCATAAAAAGTGGACCCCAAGATGGACGACAGGTCACGAGTTCTTCACACTTTTATAGGTTTGGTTCATTTGCATACCACGGTTAATTCTCCAATTAAAGCCCCAGTTCAATGATGTAACTCCCCTCAGCTTGCTCCCCCCTTAGAGTCTTTGGTTTACACATTTTGGGCCTAGAAGAGCCTGGCTGTCCTTGAAGGCAAAGCCTGGAGAGGCTTTGTTATGTCTATCTTGCATGAGAGAGCAGAAATTACAGGCTACAAGGAGCTTAGAGTTACACTCTAAGCAGCACAGAATTTGAAAAATACAAAAGTTAAAACCTAAGGCATCATTGTCAGTAGGAGAAGGGAGAAGAGGTGTTCTGAAGGGGAACAGAGGTGTTCTGAAGGTTTAGTCTTACTTTTTTTCCCCCTCCTTTTAGGTTTATTAATAAACTTCCTTATATTCTTTTAAGTTTTGTGCCTGCTTTGTTTTCTCCTGATTCTTACCTCACAGGAGGAAAATAAGTAAGTAATGGATAATTTGAACCAAACCACTACATTTAATTGGTGTTTCCGCCCGGTTTACGAACTGAACCCCCTACAAACTTCTATAACGGTATTTCAAAATTTGTAATAATTTATTCTTACAGCACCCTTTGGAGTAGGTATTAGTAACTCTTCACTCTGATAAGGTGCTGAAGACTTCGAATGGTATAAAATTAAATATGGGAAGTCTGAAGATACACAGGCTGATGATTTCTGCCTAGGAAAAATACATATAGCAAATGTTCTGGTGTTACTTAAAAAAAAAAAAAAACAAAACACCACATATCAACCAAACAACAACCACAGAAACCCATCCCTGACTTTCGTTTTCTGGATTAATTATGTTTTTCTTTCTGAAACTTTCACCATGTCTTGTAACATGATTAACTTTTCCAGTCCTCACAGTTATATTATATATGATGGAGTGCTACTGGAAAACACTTAATCAAAACTTCCATGAGAGGCAAGGAAATACTTTGAAAAATTATTATCTCACTCACAGGTGTTGCATTTAGTTGGTTTGAGGGTTTTGTTGGTACTGCTGTAGTTGTTTTTGCTAAGTGTAGAAAGAATATGAATCAATTACTGCTTAATTTGTCATTGTTCATGGGAACAGAGGCAATGACAACCAAGATGAATTTAACAGTTAATAAACACACAAGGAACTAAAACCAATGAACTTACCTTCACTAGTCCACACTTTTGCCTTGGCTCTGATCTCCTTGTAGCGATAACAACCACCTCTCCCTGGACCTCACCTCTCCACTGCTGCTCTGCCTCTGAAGCTCAACAAGGATGGCTGTGACCTTCAACTCCCCAAAACAGGAGTTACCATGACCCCATGCCTCTAAGTCTTCCATACAGTGTCCCTTCCCAGGCAGCTGTACTTGAGCTGCTTCTGTGTGGCCTGAGAAAGCCCACTGACAGGCCACAACTTTTATTTGAATTCACAGCAGATCCCTCATGAGACCAGATCTCTCTGGGCTGCAGGCACACACTGAATTGGGAAGAAAGGCCTGGACAGGGATCTACAGACTGTATAAATGCATTTGCATGCACTAGCTTGACGATTGTCAGTTTCAATACTGTTACAGTCCTGATTTTATTTTTTTTAATTCTTCATGCCAGCCCATCTACTCAAGGGAAAAAAAAATCTTGATGTTTGCAGAAAGAAACTTCTGTATCATAAGTTATCAGGGCGTGCTTTTCAGAGAAGAAAAAGAAGAAAAAAAAACCCTGCAAAACATTGCTGACACAAAGGTTATTTATTGATAGCAAGTATCTGAAGGTAAATCTCCCTGTGATTATGCAAAACACAGTCTGAATTAACACCTTATTGATTAGTTGAAAAAAAGAAATCTGGCAAAACTAAATACAGGGTTGCCTGCAATAATTTAAAAAGCAATTCAAAGTAATCCTCAGATTTCCATTCCTTCCCTTTGGGGACTTTCAGAGGGTTTTCTAGTTGCCCATTCCCTCATGTTGACTACACATTTTCTGCCCTACATAAGTTAGTCAGCAGTCTGTTAAAGTTCCTGAAGCACCATGTGTGCATGTGTCAGCTTTTGTCCCCTAATGTTACAATTCCATATACTGAGATAGTCATCCTCATTTTACCTTATGGTAAATTAATACAAAAAGTACTTCTGAGGAGCAAGTAGTGTACCCTTTTTCAGGCAGCTACTTTGGGACTGAAAGAATCACTCCCTAAACATATTCATATTTATCCCTTGGCAGTAATGGATAAGTGACTATAATGATAGCCTGCGGTGCCTAACTCAGATGTCTGTCTGCATTCTAAGCATCTGGAATTAAGAGTTAGATCCCATTTAAATTCCTAGAGAGTTTGCTGAGCTAAAACCAGACCTATGAAATGAAAAACCCCAACATCTAATGGGGCTGATTTCATTCAGTTTCCAAGCGAAGTTGCCTCGTATCTTGTTAGTATCTGTAGAGCAGTTTGGCTGTTTTTGAGCCAGTGACTTATCACAGAATCGTAGGATTGTTTGGGTTGGAAAGGATCTTTACAGTAATCTGATCCAAGCCCCCTGCAATGACCAGGGACATCTTCAACTAGAAATTTGCATTTATTTAGCAATAATGCTAGTTTAAGTAGTCTTTCTGCCTCTGTGGAAGGGCTGTTTGTAGCCATTAGGACAGTAGAAGGAATTATTAAAAAAAAAAGGCATAAATACTGGCTTAAATAGATGCTCAAAGTGACTCAAAGAGACAAAATGGTGCTCAGATATCATTAGAAACATGAAATAATAGGATATGTTAGAGATGTAGTCTTTGTAACTTATGTTTCACTTGAGCTTAGGCACAAATTTCAGGAATGTAGTCAGGCATCTCTGTGAATTCTGAACTGGCATCTAAAACTACTCCCTTTTCTTTTGTAGTCTCAGTCATAAATTAAAATTTATTTAATTTTTCCTTACTGTAAAATTAATAGTCTACAAGACTTCAAATTAAATTCACCCTAGAAGAGCCGAGTTCTCTCCAATGATTATAAAGAAGTTTTTGGAATATAAAAATCTGCATTGTTTCCACCTATAAACCTTTTTGTCATACTTAACAAAGTTCAAATATACACAAAAACCTGGGTATTAGGCATTGTAATCTGTCCAGTTACCTCAAAAGATACCTTGACCATAACAGAATTTTTTTCATTAATGCATGAAATTTTGTAACTTTTTTCCTTGGTAAGGTTAACTATGGGCCTTTCCAGATGATACACAGATCAAGATGAA
Source organism: Monarcha castaneiventris obscurior (assembly GCA_026261815.1). Lineage (NCBI taxonomy): Eukaryota > Metazoa > Chordata > Aves > Passeriformes > Monarchidae > Monarcha > Monarcha castaneiventris. Next base: position 5,909,816 of record JAMPIT010000510.1, on the reverse strand, counting down.
GAAGATAGTTTAACAAATTTTATCCCTGAATCATCACTTAATGAAAGCATTTTATACCTACGTGTAAAATCACATTTGACTACATGGGAGTATTAGCTGGGAGAATGCGTGTTTCTTCTTCCCTCTTCTTTTAGAAAACTATATGACTGATATGGAAAGTCTAAACTTCAGGTGCCTACAGCAGTGATATCACAATACATAATCTGTATTTACTTCCTTTAGAAACAGTATGTGTTACCAAATTTCCTGCAAGTAAGTCCCAGATTTTCTGAAAGAAGCTTACGATTGAGCAGTGTAGATTGAATTTGTTTATGGCAATAACGAGCCATTTTCTACCAAGCCCTTCTGTTTTGTATTTTTTGTATCTACTTTGTTCTAATATACTTCCTTTCTCGGTAGGTCTACTAGTTCTGGTTCTCCTATTTCTCTTTTCTTTTCTTTTCTTTTCTTTTCTTTTCTTTTCTTTTCTTTTCTTTTCTTTTCTTTTCTTTTCTTTTCTTTTCTTTTCTTTTCTTTTCTTTTCTTTTCTTTTCTTTTCTTTTTTCTTTTCCTTTCCTTTCCCTTCCCTTCCCTTTCCTTTCCCTTCCCTTCCCTTCCCTCCCTTCCCTTCCCTTCCCTTCCCTTCCCTTCCCTTCCCTTCCCTTCCTTCCCTTCCCTTCCCTTCCCTTCCCTTCCCTTCCCTTCCCTTCCCTTCCCCTTCCCTTCCCTTCCTCTTCCCTTCCCTCCCTCCCCCCCTTCCCTTCCCTTCCCTTCCCTTCCCTTCCCTTCCATTCAACAGGGCTGTTATTGGTATAATTCATTTGAAAAGAGGTGTGTGAGTCATCAGAAGTGCAGATAAGCACTGAGCTGTATACCTGAAAGTACAGCAGTTTATTTTCCACCCATCTCCCCTTTTTTCTTTCCTTTCTTTATTACTTATTTATTTATTTAAATTTTATTTTATCATATGGCATTCTGGAACATAGTAAATGAACAGAAACAAAATTTACAAAACACATTCAATTTACATAACTTTCATAAAAGTTTCATTTCATTGTTAGCAATTATTAAAATTAAGCCATACATCAGAAGCTTATGTGCTCAGGTTCAAGTATTTTTTCAACTGTATTAAAAGGCTAATATTCTGCATATATTTTAATGGGTCTGGATGTGTTTCCTCATTAAAATATGCTTTAAATTCATTCGTATCTCAAGACATTAAAGGGTGAGTATAAATTGTACAATGTTTATTTTCATTTCATTGACTTAAGTCAGCATTGATGTTTAAGTACAAAATGAGAATTTATACAGTTTATTTTTCTCCTCTTTCTTTCTCTTTATGCATCTTATAATAGTCTTATAATTGTTTCTTATAAAGAAAAAATAAAACTGCACAAAAATTGAATTCAGTAACATTAGAGATGAACTTCAATTATGTCAAAATCCCTAAGGACTGTGTTTTCATTACATGCTAAAAGATCAAATTAAACTCTGTACTAGCTCACAGATCTCTTATGAGAGCACAATCTTTATTGTATGACAATTAAAACAAATGGAGGCACGCATTAACTTTAAATACCACTTGTATTTCCAGTCTGTATATACTAAAAATGGAGGTATGATTCGTCCTATCTGATACAATGTACTTGGCTTTGTAAATGTAACAGCTGTACCATTTGAAGAAAATCATTCTTCATTTCTTCAGTATTTTCAAGAAACATGTATGTACAGTGTAACCCTGGAAATTCCATAGATGGATGAAAATCACAGTAGTGTACATGATATAAACATCAAAAATATTGTCGATTTTGGTAGCCTCCATTCAGTTTTTGTCAATGGTCTCATGTGGTCATGACAGAAATAAAAATATTTCTGAATATGAAAAAAATAAAAATAATGAAAGCTAGTATGAGCAGATTAGTTGTTGATACAAATTAATGGACTTTTAAAAAAGAGTCACTTCTTGGTCAAAGCAAAATAGAATGCTGTGTTATCTGTTCTTGGTAATAAATTTGAAAGTGGAAAATATGACCAGGAACATAGAAGCAGACATAAAAATTACAGCTGTCAATACTATCAGAGACTCTACTACCATCCAACCTCTGCAAACAGAAAAAGCCTTTTCATCCCTTCAGGAGACATTTGCTCTTGATCTCAGTTTTCATTTTAACATAAGTCAAGGATCTGAAGGACCTTTTCTTATATGTCTTCTCAATTTGTAGAGAAGTCAAGCCACTGCCATTTTACAATATCAAAATATGGTGTGAATTTTGTGAATTATGTATTACATATGAAAATACGTGGTTGTCTTCAGTCCATTGGAATTTTAGAAACACCTACTAATTTCATATCAAATTTTTGCTTCAATTCCTTCACTCATTGCCTAATCTCAAAATTAGAGATGGAGGTGGAAAATGCAGGCGTGAGACTTTAGTACTGAAATTAGCATAAACTTGTATGGGGGAGGGCCCCAGCAGAATAGAACAGAGAAGTGCGGCAAAAGATGTGCCACACAGCTTGTTCCACTACCCTTGATTTAAAACCTGCTGAGGTCATCCTGAGTCTTCAGGTGGTGATTATCTTCCTTTCTCTTTCTCTTCTCTTTCTCTTTCTCTTTCTCTTTCTCTTTCTCTTTCTCTTTCTCTTTCTCTTTCTCTTTCTCTTTCCCCTTTCTCTTTCTCTTTCTCTTTCTCTTTCTCCTTTCTCTTTCTCTTTCTCTTTCTCTTTCTCTTTCTCTTTCCCCTTTCTCTTTCTCTTTCTCTCTTTCTCTTTCTCTCTTTCTCTTTCTTTCTCTTTTTCTCTTTCTCTTTCTTTCCCTTTCCCTTTCTTCTTCATGTCTTCTTCTCCTCAAATTATATTGTAAGTCAGACTAAGCAAAAATTCCAGTCACTGCCTTGACAAGTGCCTTGTTGTGTCTGGAGACAAGTTAAAGTTTGTTAAGGTAAACTTTGCAAAGTGATTTATTCCCCTGGAGTTCTAAAGTTTGCAAGTACACGTTGTTTTTGAACCTCCTGAGAATTTTGTTGTTTCTCTTGCTCACTGACCAGAGTAAATCCAACTATCTTTCTCTAAAGCCACTGAGTAGACCGAGGCATTACAACTATTAGGACAATCCTCTGTAGTTATATTGGTCCAAACACAACATTTTTTCCCCCTTTATTTAAATGATATGATGGCAAATAAATAGAAATTACTTACACTATGCTATACTAACAAACAAATACACTACAACGTAGTAGTAATCTAAAAGGGGAAAAAACATAGACACTTACCTATACAATTAAATTGCTGCACACACTCTGATGTGATTTGGTGTGGCAAACAAATTCCCAGGCAACACACACAGGTGAGACTGTTAGTTTGGATGTACTTGTACTTATGCTCAGATGTTACTGTCTTTGGGCTGACACTTCAGCAAACTTAACCAGTCATTTGAATATAGTTTACTACATAAGTGCCTGGTTATCACTGTGTTTTATAGAAATAAATTTGAAACAGAAATTTCATTTATACAAAAACACATATGAAGGTGAATGAAATAGTCTAAAGAAATTAGGTCAACTTAGCAGTTAAAAAAATTCGATATATATGATCAGTCTTGAGGTGGAGATAATATGGATAAAGCAAAAGGAATAGAACGAACAGTGTGGTACATACTGCCATTCAGTAACTAGGCAAATTTCTCTCTGAAAGACTATAACATAACAGAACTATTCAGTTTCTTGAATGGCAAGTTTTTTTTTCTTAATACTGAAAAAGGGAGGACTTAGTTTCACGATCTAAGTAAAAAAACAAACCCTTATGAAAGGAAGGGAAATTGTGGGGTTGAGATTTGTATAACTGCTAAGCATTTACCTCCATAAATACAGGAGGTTTGTCTGTATTGCCAGTGACTGCAAATCATGCATTTCTATAACTTCATTTTAGTTTGGATTGGAGGAAACACATTAGCTAACAGATAATGAAAATGTCACCTCAAATTCTTCACATGTGTTCAAGTTATTTTTCTACAATGCCATTAATTTGTAGTGAGATATATTTCAGGAAATTTATTATCAGTTTATTTCTGGTATCAAAATTAAGATTATTCGAGTCTAATGTCTAAAAAAGTTTGATTTGAAATTTTAATTGTTGTCTAATCTTAAGAATACTAAAGAATGTATAGCAAGGCTGTAGTCATAATATAGCCAACATGATAATGCATAATTCAATTGGGAAAATAAATCATTCCTTGGGCAAAATAATGATCCCTGAACTTCTGTTAACTGATGAAGCATTCACAAAGGAAGCTCCCCAGGTATGATAAAAAAATATTTCTAAGTTAGTGCAATTAGGGGGATGCATCTTCCTCACTGTCTTTCTTAGAGAGGTATGTCATATTTATTGCAACAGAAGGAAAGTGTTAAACAAAATAAGAGGTATCTAGCTAATATCTTAAAATGGTTATTATTCCACACAAAAAACCCTTTTTGCCATTTATGAAAGAGCAACACTAGATTTAGACCTTGTTTAGATAGGAAAAGATATACAATTTTTATTATGCTTTTAGAGTATGCATTTTAAAAACTGATGTTTCAGATTTTCAAGTTAATTTCTATTTTACTGTTTACTATTCAACTACTAACTGGCTTCAGTGCTGCAAAACAAAATCAAAAAAATATTGCAGCTGTAAAAAAATTTAATAACTCACATATTAAGGAAAACATTGATTAACTATAAAATGTAGTATAAATCCAGGTCTGTGAATGTGCTACATATAGTCCAGAACTAGACAGCAGATGTTTCTGATAAAGGGGGATTTCTGATACAAGGGATTGCTTGCATCAGAAATAGCATGGCCAGCAGCAGGACTACGGCAGAGATCATTCCCCTGTACTTGGCATTGTTAAGGTTACACCTCAAATACTGTGTTGAGTTTTGGGCCCTTCACTATAAGAAAGACATTGAAGCACTGAAGCATGTCCAGAGAAGGGCAGCGAAGCTGGTAAATGGTCTGGAACGCAAGTCTTATCAGGAATGGTGGGGAGCTGGGGATGTTCAGCCTGAAGAAAGGAAGGCTCAGGGGAAACCTTATTCCTTCTTAAAAGGAAGTTGTAGTGAGATGAGGGTTGGTATCTGCACCCTAGTAAACAAGTGATAAGATGAGGAAATGGCTTCAATCTGTGCCAGGGGAGATTTAGATTAGATATTATGAAAACTTTCCCAATCAATAGGGATGTCAAGCATTCAAACAAGTTGCCCATGGAAGTAGTGGAGCTCCCAAGCCAGAAGGTACTTAAAAGATGTGTAGATGTGGCACTTAGAGACATGGTTTAGTGGTGGACTTGACAGTGTTTTCCCATTGAAATTGACCTTATGGGTCTTTTTCAACCTAAATGATTCTATTCTTTGATTTATGTGGGGTGGGTGCAAGAACAAAGCCACCTCAACCAGTGACATACAGTCTAAAATTTGTTTAACATACAGGTTGTGTATACTAGGTGGATAGTGATTCCAAATCCCAGATTTCTGTTCTGCAAGACATGCACTTCATACGTACCAGTCAGGGTCACAGTCTCTTCAAATCCAGTTAAAACCAGCATCATGGATCCAGGTAAGCAGGATTCTCACTGAGTGGTTTATTGGATTAACCCTGGCTGGATGCCAGCCACCCACTAAAGCCTCTCTATCTCTTCCCTCCACACATGCACAGGGAGAGAAAATATAACAAAGAATTTGTGAGTTGAGATAAGGACAGAGACAGATCATTCACTAAACACTGTCATGGGCAAAACAGATTCAAATTAGAGATCTCAATTGAATTTGTTGCTAACAAAATCAGAGCAGAATAACGAGACATAAAATAGTACCCTAAAAACACCTTCCCCTCTCTCCTTCCTCTTTCCCAGGTCTAACTCCTCCTACACCATCAGTTCAGGGAGACAGGGAGTGAGGGGTAAGGTCAGTCCATCACATGCTGTTTCTGCTGTTGCTCAGGGAGACGAGTCCTTCCACTGCTCCACTGTGGTGTGCCTCCCACAGGAGACAGTTCTCCATGGACTTCTTCAACGGGAGTTCATACCACAGGCAACAGTTCTCCATAAACTGCTGCAACATGGGTCACTCTTCCACAGGGTGCAGTCCTTCAGGCACAGCCTGCTCCAGTGTGGGTCCCCCACAGGGTCACAAGTCCTACCAGGAAACCTGCAGTAGTGTGGGCTTCTCTCTCCAGAGGTCCACAGGTCCCTGCCAGGAGCCTGTTCCAGTGCTAGCCTCCCATGGGTTCACAGTCTCCTCTCAGGCATCCACCTGCTCCAACATGGGTCTCCTCCATAGGCCCTCTGCATCCCCATGGTCCTTCATTACTCCAGATTACTTTCTTAGTCACAAAGAGTTAAAAATGCAGTCTTTAAGCTCTATACATTAATGTTCTATTAAATGAATTTTCTAGACCTGAGCTGTCTTTTCAAATTATTAGCACCATCCAGTTTGGCTTTCGCCATTTCTTATGAATTCTTCTGGGGGAAGTGTGCAGATAAGAAACATTAAAAGACCAGCATGATTTAATTTTATTCTGATCAATGCAGAAGCAAAATAATGTTGACATCATTTTGAAAGCAAGTTTAATAAGTTTAACCACTCAGAAATATTCAATAACAAAACAAAACAAAAAATCAAACCAAACCAAATGAATAACTAAATAAAACGCAACAAAACTTTTGTTGAATCTTAACATTGACTTAAGCGAATATTCTGGTAAGAAATATCCTCCCTATTGCAGGATGAAGCTACTGCTCATACTTAATCTTGCTCAATCAGAAACTTTAGGCTGTGATAAGGTTATTTAAAAGTTGCAACTATGATACAGAATATAAGAGAAAAACAATTATTCTTTAATCTATATATATATATTTGGTATAATGCCTTGGTGGTTTTCCCAGATGTGAGCTGGTGTTTTTACTTTTCAGTTATGTGGCTATCCTTTTTTTTATGCACAATAAGGACATAAGGAATATATAGTGAGTATACAGGTGTGCATACAGTGAGTTTTCTGAAGAAAGTTTTCCAACAGTATAAACTATAGTTTGACATTTGATACAGTTAAGCAAATTACACTGCGTGATATTTCATCCTCAGGAATGACCTTGCTTGCAGGAAGGGTTATATTAGCTTTTTGAAGTCTGGCTATCTATCCTATTGACTTGCTGGAAATAGAAATGACAGTAAAAGAATCCAAGGGCAAAACATGTAAGGAAGGGACAAATAATGAACAAAATGCACATGTTGAGACATCTCATTTGTATGTATCACGTTTTAAAATTATTATGTAAGATACTTCTAAGAGTTCTCACTGATAGTTTAGCACTTTAGAATGGAATTGAATATAAGGATACAAAATAAATTTCATCAGAGCTGGGCATTTAATTCTTATTTATATCACTTTTACATATACAAACAGGAATCACTAACACTTGTCCTTTTGTATGTGGCCTGCAATATAATGGCATTACAAGAGTGCTTTCTCCAAAATGAATTTTAGTTGTAGGATTGAATGAAAATAGATTTGCCATATCATTTCCCTTTTAAAACCACAGTATCTAAGTTTCATGCACAGCAAAATTTGTATCCTGTTTTGAAAGCCAAACTGAAACAGAAGCTTTTTTTAATGAGTTTAGCACTATTTTTAATTGGAAACTGAAATTAAATATTTGTGGTGTTTGAGTTAATGCTTACTTTGCATGAAAACAGAAAGTAACAAGTTATGTCTAGATATTGACTACACTAGCTCTAAACTGTTCTAAATTAATTATTAAATATGTAATGATATGTTTTGCTTTTTAATTTTTAATGATATGTTGTGCCTTTTAATTTCAATGCATGGTATAAGTTCACACAAAAAAAGCAAGTAAAGAAATCACTGTTATTTCCAGAAAAGATAGTGAGGGGTCTGTCAGTTCCTTAGAACTGTAATGATTTGCCCCCTGAATAAAATCTAATAAATTTTAAATACTGATATTTTAAAACACCTTTGTGAAACAGATAAACTGATTTAGAAGGATCACTCAAATTAAATTCATTCACAGTAAAAGTGTAACATCACCTTCCATTACAGTGTGACTAATAGGTAGCCAATGAATAACATAAAAGTGGTTTGTAGTTCAACATTTTAGTTTTGGGGGTTTTTTTCAATATTTTTTATTTTCTTTCTTTTTTTCCTCCTTCCTTGCAATCACAAGATTAAAAGATAGCTTCATTTTAAGAAGGAAGATAAGTTGCAAACTCTGGTAAGTAATGATGCTAAGAAAAAGTAATTTAGGATCCAAATTCCTTTATTTGAAAATTCTGTATGGTTTAATAAGAATCTATTGAATATATCTTCAAATCCATAACACAGCTTAGGTTAACTGGTTTCTGGTTATCTGACTTGCAATGATTTTTAAATAATGAACAAGTTAATGAATGAAGGTAGAAAAGAAAGGGTTCTCCCAGAAGAAAAAAAAGAAATGTGATTATATATTGTATAAAAGAAAAATATTTAAAATATTAATGAGTGATGAAGTGATTTAGTTTTGACATGTACAAATGTCCTCAGAGATCTTCTATACCTCCTTGACTCATGTACTGCATTGATATCTGGGTTGTTTTATAGCTGTATTATTGATGCACTAATGACTTTTAGAAGATTGATCATATTCTTGCTGTCCACTACACACAAGGGCAGCCCTAACGACCATGTTTGAAAAGCAACAAACCTAAAATGTGAAACACTAAAGACAAATGGACTAGTTATAATTATTTATAACACCTCACACGTAATGAGACTGATTCTGTACAGAAGTTCCCAGCAAGCTCAATAAAGTAAATTGAATTATTTATGCCTGTTATATCATCATATCTAAGTACCTGGCTTTTGAATATATACTTACTGTGCTCCTAATAAGCAAGCTGAAGCAAGGTTTTCATTAGAAAACCATTGTGCTCTTTCATGTTGTACACATGCTATATTATACATGATGAGGTACTGAAGAATTCAGAAAACACTTTAGATGTTCCTTTTCTGGGAGAGAGTAGAAGGATGTAATCCACCTGAATTCTCCAGACAGCAGAAACATCAAAGGAACGAAATAAAATTCTGATAGCCATGACCCTGATTTTAGTGGTGTATATATTTCTGTCAGAACTTAAAGCACTGGGGTCAGATAGCGAATACCCTACAGGTTTGCTACTGTAGATGAAATTGTAAACATCATTATCTTTTCAAAGGAGTTCAAATATGACAATCATTAACTTTGCACACTCAGCACTGCATGTTAATCTGACAAGATCAATATGTTGCCTCAAATTCGCAGTGCTTTTACTGCTTATTTTAAGGAAAATAAATCTCACAAATATATTAACACTTCCAGAGTGTGAAACGAATAAATGTAGTTAAAATGAACAGTAAATATTTCCAACATCTCAGCAATTTAATAAGGAAACATAATCACTTTTATATTCACAATGCAATAATCATGTCTAGAGTTTATGGAAATGAAAATAAAGGGGTAAGTTAAAAAGGTGTGATTAGATATACCATACAGTGACATGATAAAATTCTCCAACATTTATATTCTCAAGTCCTTGCACAGTGTACAGTTGTCTTCCAGCAGAATCCTGACACAAGTTTCATAACAGCACAGGTGAGTTTACAAGTTTTGAGGAGACTTAGAAATTTCCTCAAGGACTTCAGTATGCCTTGTAATCTTTTATTCATGCATGTAAAGCAAGGAAGGAAATAGACATCTGAATTGTACATGTAATCCATTTGAATATTTACTATTGTTGAAAATTAATCTATTTCTAAAACCCAAATGGATATTTGCAGGTTATTATTAAAATACCATGCATTCTACTAAAACTCTGTAAGCGTGTCATATTTATTCTGAATTCTTTATCAAAATTTCAGTAATAAAAACGCAATTTCTTAATCTAAAACAGGGACTTTTTCAGAAAATTAAAAACAAAGTTGCAGTATATTAGTACAGAAATGGAGAGAAATTTATCTAATTCAAGCTAAGTAGAACACAATGCTGAATAATACAAGATCATTTTGCTATTCCTGGCAGCTTTTCTGATCATTTATCTTTGTATTTCCATTCTTGAATAGCTTGATGTTCGACTTATTAGAGCTGAATTAGTCCTCTCCTGCTTTGTTTTTCACTCATGACTATTTATACCAAGATCAATAAATTCCATTTACTGAGATTCTGAGTATCAGAGTATCAAGGTTATAAAAAACATATTTTGAAATTGCAACTCATATTTTTTTACATCCAACCTTATTCACATATAAGAGCTAATTTCTGATCTGCTATTGACCTTGAGACAGCTATGATTAATGTGTGTACAAACAGCTCTCCTACACAAGTAGTACAAATTAGAAAAAGATGTATATTTTTCATTATACTTTTTTCATTTAAAAACATGGGCAAAATTGCAGATGAAGAGAACTGATTCTTACTGTTTTCCAGATACTTTACTGCCAGAGTAAAATCAAGAGTTGCTAGAATAAACAAATAAAGGCCATGTTTATGAGGGTGCAGCAACAATTAATTACATGAAGAAATATAAACTACTTAGAAACATTTGGAACTACTTTGACATAATATTTTGAGCCCTTAGACTTAGCTGAAGGCCAGAATTTCAGCTGAATTTACAGGTTGAAGATATTTATTATCCTCACATCCAAATACTTTAAAAAAAATAAAACAAATGTCTCACTAACACAAGAAAATGGAAAAATTAATTTCCTTTCTTTGGCACTGTGGTATTCTATACTATGCAGTTAAATAATCATAGAAATGTATGTGGTTCAAGGGGAAATCTCTAAATCTATATCATAGAATCATACAACAGTTTGGGTTGGAAGGGTCCTGTAAAGGATATCTAGTCCAACTTCTGCTTCAGTGAGCAGGGATATCTTCAGCTAGGTCAGGTTGCTTGGAATCCTCATTGCCTGACCTTCAATGTTTCCAGGGTTGGGGGAAGAATGACTGGAAAATGGCCCAGCAGAGAAGGACCTGGGGGTACTGGTTGACGCAGCTGAACATGACCCGGTGCGTGCCCAGATGGCCAAAGGGGCTAATGGCATCCTGGCCTATATCAGCAATAGTATGGCCAGCAGCATCAGCACAGTGATGGTCTCTCTGTACTCAGCACTGCCAAGGCCACACCTCACATCCTCTGTCCAATCTGGGCCCCTCACTACAGGAAAGACATCGAGGTACTGGAGTGTGTCCAGTACCAGAAGGGCGACCAATTCAATGGAGGGGCTGGAGCACAGGTCCAGTGAAGAGTGATGAGGAAGCTGGGGTTGTTTAACCTGGAGAACAGGAGGCTCAAGGGAAACCTCACTGTTCTCTACAACTGTCTTGAAAGGAGACAGCAGTGAGGTGGGAGTCAGTTTCTTCACCCAGTCAACCAGCAACAAGACAAGAGGAAATGGCCTCAAACTGTGCCAGAGAAGGTACAGGTTGGAAATCAGGAAAAATTTCTTCACAGAAAGGGTTTTCAAGCATTGGAACAAGCTGCCCAGAGAAGTGGTGGAATCACCATCACTGCAAGTGTTCACAAAACACATGGGTGTGGCACTTAGTGCTATGTTTTATTTAACAAGGTGGTGTTCAGTCTTCGGTTGAACTTGACGATCTTTGAGGTCTTTTCCAACCTAAATGATTCTATAATTCTATCTACCACCTCTCTGAGAAACCTATTCCAGTGTTTCACCACCCTCATCACAAAATATATCTTCCTTATAACTAGTGTAAATCTGCCCTCCTTTAAAATGTTTTAAAACCATTACCCCTTGTCCTGTCACTACAGGTCCTACTAAAATATTTTTTCCCATATTTCTTACAAACCCACTTTAAGTAGGAAAGGCTGCAATAAGATGCTCCCAGAGTCTTCTCTTCTCCAGGCTCTCTTCTCCAGGCTGAACAAATGCAACTGTCTCAGCCTTTCCTCAGGGAAGTGCTCCAGCCCTCTAACTCTTTTCATTGTCCAGGTCTGGCCCTGCTCCAACAAGTCAATGTTCTTCCTGTGCTGAGGATTCAAGGGCAGGATGCTGTACTCCAGGTGGGTCTCTCCAGAGCAGAGTATAGGATGCTTGGTTCATTGGTTTGGAGGCTTTGTTTTTAATTATTTAATTGCATGCAGTAAAATGGTGATTAACTTTCATACTTCACAAGCTGGAATCACAGGGAATGTTTATTAAAGATGAATACTATCACCTGTGTCTTAAGAAAAAAAAAGTAGTATTGTTTTAGAGAACACGTTGCTTTTATGTGATGTAGCATAGTTAGGTACAAATCAAAAACATGTGACTTAGCATCTCAAAATATATAAGAAGCCTTTCAGATGTAGTGGGGTTAATTTTGATCCAGGTTTTATAATTTATCTTTAGTAACTAGTCTAAGTTAATTTTCTCTCTACAGTTTGTGAAGAAAAGTCAGAACCTGGAAATAAAGTTCATCCTGATTATGTCTGACATCTTACTTAGGAAGAGACAAATCACTATTGACAACAAGCTTAAATGAGATACTATCTGTTGGATGACCAATGTTAAATGAGATGCATCTCTCCTTTAGTTTGTGATGGTTCAATGAGGAACAGGCAAGAGAAAAACACTGATTTACTGCTTCTAATTAAACAAAACATTTCTATATATGAGCCAGAATAGATCTTCCACTTGCCTAAGGACAATAAGATTATTAAAAAAAAAAAAAAGGAAAAAAAACCCAAAAAACAAAAACCCCCAGCTCTAAGTCACCTATTGAAGTAACAGATGAATGAGTTTTTAGGATCAAAATTTAAGTGTCTACATTCCTTTTTCCTTCTCGTTCTGATAATGAATTTATTAATCCCTTACTGAATTCCACCCTTTCCCTTAAAACATTTATCAGATGAAGCTATTGAAGCTATTGTTCATTAGTTTCAAACTAACTTAAATCCCATTATCATCCTTTGAGCATCAATTTCTTCTTAGAGTTCAGAAGAGAGTTTTATAACACAGCAATATCTAAGTGCTTTTATGTCTTAATGCATTTCAAAAAGTTCTAGTGTTAACATTACAAAGAGAAAGTTGAACACAGAAATACTGAAAGGGAAAAAATGAAATTTGTCAAATAACAGGCCGGATCTTTTATGCTGAAAAGTTCAAGTGTATTTACAAAAGTGATTTTGCCTCTGTGTCCGTTTCTTCCCTACTGTCAGGCTGGCAATTTGGCTTCAGATGTGTCATTGTCATTTTTCAGCACAGAAAGTGTAACAGAGGAAGGACAAAAAAAAGGGGAAAGAAAAAGAGAGGTCAAGAAAATTCAAGGAAACGAGATTTTTTTTGTGTCTTGGACAAGTTTTAAACATGCTTTTATAATAGGTGATAGGCAGAGGTCCATTAAATGGACATGTCCTTTTAATAATTGAAGATCAATGAGCAAAATGCACACCTCACTTTTATTCTAAGGTGATATTTTCAGATAAGTAATTTCTGCTCATTCATAAAGGGAGTATATCATGGCAACAAAAGTCTTCAAAGATTCTTTCACAGATTATGCACATATATTTTACATGTCTTGCTTTATAGAGTTTCATATAAATTGGCAGCTTTCCATTGGTATGGCGGAGGTTCTTAAACATAGAATAACAAATTCTGGAATATTTTCACGCAACTCTTACTTTCAAGTAAATATAGGGAAACACAGTGAAGATGTGATGGTTTGGGGTTTTATCTAGACTTTGCACCAGCATAACAGGGAATGTGAATTTGTTTGTTGTTACTCACAATACTTCCAAGCTATCTAAAAATATCTATTAGCAGCTGAGGTATTTATGGTATCTAAGACACCCACAATTAACAGAAATGAATGTGACCTAAATGAGATCTGTGCTTCTCTGGAGCACTGACTGTAAAGAATGTGAGATACCTTAAGGTATCTTACCTAGTATTATGCAACTAAGTTTAGGCAAACAAATTAAACGGTCATTTTCAGTGTCACATATTTTAATGCTGGGAGATGGGCATCTCAGTGGCTCTAATTAAAACAATTATTTTCCTTTATGATAAAATAAAAGACTGCAGGTCTTTCAAGGACAGTTAAACTCACATGTTTGGCTTCCAATCTAGGAATGAAGCAAATTAAAAAAAAAAAAAAAATTGGATTTCATGTATTCATGTAAAACACTGAGAACCAAGGTGAAGGGCTTGACAGTGGAAGCTGCTAACTGTTAATACAGATTTGTAAATCTCAATAATATCATTCAGTTTCTGACTAAACTTACCTATCACAAAATGTACTGGAAAAGCCAAGCATGACAGAAAAGTAAACCAAAATCACTTATTTATGGCATTTGTATTGGTTTGAAAACAATCCAGTGAGAGATTGCAAGTCAGGATTAAAATTTAATAGGAAAAAAATGAAAAATAAGTTTAATACTACAAGGAAAAAAGAAGCACTGACAAAGTCAGATACAACCTGACACCCTGTTAGGGTGGTGGTAGCAGTCCAGATGAAGTAGCTCAGTTGAAGCAGTGATCCTATGGAAGGTCTGGTCTCCAGCTGAAGGTCCAGTGGTAGCTCTTGTCCTCTGGGAACCCAGTAGACAGGGCTAACTCAGGCACTTCCAAGGCCAGGTTATATCCAGGTGGGAATGCTTGGCTCCTCCCTCCTGGGTGGAGCATCTCACAGTAGAATGAGATAAGTCCCTGAGTCATGCAGTGGTTTCTTGCTGGCCCATTGTCTGTTATCAGGGGTGGGTCACAGCAGGAGATAACAGCTAATGGCCCACAGCGGGTGGTAATAGAATACATCTATATTGTAACCTAGGGCAGCATTGTATTTTTATTTCTCAATCCCAGTATGCTTGCTGGTTAAATGACTAGGACTACAGGTCCACCTCAGCTTCACTGGTCATCAAAGATCTCTTTAAAAGATGTTAATGTTGTGGGTGTTCAGTGGTACATGTTTGAACATAACTTATGTTAGATCCTGTTAAAAATGTAGTTAAATTCTACTTTATTCTCAAAATATTACTCATTAAAAATGAAGATTAAGGTTTCAGAGTAGATGATTTCATATACAGAAAAATCTGTTTCAGTTCATTATAAAGCCTCTCCTAGCTAGGTAAAGTGCATAAAATTCAGCTTTTACTTTTCTGTCAAGAAGAAATTTACTAATATCTAATACTTTTTTTACAGGCAAAAAAACCATGCAAGACCAAATAAACATTGAAGGAAAATGCTGTTAAAGCAACATGACTTAATTTTTAATTATGAAAATCTAATAACTGTATCTCAGTGATGCGAACCTAGTTTATGAAATGTTTTGCATAAGTTTTATGAAGGACATATTTCAAAAAAGTTATTTTATTTCATTAATTCTGTTGTAGTATAGGTCATATTCATTAGGTATGTAAATAGCAGAAAAAATTAGATAAAACTACTATAAGGTATCATGGGCACTGGTATGAGAGTTCACAAGTGGTTTATCAGTTTTGGAGCCGATACTCCCGGTAGTATCAAAGTCTCTGCTGGAAACAAGTATAAAAAATTATTTTTTTATTGCTATACTCTGAAAGTAAATGCATGCTAACTGCCTCAGTTATAAATATGCAGAATATATAATCAATTTTAATTTAAAATTCTGGATGTCACATTTAAATCTTTCTTATTCAGAGAGATAACATAGCAAATCATATTTATAGCCCTGGTTCCAGAAACATTTTTAAACTGTAAATTTCTTAATATACCTCTGACTTGATGATTCAGTTTATTTCTTATAATGATTTTTATTATAGATATTCTATTTTAAAGGATTTTAAATATTAAGAGAAATATTTACTGAGCTCAAACCTAAAATTTTTTTTTTATCTTGCAAATATATGTTTTGTTAATACAAGTGATTTTAGTTTTCACACAAACGCTCTCAAAATGCATGCAATGTATTATTTTAGAATGGAATCTTTGGAAAAATAAACTTTATTAATTTAATTTGTACATGGTATGATAGTGCCTCAGCCATATTTTGTGCTGTAGACAGGTCTGCTTAGAAAGTAAACACTATATAATTACACAAAACTAATATTATGAGGGACACAAATATCTGAGAAACTCAGTTGAGCAAAACAAGCAAAGGCCACTAGACACAAAATTCAAATAGTAAGATTGAGAAAAGTACGGAAGGACACTGAAAGAGGAATCCAGACAGTGATATTGGAGCTCATTGACTACAGGTTTGTGTGAGGTTCTTCTCATTTAGCTGTTAACATGTTCTACACATGCATCTGCATCTAGGCTCTCCTCCTCACTGTGTTGGTTTTGCATGGCCTGGGGGCCATGGAGGTGGCTGCTGTGAGAAGCTGCTTGAAGCTTCCACCACGTACAGCAGAGCCAATCCCTGATGGCTCTGAAGATGGACATGCTGCTGGCCAAAGCTGGGCCAATTAGAGATGTTGGTAATGCCTCTGTAAGAACATATTTAAGAAGAAAATAAAAACAAGGGTTGTTGTGCAATTTTAATTCCAGCCAGAGAAGAGGAGGAGGTGAGAACATGTGTGGGAAAACAGTGGTGACACCAAGGTCAGTGAAGAAGGAGATGGAGGAGGTGCTCCAGGCGCTGGAGCCGAGATTCCTCTGCAGGCTGTGGCAGGGCAAGGCAAAGCAGGAAGAGAAAGAAAGGACGGAAGGGCGGAAGGAAGGAAGGAAGGAAGAAAGAAAGAAAGGAAGGAAGGAAGAAAGAAAGGAAGGAAGGAAGAAAGAAAGAAAGAATGGAAGGAAGAAAGGAAGAAAGGAAGGAAGAAAGAAAGAAAGGAAGGAAGAAAGGAAGAAAGAAAGAAAGAAAGACCTCTAACTCATGTCAGTAAAAATGTAGTAAGACATGAATTTAATGAATATTGTATTAGATATGAAGTCAAGCAGATAAAGAAACAAGAAAACCTTTGCCAAAAGGAAAGGAATCTGACAATTAAGAAAAGTAACATAGCTATGAAAAGGAATGAAAGGCAACTCTGAAAAAACCAGTACAGTAACAACAAATTCATTTAAATGCAATTTGAGCAATATAACATGCTATTATGTAGAATAGCTACATAATGATATAAATGACAAGAATTATAAATCCCTGAGTGTTAGGATAGTTTATTTTGATATTTTTATGTTAATAGAACTTGACTGGTGTGAAAAGAATTGAAACCAATGAATGGTGATTAACAACAAAGCTGAAACCTTGCTTTAAGCCTACCTTCACAAGAAAAACAAAGTCTGTCAGACAGACGAGTACAAATCTAAGTGAACCACACTTCCATCTATTTATTGCTTCCAAAGATCAAGGTTTGTTTTAGAAATCTGCACAGTATTTGAACTGGAGAGCTATAGGTGACCAATGACACTTTAATTAGTTCAGGCTCTGGATCAATCAATTCTTTGCTGGTGCCTGACAGTTCACATGCTTTTGATATTATTGATCTTTGTCCATTCATTCATCTTCTTTCCTTCTAAGTTGTTTGGATTTCTTAATTCTTTGTATTTTCTCTGTCATCTTTCTAATCAAATGCATGCAAGTCACTGCAGTAGATCTTCATCTGTTTCATTTGGGTTTTTTTCCATGACATTCAGTAAAATTTCTTATTAAAATTTTATTTTAAAGATTATTTATATGTGACATTGAGTTATTTTTGTTGATCAGAGATAAAATAATTTTTCGAACATTCTCCATGACTTCTGCATTTCTGAAGCGATGCAAAGAATACTTTTCTAACATTTGGTGCTGGAGAACACTGCTGAATGATGCCCTAGTTTAGGAAAAAATCACTTTCTGAGGGATCACTAGATCTTCAGTTTGAAATGTAGCTCAGAATTAAAATTACTTCAGCAAATCCTGATTCTTCTTTGCTATTTTTGAATTTTAATGGAGTGATCAGAAACTCTCTACCTGTGCTACACATTAATGTTTGAACATCTCTTGCCTCTTATTAGAGAGCATTCAGTCCACATGAGCACTGTTCTGAAGGAAGTTGTATGTGAATATAATGAAACCATGGAAACAATAAGTTGAATATTATTTGGAAGAAGAACAGCTAATACTTACTGCTGAAGTCAGAATATTTATTATCTATGCCCAAATAGAAGTAAAAAATCTAATGCCTATTTAAAAATTTCATAAAATAGTTTAAAAACCCCCACTGCAATCCCTGAATAACACAGGCTTACAGTGTATATAATGATCTGAGATTACAATGGCACTTTCTATTTATTTTCAAGAAGGAGGAAAATTATCAGTATTGATGATGGACAAAGAGTATCATCTATGATAGCAGTTCCCTTTTTGTTCCTGTTAAAAAAGTGTATTGCCTTAATGTTGCCTTATGAATGTTCTGATATCCCACTTTTTTTTTCTTGCTGCTTATACTTCTCCTGTCTATTTTCTTCTGCTGCAAATGATTACATGCTCAACATAAAGGAATAACATTCCAAAGATGGGAAAATCTTTCATCTGTATCAGAATCAGACAGTACTATTAATAATGAGCCTCATTAGGCTACACTCAAGCTTTCCTTAGCTACAAAGGACTACAATATATGTCACTGAAAAAGCAAAGAAATTAATTATGACCTTATCAGTTCCTTCCAGCATGACTCTCATCTCTGCTTTTATTTTTAGAAGAGATGGGAAAGGATTCATGAAATTTAAAACAAATATTGAAGTAAATTTAAAAGAACTGAACAAACCATTCTGTAGTTGGGATGGTGGAGGAAAGACAGACAAAAGATGGAAATACAAATAACCTACTTGCAGTTTTAATTTGAAAGGGTTTTCAGGCAACAGCACCAGAATTTTCATTTGTTTATCATCCGTAACCTTGTCTCTGTGTATATACATACACACACACACACACACATTTAAAATATTATTATAAATACTAATGCTTACTCTGATCAACTTGAAAACTGGGGGAAAGGCAAGTCAGATTCTTTTGACTTTTTTTACAACTGCTATGTCAATCTCAATAATGGTGTTAGGTTTCTAAGGTTCCAGTGAAAGCCTTAAATAATTATTGTCAGTCCTTTATGTAAACCATGTTTGCTAATTGCCTTTATTTAAGGCTTAGGAAAAGAAAGAGAAAAAAAAAAAAAAACAACACACGCATCTGTTGCTTTAGTATAAAAATTTAGTGGGCTAGACTCCATTCACAAAACAAAAGGCACCATGCTGTAATAAAGTTTAAACTTTGTTTGTGTACGTACTGAACTGTTTTTCTGTCAAAGGTAACAAATTTAGTTTTCTAAATTATCTATTGCACTGGTGAGAATAAAATTTCACAGATGTTGAATGACAGCAGCATTCTCAAAATAAACTAGATATCTTCTGAGAGTATACATTGTCCTGGTGGGCCACGGCTATCTTTTCTTTGAAGTCAAAAAGATTGAATGTATTCTAACCATCCTCCATTTTAAAGAATAGAATTATCTTTAAAGCTGAACAGTTTCTTAGCCAAGGGGAATATTTTCTCAACACAGAATAAACCTGGATCCTTTTTTACTTTTAATAATATCAGCATGTCCTCAAAATGTCTTTTTTGAAAAACCTGTTAGTGCAGCGAGAAGAATAATTTACTACTCCATTTTTATAAAGGCATGACAAACTATTATGGCACCTGACCACTGTGAATAAAAACACAGTTAGACATTAAATTAATGACACTGGCATGAGATCTGCTTCCTACTCACCATTTTGAAATTTACTTTGTAGTCTCCTATAAGATGGTGCAGGATTGTATCTACTGAAGCAGCATGCTACAAATATTCCGATAGGAAAAAGAGTTTTGATGCTATAGGGTAATATGAATAATCTAATTGGCTCAAGTGTCAAGCTGCAAACACATAAACATATTTCATTTTCTTCTTTTATTAATCTTCATCTTCTTAGGAGAACTGGATCTACAACAATGTCGATTTTAACAAGTGGAACACTGACTTACCGTAAACCTGCTTGCAGCATTACAAATAAAGCAACCCTAAGATGTGGAAAATAATGAATCAAACTGAATTTCCTTTTTCAGAGATGCCATATTATTTATTTCTGTCATGCAGAAGAGAGCTCCACTCTGAAATCCTGATGTAAAACTAATTTGTATTTGGTAATGTGGGGGAATTGGGCTGCTCAAAAAAACACAATAAATGTTCATAGCACAACCACATCTCCTAGGGTATTCCCATCTTTGTAATTATGAGTGTTTATTTCCATGTCCATCCTTTAGTAAGCAATTCTTCAAGTATTGTATGAATTAATAAAAATAAAAATAAAAAATTTCTTCATCAGTATGCCAACAACATCCTGTTGAAATTTTGCATTATGAGATATAGAATCATCAATGAATAGAGGAAAATTGATCTATTTTAAATCTAACACTATCAATCTGTATAGGGTGATTAGAAGAAAAAAAAACAAGAGGGAAGTACAGTACTGTAACTGTCCAGAGTTAACAACATTAAAAACACCTAGCTTTGGTTTTGGTCAAGAAAGTGCTAAGGTTAAAGAAACTGATGCCTTTGGGGGTTGGGGTGTTTGTGTTTTTCTAGATATAAATATATAAATATATATGTTTATATTTTAAAATATATAAAGTTTATATATTTATATAAACTTTATATAAGTTTATATAAATATATCTAATCCATCACAACCCAAAAGATATTTTTAAAATTAGTATAGGTATGGCTAAACATTAAAAAAAAATCCCAAGAAAAAGAGACAAATCATGGATTTTTGAGTTTTCATGTTTTTACATGCTTCATTCCATGAATGTCCTTTAACAAAATAGTTTCTTAAAAGACATGTTGTGAAAGGAATTTCTCACTATTAATATGTTTGTATTGTACAATAAGGCAATATTGTTGTTATCACATAGCACACACCCATTACGTCTTCATGCTTTCATATAGTCAATAAACAAAGCCCTCAGGAACAGAACAATTGTAGATTTTGGTTATCCTATGTGTTTGCGTTTTTTAAAAAGTCTGATTCTACCATTTCAAATGGGGGTTATATAAGAAGCAGTAGAAAGAGACAGATAACTATGCTTAAATATTAATAAAAATGTGACAACTATTCCTGGGATTCTTTTATCTCCATCAATAAGAACTTCTCATATAGTAAAATGTGCATTACTGCTTCTCATACACAAACTGGCAAACAAATGTTTATATATTCTGAGGAACATATAAAAAAAATTCTCAGTTTATCTCAGGGACTCAGAATCTTTTCCTTCAGCATTGTCTTTTCTTTAATATTTCTAGCACTCTTGTGTCTGTTCTGTCTAGTTCCATTTGCTTTCTCACTCAATCTGTTTATCCCTCATTTTCTGCACCTTTCACTCTTCAACCATTGCCCTGTTGTTTTGAGAAAGCAACTGCCTTTGTAATGGTAACTTGGAAAGGAGAATTTACAGCTGCTATAATTACATATGGTATTATTTTTCTGAGGGATAGGCCTCCATCTATGAAAAATATTCTCCAGATTTTTAAGATTGACATTAGTTTTTATGTCATGGTTTCATAACTAACTTTAAGATAATTGAAACACAGAATGGTTTTGTTAGAAGGAACATTAAAGATCATCTGGTTACAACCCCCCACCATTACCAGAGACTCCTCCAACTAGACCAGATTGCTCTGGACCACATCCAAACCGGCCTTGAACTCTTCCAGGGGTGGGGTATCCACAGCTTTGCTGGGCAAATTTTTCCAGTACCTCACCACCCTTCTTTTTTAAATTTCTTTCTAAAGAAAGTAAAGAATTTCTTTCTAAGATCAAATCTAAATCTATGGTCTTTCAGTCTAAAGTCATTCATTACATGCCCTTGTAAAAAGTCCCTCCATCTTTGCTTCGGGGAATGGAAAGCACAAAAAGGATACCATGGAGCCTTCTTTTCTCCAGGATGAGCACCTCCCAACTCTCAGCCTTTTCTAACAAAAGAGGTGCGCCATCCCTCTAATCATCTTTGTGGCTCTCCTCTTGACTTGCTCCAACAGGTCAATGTCATTCTTGTACTGAGGACCCCAGATGTGGATGCAGTACTTCAAGTGGGTTCTCACCAGAGGGGAGCAGAGGAGCAGAATCCCCTCCCTGGCCCTGCTGCCCATGCTGCTTTTGCTGCAGCCCAGGGCACATTTGGCTCTCTGGGCTGTGAGTGCACATTGCTGGGTCATGTCCAGCCCCTCATCCAGCAGCATTCCCAAGTCCTTCTCGGCAGGGCTGCTCTCAATTTGTTCATCCCCCAGCCTGCATTGTTACAAATTGTTGCAGCATTTTGCACTTGGCCTCATTAAATTTGGATTCCCATGGGCCCACTGCTTGAGCCTGTCAGATCCCTTTGGATGCTGCATTTTGTAAGAGAATGAAAGAACAACTGGAGATCTTGCAGCCATGTCACCACTGCACATAGGTGCTGCTCTGAAGTTAACTGGTATTGTTAACTGTACACTGATGCGTTGCATCCAATAATGGCAAAACTTATTATTTTTCTTAAAAGGCTTCATATACTTTGCTTCAGACTCCTGAATTGCAGTTTTTGACAACTTGAATACAAATTAACGTTCCAAGTACTATATTTATCAGCTTTTTAATGTACAACAGGAAGTACTTTCACAATGCCCTGATACCTGGAATAACTAATTTGATAACTTTCCAAATAAGAACAGAAAAAATAATTTCCCACTGACAAGAAAAACTAATAAAGTGAGAAATGCACTGTTGGAGAGCAACTTCAGTACTTAGCACACTGTCTCACATTCATGGGCAGCTGACAGGAAAAAGCAGTTCTGCGTGTAATCCATACAGAATCTTATATTGCTATTTACATTTCTTGTTCTGCAAGGAGATAAGGACTTGTAGTACTAGAAACATGATCAAAGCAACTCTATTGCAGTGCAAGCTTTTACAAAACAAGCAGTTTCATGACAATCAGATAAAAAAAATCTGCTGGATCTTGTTCTTAATAACAGTTGGAAAGTGAATACAGTTTATTTTATCCCAAGATCTAGGAAAGATCTAGGGATAGAAGGATCTAGGAGAATGTCAGTACTAACCATCATCTCCAGGACCCAGAACTATTTGAAATACGTATATTCAGTAACTTCTAAAGAAGAATTATTATGCTTGCAACTAACTTGTTCTATTTTAAAATGTGCTGTCAACATCTTTAATTTAAAGTTAATTTTTTAAAATATGGAATGCACCCCTGTATCAGAAGGATATCTTTCCTCTATTTCCATGTTTTTCTTTACTTTGCAGAGCAGAAAGAAACTTCCTGGTTTGGAATGCTCAGCATCAGCTGGACTCTGAAAATGTGTCAAGTGAGATCTGAAGCACCTCCTGTTCAAGGATGAGACCTCCAAAGTGTATGACAGAAAGATGGGTTGTGGTGAAATCCATCTGGTCTTACAGTCTTGTTTGTCTGGGAAGCAGGGGTGCAAAGCCTGCCTGATAATGCACCTCCTCCCCAATGTAGACACATGGTCACTTCCTGAGAGCTTAACTGCTCTCAGGAAGCAGCCTAACTGCTGTTTTAATTAGCATAGTTTCAAAATAATTAAAATGCAATATGTGCATAAGAGTTTTTTCTCATTAAACCCAAGTAAGAAAATATTTTCTTTATTAAATACATTGCTTCATTGCAGAGAGGAGCAGGTGTTATTTCTTCACCTATTCACCCATTCACTGCCTAATTTAATTAATTGCGACTTAATGGCAAATATAATAATAATAATAATAATAATAATTTTAAAATTATAAAGCCTATGCACAAATGGCTGCACTTAGAGTAAGGGTTCTTCTCTTCAGAAAAATTTCTCCACAGTAACGTCCCATTAGCTGCATTAGTTGCTTTTACTTGACCTCAGTATACTTGTTCTCACGGAAATTATCACACAAAGAAGAACATCCTTTGGTTTCAGTTTTGTATTGTCTCTTTGTTGCTTTGTAATTGTTGTTGCTTTGTAATTCAGTTAGATGAAGTACGAGAGCACACATTAGTTGCTGATAGTGACACTGATCATGCATATTATAACAAATATTAATTATGTTTAGCTGTTTATTCCTTTTATGAAAAATGAAGAATAGAAACAAACTTAACTGTTGTTTAGATATGTCCGTAAGCCCAAGCACAAGTTCTGTATTCTCAGAGACTAATTAGAAATCACAATGGATTTAGATAAAAGTAGAAGTACAAAGTCAGAGATTAGTGTCAAACCACATAATCTTTGTTAGGATTTAGCAAAATAGAATCTTGTATTCGATGATTCCCATCAGTTTCTGGCACATTTATAAATGAAGCTGTCAGTGGAAGAAGTATTGTGTGAGATACGAATAAGAGGAAAAAAACAGTCTGTTTGAAATTTGTGTGCTTCACATTCAAAAGCCTCTAAAAAGCCAAACCCAGGAATACAGTGAAATTAGTTCAAGTGATAATGGAGAAAAGCAGTGGTTAACCTAAAACTTAAGAGGTTGGACCCATGATTAAAAGTAGCACTTCAGTATGTTTACTTGAGACAATATTTCCACAGGAATTCAGTAGTATAAATGTATAAAAGAGATCTCACATAGTGAAGAAAGAGTACAAGGAGAAAGAAATTTTAATCTGCAATGCAGCTTTTCCTCCTTCATTTCCATGCAACTACATGGTATCACTGAAATGCGCACTTGTTTCTTAGTCTAAACATATAGCTGAAATTGCAAGAACAAAAATTACCACCAGTCTCTTTAAAGTTATTTGGTAATTTTTTTTTCATTTTAGTCCTCATTTTTTGGGATTGAACATTACAATGAGCAGTTCAAAGGTACTTTTCATACCAAAGCAGTGCAACCGTGAATTTTTAGTGGTACATCACTAATGTCTACCAAAGGAAGATAGTTAATAGCTCACTAATTTTTTCAAGGTCTGAATATAGTCTACAGTTATGAAGAAAATCTCTGTGATAATTTAATTTCTGACATTCCACTCAAGAAAATTATTATTTTCCTGAATCTTGTCAAATGAAATATTTTTTCTTCCATGCTCATCATATTTCCGATTTAATAGATTATTCAATGTTGATTTTTATAAGAACTATTTCATCTTTCTTTTTCCTTTTTTATTTTTATATAAATAGATTGTCTAAGAAATAATAGATTTTGTCTTCCTATTTTAGTACTGTTTTATATTAACAAAAATTCAAATGTGTTTCATTAGTCCATTGATTGTTACCATGGCATTTAATATATTAGAACTTTGTAACTTTTAAATTTACCACTAAACATCTTTTCTTTTTTTTTTTATCCCATAACATCATTAAAATATTAATTTTACTAAAGCATCTATGGTAAGGTAAAAAGATTTTCTGATCTACCTGTATTTCCAAAATATTCTACTGTGTCAGCTACACACAACTGATGTATTCTTTGGTAGTAATTATTAGTAGAAACTGGTTTTGTACTCATCTTGCATTATTCTGATAAAACGAATAATCTACTTCATTTCCAAAATGTTAGTCCACTGCAAATTTGACCAGATGTAATTTCTTGCGTTGCCTTTCAGAATTCTATTCTTACTGTTCTTATTTTCCTGTTTTCAAGGGCAGTTTGGGGTTTTGTGCAAACATATTTTCCAATGGAGTTTTTTTAAAACAGAATCTGGCAAGATAGGGAAATGAAAAAAGGTAACTGATAAAATGCCAATATCTGACATCCTTGATCACAAAAAAGGTGATGTTCCTCTGGGAGATAATTAAGGCTACCAAATTCATAGAATCTTAGAATAATTTTGATTGGAAAGGACCTCTAAATGTCATTCCATTCATACATACTGATATGTATGGAGCCAAATCGAAGTTGGAACGAGCTTCAAAGTCTGATGAAGTTCTCAGGGTCATAGCCATGAG
This sequence comes from Monarcha castaneiventris obscurior, assembly GCA_026261815.1. Taxonomy (NCBI): domain Eukaryota; kingdom Metazoa; phylum Chordata; class Aves; order Passeriformes; family Monarchidae; genus Monarcha; species Monarcha castaneiventris. The sequence goes on along the minus strand of JAMPIT010000510.1, from coordinate 5,883,911 downwards.
CCTTGAATATCTCAAAGGATAACAATTCTATTACCTTTCAAATCAGCCCATTTCAACAATTGACCTCTCACACTACAAAACAAAGAAGTTTCTATCTAATTCAGATCAAAAGTAAGAAACAGACCATGCTTATAAAAGGTAAATTAACATTGAATCAGTAGAGGATGTCATGCATCACAGAATAAAACCAATACTTGTCTGGTTAACACATTTGTCCTTTGCCTTAATTCTTTTCAAAGACACTGAGATTTAAGTATACAGGTACTTAAGTACAGCTACAAACATTGTTCTGCCACATATAATTTTACAGTCCCTAACAATTAAAAGATTAAGAATTTAGGAAACGTAGTAAATCAGTTTATGGTAGACATAGAATTTTTAGGGGTTTTTAGGATTTGTTTTTCTTTTTGATATTATAAATACCAGTAATAACAGGAGAAAACAATATATATTAACCAGTGGCTTACTAGAATGTGGGAGATAAACTACTCACATTAAATGAGATTCAAAATTTCATATTTTTTGTAAACTTGAACCTACTGCTGGAAAAGTACAATCAAGAGAAAGTTAACAAAGGTGTAAAGAGAAAAAAACATGCTTGTGGGCGTACTTAACATGATTTAACAGTAGTTTGTTCTGATATCTGTGTCAAGGCAATCATTGGAACCACAGAAGTATTTGAAGTTTCAGTGCTTCATGCTTTTCTATTGTTAAGAGCAGGCATTAACAGTCCATTTGCTCATAGAAATGCACCAGGGGTCAATTTTTTGTAACTATGAAAAATTTTCAATATTAAGAGTTTAAGGCAAATATATTCAGAGATTCTTCACCAGGGTGTCACCATGTCTAATCTACTTGTGGATCTTTCTTAGTTCCTCTATGCTATGGTGAATTTTTGGGCAAAGAAAGGAGCCATAACCCCACGTAACCAGTTAGTGCAGTCGGACAGAGTACAAGACAAGCTTTTGAAGTTTACTAGACCAAAACTCCACTATTCTCATATTGTTGTAATGAAGATCCAGAAAGCAATTCACTGTCTTCCAATCTAATTTACTGACCCCATCAAACCAAAATAAAAGTGTATTACTTTTAAGTATTTGTTTTCTTCTCTTTGCTGAAGACTTTCTACTTAAATGTCAAATTTCCAAGTAACTTTTTCATTTCCGTGTGAATATATTCACAACAGACATTCCTCATTTACACTTCCTCTTCTTTTTACCCTGTCTCCTGACTTTTTTTGTCCATTTGGAAGACATGTATTCACCATCACGTATATATTTAACATATATACGTGTGTGTGTTTATGTGCATACATACACACCAAATGAAAGAATATAGTTTGCTTGGCTAGTTAATTGCATAGCAAAAGTAAATCCTTTGGAAATATAAGTCAGTAATGCCAAGAAACTGCAAAGGAAATCTGTTGAAGTATTCTGGCTGCCTTCATCCTGAGACTGGTTGATTCATTACTGCACAGCAGACAAGTGTTTGATGAGTAGAATAAAACCTTAATGACTAAGAACATGCCAGGTGATTAAATGTTTTTTTTGAGCTCTTTATCAAGTTTAATCCATTTGCCCAGCTATTGATCCAGAATCAGATGTAAAACTAGTGAAGAACATTGAACATTTCAATTTTTTTCATTAAGATATTTCAGTATTAAATTGGTCTTTGAGAAAATAGAGATGAAGCTTATTTGCATGCAAACATTTCTAACTTACATATAACATTTTCAAATTTGTCACAGTTGATACACTTGACCCGATGTTTTTGGATCATTTTTACAGTTGTATGCATTTAAAGTAAATATCATCCAAAGCTAATGATAATGTTCATATTCATATAGATGTAGTTTATTGTTTTGAGAGCAGCATAGTATCTGAGGTGCTGAAATGAGTGGAAGAAAGGCTGTATGATATCTTTTACAGGTGTGTACTCTTAGCCTGATTTGATTGTACAAGCAATATAACTTTAGCTAGCTGCTAGTTACAACCTTATGAATCGTACTAAAGAAAATGTAAATGTCTCAGACATTGACTATAAAAAAATATGTGTTTTAACCACTGAAATTCATGAGTGTTAATGTCTTGATGTTGAAAGGTCAATCTAATGTTTTTCATTAATTCGATGGTAATAACTTACTAGGCTCCTGTAGCCACAATGTAGTCCCTATTGAAATAAATGAATATAAAAAAAAAAAAGGACATTCTATCTATCTATCTGAAACATAAAGATTTTAGAAATTCATGTTTCTAAAATCATACCTGATTTTGGAAATCCACATGGTTTGGCCGTTAAACAGTTGCAATTAGATCATGTTAGTTGGTGTTCAAAGGACATACCTGAAGAAAATGTGCAGACATGTTAAGTATGTGTTAAAAATTATTTGTGGAAGAGAAAGTATGTTTTTAAATGCACCAATCTGGGTGTTTTAATGGGCACATTTCTGCTGTAAGAGATTCTGCACATTAAAGCACAAAGAAGTTCATATCATTTGAGTAGTAAGTTTCCTAACTAGATATTTTAAATTTCTAAGGGAAGGCAATTTTTCATGGTTTCTGTAAAAATAAGATAATTATAATGAAGGGTTATTTTCTTTTAACTTATGATAACAGAGTAACATATTACAAAGAAGATGACCAAAATTGAAGTCTGATCTAACCTGATATCAATATCTAGTGGATACCTCTGGATTGTGTCTAGTAAAATTTCAAATATCTCCAAGGATGAGAACTAAGACATTTGGCCTGGCAGAGAAGAAAAAAAAAAAAAAGGTAAATATATAATTGGAATATTTGGTATTGCAGCTGCATTCCTCTTATCTTTTCACTTTGCATCTGTGAGAACATTCTGGGTCTATTTGGCATATAGGCTCCCACTTGGTGGATAAAGACTGTAATTAGGCTTGTCTTGTGCTTTTTCCTCAGGCTGAAGAAATTCTGCTCTCATAGTTTCTTCTTGTTCTAGAGAACATGATGTTCTCTAGCCCCCTAATCATCCTGTTGACCCTTTAATAATTTTGATCAAATATCTCATCTTTATAAAGCTGAATACAATACTCCAGATGCAGGGTTACAAGTGACAAACAAAGGGTAGGAATCAATTCCTCAAGTCATTGGTTATGTTTTCACTAATACATCCTTCTGTTTGGTTGGCCTACATTGCTGCAAGAGTCTACTTTTAAATCATGTCCAATTTTTTTGTCTGCCAGGATCATCAGGCCTTTTCAATGCAAAGTTCCTTCCAAGCCTGTTGTTCCTCAGCCTATACTGTCATATGAGGTTTGGTTTTTTTGAATATAAGCTCTCCTGAGCTTTCATTCAAGAAAGAGCTAACACATTCTTCCAGTCTCGAAAGATTTATCTAAATAGCAATCTGGTCTTCTAGAACTTCTTTCCTTATGAAGAATATTTTTTTTCCTAGCTAACAGAGCTGCAGCATTCAAAGCTTTCTCTCTGCATCCATGATAGTGTTTTCATTAGCACTAAAAGAAATAGAGACCTTTAGAAAAAAAGAGCCCAAATGAGTAAGTGTGAAACTCTTATAGGCTGGCAGACCTGACAGAGGAGGTAGATGTGAGTCATGTTCTTAGACAAAACCCAGAAACTTTTTCCTCACGTCTAACTACAACATACACCGCTGTCAACAGAAAATAGAAAGAGTTGGCAGCAGTATACAAAAGCATTTCCCAAAGCTAGTACTAGCAATTTAAATAGATTAACCATGGACAATAATGGACAGCGTCTTCAATTTGAATAGACATTTTCTGGGCATTCAAAGAACTCTAAACAAAGATGTTAAGTCTACTGAAAAGCTGTGAGGTACAGCAATATAAAAGAAATACTGATGGAGATGATTTCTGTCATTAATTGTCCATGTAGTTTATGATACCCTTTCTTTCTGTTAGACAAGGTAAATACTGTGTTTGCTCTTAATAAAAAGGATTAATTTTATAAAAGCCACACTAGTTCCCTTATTGTCTACAATTGAAATTTTATTTGTAAAAATTAACATGATACAGCTAAGTTCATGGTAAATTTATGTCAAAGGAGGGTTTAGTTAAACATATTTTTGAAGATTTTTTCATGACAGACTTTGTTCTTTGATGCCATGCTTGATGACCACAGGAGGCACTAGGAAATTTCCAACTGACTGATGGGTTTTAGAGCAAGCTGGTAACTCAATTGTGCCTATTCAAATTGTCTATACTTAGCAACAGAAACCGACTTGTAATTCAGTTCTTCAATTACTATGTTTTGATTAAGCTACAAGATGAATAGATTTTTAATCTGACTTTTAATAAACAGTCATAAAACTTCTTTTTCACTTGTGGATAGTCTCAATAGCCTCTTTATTTCAGAATGTTTCTCAAAGACATATAATTGTGTATCTATTTCAGTGTCATGTCTTCCATTGTTCCTATAGTTTTAATTATTTCTTTATATAGCTATAATTTGCCTCAATATTTTTGAGTCTGGATTTCCTTTTTATTTTTGGTAGTATATATCCTTTTTCAGAATAGGTAAGTTATTGTATAAAGCTGGATATACATTAAAATGGAAATACCAAACTCTGTAAATTTATTTAAAATAAAACAAAACACATACCTCAATTTCCTTAAGTATAAATACATATTAATAGAACTAGGTCCAAAAAATCTAAGAGATTAAGCTTCCCACAATATCTAGAAAAATATATTTATTTTTCCTGAGCAAAAAATGAATGAATGCAGTAGTCATGACCCTGGAGATATATTTTACTTTTCTATATGACTTCATATGCTATGGTGGGAGAAGAAAAATGCTTCTAAGTGCAAAACTGAGACAAAGTAGTTTTCTGCAGAAAATTTGAGTCAAGATGACATTTAAAACCAGATAGCCTAAGAGTAGAAATTACGTGTTTGTTTTCACAAGCTGATGAAGCAGACCTAAGTATGGCTGAGCAATGCATATATTTACACTACTGCAGCCCCCTGCATCAGAAACAAACAGGGGGAATTGAAAGTCAATGGGCAGTTGCCGAACTATGACATCACTGGGATTACAAAATGTTGTGATGAATGGATAGGGGAGCTTTAGAAAAGACAAACAAGGTAGGAAGGGGGCAGCATGTGATGTAAACGTGGCTGGAATGCAATGGGTTTTTGCTAGGGAAAGGTCATGAGACAGTCAAGAGTTTGTAGGTAAGAGTCAGAGGACAGGCAGGGTGCCAAGACAGGTACCAGCTATGCCTAAGGAAGTAGAGGAAGCCTTCTATAGACAACAGGAAGAAACCCCACAGTTGCAGTATTTGGCATTCATGGGGGATTTCAGCCACCTGCAGAATGAGTAGCATGACTGATTATAGACAATCCAGGAAATTTCTAGTGTGGGTTAGTGGCAAGTGACACAGATGCTTCATGAGCTGAGTAGAGGTGGTTTTCTGCTAGACCTGTTGAAGCTCAAAAAAGGGAAAGAACTATCTGAATATGTAAAGGTTTACTGCAGCCTTGGTTAACAGAGATTGTGGACAGAAGTGACCACAAGACTCTAACATGAGTCATAACCATGGAATTTGGAAGAGAGGATTCTGGTTTGTTGAATGATCTACTTGAGAGGATAGGATGGGAAACTGCCCTGGAGGGCTAGGGGGCCTAAGAGATCTGGATAATCTTCATGGTTGACCTCTTCAGAGCACAGGAATAAAGCACAGAAAGTAAGGCAGGCCAGCTGGTATGAACAGGGAATTCCTAATTGGGCTCAAATTTTAAAAGGAATTATTGATAAGGGAGAGAAAAGGATGAGTCAAGCATACCAAAGCTCAGCTAGGTTGAAAATTGGAAAGGTGACAGCATAGTCACAGGTCAACAGGATAGTTTTCTGTTAAGTACCTCAGCTGCTAAAGGGATAAAGTTAAGAAGAAAATGAAATTAATTCAATTTGGATTTTTTTTCTAACAAGATTAACTTCCTAACAGATATTTTTTAGTTTAGAAACAATAAAGCTATAAGGACAAGTGATTTCGTCTAGTCATAGATATTCTGAATGAACAGCATCTATCCTTACCAAAATTGATAGAGAGTAATGAAAAGAAGGTAGTAAAATCTTTAATAAAATTACATATAAAAGAAATTGTTCTTTTGTTTTATTTTCCTTTACTAACTACAACAGGGAATGTATGGTATATAAGAAGCATTCTGGGGGAATTTTAAGCACATCTAAATATAAAGTCTGGTTTATGATCTTAATCATCACATACCATTCCTTTCATATCTCAGTTGCAATATTTATAGGGAAAGAAAATGTCCATTTTACTTTCTTATTAAGGTGTTTGGCATGCTAGTTTAAATATGCAGTATTGGTATGGAACTTTACTAATAAAGTGCTGGTTTTCTGTTGATATATGCATGCAAAGACCTATATGTGTAATGTTAATATGCTGGAAAAGTAACAGTTTCTCCTTCAACAACTCAAGTTAAGCAAAGCATGGTTTTTACGCAAAAAAAACAAACAAACAAACAAAAAAAAAAAAAACCTGAAGGAATGAAGTTTTGAAGCATTTCCAAAAGAAAAATGACCTCAACTTTTCTGTAACCATGACTGTTTTTTCAGCCTAGGAAATGGACAGAATCAAAGACATGTACAGTTGAAGATATTATCCTGTAACTAACAGAATAATTATGGATGACAACTTACTTCTCACCTTGTCATTTCTCTCTTCCACAAAGGAAAGAGAGTGTCTATTTTTTCAAGATCTTGTATGAAAACAAGGAAAAAGAACAGCTGCATTTCTACCTACTTGATGATATAAAACTATGTGAAAGTATAAAAACCACTTTGAGATATTAGCACACATAGAAAAACAAGGTCTTAACCTGAATTTATCTGCAGCATAATGATGCAGATATAATGATGCATCATAATATCTGACACAACATAATGATGAGAAAACCAAAAATAGTTAAGGACTCATAGAATTCTTCAGGTTGGAAAAGAGCTCTAAGATCACCCAGTCCAGTCCTTAAACTCACACTTTCCCAGTCCACCACTAAACCATGTCCGTAAATACCATATCTACGTAGGTATGGACCAGTGCAAAGACCGTCAACCACATCAGTAACAGAAGTGTTTGTTCTTAAGAAAATGTTCAAACTGCAGTGTAAGCAGTGAGGGAGTGTTTGATATTTTCTTTTTAAACACTGCTGTAGATATGAATTTTCTCTGTGTCCTTTTCTATAAGCAAATCTACCAGGATTTGAACTTTTGGTGAAGGTGGCGAAGTCATAAAACTGTATTTAAAATGGAGTATATTCAGTTCAGATCCAGTTCACTATTCTCTGTAATACCTTTGCAAGTATCTGATACTAAGAAATCCCAGACTGTCAGAGGTGCTCATGGGTGCTTTTTTGCATGCTTTCCTGAGCCACACCCAGATTTCTGCCATATATTGTCTGGAAAGCAAAATGGATTTTAGTTGAATTCTCCCTTACATGCATTCTGCTCCCTCTACATTTCTGATATCATCCCAGTAAAAATTTAAGAAGAAAACGTATTGAACTTTTGTGATAAGGAACATAGAACTAGCGCATCAGAATTAGGATGCAAGAATTAAGAAGCATAACACTTTTCTGAATTAGAGCTGCAGTGAAAAGTTTGTAGTATGTGATCTCATAAAAATGAAATGTTCCTTGAAATTCAGTAAATAAAATTATTATGAAAAGAGTGTGTATGACTCGATGGTTAGAGTCCTGGTCCAACATTGAAAACATATGTTTTGATTCTTGGTCACAAAATATGCCCTTGAGTAAAGTATTCTCAAATTATTTAGACAAGAAATTGCCAGATCTAAAGTTCATAAAATTGCTGAGATGTTTTTCATGTGCTTTGGATCAAACTTTTAATCATATCTTGCCTTTTTCTCCTTAATTTTTCGTTTTCTAATCACATACTGCGAAGAGGGTCCAATCTAAGTGACACTATATTGCAGAAATAAATCAAAAAGTTAAACCATGATACTACTGTGAAGACTTATGTTAAGCATTCACTTGCTTATTAATCAACTTTCCTATTAGTGGAGAATTAAACAATAGGACAAAAGGCAGAAGCCTCTTAGCAGATGGTAAACATTTATATTTCTAGCTAGCCATTTGTTCAGATTTTAGAAAACAGCACTCTATGCAGGCTTCCTAGGCAGAAATCAAGATAAAACATTCAACTGGATATGCTTATGCTAAGCTGACTACATAGTGGTGGTAAATAAATTTTAGCTAGCAAGGTTTTGCACCCATTTTACCTTATTTCACCTTCCATTAGAATATTTTATGTACCCAGATACTTTGTTGTAACCTCAGGAATACTCTGATGGCAGAAAGAACTTTGGCTTTTGTCTCTCTCCTTATCCATTTGTGTGTTTCCTAAGAAATATAAAATCCTGGTAGAAACTGTCTTGGAAACACAAAAAACAGTTGAAGACTGAATCATAGTTCCAAAGAGATACTTGCTTTTATTTTATGCAAGAAACAGCAATATTGCTATTTGACCCATAGTTTAGCACCCTAGCTGTTGTGTATGCCAATCTGACAACTTAATTGTCTCCAGAAAACATCTATGCCTAATTTGCTTTTGGTAAGTTGCATGCCTACAGCCAGTTGACTTTTAAGTTTTGCAGTTACAAATATTGCAATGTCTAAATTATTCTTTTTTGATCTCTCTGTTAGCTCTCACTTCTCAAAAAAAATTGATCCCCTCACCACTGAGAGCTACTCTCAGGACATTTTAAAATTTGTTTGGTTTATTTTTATTTTTGGTGGAGACAAATAAATGTTTTAGCCCATATCCATCTCTGCGTGCAAAAGATATTAGGTGGTTGCGCCTTCAAATTTCACTGAATTTGTCCTATGGAAAGAAATCTGGGGGTCCTGGTTGATGGCAAGTTGAACATGAGTCAGCAGTGCCCTGGCAGCCAGGAGGGCCAACCCTGCCCTGGGGGACATCAGGCACAGCGCCACCAGCCAGGCAAGGGAGGGGATTGTCCCGCTCTGCTCTGCACTGGGGCAGCCTCACCTCGAGTGCTGGGGGCAGTTTTGGGTGCCACAATATAAGAAGGATATGAAGCTATTAGAGAGTGTCCAAAAGAGGGCAACAAAGATGGTGAAGGGCCTCAAAGGGAAGCCTTATGAGGAGGGACTGAGGTCACTTGGTCTGTTCAGCCTGGAGGAGACTGAGGGGAGAGACCTCAGTGCAGTCTGCAACCTCCTTGTGAGGGGAAGAGGAGGGGCAGACACTGATCTCTCTGTAGTTACCAGTGACAGGACCTGAGGGAATGGCCTGAAGTTGTGCCAGGGGAGGTTTAGGCTGGATTTTAGAAAATGATTCTTCACCCAGAGGGTGATCAAGAACTGGAACAGGCTCCCCATGGAAGTGGTCACAGCACCAAGCCTGATGGAGCTCAAGCAGTGTTTGGACAGTGCTCTCAGGTGTGATTCTTGGGGATGGCTCTGTGCAGGGCCACAAGTTGGACCTGATGATCCTTACAGGTTCCTGCTATCTCAGAATATTCTATGATTCTATGGAGGAAATGTCCTACATATTTCTGAGGAAAAAAAAGGATTTTTTGGGGGGTGAGGAGAAATTGTTGTTCTGGGGTTTTTTTTAAGAAGAAGCAGAGAAAAAATGTGTTTCAAGCTTCAAGATGTCTTTATAAGTAAGCATATAGTAATGCTCCAGGAAAAAATAATTCAGTATTTTTAAGTTTTGTTATGACTTTGTTGCTCTTTCAATTGAATTTCAAATGGTAAAGATGCTTTCATAAAACCAATTTTTTCTTCTTTTTCTGTTTAACTATTCTCAATGATGGTACATCAATTGAAGTAATAACCTGTGTTGTGACATCAAAGTCATTTACTCCTCAGCCATTTTTACTGTTACAAACAGATGATTATGACTAGCTGGGGATATAATAATACAAGTAGGAAACCTCTTTAGAAATGAGCTCTCTGTTTATTCAAATAACTCTAGTATAAAAAGCCAATGATGGAAATAAATAGTCAAAATTGATTCTAAATATAATTCTTATCAAAGTCTTTTGTGAAACTGTAGGTGGTCTCTAGCAAGATTGTATACTGTGCTTTATACATAATTCTTCCTTTGGATTATTTTTGAAATTAGGAGTTAAAAAAAAATAAACATGTTATTTCTATTGACACTTTCAAAGGAAAAACAAACAAACAAAATAAGTACCTCTCCCAATAAAAAAAAAAAAAGACGTCCAAACAACCTTCTTCTAAGAAATACAAAATAAATGTGAACAACAGTAATTCATGTATTTCAAAATTACTATATTGTCCCTAAACACATGATAGTTTTTAGAAACCTTTTTTAGAAAACTTGAATGAAGCAGTAGGCTTTATTTCTTCAAGGGCAATTTTTGACAGTGTTGGATGCAAACAAATTGCTTATTGGCATTTTCTCTATTTACGGTAGTTTCCTTCATTTCATTTTTAAACCATGTATTTTATCTATAATGCTAAGAAAATGTAAAATTTAAGTGAACAAAGTATTTTTATTCCCTGTAGGAATAGCATGCAGATTACAAATGGTTGATGGTGATGATGGCTGATTTAATGAATGATGTTTTGGAAACCCTGAATCATTTGGTATAGAAAGAATTGTGTAATTTGTCAGTATTTCCACAATGTATAACTCTGTATGCAGAAATATGGCAAAGAATGAAAATGGGGATATTTTTCAGGTAAGACTTTTTGAACTCTAAACTATTTCCCAGAAAAATGTGTAAGACTTTGTGAAAACAAAACAAACCAAAATGAACCCCATTCGGAAAAAAAAAAAAATATTGTACATAATATTTGCCTGTATTTTTGTTTTTAACTGTTGGAAAATCTTACAAGTATCCACAGAATTGTACTTTCTGCCCTTTCTAGTAAGGTATTTGTACACTTACCTTGCCCCATTGAATATGGATCCCAAGCCATGGTCTAAACAAATGCATTAAACCTTTATGTAGCTATATATATAATAATGTTCTGTGTGAGAGGGGGAACCAAACCAGAACAGCCACTTCAATCGCATTTTTACTAATTTAATTTTTTTCTATATATGTTTAAAAATGTATATTTCCAAAAAGCTTTGGAGAGGTACTATATTGCATGTCAATAACTATCCTGGTAACAGATAGATAAAACAATTTTTTGTGTGAGTACTGAATTGCTAAAATTGAAATAAATAAATAACAAATCTTGTTAATTAATTTAATCCTACACTTGTCATTTCTTTTCTCATTTTTATTTCTACTTTTATAATAGTAAACGTTCATAGAATTTTTAATTGTTAAATGGGAGAAATAAGAAGCAAGTCTGTTTCCCTTTGCCTCACTAGGGAAACAGATATATGAAAGTGATTAATGAAAATAAATTAATTCCTATTTTCAGTCAGAATAACTGAATTCATCAAGGTGTATACTTTGAATTTAAAATTGAAATAGTTTGGTATAAATCTGCCCTTAAAATGATATAATTTTGATAAAATAAATATTGTTTTTCTTAGACTAGATTCCTTTTAATTTACAATAAAAGAATCCATACAACCCCCAGTTACATTTGTGAAATGTAGACAAACTAATAGCTTAATTTAAACATATACAACATTGTTTAAAAATAACTGGCTCATTGCTTTATCCAAAAGAGTAGGGAAAAAACACCCCATCCATTTTAAGTTAAGAAGAGGTATTGTTTTTTCCGATCCAATTGACAGTCCTGACAAGTGTGAAGCTCTTTAGTGATCACAAAAAATTACCTGCCTGACCAGCAAGGTATAATCTGATCTTATGACCTAATATTTTTGTCTTGCTAGAGAGAAAGAAGTGTTCTATGCAATGTAACATCTAATAAGTGTAAAGAAGGGTTCCCATATGCTAGGTTCAGTCTTGTCATCCACATTTCGAGGGTCACTGTGTATTTATTTCATTATCAGGGTTCTAAGGAGGTCTAACTATGTTTGACAAGTATGTTGAGACACTTCTCATGTATGTAGTTTGGCATCCCTTTTTGGGTCTGGATCTCCTCTTGTATCCCAAGTGTCCCATCAGCTGTCTCATTTTAAAAGGCAGTTAAAATGCAAGTCAGAATGTAACTGGAATTTGGGTAATGCATCAGATATTTACTCAACAAGCCTATAATTCATTGTGTTCTATTGACAAGCACCACTATGACCATTTCACTTTTACCTGCTCTTAGCAAGCAGTATTCTCTCAGTCAATTTTGAAATCAATGGATAAAAGCATTGCTATTAGCAGCTGTACATGCAATTCTTGGAAGAGACACTAACATTATGTAGAGGTTCTTGGAAAAAAGATACACATAAGTCAACAGGATTTCTATAATTACAGCAGAGAGTTTGAAAAAGAACACTGAAAAAAATACTCCCATTTTCATCATTTTCATTCTTACTTATGTTTTATTAGATATCTGAAATTAAAATTCAGATCTGGAGTTGTGAGAGAAACCAAGTGTTCCAAATTTCAGCTCTGATATGACTCAAAGATATGATGGAATAATTTATTGAAAGTAAAAAGGTATCTCTGAGTTTCATTTCTTCAGTCAGAATAGAGGAAATTCTGGTTAAAATTACTCTCATTAAGGTGGTCAATATCAACACTGAGTAGCAAGCTCCTAAAAAGCCAGTACGTCAACTTCTCTGTAATTCAAGCTGGGCATATAACAAGAGTAAGAAAGAGGTATTTTTCTTTTTCTCTAAACATGAGCTCTTAATGTTTTCAGGATGCCATCTTTGTTTAAGAGTTTGAGAAATACTGCAAGGAAGAACTGATGTAAGAATCAGTGTAACTGAGATTCTGAATGTTAATTACCATGTGCTTTATATTATGTGAAAATTCCCTATAAAAGGATTATTCACTATGGCCAAAAAGACAGCACACTTTCCATGTGGTAAAATTAGACTGAATTAAGCAAAAGATGGACTCCAATTCTGACTGAAATTCCAGCACCAAAAATAAAAAATGCTGTCCCATGCTCTACCTATTCTCATTTGCCCTAGATCACTTTCAAATATTAGCCCTAAGAAATTCACTTTTTTTTTGTAATGGTTCTCATGGGATGTCAGCACTTTGAACTGAAAATATCTAACAAAAGTGTTATGTTTATGTTTTATTTTCATTATTAAAGGGGAACAACATCAGCATGAAAAAGATAGAAGTACAAACATTTCGAATTGAACAAACAGTGGTTACATTTCTTGTTTTTATGGAATTTATGTTCACCTTCAGGAACAATAGAACGATTTAATGGAGTCATATTTTTTCTTAAGGGACACATCAACTGCAGAAGCTTTGATTTGGTGTCAACAGTTGGAGATATAATGAAGACTAATGCTGACTAAATGTCAAACAGGAAACATTTAGAAAAATGGAAAGTGATCAAAAAAAAAGGTCTTCTATTGTTCTCTGAGATACTTGAGAGTTTTACAGGTTCTCTTGTGGATCTGTGGTGCTGAGCAGATTGCTCATATTGTATATGACAGTTTCTGCTCTGAAATACACATGTGGATGTCTCAAATACCATAGACTATCTCAAATAATAACAAACAGATATAATTAGGCAGATGAATTGAATAGCTATCAGTTATACTTTCAGAGCTCAAGCACTTCGGATATGTGAGGATACCTGCACTTCAACGCCCTCGTTTTGTTGTTTCCATTTTAGGTTTAAATCTGATCTATAAGACTTCATCAGATATATTTTTATTCTTACTCTGTTATTAATAAATTATTAAGTTACACCATAAAAAATTACTTCATCTTTTTTTACTGGATGATTTCTTTCTTAGCATAAATGCTCAATCTTTTCTCTTTTCTATTTTATCTTAAGGCTTCTAATTCTGAGCTATCTTTCACACCGGGTAATTTTCTTAAGTAAGACAAGAATGATTTTTAGATGGATTACTTTCAAACATTTTAAGCATTTTCTGTGAGCTCTTAGAAGCTGCATGAAGAACTTAGTGACATTAGTTTTCTTTCGGTTCCGTGTGCGTGAAGATTTTGCCATTATTATGCATCCTTTTCTCTCTTTGCCAAATAAGAAATGCCTTGATTAGGATCAGATAACTCTTAGGTGTCCATTTTTTTACTAAATCTAGCATTTTATTCAACTTCCCAGGTAAAATTTGAGCTCTGAATTGCTTACTTTTGCTGTATGTTTGGTCTGTGCTTCATTCTATGTTTCTATAGTTCCCTAGTGGTATCATTTTATTTAAAATGTAATCTTCTGCCGGTACATACAATACTAGTATTGTCCCCAGAGACAGTCTGTCCTTTCCTCATTCTTAGTCTTCCTGGATCTCAGAGCAAATCCTCTCCAATGGCCTACCTTCAGACAGAAGATGATTTTTTTCTTTTTCTATTCAGGGGAAATTATTTTTAGATGTACAAGGTCAATTCTATTGCTTTGAACTTTCAGTTAATGTAATACATTAGAAAAATCAGAGGAAAGATTGGTTCCTTGTATCAAGATATAGAATCTTTCCATCACTTTAAGCAGTGAAGAAACATGTCATTATCACCCACCATCTGATGTGCCAGTGATGATAGATGTATCTGTCATATTTGTGTTGATTTCCTATAATCTTTTTAGATTATTTGAGATATATAAAGAAAGGAACAGAAAAATTTTTTTATCAACTCTGACTGGAAAAATCAGATTAAAAATAAAACAAAAAACCCAGCTCTCATCACGCAGAAGCTGAAAGAGAGAGAAAAACCCAAAATCCAAAAGGCAGGGCTGTAGAGATTAGAAAATTATCATTAGTATAATCTAGATAGATATGGCTAATATATTCAGCTCAAAGGTAAAGCAAGGGACATTTAACATGATTTCAGAATTAAGTACTCTAAGTAGTCATCAAACATTCATGATTTTCATCACGAAATAAATAAAACAACAACAAAAAATAACCAGTCATAGCAAAGAGAAAACACTCATAGCTTTAACAGCTGACTGAATCACAGGTGGCTACTTCTCTCTCAGTATGTCTAACACCCACCTGAGACTTTGCAGTAATAGTTCCCAGCTCCCTGTCATCCATTTCAGCTTCCTGTTTCTTCTGTGCTGTAGGCAAGTTTAATAAAACAAGAATTTAGGGATTTGAATTAATTATATTTTAAATAGTTAAATATTTGGTTACATATTAGGTCCATTTAGTATTCCCTACTGTTCTATTAAGAGTGCTCTAGTCTCTTTCATTAAAATTAAAAAAAACCAAACCAAACCAAAACAAGAAACAAAAACAAACAAACAAAAAAAAAAAAAAACCCAAACAAACAAACAAAAACCCCACCCCAAAACAACAACAACCAAAAAAAACCCACAAACAAAAACCAAACCCCAACGTTCTTTTTGATTTATTGCAAAGTCTCAAACAATCCCACATGGATCAGAGGACTGTTTTAGTTAAGAAAAAAAAAGCATAGGCTTTTTGCCAGTGTCAACTCAATTATATAGTCATCTGTGTTTTCACAGTAGAACACAAAAGCTGGTGATAGGTTTGTTTTCCCTTGTGAAAATGAAAGGTTCATTTTCAACTATGGAGTTGACATGGATACACCTAAAGTGATTTGACTAAGATACCATTTTCCTTTTGGGAAGAGAATAAAAAATTTGCCACTACCAAATATGACCTCAGTCATCCACTCTCAGTCGTAAAAATGATCATTCTTATGAAGCACAGAGAATCAAATTTTTTAAGTACACATTTTACTTATCATGTGCGTTTAAAAAATATACCAAACTGAAAATCCCACTTCACCATGATATTCTGCAGTATATTTTGTCACCACATATTTTCTAAATGATCCTGAGATAAACAACGCTTGCAATATGGATGTGGGGGGAAAAGTGGTATTTCATTTCTTCTAAGCCTCGAGAAAAGAATGAATTTATTTCTCATTGTCCTCTGAATTGAATGCATACACTATACAGTATATATGAGGCCTGGAAAAGAAGAGGAAGGAATAATACCCTACCATAACCAACAATCCAATCTGTGAAAAACACTAAAACACTTTTTTGTTTCTAAAACTATCAATCTATAGCAGTAACTTTGAAAAATCATAGAAATTATTCTATGAATCATTCAGATGAAGGATCTGAAGCTCAGATCCTTCAGGTCCCAAACTGTAACTTGTGGAAGGTTTCAGCACAAGAAGTTAGTATGTCAACAGGACTAAATTCTGTTACCTAAACAGAGAAAACTTTATATGTAATCCTGTCTATGATACAGTAGAATATATAAAATATTTATTATTTGTTGGAAAATGTAATACTGAACCCATAGCTGATTTATGTCCTTTAGACCAAAGTCAGGAAGCTAAACAGAATGAATACTGAGCCATTTTATAGAGCCAGAGAATGATTTGAGTTGGAAAGGACCTTTAAAAATCATCTAGTGCAACCCCTCTACCTTGAGCGGGAACATCGTCCGTTAGATTAGGTTGCTCAAAGCCCTGTCCAACCTAACTTTGAAGACTTCCAATGATGGGGCACTTACAACTTCTCTGGGAAACATGATCCAGTGGCTCACCATCCTTACTGTAAAAATTTTCTTCCTTATGCACAATCCAAAACACTCTATGAGCAGAAGAGGGGGAGAATTACCCATCTTTTGATGCAGTCCAGGATACTGGTTGGTTTTCTGGGCTCCATATGCCATGCCAACTCATGTCCAATTTTTGTCCATCAGTATTCCCAAGTCCTTCTTCCCAGGACTGCTTTCAATCCATCCGTCCCCCAGTTTGTATTGGTACTTGGAATTACCTAGACCCAGGCACATGGCCTTACAATAGGCTTTGCTGAACTTCCTGAGGTTCACATGGACCTTTGCTCTAGACTGTCAAGGTTCCCCTGGATGGCCTCCCATCCTTCTAGAATAACAACTGCACCACTCAGCTTGGTGTTATCTGCAGACTATCTGAGGGTGCTCTCCATCCCACTTTATAGTGCCATTGATTAAGATACTAAATAGTATTCGATCCTGTATGGACCCTTGATGGACACCATTTTTACTGCTTTCTACTGGGTCATTGAGCAATTGACTGCAACTCTGGGTGTGGCCATCCAACCACCTCCTTATCCATCTAACAGTCCATTCTTCACATCCATAACTCTCTAATTCAGTGGCAAGAGTATTGTGTGGGATCATGTCAAAGGCCTTACTGAAGTCCAGGTATATTACTGGTGAGTAGTTCCCATTTCAAATGGCATGAGAGTTTTTTAAGTTTCAGGCAATTAAATCAAACTGATAGCCTATATGTTTGCTCAACTACTCTCAATCAATTAATTTCCAGGCAGATGGAAAAATTATTTCACTGTTTTTCAAATATTTGGCTTGCCATTGTAGCAGGAAAAAAGGTAGTGGAGTCATAATTGATTTTTTATCTTAAATGCTAAGCAGTGAGTAAGCTGAAACCCAAAATAAAAGGGGTTTTGTTAGAACTGGTAATCAAACCTCCAAAGAGCATTAATGAATTTTTTAATGCACTTTCACACTCTAAGGATATGCTAAAGCCCCAGATTATATATCAGATTTTATTTTTCGCTCCATTCCACTTTTCCTTTTAGAGTCATTCTAATATGCAGCTCTCTTTATTCCTCTTTATTTAATAACTACCAAAAGAACTAATAAGAAGATTGAGTTCTTTTTCCCAAAGAATTAGAATAATTGCTATTAAAAAATGAAGGAATGAAACCTCTGGAAACTTCCAACAAGCTCCAGCTTGTTTTCTAGTGAAATTATTATTATTTAATAATATGTTTAATTTATTTATTTATTTTTTCAGCTATTTCACTGGAGGGCACAAAGGGCTACATTCAGCCATTAATGAGCTATCTCACTACAGTTTCTATGTCAAAATTTTCAAGAAACTTTGATTCTTTTTAATCAAAAAGGGCTACAAACCAGTAGCATAAGATAAATTACTGTATATTAGCTTTCTATCACTGTTCATCTTCACATTGCTCTAACCTTGAGCTTTACGAGCTGAAGAGATGAACTAAATATGACTTGGGGCTGTGAGGAAAAAAAAAGGATAAATTGTCAGAAAACAGATAACTTGCTAAGTTATCAATTTCACTTAATCTTCTAAGTATGTTCAATGTCACGTTGCTCGACCTGTAAAAAATTAGAAATATAATAACCACACATGCTTTACAGAGAGAAAAGGAACCATGAATGATCTACTAATTTTGGAAAAAGCTGTAAGTAAGCAAATATTAAATTTTAAAATTAATTATTGCTTTAGAAGTCCAACCTCTTTCAAGATAAAGAGATAACAAGTGATCTTTATGCAGGCAGATAACCCACAGGACCCTTAGAACTATGTCCTAAATAACTAACCTATTAAAACATAAACAGTCAGAGAAAGCAAGCAATCCAAACACAGAACTGCACAGATACCAGTTAAAAGTGAACAGAGCTACTAAAACTGATGATCTGTACCTTTTAAAAATTTATGAAGGAATTTCATATTCACAAACTGAATAAAACAGGTTGCCTTCTCCTTCAATCTGTCTAAGCAAACTACACTGGCTTTCCAGCCTTAACTGTGATTAAATATATTTATCTTCTTTCCAACAAAGCTTAAAGGAAAATTTTACTATGCTGTTATTCATCTCCCCTCAAAGGTCCATCCACCGATAAGGAAAAATTAAAGAAATAATTTCTCAGAGACATAAAACAAATATAGATGGTTATGCAGAGGGGAAAAATGTTTTATGGCTTCACCCTTTAGTAATATACCACCTCAGGTTAATATGGGATACCTATGTAGCAGTTCTTCTTTTAGTCTTCACAGTCTGGACTTTATTCTTCCATTAAAGGATTCTCCATATCTCTAGAGGAGATCAGGTGCAGTCTTTGATGCTTAAAATGCACTGGAATGGTTTATTCTAATAATTTACACAGGTTTAGAAGGCTATGGAATTGTCTGGGGGACTCTGATGTGTTTGTATCCAAGTAAATAAATAAAAATTTGAAGCCTGGAATCAGTTTATTAAAAAACTTGGTTATGAATATGTTTTCTAAATTTTCTCTTACTCTCTAGCCATCTTTTTTACATGGCTTTTATAGTAATGACACTGTCCTACCTTTTTCCCCCAACATTTTCTTTTTCTTTTT
This sequence comes from Monarcha castaneiventris obscurior, assembly GCA_026261815.1. Classification (NCBI taxonomy): domain Eukaryota; kingdom Metazoa; phylum Chordata; class Aves; order Passeriformes; family Monarchidae; genus Monarcha; species Monarcha castaneiventris. The sequence goes on along the minus strand of JAMPIT010000510.1, from coordinate 5,864,733 downwards.
TTGTTGGTTTTCAGTCATATCCACAGGATTAATTACATGTCTACTTATAAGGTTAAACTAAAATGTAGAAGAACCCTTAAAAAAAACGCAAAATGAGTCAGGAGTCGGTAAACAGTACAATCTCTCTCAAGGCAGTAACTAAATGAGGAACGCTTTAACTTAAGGGCTGAATTCCTAGAAATTCCATGAAGGTGATGATACTTTTTATAAAAAATGTTAGTACATGATGGCTTAAAAAGTTGCTTGTGCTCTCCTAATACTCACAATTTTAATTATAGTTACAGTAAAAAATGTGCATAAAAGTGTATATATGCATATGGAAGAGTGAAATTAAGGCTGGGATTGCCCCAGCCACGCTGGTTCCAGCTGTCTCCAGCTGACACACTGCAGGCACTTCTGGGCCCTGGACCCTCAGGGACACCTCAGGGAATGTGTAGTTAAGAATGGGAATAACACTGCACAAACAGTGAGGAGCAAGGAAAAAGCATGAGAAAAGGAACAGCTCTGCAGGTCAGAGATGAACAATGGGGAGGAGGTGCTCCAGGTGTGATAGCAGAGATTCCCCTGCATCCTGTGGAGAAGATTAAGGTGAAGTAGTTTGTCCCCCTGTCTATGGAAGTTCACGGGGAAGCAGATATCCACCTGAAGCCCGTGGAGTATCCCACAATGTAGTAACTGGGTGTGCCCTGGAGGAAATTGAGCTCATGGAAAGCCTTCACTGGAGAAGACTCTTGTCAGGAACTGTGGCTTAAACAGAGGAGTCCAAGCAGGAGAAGGTTTTTTAATGTAATTATGACCTGATGACTTGATGATCTTGGTGGGTTAAATGGTTACTTTTTTTTTTTTTGTAAATTGTGTGGCCAATTTATGAACTTCTCCCTTATTTCATCTTAAAGCCAGAGAATAAAAAAAAGCATGAAGCATATATGAATGACAACGAGATCCCTGACACTCACATTTTTCCTACTGCTTTTCAGATAGGAGAACAAAATGGTATGAAATATTAGTGCATAAAACACTCATCCATAACATCTCTAAATACATTTCTTAAAGAAACAGTTTCTAGTTTAGACAATAAATAAGAAGAAATGAGAAAAAAGTGAAAAAAGTATTTCAAATGTTGAAGGAAATTAGTATATAACCACCAGGCAGATGAAACCATTTGTATACCTTTACTTGAAAAAGATTAAAAAAAAGAAAGGAGAAATAAAATTGAATGAAAGAGGATTATTTTATCCTGATTTGGTCTTAATGTTTGTTCCACCAAAACCTGCATTAAAATACAAAACAAAAAGCCTGCGAGTCTGATACACTCAGAATACTGTAGAATAATACAATTTCTTGTATGAGCTGAGATAATGGCATTCTCATCTTGCCCTATGGATTCTGAATGTCATGAATTCCTGGTTTGGAACATAATTTAATAAAGGTCACTTACCAAGGTAGAAAACAGGGGAGATAAGGAAAAACCCTGCATAGCACATCTGTTTAGAATGAACTGATCTGACATAGTTATTAATTATCACAGATGCCTTGGGGTTGGAATAAAGCTGTCAACTCAGAAGCAAAATGCTTTCCCAAAGTCAGAGTCTCAAAAAAATTGCAGTAAACCCAGAAATGTTCAATATATTCTGTCAAATATCTTTTCAGAATCTGTGGCAATACTAAGGTGAAAGACTAAAATGTGTTAGCAAAGCCTTAATCAAATGGAAAGATTTTGATCTGAGATAAAATGTGTTTGATTCAGATGGAATAGCTTTGTATTAGATTTATGAAGGCAATGAAATGAAATATTGGCTAATATTTTAGCACACATTAAAGAAATCAATTAATATAGGACTTGGGACTTCAGCAGCTTTAGCACACACAGTGATTCAGCTAAGCTATACCAATAATATTTGCTCAAATATTATCACTCCTAATTTCAAATGGCATGGACTGTTGTAATGACATCAAGATAAAATGTTTGACAGGAACAGGCTATACTGCTCAGTTAGTTGTAAGGCTTAGTTTACTGTTATTATTAGGACTGACCATATAGACTAAGAAAATATATTTATATAGTTGTTTTTACTTAGTAATAAAAAGCATTTAACATGTAGGCATCTTGTTGGTTCTTAATGACAAAGATGTAGGTTAGCAAAGTTTCCCTTACATTGATTCGGTTCTGTTTTGCTTTTTAAAAATCTGTATGTCTGAGAATTTTACCTAAAAATGCATTTAGGCTGATCTCATATGTCCACATTCAGCCATGGACATTCTTAGACCCCGAGACCAAACTTTGTATCTGAGCTTACATTTAAGTACATGAACTCTGTTTACACCTAAAACAGGTGGGTCACACCTGACTCTTGGAATGGTCCTCAACATATATTATCCTCCAGACAATTTATCTGAAATAGATAGTGTCAGCTGATATGAGCCACAGACAAGTGTGGGATTAGGCTAACAGTCAAGTGATATGGGCCAGTGCTTCAGCTCATGATCTGGCATTTCATGGGGGACACGGCTCAGTGTTGTTTGTTTGTAAATGGGATAGGTGTGTGATATCTAAAACTAACTGTATAAAATTTGAATCATTCTGCTCAGATCACGCAGCTTTTAAAAACAATGATGCTGCAGTTAAGTACTGTTTAGAAAATATGTTTAGAAAGCATGAGCTCTGTAGATTCATAGCAGCTGAGAGATGGAAAGCTACTAGAAGGATGTATTGCTTCACACAACAGCTTGTCAAAACCATACCATTGATAACAAAACTGTTGGAGTCTCAAAAAGGAACAAAGCAGACCCATGGAAGGAAAAAACCAAATCACAACCACCTATTGTGCAAAAAGTGCCTAAACTACATACTGATTGGAACTGTGCATTTGCCTGTTCTCATACCCTGAGCTACTGGTCAATGCTGGAGAAAAGTTACCAGGCCAAACAAGTATTTCGTTGGGCATATTTTGACATTCTAGCATTAACATTCACCTCCTAATTTTTAAAACTATGTATTTCAAAATTTGACTTACATCCAATCCTAAAATATTCTGCTGGCTGAAGCTTAACACTGTAACTACCTCATTTTGTGTGACTGTCTTTGCATTTGAGTTAAGACCTTAGAACAAATAAGTATTTTTGATAAATGCCATTTTAAATAATGAAATAAAATGAAATAATAAAACTTTACAAAGATAAAATGGAAAAAATGTTACTATGGACAATAATTATTGACATATTTCAAAACACCAACTACATTAACAGAACAAAAACATCTTCCAGTCTGTCAAACAAATAAATACCTAAGAAGGTATGCAATACTATACGTACTGGGTTGTTCGTTATTATTATTAGCATTTAATGGGTTTGCTTACTGAGGGTCTAAAGCCACTCTAAAATTAAAGGTGTGGTCACTGTATGTGAGAGGATGTATTTGTAAAGGTAATTTAATCATCTGGTCAACATTTTTGAGGCAGTTTTTTTTTCATCAAGACCAGCTCACTAGTTCAAACACAGTTATTTAATCATTGTGATTTTAGTAGTGGTGTTATAAGTAATTCCATTAAAATACGTTTATCACCTAGGCAGGCTGTGGAGAGATAGTCTTCTTGTCTCTTGTGATCAAACTAGAGAAGATAATTCAAAGCATTTTTAGAAATACTGACAGCATGGGGATTTTTTGTCTGCTTCTATGCATATTAAAACTACCACCAAAAACTTCAGACTACATAAATGTGTATGTCTATGTCATGTTGGAATATTGAAACTTCCTGCCTTTTCATTTTTATTTGGCTTCTCGTTTGAATTTAGAAGTAATGAAATCATATGAAAGGACATAAATAAAAGCAGAAGTTGAAGAATACTTATTTTGAAGTTCAGTTATGACATTCTAAAAATAAATTTATGATGCTTTTTTGCATAACTGACTTATTATTAATTTTTTTTTTTCTGTTCCTATCTTCTTCACCTCTGTTTCATGAGTTCTTTTACTCAGAGTTTGGATTAAAACACAGGAGATGCCAGGCTTTTCTTCTGACTCACATGTTTATTATCTATGGCACAGCTGCACAGATTTAAGTTAACCTTAAGTTAACAAGGTTAACTAAGTTAACAAGGTGGAAATGGTCCCCGAGTTTTACCTTCCAAAGTCTTTTAAAGTCCAAATTATCCAGTTATGGAATGCCAACTAATTTATTTTTACTTATAATAAAATAACTAATCATTCATGTTTTGCACTATGGGTTTTTTGAAACAATACCAGATCACCCAGGCTTGTGGAGAAGAAGGAAGAAGAAAGAAGAAGAACTAACCTACACCCAAAATCCTCCATCTTGTTACATTATCCCAGAAACCTAGATTTTCTGCATCTCTACATATTCCACCCAGCGATATAACTTTAATTACACAGCAACAAGCTCAGTGCTATCACATAATTTAGGAAGCTTTTCCCAAGGCCTCAGGTCAAATGCAGTGTGCTTCTGAGGATCTTTGCCTGTCAGTACTGAAAGACTGAAATTCTCTGAACTCAGGGTTCCAACAACTTTTTACCAAGAGAAATATTTCTCAGGCTTCACTCTTGGTTTTGGTTTTTAGTTTGTTTGTTTGTTTGCTTTGGTTTTGGTTTTGTTTTCTTTTTTCCAAAAAAGTTCTACCCCTATTTTCACTGTTATAACATTTATAAACTAGGGGTCTGTAAGGGCAGGTAGGTTGAACTTCTATTAGATGAGAGTTTATTTGGATATGCATATTTGTGATATATGGGTTGATTTTTTACCTGTTAGAGTCTCCAGCAGAATCTGAGGAGTCCAAAAGACTGGACACAATTTACTCTCAGTACAAGTGGAAACACATTCCATTACAAGTAGAAGTGGAAAATTGTTTATTCTTGCCCTTCTTTAGTGCATTCAAAAAGCTCAGCCTAGAGGTTATGTCTGGAAAACACATTTTTCCCAAAAGTCCTTTGTTGATCACAGTTAGATTCAGAATTCTGGGATAAGGGCACCTGTGCTTTGATAAAGAGAAGGCATGTACAAGACAAAAGGATGTGTCCGCAGCTTCAGCATTTGAAGAAAAAGGGAGCAATTTTAAACTCCCATCTTCTTGTATTCTTAAATATTATTACCCACATTCCACCTGCTAAACTGCAAACCTTAACTCCTTTGATACCATGGCCCCACCACTGAAAGTGTAGAAGTTTGTGGAGTGTCAATAGCGAGATTTAAGTTCTTTTGATCCAACAAACTTCAGGCATAAAGTGAAACACCACTGAAGTGCTCCATCTGCAATGGGGGTGCTTTCAAAGCTTTTCCCATTCCTCCTGGGGCACATTGCCAATTCTTTTCTCCTTTTTGCAAGCTTTTGGAAAGTCATGCAAGCATACAGTGTTTTATATTTACAACAAGGTAACATTTAAGCAGTTGAAACTCTTTGAACAGCAAGTTCCATTGTATTTATCACAATTAATTAAAGAGAAAGAACAGAGGGGAAACATGTGTAACCTTCATCTGGTTCAAACGAAGTAAGGTGACATTTTAAAGATTTTCTTTCTGTTCTGAAACCCAGATCATAGATAATTCAGAGAGAATTAAGGCTTTTAATAACAAATGAGAGATTTTGAAGCTGTGTTTCAGCTACCTGTCAAACCCTGGTTCCCCTCCCCAACCTTTTTCCTCGTAATGCTTAGCACTTTTCATCTTCAAAGTACTTCAAAACACATTAACTAATTAATCCTTTGAGCATCCCTAAGAGATTAGTAGAAAATGATGTGATCTCTGGCAGCCATGCAAGAGCCTTGAGCAAGGCAATGAACCCTGCATCCAATAAGGATTATTGTCAAGGTCTCCTGAAGCCCACAGCACCCTGAACATATATTCTGTTGAAAACCTTGAGAAAATGTAGAAGTATTTAAAAAAGAAAAAGTGACATTTAGAAAGGTTAGGTGGAATTGAGGGACAATGTTCAAATATACAATCTGGAAAAAAAGCTATTACTACTTAAGCAGTGTTTCTTAATCATCTTGCAGAATCTATGTACTTACATAGAAGTATCTTTAAATATCTGTAACTATCTTGCTTTAGAAAGAACAGTTCTAACTTCTGTATAAACTCTGCTGTTTACATTTGCAATAGTAAATTAAACAGGACAAGACTGCAGGATTCAACACTGGCATATGCTTCTCCTTAACACTAAAATCTTTGTTCAGTGTTTGCTGGCACTTTTTCCTAAGGCCAACTTACATTCTCAGAAAAAAAAAGTAGTTTTGTTAACAGGAATTCCATTTGAATACAATCATTATATTCTAAGAGGTGAGAGAGTATAACTTTGTAGGAAAAAGTCATTTCTGTGCTGCCAGGACTAGGGAATGAACCCTGATCCAATTTAGTTATTAAGATGGATGTAGTCATCAGTTGCAAAAGCATAGTATTGCCATAACAATGGCAAAGATTTTGAATGCCAGATGCTTAGGATATTCTCAGTGTGCTTCAAGGGAGTTGCTTCATAAGCAGCTGTCATAGCTGAAAGAGTGGCAATTCACCTTATAATAGTCTGGCCACTAGGTTTTGTGGTAATGATTATCCCTACAAGATCTTTTCTTATTTTACAGAAACTTCAAGAGAAGGAAGGACATAAGTGATCTCCCAGAATAATCAATAAACTCAGAGTCACTGTTCACAGAGCACTTGTAAAGTACATGAGCTTCAAACAAATCTAGGTTTACAATTCCCAGATCTGTCATGAGTGTTCTGCCTTAAAAATATCATCCTTTTCTTTCTTGGAATAATTTTGGAAATAGTGAGTCTTGAACATGTCTTGCAGAGCAAATTTGTTGAATTTTATTCTTCAAGGCTTGGTTCTCAAAAGTGAGTTTGAGGTAGGAAGAAGGAAACTTTTTGTGAAGCGTCATTTTTGGGGGGTTGTAGTTCACAGAGAATTGCAGGAACTTGGATTTCTCTCTGTGCTCGGTATTTCCTGTTGGTTATGTCTAAAAGTCTCTCACACAATTAGCTCACCACTCTGAAATTCCTAGTGCCTCTCTTGGGTATTGGGTTCGGTGCTAAGGCTCAAGCATCTAAAATGTAGAACTGTGCAGTCTGATGACTGCTGCTTGGCCCTCACACAACCTCCTGTGCGTGCGGCTCGACCCAAGCTAATGCTCATTGTGCTTCAGTTTGTTCAAGAGACTAGAAGCTGCTAAGCAGGGTGCTCTCTCAGACTGCTAAAGCTGCGACTATAAGTTGAAGGAATACAAATTCAGAATGCATTATATTCAACTATGTGATTTTCTGATTAGACATGTACGTTTCTCACATTATTTTCTCATTTCTTCCTCTTAACGTGTTGTGTTTATTTATTGGGTATAAAATATCATTCACTGAATGGTTTTCGTTCATGGATTAACCTCATTACCTTAATTCCTAACAAAAAGCTTTCATACTATCCCATCACACTGAATCTTTTTTTTTTTTTTTTTTTTTTAATGGGATATTGATCAGACGCTGTAGCAAGTTGTCTGGAGAGGTTGTGGAATTTCCACTGTTAGGGATATTCAAAACTCAACTGAATGCCATTCTGAGTAACCTTCTCCATCTGACCTATTTTCTGTAGGACTACAATATTTCCAGAGTTGCTTTTCAACCTCAGCTGTCCTGTGATCCTGTTTACAATTTAGAATTCAAACTGGACACTTTCTGAAGAAGAGGAGAGCACAAGTCTGTAGCATATTCTGTCAAAAAGCTTGGTTCTGAGATTTGGAGCTGTTTTTTTTTTTTTTTAATATACTTGGTTTTGGTCAAGTATATCTGCTTTTAAAAAAGATAAATTCTATTGACTGCGAATTTAGTTCTTCACTGAGTGTAACGAAAATTTAGACAAGCAGCACACAAATAGAAATCTAAATTGTTAACAAAAAACATGGATACCTAAATCTGGAGCTTAGTTTCATATAAAATGTTAAATTAACCTTCTTTTCTGGAGCTACAATTGCTATTTTTACTGCATGAGACCATAAACATCACTTTTAGGGACAACAGGTTTTTATTTTAAGTATTTTTACTGTGCATCTAGATTAGTGAAGTGTACTCTGTACCCTACTGATGTGTAGTGCTACACTGACCTACCTCAAGATTAAAACTGGTTCAAATAAATGTAAGCTATATTTTTTATTTTATATTTTTTATATAATTTCTGAGTTTCCACTGCTAGCCTACTCTATTTTGCAGCAAGACAAGGTCAAAACATAATGGTTCAATAGGTTACCAAAGATATTTACTGAGGATTTCTCAAATGTAAAAAAACCCCAACAGTTTTACCCAGCTCTGTGGTAGACTTCTTGAATTAAACAGAATTACAAGAGAAAATTTTGTCAGTTTTGTTTACATTTATGGTTTTATATAGAGTACAGTGTTGCAAAAAAATTACCAGATTATATTATCTTCCTAATTAAATATAATATTTCTGTGGTTTTTAATAAGGCTCTTTCACTTTTTTTTTCTCTCCTCATTTTTCTCCTAGGAAAGAAAACTAGTGACATATGTCAGGTCAGTTCTGTTTGCTTTTTAAAAGGTATTATGTTACTGATGACTAGGAAAATCCTGTTCCATTTTAAACTGAGATAATATTTTAGGGGTTTTTTTTTGTTTTGATTTGTTTTTTTTATAATGGAACAATGTTCCAGATGAATCACCAAAAGTATTATACCAAAACTGAACAGAAGCCAGAAATACAATTAAAACTAAACTGTGGTGCAAATTTTCACTGTAACACTTTATCTTTTGTTAAAAATAGATTTATGGTAACATAAAATTTGACATAGGTTCATATGCAGTTTTGAAATCCTTTTTTTATTTCTTTTTTTATCAGCTGGTGTTTTGAAACACTCCATTTGGCACATAAATTTAATAGGAAGATGTCCATCAGTTCAAACACTGAGCTAGAATCCAAGATACTCTGTTGCTGAATAATAAGATTACAGAAGTATAAGAACTTCTAGATAAGTCTGAAAATTCCCTTCATGCTCTGGAAACAAATCTGATGGGTTTGGTTCGGATCTGAAGGACGATATTTCTAATCTTTGCAGCAAATTAATTCACTAGGGGAAGGCGAGTGACAGTGCACTGCCAGCGGTCATGACTTCCTACTTGGGCCTGCCATTTAACATCTTGTTTTATTTCTTAATAAAAAGAAAACTTTTTCTCAGTTTGTGATTATTTTCCCTCCAGGGAAAGATATTCAGCTTTCTGTCTGTTTAATAAAGAAAATACTAAAATGAGCATTAACTATGCTCAATTCTCTCCTACTAACTAAATAAAAATAATTTCTAGGCAGTCATTTATTCCTAGTCTGCATTTTCTGACAATAATACTTTTTCTCATGCTTGTTCTGTGCACTTGTCGGCATGTACACATGGGTCTGTATATAAAACATCCATATATCACAGATCTCTGGGCATATCAAAATGAATTTGGAAGCAGAGGGATAACCAAGAGCAAAAAAAGACTAATTAGGAAATCTGATTTTGTTGCCATCCATGAGACCAGACATGAAATACTTGAGGGCGCTAAAAGAACTCATGGTTTGTGAAATATTCCATTGACTGGAGGAGGTGTCTGACATCTGCAAAAGGTTATGAGATATGGTTCTCTTCAGAAAGAGCAAGAAATAGGAACCAGGAAACTGTAGATCAGTCAGCCATGGGTTAGTGTCTGAAAAGATAATGGTCATTTTTTTTCAGAACCTTTGTGCAGACACCTGAAGGAAATTGGCATGGCAAAATCAATCCAGTCTTAAGGGTAGTCCTGGTTCAGTCAGGAGATAAGACTAGACTATGTCCTCCAGACAAAATTTCTGTGACTGTATGACTTCAGGTTTACTTCTCTTCCACTCATAAATAAGTTCATTAACTAAAGCAGGCTAAGACAACTCATCCTACGATACAGATCACGAAGTGATCAATGTGTTGGGTTAGAAGTCTTGATTTCAACATAAATTTCTATAGCATTTATGAAAGCATAAAATAAATGTATTGATACATGCATTCTCATAATTTCTACCAAAACCAAAAAATCATGTGCCTGCATAAATGATACATCTAGATCTATCTCTAGATATATAACTCTAGATCTAGATCTAGTCAGAGATAGAGGCATATATTTTCCAGGTAAATATATTGAAAAAGACTGTTTGCTCCATTGTCTCCTCTAATAGTTTGTTTTTTATTTGCATTTGAAAACTCAATTATGTCAAATAACTCACAGTGTATTATAGGTCTCTTTTGCTGTGTCTGTGTGACAATACAGCATGGGAATTGTATTCAGAGGATTAGAGGAGCAGAGTTTGAGCTGTGTCTTCAGAAAATCAAGTATAGCAACACTCAGCTATTAGGTATGCATAGTATTATGCATTTCGATAGAATGCTTGACTTGTTGCTTTTCAAGTATTGCAGATTTAATGTTCCTCAACTAATATCTTTTCCAGGACATAATGTTTTTTGTCGTCTAGAAAGACTACACATTTTTAGGTGCATTTTCTTTTACTTCACGGTGAAACAGAAACAATAAGCACAGTCTTTTGACATTTTAAAGACCACTGGTCCAGGGCAGTGGGATTTGCAGATGATCTCAAATCAGATTTCTGAGTCTGTGAATGTTAGTCCCGTATTCTTATCCAGGAAGTCTGTAGAATACCCAATTATTCATAGGAGTTATTAGTATAGATATCTCCTATGGAGTGCACTAGCTTATACTAAATTTGTGGAAGAGATCAGAAATTAAATTTACTCCTCTTTTCAGGCACCTCAAATCTGCAATACTGAATAATTAAATGTATTTTTTTTCATTTAAAAGAAGTTTAGTTATACCACTTTCTACCTAGAAAGCAAAGAAATGGTTAGAATAAAGAAGTTAAATCTTGGGTGTTTAAAATTCAAACATTGATCCACCTTTGAAATATTCTAAAACCAGTGCTTATGAGAGCATCCAATGGGATTTGCACTCAGCAGGTATAAACTAGTCATCTGTGGTAGTTATTATGAATTACACCAGCTAAGAATTTTTCTCTATATTTTCAATTCCGTGTAAAAACCAGCTAAACACGCATCTACTGAAAAAGTAAGCTGTAATATCCCCCTACTCAAACACACTGAGCAGGGCTTCCCAAGTGAATCACTGAGTGAAAGACTCATACAGCTGTTTAATGCCTTTCACTTTCCTACATATCCAGCTCATGCAGGCTAGCTGAGAGATTTTTTCTGCTTTCTGAATTTTTGCACCAGAGAGCCTGTCAGGAAGATTGTACCTGAAATAGACAAAAAAACCAGGAAACACAGAAATAGAGGAGCTGGAGCACTCTACTTTGGCAAGGGTGTCCTGATCAGACAGTGTCTTGGGGTGACTCTATGATGTGTGACAGAACAATCCGTCCTCCTCCCACCCCATCATTTTGTTCTATGCATTGCCTACCATTCAATCCCATTCTCTCATGACTGGTATCATTAGATGTGCTTGCCATCACTGTCAGTATGTCACTTAGGAAGCAGACAACTGAAAAACTTCATTAAAACATATTAAAAAATAGCAACTAGATTTTAAAAAAATCCTACATTTTTACCTCTAAGTGCTTACCTCTGAAGACCAAAATGGGAGTTCCAGTTCTGCCTTCGATCCCTTTCCATACATAATGCTTGGGGTTCAGTGTACTGAGCATTTTCAAATTCCAAGTATAGTTAAAGAAAAATCTTTTCAAATGTAAGCCTGAGGGTCCTGCTCAAGGATATACAATAACCAGTACTCTGGAGATTAAAAATTCACATAACAGACCCTTGGACAACTCACTCCAATTGTCTATAATTATAATTTTTTAAGTTAAAACAACTGTGACAATCAGCAAATTTCACAAATATGCAAACAAAGTTGTGTCAGTTTGGCAGCAGAGAAGACATCTAAGAGAGACAACCGTAACAAATATATCTACTTGCAAACTGCGTTGGTGTTACAGGCTGAACCTTTTCTCTGCTGCTTTATCTCTAAAACAGATCCACTGCAGAATTATAAGATCAGAAGCTGATCCCAGTGGAAGAAAAGACATTGAGATCTGGCTTAAGGATTTGTACCTCAAACCATCTCCTAGAACTTCTCTAGTTTTGGGGGTTTTTGGTTTGGTTTAGTTTTTTGGGTTGTTGGGGTTCTGTGTGTGTGTATGTGTTTGTTTTGGTTTCGTTTGGGGTTTTGTTTGTTGTTTTGTTGTGTTTTTTTTGGTTGGTTGGTTGGTTGGTTTTTTTTGTTGTTGCTTTTGGTTTGGTTTGGTTCAGTTTTGTGGTGTTCTGTTTGTGGTTTAGATTTGTTTGCGGTGTTCTGAGGTTTTCTGGTTTTTTTTTTTTTTTTTTTTTTTTAATCACAGCAGGAAGAAGGTGAAGCCACAGACACCAAACTTGATGGTGCAAATTTTACTCTCCGTCCATGTTTATCTTCACATAGAAGTTCAGACAAAAATTCTAAATAAAATTTAAACCTTTGTCAGTACAGGGAAAGGGATAAGCAAGCTGTGCAAACCTTTTATTGCCTTGTTTTCTGCCAGTCACACCTCCCTTAGAAACCACAGAATTTTAAATCAGTCATCAAGGCGTATAAAATTAATTTCTGATGATCTATTCATACCTTGCACAAATCAAAGTCTTCCTTCAGGGGAAACCTGACTGTTTTGTTTGTTCCTTGGACAAGGAATGATATAACGTAAAACCTACTTCTACAACCCTTACTTGAAAATGACTTAGACCAAGTTAATGACAAATCCCATGCAACTTTATAGAAACTCCTTTGGAATTTCAAAGAAACAGGAAAAGCAATCCTAAAAACTAAGCCACACAGATCATCTAAAATCCAGTGTATTATTAAAACCTTGACTGTATTGTTTTTCAGCTATGCAAATTTTCACTTCAGTAATCTTAATTTCCCTTATCAAAGCTTTCTAAATTTGCAAAGGGGCAATACTACATCTGCTCTTACACTGCATTTGTTATCAATGTACATTATTTTTATTAGCTAATTTTCATTTTCTTAGTTTTTAAATCTAAAAATTGATTATTTCTAATTTTTGTTACTTCACTATACTATTTATCTTGTACTCTTAGTAGCTACCAGTGTAATGAACATACATTAAAATGTCAAAAATGTTATCTTACCTATGCCAAATGAAATATATATTATGCTTTTAATGGCCATATATTTTAATTTGAAGTGTAACTTAAAGGCGAAATACTGTGTTTGATTTTGAAAATTTTAAAATACGTTTTCAGATGTACTGTTTTGTTTAGTCAGGATTTTTAGAGGAAAGTAGATAACATTTAAGAAGGTGCACAGTGCAATTCATGCCAAAAATTAGATCCCAGTTTGAATGAAAAGTTTTGGAAAAAACTATAAAAAATTAATATTTTTTATCATTATTCTATCACTCTCCATTTTGCTTAATAAATTATTCCACAGCTGTACTCCTTTTAATAATGAATGATACCTTTAAAAATATAGACATTCAAAAAGAAAGTTCTTGTGACTAAGGTTAGAACTTTGAAAAAATGAGGCACTAATATCCTAATAAAACCCACAGACATTTATTTGTGCATTCTCATCTGTATTGTATCCAGACTTTCCAAGAGGTATTTCACTGTGGCAGAAATGCTACAATTTACTAAGGAATAGAAACTTAAAATTATAAGCTTCCAGATTCACAGAATTGTAAAATCAATGCATAAATTAACATATAAGGAAATTTTTTAGGGTCATTATTTTCACATATTTGGTAGTATTTACCTAGGGTCAAATGTCACTGAAAAGGGTCAGAGAACTAGAAAGAGACAGATTTTCTCTCAACGTGGACCAGCTACTGAATGTGTCCAGTTACGTTTGCCAACGTTAAAGGATATTTTTGAAGGGAAAAAAATTAGCATTGATAGTTTCTGATAGCATCAAAAATAGCTAATAAACTAGCTGTTAGAAAGTTCCCTTGATATCTTTGGTGCTTGGAAGGAATTCCCTATTCTGCTTGATTATCTCTGGGATTTATATCCCTTCTTTTTATACAGTAAATCAATGCCTTGGGGTAGGTGTCCTTTGAAGCTGTTACAGTTTGCTAAAGCAATTAAAATTTAGTGAAGTATAAAATATCATCATGTTTTAATTGCATAGATTATTGGAAAACCTTGATAAAAGATGTGACTAGACTCACCTCCATTGAAGCCACAGTGTACTTTCTTCATGTGTTTGTGGTGTAACCTGTTTTCCAGTTTCCTTGAAGCACTAAAGCTGGAAACCAGTTCAGCCCACAGACGTTCCAGGCCAGGGTTTGACTCCCGTTAGTATCTAGTGACATTAGAGAGAAGCACACAGGCCCAGCAGGCACAGCACATGAGCTACAGCAAGCCTGTATAGAGACACAGCTGCTTGTCAGTGAAACCCTTTAATAATTTTAAACAGTAAATCTGTTCCAGGTAAGTGGCACAGTTACAGAAATTGCATTGAATCCTTCTTTCATCAGCAAACACCTGCATTAGTTACTTCCAAATTTAAGCATCTACAGTTTTAAGAAGAACCTTAGACTTCGTGTTCATTCTGCACAGAAAATATTGTCACATGTGGATGAAAGGCAAAATACTTAATGCAAAGGGAGAGTCACATGCCATATATTATCTGTTATAGCTATTTTTAAAAATTATTCTTCTTTTCTCCACTATAAAGCAAGAAGTATAGAATTAAAATAGCTGTGGAACCTTAGAAAAAATGAAGTACTCCAGTTCCTTTCTAACAGTCAGGAACCAGAGATGCAAATTACAGGGTACCTTATGCAAGATAAGAAATAATTACAGATGGTAGGAAATAAAACTCAGAAGTTAACTCAGAAGTAACTTCTGAAAAAGTAGCTAAAGCAATTATAATGCCTTTCAAAAATGATAAAGTGTTGCTAAATATCAACTTCAGTATAAATTAGAACACTAAAAGGCATGGGGAAGGAATATGGTGGCTGACTCAGGATTTCAAGCTTCTACTAATTTGTATAAGCTTTCCAACTAGTCATAATGCAAGATAAAGAGACAAAGCAAACAGAAAAATATGCTAAACAAGGTATGTGCTATAAAACAGTCCCTTGAGTTTTTGGTATTTTATATTCATGTATATCCTATTAATTTCTTAAAATGGGATTTTAGAGAGTCATAGAAATATTTTTTCATTAATTGAAAAAAAAAATTAATGACACAATGGATGACAAAACCCCAGTTAGTCAATGCAGGCAATACTTTTCCAATTTCCTACTCAAGTCTGGGGCAAGCAGCCTTCCTGGATTAATATCTCATCTATAAAGACATTTTAGGAAAAAAAGTGTCCTTGTTTCTCCTGAAGTTGTGTTTCCAGTTGACTTTATATTAGATACTGCACCACTGATTTAAAACAGGAAATTCTTCCATAATAGATGCTGGACAATTGCAGGTAACTAGTCCAGAGACAGATTAAGAACATTATAGGTCTTTATATTCCTCATTAAAAATTAATTTCAGCTCTTCTGAAAGTAAAAAAATACTGTTTTCCTATTATAGTCAGTCTCTGCTATAGATGGAAAAGGAGTAACCAAAAACCAGCTTTGTTCTCATAAGAATTCAGCCAAGTCCAGTTACATTAAGCAATCAGAATTCTCTTTAATATTGTAGTTCAGTGTGCGTGTGTGTCTCTGTGTAATTCAGTACCAAGAATCATATAAAGCAATCCAGTGAGGTTCTGATCAACAACAGTCTTCTACCATAAGCTTGTTTGAGAAAATGTTTTTTGTATCTGACTTGTCTTCATTTTAAAAAATATGCTAAAAGCCTTTATTCACCAAGTATATTGAGCTAACAGAACAATGGAGGCATGCAAAACATTTAGAAATACATAACTTTCCTTGTAATTTTCTTGGAGATTTCTTGGAGTTTTTGTTGTGGTTTTCTTTTTCTGTAATCCAATACATCAAACAATTTCCCAATGAATTTCCAAATTCAGTGCTATAAACGCATTGTTGCTTGCTGTTGCTTGCACAGTGCAAACAAGATCCTTTTATTGCAGCAAACACATTTTCTACACATAATTGATATAACATCACAGTGTAATGGGTAATTTCATTGAACAAAAGTATTCATTCTCTATCTTCAGAACACGGTGAAGGAGAATGCTGTCTGGTTTTGCTGAGGATATATTCCATATTCCTAACGTAGTAAAGAAAAGTGCTTTTGTTCAATCACTATACAATATTTCTAAAATAATTGGGTTGAGATTCGCATTTTGACCTGAGTTATTTAAGGAATCCAGATTGTCCATACCTCATTGTCATAGTTTTAAAGTCAGGTGGAGTAAAACTGTATGGAAATGGCAGAGACTCCCCTCATGCATTACACAGGGCTGTGTCAAAGACACCTTGATATATCCCATGCTTCCAAGTGTACCTGTCATCCATTGGTGTAACAGGCAGTTGAGATGTGATGGCTATAGCATGTTATTAGAGTAATCTATCAATTTCTCTGTGTTAGTAGGCCCTTCTTTCTTTTAACCTGGAACTAAGGAAATTAAAGGGAAAAAATACTACATTTTGTTCTCATAAACAACCAAAAAAGATAACATTCCTTTATTTTGCTCTTCATTAAAAAAATAAATGAATTAAAGGTTCTTTATCATAGGCCATTTTAACACTACTCTTCAATAATTTCAAGCAGCAAACAGGACTCAAGCTACTTTGAAAGTAATTTTTAGTCTGTATTTTTTTTTTTGTAATTTCCAGTATTATCTTTTTCTGGAAGATACTGGTCTTGGACCCCAGAAATCTGCAATTTCATCAGGATCTATTAACCTATTAGTACTAGAAATTCTTGATGAGGTTGTGTAAGAATCATTACATTCTCAAGGCTCCTGTGGCTTCATGGAATTAAGAAAGTGGTAATGCAATTGATGGGAGCCTTCTACTCATGATGGAATTTTTCTTTACATTATTTAAATTTTGATTTACTCCTACATAATTACGTATTTCAAAGTCTAAATGAATTAATGCATTGAACAGATAAATGTCAGGCTATAATTGGCAAATGTTCCATAACAAAATAGAGATAGGCTTTTAATTTTAAATTACACTGAGCATTCCACAAGAACCATCTTCCACATTAGAATCCTGCACCACACTATATCAATATTCTATTAATATTTGCAGGTCCACAGCTGGTTTTGTTGTTTGGTACCATAACAAAAACAGAAAAAAAAAATCATGAGAAAGATAAAGAAACCCAAAACAATAAGGATAAGGGCTCAGGAGAACAGGAAAGAGACATTGTTCTGTTTATGAGGTTGTCTCCTTGCATGCCAAAAAATTCTAAATGTATTTTTTAGCTCCATGTTTCTGATATTTTTTCAGGTTTGAGATACTGAATTTAAATTGTTAAATCCTGATAACATTTTTACTGCATGGCTGGCAGCAGCTAAAGTAAAACTAAGTTTTACTTTTTTGTGTTAATAATCTTTAGTTACTTACTAGTGCCTCTTCCTTGAAAGGAAATCTCATCTTCCACATTTATAGTATTAATTGGCGTGGAAAGATGGCTGGAGGTAAAATTAGAGGCAACAGAGAAGTTATAGTCACATCCTAACAGATGTTACAATGGTACTGAAACGATCCAGTAAAATGCAGCTGCTACTCCTTGGATGGGATGTGGTCAGCAGGCTCGAAACCTGTTCCACCAAGATTGCACACACAGAGTCTGCAGCCATAAGCACCTGTGGACGGGGGTGGAATGGAGGGTGGAGCAGAGTGGAAACCCTGTAGGGGAAGGCTCTGTGGAAAGCCTTGCAGGGAAGGGAACTCGATGGGACTTTGCAGCTGATAAACCCCACAGCAGCTGCCAGTCAGGGGAGGTAGGAGAGGGTGTCTCTCTGCCAAGCCAGCAACTCCAGCAACATCGCTCTCCTCGGGTGAACCTGGTTCATTACAGCCTAATTATAATACAACACACACCTCCATCCCAAAGTTACCTGCCCCCAAGGTGTGACCAGCCCTGACTGAGGAAGTGTCTTTATTTTATTGACTATACCTTTAAGAGTGAAACAAGAGAATTTTGCAACAATCAGTAACAAAGGTGTGTATGAATAGAATTATTCAAGCTCCATCTAAACATAAAGAAATAGTATAAAAGTGAATTGGGAATGGAGGGAATTTAGGAGACTCCATTTTAACTTCTTGGAATGGTCATAGGGCTGAACCTGTCTTCTCCCCTGCAGGAATGCCTATTTAGTAAGAACCACACTTTGTGTGTACTGAACAATTTTATTGGGGATTAAAGTTTGTCTGTGCATTGCTTTGAATACATTTTTGCAGTCAAATACCATCACAGCCAATCCTCGAACCATAACCTGTCACAATTTTATATTAATAAAGTGTTATCCTGTAAACTGTTGGTGTGAGTGCTTCATGGGCACTGGCAGTCACCAGCAGAGGGGAAATACTGGAATAAAGTGGAAGACCTGCTGAGGGGTTTCCATCATGCCATCCATGTGTGTCCCTGAATAAGTCAGTCAAACCACCCTCCGATCCAGCAGGATTGCTCAGTGAAGGGTGCCCATCACAGGATGCTGACAGACTGCTTGTGCAGAAGGGTCTTGGCTTTCCTAGGGCACTGTCAGACAAATCAAACACTAAGGGGTCAAGGAAATCTCCCCTTTTCACATGACAGTTGGTAACATAAATAACATCATATGACAAAGCTGTTAATGACTTTCTTATCTCCCTCTCCCTGCACTGTTACATTTGTCAAACTTCATTATAACTTAAATAGGAATTTCTATGCATGATCCAGGTAATAGAAAAAAATACAGTTCTGTTACAATAATTACCCCTGAGAGAAAAAAACCTAACAAACTTTCCTTGGAACTGTGGTCATTTCCAAGACAAACACAAGGAAGTTGGTGGCAGTACTGATTAAGTCAGTCTTGATTGTAGACTTTTGGTAACTTGTAAGGACAAAAAAAAAAACAGTAGGGATTTTTTTTCCTAGACAAAATGTTTAGTGCCATTTCAAATGCAATGGGGTATACAAGTCAACTGCCCGGGTCTGAGATGTGTGTGTGTATTTACATAAATAGTTGCTGGATCAATGCTAATGCATAATAAGTCAGTATTTCACTTAATATTCTGGCCTCTGATAGGAACCAATTCTTCAGTGTAACAGAAAGTCATGCAGGTCCAATGTCCTCCCTTTGTTGGTCCATTAGTACATACTTTTAGAATGGATAGTAAAGAATGATTTAGGAAATATTCTTGAACACTTTTATATTTTTAATTAACAAAAACACTCAGTGTTTGTTTACATTGCAATGTCTGAGGGTCAGTATGTCTGCTTCAAACTCTATGCTTATTTGCAAACGAGAAAGAAAAACTTGGGTTTTTTCCATGTGCATAAAAGATTATTGTCAAAAAACTACAAAATTTATTGAATTTTACACAGAAAATATTTAAGTCTTGAAATCTATATTTGGAATACGTTTTGAAATTATAAAAGTCACCTCTAGCATCATTTCACACTTGAAATGCAATCAGAGTGAGCTTTACTTAATAAGATATTTCTACTACAGCACACAGTCAGTTTAACGGGTGGTAATTTGAAGTAACTTTGATAAGGTTAGGTCATAGTTTGAGTGAGTTAATCTGAGTTCAATGATAAATGAACATGCTGTGTTAACTGGTAGGAGCATGGGAGAATTAGAGCTAATAGACATTATTTTAACAAATTGCCATTTTAAATCACCTTCCTGAGGGTCTTTAAGCAGGATTTCATCAATTACATGCTTACAGCTCACATTAGTGATACACATTAAAAAATTTCCCACATGAATAATTTAGAAAAAAAATTGACTATCAAACCCCTGTGTGAGTTAGGTCTCGTCTATTTAAGCAAAGTTTTACTTAAATGATGCATGACATGCAATATTTTAAAAATGTTCGTTCTGAGGTCTTGAAGACAAGATATAGAGGAAAAAACTGTCCTTGCAATGGTTCTATATTATTTCATGTGCCTTTTATTTTTCTAATGTGTGACATCTTTGCTGTTTTTGTTATTTACTTTTCAGGTCTGACTCACTTTAAAAAACTTACCCTTCAGTAGGATTTCTTTTATTTGACATTTTCTGCTAAGTGAAGGTAGACACAATTTGTCTATTAAGTCAATTGCATAAGAACGAGAAGTGATAAGAATTTTTTGACAAACAATTTGCAACAGAGAAAATGTCATTTTAAAAAGGCCCACACTTGTCTTTCCTTTAATAGCAGCATATTTCAAAAGCTACATGGAAGAGAAAGTAGAATAAATTTGATACCATGTGAAGATATCTTTTTCCATTTTTCTTCAGAAATAAAAATTGGTTTGTTTCATGATTTTACTTGGGGGAAAAAAAGGGGAAAATTTACTGGTTTCGGTTGGGATATAGAGGGTTTTTCTCTGCATAGTAGCTGATGTAGAACTATGTTTTGTATTTATGCTGAAAACAGTGTTGATTACAAAGGTTACCAGAAAGGCAAAAATAATTTCACCTGAATGACAAGAAGGGACAGATTCTGATCAGAAAAGCCATTCTGCAAGAGTAGCATGATGAGAGAATACAAAGTTCCTTGTGATATTTGCACAATCTGCAATAAACTCAAAGTTTGTATTTCATCTTAAGC
Source organism: Monarcha castaneiventris obscurior (assembly GCA_026261815.1). Lineage (NCBI taxonomy): Eukaryota > Metazoa > Chordata > Aves > Passeriformes > Monarchidae > Monarcha > Monarcha castaneiventris. The sequence goes on along the minus strand of JAMPIT010000510.1, from coordinate 5,844,042 downwards.
AGTTAGCTTAGTTACTACTGTAATGTGAATCGTGCCTTTAGTTAGGTTATGTGATAAAAAGGGATTCTTGAGGGCAAAAAAAGGAGTACAGAGGAACAACGGCAGGTGGGGTAGCTGAATAATTCCCCAATCTGACTGCTATGAAACTCACCACAGGAGTAGACCAGTGCAGTATGTCTTCAACTCATGAAAGCCACATCTCCCCACACAAGAAAGAAGGACCCTTGAACCTATCCTTCTTGAACTTCATAAAGTTCTCATGGGAGAGGGTGAAGTGAGAGAAAGCAGGGTAGGGAGAGAAAGAGGGAGGGAAGGAGGGAGGGGAGCTTGGGGGCTCTTATGTCCACTTGTGTGAAAGTGGGAAGACTGGGAGGGCAGCCAGGCAGACTACTGGACAGACTGAAGACCTGAGCCCAGCTGCTGGAAAAATCCCCACCTTATGCACATGTATATGCGCATGTATATCTATTTCCCAGTAATACGGCTACATCCTGCTCAGCTAGAACTGGGGAGCACGATATAGACACTGATGTAATTTTGTTTGTGCAAGTGCTGAGTGTGTCTGTCTGAGCTGATCTGTGCAGCTGGCCATGTATTTGTACCTACAAATAGGCATAAGGATACATCAACCTCATTTCACTTGTACTTCTGAATTTTGTAGTCCCTAACACTTTCCTTTCTCATTGTAATACAAAGATTGGACTCTGGAACTACTCCTAACTTAGACACATCCATTCATCACCTAAAACTGTATTTGATGAATTTTAGCCTAAAACTCATTTGGCAAGATGATGTATGTAAAATCAAAATCCAATTTCTTGCAACTGATGTTAAGAGAAGACATTTAATGCAGAAGGAATGGATATTCCCTGACACTGGGAAGCAAAATTCTTGGACCTCTTTTAGTACTTTTATATATATTTCATTATTAGCATTAGTTATTGCCACTTCAGCCCTTAAATGGTTTTTAATTCCTTAAACTAAGAAAGTTATGCTTATTCTCTTTTTGGAATGTAGTGGGGAATGATTCATTTTCTATAGCATCCACATTGCTAGTATAACAGATTTTAAAATTATAAACTTTTAATTTAATTGCCTTTGCCTTTGTTCTTCTAAGTCAAATATGCAGAATTCCTGGAGTTAAATATTTTATGTATTACACTAAAAGTGTTCAGATCAGATTCTCTTTAGTTCAAAAAACTATGCAACATAACGTAGAATCGTAGAATCATAGAACAGTTTGAGCTGGAAGGGACCTTTAAAGGTCATCTAGTATGTGTTTTCAGCAGATGACTGATGCTCTAGGGGAGGTAGGTATTTACACCTTGATTGCAATTTGTCACCTTTCTGCTTCAGTGAATTGCATAGCTTTAAAACTTTTAGATCGCATCATCTTGTGTAACGTCAGCTCATATTGGCTTTTCTGCATGACACAATAAAACATGATGGGGGGGTGACACAGAAAATGTAATGCAGTATGACACATCAGAAATGTAAACAGTGCTGCAATTGGATAGTTGGTGTCAATTTAGATAGGAGACTTTAAATCCAAAATGAATCTGGCAGACACTAATGGAGTGAATGTTACAATAACTACTGTACGTGTGAAACCATGAGTTCTGCAGTTCATGGTATATTGAAGAGGTTCAAAAGTAAAGTCTGAAATATTTGGAAGAATGAGTATTTGTAGTTGACAGAGGCATAGAGGTTTAAAGTATGCAAAAAAACGATATATTGCAAAATTTATGATGTTTTCTGTTACCATTACTTGTTTATTTTAATTCCTTTTCTAAGCTATGGTCTACCAAGCCCAAAATTATTAAAAAGTACATGTAATTGCTGTATGAAATTTGTTTATTTTAATTCCTTTTCTAAGCTATGGTCTACCAAGCCCAAAATTATTAAAAAGTACATGTAATTGCTGTATGAAATTATACCAAATTTAACTAGCATCAGATAGTCAAATCAAAAGTTATGGATGGAAAACCAGCACCCAATTATCCTAGAAAACACTTTTAAATACTGAACTCAATATGAGTTAATATTTTGAACATTCCAATGGACTTTCCACCATAAAAACCTGCTGCACAAGTTCTATGAATTTTTTTGCAAGAGAACCTGTGCCCTTCAGGCTGTGGTCTAATTTTACATAAGCAATGCAGTGTAATACTACTGCATTAGATTATATAATTTTTTAGAATTAAGGAGCACAGAAAGTACAAATAAGAAAAAGGGAGTAAACATAAGACTACAAAGTATATTGCTCTGTAAATGTCAGATGACTGTGAAGTGAAATGAGAATTTTCTAAAATTTTGGTTTATTTTGTTTCCCAGAGAAGATGTGGATGCTCCATCACTGAAATGTTCATGGCCAGGTTTAATGGGACCCTGAGCAACCTGGTCTAGTTGAAGCCTCTGCCAATGGCAGGTGGTTGGAACTAGATAGTCTTTAAGGTCCCTTCTGACCTAAATCATTCCATGAGTCTATGATTCTTGCCTTGACAAATCATTTGTACATCTGAGACTCATTGTTTTTTTGCTCTAGGAAGATCTCTTTATTTTTTTTTTCTGGTTTTTTTTTTTCCTGGTTTTAGTTTATTTCTTTTCATGTGCCAACATGTTTTCTACCACGTGTTAGCATTCCTATGGTTCAGCTCTTTTACAGGGGAGGAAGTCATTAGTTTTCCTTAAAGATTGAAAGTATTTTCATCTATTATAGAGCTCTCAAGTTTTCTCATAATCTGTGCTCCAGAAGAGAACATTTATAAATGTCTATAGATGTTAATTTTATTCACTGCAAGAAAAATTAAATCATCTATTATTGGGCTGTATAAAAAGACTAAGTGGGAAATGTAATGTTTTTAAAAATCTGAAATATGGGAGAGGAAAGGTTGGCATGCAGGACAGGAATTCTTTAGGGCCATACTTAATATTTTAAGTGAAATAAACAACCATAGCCTCAGAAAGTCTCTTGTGCAGGACAGCAACTCATGGGATACCACAATGTCTACTTTTCTGTTAGGAAAATGGGAAGAAAAAAAAAGGAAAAAAGAAATAGAGAAAGCTGCAGAATAGAGCTGAAATACACGATGCAACAGACAGGGGTGATGCAGTGTAGTTGATAAGACATAGAGAAGTTTAATTTCTTTTTTGTACCATGTAGTTTTAGCCCTTCAGCAAAAGATCTTTTTAGTGATAACTGCTACCCTTCTCTAATGATTCTTTGTTTGCTGCGACACAATATTTTAACTGGTTTTTTCCCAGTAGTGGAGCAGGATAACTTAAAGAGGCTTTTCTGTTATTTTTTCCTTCTATCTGTTAAAGTTCTTTTGCCAATATTTCAATGGCAAAGAGAAGTGCATCAGTGTTTGGGAGGAAGAAGAAAATCAACTTTGCTGCCAGAATCACCAGCAGTGATTTATTCCCCTGTGCAATTTTTGCAGTTCCCATTGTTTCCCATTAAATTAGAGTAACATGTAATTTTTGCAAAATCACGTGCAAAGTTTCCTGGTGAATGCTATTTGCCATCATCATTTTGACAGAATCAATGCGATGATGTGTTATAGATGAGATCAGACAAAACGTGAAAGATAAATTGTAGGGCACAGTTTCGCTTGGCAGCAGACTGTCTGGAGATGGTGATGGTCAATCAACAGTTTAACATCACTCACTCAAAGAAGGGTATTAACAAGCTCAGGGTTCCCTGCAGGTCCCGCTTCTGGCATGCCATCAGCTTCTTGCCTAAGGCCCTATACTGAATATTTTTGGAGCATAATTGCATCAGAGGCCCAATGAATTCTTTTGTGACTCAGCAATCACACCCTACCTATTTGCAGGATCAAGATGTAAGAGAGAAGGTGGCTGTGTGATTTCATGTGCCCCTGAGGTAGTATCTTATCCTAAGAACACTGATTATTCTAGACATTACCCACAATAATCTATTCAATTACTTCTGTAGTGGCAAGTAATTGGTTATCCCTTAGAGTAGGTAGGGCAAGAACAAAATTCAGTAATTTTTTTAGTTGTTTCTACATATTGATTTTTAAACTTCTTGTTAATTTATTAACTTACAGCTCAGTTCTGTGTGTATAGTCATACATGGCATAACTTTGCTTTTTCAGCCGTACTAAAATTCTTTGCAACCATTTAAGCACAAAATTAAACATGATGTTCTGCAGACTGTGGCCACGTTTTGTCACATTTTTGTCGGGCTTTTTTCTCCATTTAGATATTATCTATTGTTTTGGTTTCTGGCTGTGTAACTTGGACCTGACCTGTCTTTCATGTCCAGTTAATATGTCCATTCATCTCTTTCAAACAGTATTTCTGAGTATGGAAACTGCTTTAGCAGACCAAAGAAAAGGACAAGATGCCTTTGTCAGTGTTTCTAGCCAATTTCCAAATTCAAATAGCTTTTGTTACAAGTAAGACTGATTTAAACATCTCAGGCTCTTAGTAAAATGGAAATAAAAGTTATTTTAGGAAACAAGGAAAAATTATCATCCACAGTGTGGCTTTTGATATGCATAGCATAATGTGCCTATTCTCCAATATCTGTAGAATCCTCCAAGCAGTGGGGTCAAACACTGTCAGTATGTGATTTGGCACTCCAGGAGCCATAGCATTGTGAGACTTCATGTCTGTCTAAACTTGTTATTAACGTGGAAAAGTCCCACATCTTAAAACAAACTCTTCTTTTGTTAAGATGAAAGAAAATTGTCTTAAATCCAGTATTAAAAAATCATGATTTGTTGGCTTTTCAAATTCTTTGCTACTACAACAGAAATTAATTTCTGCAGGGTGCGAGGATTTTGGCCCAGTGACTGCTGTTTGATTGCCCGGCCTTTGTGGTTAATGCTTTTGGTTTTTTAGCTTCTCCCACCCAGCATTTAACTCGTCAAAGCACTTTTTTCTTTCCAGACTCTAATCCACCCATTCTTCACCTATGCTCTGACATCACTCAAAAACCCTATTTACTGTGAGAGTACTATGTTTCTCTCCCTCTCATAGTCAGCTGAAGGGAGATTTTGGTTATTGGTGTACTGTTGGCATTGTGTTCCATAATACCAACGCAGTATTTCCTAAGAATTCTGAAGCCTAAACTTTTCTACTCCAAAAGCCCATGAAACAGAGGTGAAAAAAATATGACTGATGAACTTATTTGCATGGAACTGTTCCTCTTAGCAGCTCACATGTACAAGATTCATAAACAGTTACCTTTAATAATGAATAATTTCAGGGAAAAGGAAAACTAAATTGGTTTATATTAATCCTGTGGTAAAAACAGTAAAATGACAACGTTCTATTAAGTGGTCCTTCTATATTTTTTTCAGCATGCTTTTGCTTGGAACCAAAGTAATAAAGAGATAAAATGAAATCATAGGTACCACATTAAAGCCATTAAACCAGATATCTTCTGGTTCTGGATCTACATATAGAACAAATCTCTCTCTCTTGTATGTAAAGACTGAGAGACAATCACCTGAAGTATTGTGCCTTTTGCTTCCAAAATTTCATGGACCTGTTGCATTACATGGCAGAAGTCAGCTGTCAGTCAGCTGAGAAATTGAGGAAAAATATATACGTCCATATATATAATATGTTGGGGTTTTTGCAAGAATTCTTAGTTCAGATAATTATAAAAACTGAGTCAAAGAATGACAAAAGCTTATTATTTTGTTTCTTAAGAAAAAGTCAGTCATAAGAATGGACAATGCTGTCTTTTAAATGAGGAATACATAACTGTAATGTGACCAAGACCAGGTGAAAAATGAAAGGTACTTAGGGGTCAGGAAAAAGGATAATTAATCTCATAGGTCTTCCCTCCACTATAAAGTCTTTTAAGAGTATTGGGAAAGATGTTTTCTTTAGTACATTTTGCTAAAAGCAATCCTACCGAAAAAGAAAGGAAGTTTCATGCTTAATTCAACTGCATATATTTAACATATGCTGACATCTGCATGAAAATTTCAGCATTCTTATGAAATGAAATAAAGGAAAGGTCACAGAAGGCCATTTCAACTCAATTACAATTCTTGTCAAATTATCATTTTCCTTGACTCATATATTTTCAGGTCAATAGAAACTTCAAAACAGAAAGTAGTTCAAAAATATTATTTTGGAAATCATATATGTAATGGTATGCAAACTACTGGTCTGATTGATCTATCTTCATTTTCTGAGTCTCCTTTTGAGATCCACACCTTTTAGTCTAAAATCTCAACGTGTTATGTCTGACATGATTTGAGAACAAAAATTAATTACATAGATAGACAAAGACTATTCTGAATGTTCTCTATTTAATTCCCCAAAAATTATCCCTGCACAACCTGCTTGTAAGAGAAAATAATTATATTTTTCTTTCTCTGGAATTTGGTTTGGACACAGCCTCAGGTTTGGCATAGTCAGTGGAGATTTCATATATCCCAATTTATAAAAGGTAACAAATTTATATCTGGTTCTCCTACTTTCAGTGGAACTTCATGTTGAGAATATAATTTAATTCTTCCTTTACAACCTTAGAAAAGGCAAAAATGTTGATCTACTAAAAAAGCCTGAGCTTCATAGCTTTATTCTATTTTGGTGAAGGTAGTAACATTATCGCTATCCCACATTTGAAATGAAAATAAAATATAAAAAATGAAAAGGCATTAGAAAATCTTCTTTCCTACAAGAATATGATGTTATTCCCAGTAGTTAAAATATAATTATCAAATAAAGCTTGGATTGTTGTTGCATTTGGGAATGATATTTGCTGTATTTTTATTACCTCTGTAATTTTCAAAATGTTAATGTATGCATACAGTTGCAGATGAAATTTATTAAGTTAATTATCTTTCCAGTTATTTTCCAGTAAAATTTACATTTTACTTTTTTTGTTGGATTTTTCTGTGGTATTTAATTACTCTATTGGTAGATGTGACCTTGTTCCTTAGAACAGAAGGGGATGTGTATTTATTCACAGAAATAGGCTTTTACATCCTAAATTAGGTAATAAAAGTCTTGCTGCATTCTGACAGTATACAGTACTACATTTCATCTTAGAGATGTGGCATTATCTCAGTAATATCATGCAAATACCAAACAAATTAAACAGTGCTATAAAGAAGGAGAAAAAAATGGAAAAAAAATCAGGTGAAAGAATTTCGGACCCTATATTGTTCAGCGACTGATAAATTGTCTAGAAGATATTAGCTGCAAATACTATTGTAAAACTGGCGGTGCAGAATAATATTAACATTGCTATTTTCAAGATATAAACTTTTTTAACTCAAGCATCCACAAAAAGCCTGTGTTTGGTTAATGCCTGCTTTTGTTATTTTTTCTGTAACAATGATTAGTGAAGAAATCCTTACTCTGGGTTTTTTATGATTACATTTGAGTGATGGAACTGTGAAAGTATGTTTAGTCTTTATGCAGGCAGCTACACTTACCATAGTTCTTAAGTAAAGTAATAGTATTGCCAATTGAAAAGAAAGAAGTCTTTGAATCATTATTGCATAAATGCTTTACTGAACTTTAATTATTACATGCACGATGCATAGTTTTAGATTACTTAAATTTTATGTCACAGGATAATTGTTACACAAAAGTAGCTTTAATTATGTCAAGAGCTCAGATAACAGAAACACAGAATTATTTAGGCTGGAAAGGCCTCTAAAATCATCACGTCCAACCTTTGACAGAACGCTGCTTTGTCAGCTAAACCATAACACTAAGCGCTGTGCCCAGTTGTTTCTTCAACACTTCCAGGGTTGGTGACTCCAGCGCCCCTCTGGGCAACCTGTTCCAAAGCCTGACCAACCGATCAGTGCAAAAATTCTTCTTGATATCCAACCTGAACTTTCCCTGGCACAGCTTGAGCCGATGTCCTCATGTCCTGTCACTGGTTGCCTGGGAGAAGAGGCCGACACCACCTGGCTACAATCTCCTTTGAGGTAGTTATAGAGAGCGATAAGGTCCCCTCAGCCTCCTCTTCTCCAGGCTAAACAAATCCAGCTTCTTCAGCCACTCCTCATAGGACTTAATCTCTGGACCCTTCACCAGCTTCATTGACCTTCTCTGGAAACTCTTCATCATTTTAAGATTTTTCTTGAAGTGAGGGGCCCAGAACTGGACACAGTATTCAAGGTGCAGCCTCACCAGTGCAAATAATAAGCAACAACAGTATGAAATCCTAACTAAAAACAAACAAACAAACAAATAAATAAAGTGGACATCAGCCAGTTTTTACAAACCACATACCAGCCATTCTCTTTTTTTGGTCCATCAGTCTCTCCAGTCCTTCCATAAGAGGAGTCTGACTTCTATAAGCATCTCCTACTCCCAAACCTCTAACCTCTCTAATACATTGCCAGAGGCCAGAACCATTCCCCTCACTGTATTGACATGTAAAAAGATTGTCTACATCTGGAAGCAATGGATTATGTATGGATACACTGTCAGCAATTTGCTAAACACCCCCCGCCCCAAATGTTCCACAATAAATATCCTCCAAATTCTTTTAATTTTGTTCAGCTTTTCTTTTTTCCTGCAAAAATTATGCTTCTTGGATAAACAAGGTAGTAATGGAAAATTACTCCATGACAGCTAGGAGAGATTAAAAACACTGTGTGGTGGTTTAGCAAAACCTGATTTGTGAAGGTAAAGAAAGAAAAGAGAAAAAACAGCTGCTCAAAACTTCTGTCACCGGCACAGAGCCAATAGCTGATGGGCAGGTTGCTAGACCAATTGGACAATATGGAAATGCCTCTGTGATGGACATATTTAAGAAAGAAGGACCATGAAAAACTCCTTTTGTCCCTTGTTCCCCTGTGAGGGGTGGCAAGGGTGGGGGGGGCCCCAGGCCCCTTCCTGGAAAGGACCCCTGAGCCCTCCTGGCATGGGGGCCGAGGCCAGGTTGCCGAGAGGAGCCACCCTGGCACCACGAGCAGCCATGAGCAGCCACATGGCCGGAGAATCCCCCCAGCTGAGGCTGGGACCTCGCAGTCAAAATTCTTCTGAAGCCACCACGGCCCACATGGTGCCGGTGGGTTCCTGAGGCCAGAGAGACTCGTGCCAAACTGAGCAAATAACACCACACAGCTGGCAGCAGGAGACAGGGCAAGTCTTTCCCCCATGCAGAGCCCAGACAAGATCAACTTCTCAACTGCAACTTACAGACACCAACTTTCTTCCAAGTCAGACTAAAAGGAAAAGTGAGATCACATGAGGAAAACCAACATGGCAGCACCAAGGTCAGTGGGGGAAGGGAGAGGGAGGAGCTCTCCTAGCGCCGGAGCTGAAATTTTCCTGCAAGCCATGGTGAGGACTATAATACAACAAACTGTTTCTCTATAATTCATGAGGTACATGGCAGGGTGCAGAGACCCACGCGCAGCCCATGGAGTGCTCACACTAGAGTGCACAGATGCTGAGAGTCTTCTAAAGATTGAAAAAGAAAATTTTTGCTTCCAAGCTAGAATAGCTCATCCTTAAAAGAGGAAACCCCATGAACTATTATGACCCATGCTGGCAGCTGTGGGAAGACTGTGAGATTCGTGGGAGGGATTATCACTGCAGCAGATTAGGGTGGGCTGTTGCTTGTGAAAGTTGAAACCATGCTAGAAAAGCTCGCAGAGAACTATCTCCTGTGGGAAGGGTGCTATGGCACAGCAGCAGAAACTCTTTTCCTTAAACATAAAGAAAAACTCTTAAGAAGTGAAATACTGACCAAAACCCCATGTTTGTTTGCTTGTGAGGTTAGTGGAAAGAGGGAGGATTGGGGAAGAAAGATGCTCTGAAAGTTTGGTTTGGTTTCTCTTTACTCTTTTTACTTTTAATTCTGGTAGTAATAAATCCTCTTCATATTGTTTAAGTTTGGACCTGTTTTCCCTTGAAGTTTTCCTTTTTCCTCAAAAATGCTTAATTCACCTTATGAAAATGAAGTTTTAAGTTCCCCTTCTCTGCTCAGCCATACCAGAAGGAAATAAGTGAATAGTTTTTTGTGGTGCTTCACGCTTAACCAGTATCAAACCACCATACACTAGAAGTATGGCAGAGACAAGAAAGGCTTTTGGAAGCAACCCACCAGGGTTCTACATATTCAAATAACTTTGTTCCCCATCAGTTCACAAATTCTGCTGCCTAACTTTCATGTTTAGCACATTTCCAAGTATTATTCTGAAATAAACCCTCCGGTTTCCTTTGAAACAAAATCCAAGGGAAGTCCTAAACATTGTTTACCCCAAATACTTTTCAGTAATGAGGAGGAGTCTCTACCAGTTTTCTCTCTCTGCGATGAACATACATGGTTCTCTATGCAACCTCAGCAAGAATTGTATCTCAAATCTCTTTGTGCTAAGAGTGTGTGCTGTCATACATATCCCAAAAACACGTATTCTTAAGGTCTGCTCCAAAATATGTCTCTGAGAGTTGGGTCCTTGTCTCATTTTTAGCAACTATGAAATTTAATAATAATTAACAGTGTACTATGATTCAAGGCGGCTCCATATTTGGTTCTTGGTTTGACTTCACCACAAAGTCACAGTAGAAGTTATCTGACCTATGCCTGACTACGTTTTGCAGTATGACTAAACAGAACTGGTGGAAAATCTCTTAGAAGTGAGGTGGAGGTGCTGCAATATATAGTGATGACAAATACACCCCTGGGAAAGGATTGGGAGGAACCCAGCTGTATCACTATGGAAGAATAACACCTCGCTATCCATCAAGAGGACTTCTGAACTAGAGATACTTCTACGTGTAATAAACTTGTTTGTTCTGTTTTCAGGTCCTATCATCTGCAATATTTTTGGTCAGTATCAGTTGTTATAGTCCTTCACGCAGAAAAAAATAATTTGGTGAAAGTAACACAAATGAGAGTGCAAAAAATTCATAATTTTTTATTCTGAAAGACTACTTGCTTTCTCAAATATTGTTTAATTTACATATCAAAAGGTGTTTTTGAAAGATAAGAAATATTCCAGGAAAAAGAAGTAACTTCTCTGAGATTGTGAAAATAACATGTCAGTTATTATGATGTTAACTGACAGGTAAAAACACGTTTAATCAGGAGTAGAGAGAGATTGTCAATTCATTCCAATGAATGAACCTATTTCACATTCTTTTAAAGTAATTATTAAAACATAATCTATTATTATATAAGATAGATTTGGTATTCATGTCTTTTAAATTCTATTGGACATAAAATGAGAGGTTTTCATATTATGTAACTCATCATGAGCAGTGTAACACCTATAGCTGAGGTCACAGGGTCTATTTTAGACATTTGTTCTACCATAAAATGAATTATACCAAGCATTTTTCTGTTTCAGTTCAATATAAAGTTGAGTTATGTATTCATCAATAAATATACTTAATTTAGGGTTAAAGAATCTTACCTGGCAATTCTGAACCATCTAAAAGCATGTGTCTTAGGTAGTCAGGATTCTATTCCAACTAGGAGTTTATTGCTGCCGACAGGACTGAGACTATAAGTTCTCCAATTTATAGGGAAAGGAAGAAAAAAGAAAGGGAACAAAAGGAAAGAGAAAGAAAGAGAGAAAGAGAGAAAGAAGGAAAGAAGGAAAGAAGGAAAGAAAGACGGAAAGAAAGAAGGAAAGAAAGAAGGAAAGAAAGAGAAAGAAAGAAAGAAAGAAAGAAAGAAAGAAAGAAAGAAAGAAAGAAAGAAAGAAAGAAAGAAAGAAAGAAAGAAAGAAAGAAAGAAAGAAAGAAAGAAAGAAAGAAAGAGAAGAGAAAGAAAAGAAAAGAAAGAAACAGAAAAAGCTGTTAAGTGCTGTCTTACGGCTCCCTTACAGTTTTAAAATGTCACACAAAATATAAAGGCTTTTGATGGTTCCACATAGGATATCAGCTCATGCTTAAAAATATCAACATCTTTTTTCAAGTCATTAGGATAATTTAAACAAAAGTTCATTTACAGTTTGATCATAAATACTTATTACATAAAATAATTGCTAGATGCAATAATATTATTAAATTTTCATTTCACAAAATGACTTACAAACATATTAAGAGCCTTTAAGGGAATGGTTATATGAAACACTGTGCTAAAGCAGTATGCATGTTTTCTTAAAAGAGTATATGTGCCTGCTAGACTTAATATATGACTTTAAGTTATGAAGTGTACTATAGAGTGCCATGTAATTTGATAAATATAAAGAATTATGTACACGAAACTGCACACACAGTATAAGTAATTTCCCTGAGGATACTGGTGACATAATGATAAACCTCAAGAACTCTGCTCAAATGATTTGTTAATGTCACAAGTAGTCCCAAATGGAATTACAGTTCCTTATGTACATACAAGTGTATGCAATTTTTATAAAATAAAGTAAAAGAAATAATTCTTTCTGATCAGCACTACTAGTTTAATATAAATGCAAGCAATATTTTCTCCTTGCCATTCCTTCACACTGCACTCCTTTCTCCTCTTCTCCAGTTGACTTTTATCACTTTCTCATTCCACTGTTTCTTCTGATTTTTTTCCCCCCTACTCTCTATCCATACTTCTCAATCCTCTTCAGAAAATAATATTTTCAATCAAATCCACTTATTGCCATGAATTTCCCTAGGGGAGGACATGAATCAGTAGCAGATTAATCTTATTCAGAATGTTCAATGCAGAACTAATAAAACTATTGAATGTTCACAAAAGGGAGATAGTTCTTTGAAGAAGGAAGCATATTTAACAATATTTTCTAAGGACCTACCTGGGATAACACCCACCCAAGACAAAAATATGAGTACATCTCTCTGGTATTGCTTTCCTTTCCATCAATTATTTCTTTTATAAGGCCTTACATATGAGAACAGGTTTCTCTTCTCTTATATCTCCCAGAATCTGCAGTTTAATATGTTTCCGTCCCTAACAGAAAACCAGCCACTACTTGAGAGTTTTAAGGGAATGAGCTCAAAATTCACTTTAAACAGGTTATTTTCCCCTCTCATGATCCATAATATGATGAAACACCACACCTGAAATGAATGTTCAATATTTGATTATTTGCTCTAAATTAGGAAGCAAATGCACTGCACAGTGTTTGAAATGCAATGCTGTTTGCTACTGAAAATTTTTTACTGCCTACAATTTTTTTAGTCTCAACCATCTGTCTGAATCAGAATGCAATTTAGAACATTACCCATGATATATATACATTAGTCTTCTAAAAGGGTAAAAGTGAAATATGGTAATATCCTTATGCAACAAATCTAAACTCTTACTGTAGTAATCATATAATAAACATGTATGATGGATAGGTTCTCCTTACAGTTTTTTTTTCCCCTTAAATCTTACAAAACTCATTGAATCTCAGGTAAAATATTCTTATTTTTTCCAAAGATAAAACCCAAAACTTATGTTTTGTATGCAACCTGAGAACCGTATGCAGTTCTTCAGGTTTCATTCAGGATGTTAGAGATGGTAAGAAGTAAATCACCAGAAAAGATGAATTAGATGTAGTTTCTGACTTATGAAATTATACTAAAATATCTAGGACTCAGTTTCATAAGAGGATGACTGAGAGTAGGCAGGACTGAAGTTTACATAATCATGAAGGCAGAGGTTAAGATGAGATAAAGCTATTTTTTCACCAAATCTTGCAATGACCTGAGGACATTTGATGAAAGGAGAACAAAGTAAATTTAGAACATGTAAAATTATTTTCTTCTATTATACAGCAAGTAGTAGTGAACTTCTGGAAATTTCTTTGGGAATATATGGTGTTAGATACCATCATCAGGTTCAGAAAGGGATCAAACAAACTTGTGGCCAACAGGTTCCTAAAAAAAAAGAGATTTGCCCTCTGATATGCATACTACAACAATTGTGAATACTCAGAGAAAGAACGGGAGAAGAACAAAAGAAAGTGGTCAGGTTCTTGTACTCTACCCAACCAGTGTCACCTCTTACAAGCATCAAAGACCGAATGTTGGGGTGGATGGTTTCTTTGTCTGATCCAGGCATGGATGAGAAGAACCTCTTTAACATTTCTGTGTACTGTCTTGAAGCAATTTTCTCATTTTATGAAGGGATGTGCCAACTTCAAAAGCAACTTAAAATGTGATACAACTTTATAATTCTTTCTTAAGAAAAACTAGGAAGGAAAAAAAAAGAAGTCATGGACACTATGGAAGATGATTTTCTTGTTTCTTATTTTCTCTTTCAGTTTAGACACATAAGATTGATCAGAAAAATTACAAAGGGTGGCAGGTAAAGTCCAGCTTAGCTGAAGTAGTCATACTGGAGGCTGGTTGTTGAAGACAAAATATTAGAAAATCATATAATGAAAAGATCTAACTGAGCTCTGACTGAGAACTTTTTTAGGTTCAGTCACATACCTTAACCTATCTGGAAATGCTACATATCTTAAGTAATTTAGAAGGCAGTCTATCTTGGACAATTGTATCTTCTGAAATCTCTGAACTATTATTTTTTTCCAAAACAGTTCAAGATACATCTTTGGAATGAAAGTTAGAGTTGCAATTACCCCTGTACAAAAAATGTTTTAAGGTACGGAAAATGGGATTCTATAGTGAGAAGTGTTAGCCAAACTTCTCTTCTTGCCACACCAGACTCCTTAAAAGATTTGTGGATACTATAAGCATTCCCAAAGGCTTTTCAACATTAACAAAACTTTATTTAACAAAATACAAAATAATAAGATTATCTCACAATGAATTAAAAAAATAATGTTGAATGAATACCCTAAAGACAAAATAAAACATATGTAAGAATAATTGAAGTATTTAAAGAAATTAAGGTAGATGTTAAAGAAAAAATTAAAAATCACACTGAAAAAGTTATTATCATCTGGGATTGAAAATGAAGATCTAAACTGAATTCTCTTAAATGAATTCCAAGAAATCTGTTTTACTCTACATCTCAACATCGAAGAACACTAGTGGAATAAACTCAATAGACAACAAGTGCAGTAATTGTTTACTTATTTAGACAATAAAAAATGGAATTCTTCTGGAAATTGAGTAGACTTAGTTATCGAAGTTATAAAGAATTTGCATTTTGCATAGCCTACATAATTAACTAAAATACGAATTCAGAAATGTAATAAATTATAATCAATTTTGCTAGTAAGCACGCACAATTTTGTACCACATTTTAAAAAACAAAGCATTTATTTGGGAAATAAATTTAATATGAAGCATTTCTATGCCTTTAATATCAGATATTAGTAGGTTATACATTGTCAGAAAATTAACTACATGGTCAAGAAGTTTTTCTTTGACTGTTTTTCAGTTCATTTCTTCACAATAATACAGTTCTAAATTTACCAACATTTTCAGTAGCCATGCAAAGCCAAATATCAAAGGATGAATCACTTCTATGATATAAAAGCAAAGCTTTTCCCATCCAATCTATTATTTATTTTTGAGAAGATTATTGCAAGTGGTCTGCATAGTATTTTCATTTATTATTGTCATGATTAAGGCCTGTTATCTAAGAAGACCAAGAACTAGATTGAAAAAAAATGTTAAATACTGAAAAATAAAGCTCATGCTAACATATCTTACAAAATAATCTATGCTATGTTGTGTAGTAGATCTAACAAATTGCTGTCAATTGAAACATTATTTTTTGACAGTTAATTGAGCATTTTTTTTCAAATAATGATAAAACAGCAGGAAAACGTGGATAATTTTTTTTTTCTTTCTGGTTTGTAGCAATGCAATTTATCTGAATAATCATTCAGGAAAAAAAGGCTTACAGCAAAACAAGCTCCCATGAATTGATTCATTAATACACAGAATCACATTTATTTATGTCTTTATTTATTATACTCTTCTAGCTTAGAATGTTTCAAACTCCATCAACCATCTACATTTTTGTGAGAAAATAGTATATTTTTAACTTTTAAACCAACTTAGTTCTTTCAAATGACTTAACAGCCCAATGAAGCCTCACAAAACTTATGTTTTTATAGTGTTTTCCTCATGGATTGTTGGCACTTAGAAATCCTTACAGAATCTAAGAATAGAAGCACAGCGCATCTATATGCTTCTTTATTTTTGTTTCTTCTCATTCAGTTGTTTCGAATTTGCAAAGGCATTTTCCATCTTCTCCTTGTTCTATTCATGCAGCTAATACACATGGGAGGGACTCATTTAATATCACATAAACATCTGTTCTGACAAAACTGGCTAAATGAAAATATTTGTCATTCTGTGATTTGAAGGCACAAACTACTGAGCCACCAGTAGACAAAACACACTCAAAAAGTTTTTTAAAAGAAAAGACATTTTTAAACTTCCCCTTTTAGAAAATGAAATTTAAAAAAAAAAAAAGGAAAGCATATTCTTATATTTGTTTTTTTCATGCTAGATACCTTCAGACTGGGAGTAAGGCGAAAGCAGAATAATTTAAAATGCTCTGGAGGCAAATGCATGAGTATTTAAAATCCACCAGAGAATATCCTCTTCAAAATTCAATTCATCTTCTTGAGTGTTATTGTTTGCTTTGGGAACTCTACATTATTGGATTGCATGATATATGTTTGGAGCTATATATTTCCCATCTCCCCAGTGTATTCATATCTGAAGAGTCCGTGCATGAACTATTCTACCTAAAGGCACATATAACATTTACCTCAACTGGTTCTTTTAAGTGAATGTCAGCGTAGAGGAATATGATTCAGGGATGCACAGAGCTAAGAGCACCTTTTTTTTTGTTGCCTCCTAACTGTTTTGACAGAGCTAAATGACAACATCTTGAAGAAAAAAAAGAGACCTTCAGACAATGAAAATTTTTGAATAGTTGAATCCTGACCAAGGAGGTATAAGGTCAGATA
Organism: Monarcha castaneiventris obscurior; assembly: GCA_026261815.1. NCBI lineage: Eukaryota > Metazoa > Chordata > Aves > Passeriformes > Monarchidae > Monarcha > Monarcha castaneiventris. The sequence goes on along the minus strand of JAMPIT010000510.1, from coordinate 5,827,234 downwards.
TAAATAACTTAGTTTAATCAAGCTGTCAGTTATGTTGATTTAACTCATTTGGGAAAGATGTAAAATTATTTTGTATAATGCAGGTAATTATTTTGTCTAAAATCATTCAGTGAAAAGTCTAAGCAGCCCAATTCACTGATGGACAAATTTTATTATCTATTATAAATATTTTTGCATATAAATGTATATGCACAAAAGTTTTAAAATGCACAGAACTAGATAAAATTAAGTAGAAATATGTAGTCACTGAGAAGATATTATTATTCTATTGACCAGATGTCCACAGAATATGAGGAGGGTCTAGCTCATATACCAAAAATCTGAGGATGCAGGTCTTTTAATTCCAGCAGTTTACAACTTGTTCACATTTTCCTTGTCAGGTCACCCTATAAAGTTTTCCATTCCTTCTACAAGACTGGTAACTTCTGTTTATCACTCTTGAATGACTCAGTGGGAAAGAGTGCAGTATGTTACAGCAATGTTTTTTGTCAGTTTGTTGGTTAACTTTACTATTTTTTTAAAAAAAAGGAGTATATTTATCTGGATGAAGTGAGAAACTGTATGGTAACACCAATGTTAATATTGTCACCAAATTATGTAACATCTTCTGAAAATTTTGTTATATAATTTGTTTATAGATAATTACCTGGAAATTCAGTCAGATTTCAATCAGATTGTTTTGATAATTTTTTTTTTACAGAAATGTATCAGGCATTCAATTTTTTTTTTTAATCTGTAAGTAATTTCCAAAATTATCTTCATTTTTAGATATGTGTTCATACATTACAGTCAACAGAAGATTAATCCATGCAATGAATTAAGTTGTGTGAATTTAGAAACTCCTGACCTACTCAACACAGATAGGGAAGGTGAAAGAAATCACTATGCCTAAAGCACTTTGAGAAGTGAATCAATCTGCTCAAATCCCCAAGTAGACTAGCAGAGTCACTATGTCTAACCAGAAAATTGATCTTATGAAAAGATGAAATGAGTGTCTGATTGACAGGAAAGGGTTTATTCAGCTTCGCAAATGTCCTCAAGAAAGAAAGGCTAATGTGCAGATTTTTTTTCAAGGCTGCCTTTCCAAAATGCTAGCAGGGGAAGACAAATCCATAAAAGCACCAATACCCTCAGTACAATTCTAAACAGAATCATAACTTCATCCATCATAGATGCCCCAATTCCAGATAATATTTCATTATAAGGGAGCACTAGCTTTATCTAGCATGTATTCTAATTTGAACAACCTGTTCTAAGTTCCTGTCTGATGCCGACTTTTGCAAGACTTATCACAGAATAAGTTCATAATGAGTAATAGTAGGAAAACAAATATTAGCATCACAGATTTTGTGCCTAAATATGATCCAATTTTATAACCATTTACACCCTTATCAAATTTTTGATAGGAAAAATGAATGTGTCAATATCAGTTGTGGTTGGCAATAATGAACTTTCAGAGAAAATACTGGAACTTTATAAATAAATATATACTTTTAATGAGACTGTCCAGCTTCCATGTTGTTCTTCAGTATTTCTCATGTCAAGAAGAGAACATTGGAGTTATGTTTGTGACAGCCTTTCCTCAGTATTTAGGTCTGGACACCAGCATCAAAAGCACTAGACTGTGAAGTATTGTCAGGTAAATGAATGTGCCTGTCTGTCCATAATGTTGGGAGCAAAGTGTATATTTCACTTTCCCGTGACTAAAATAAACCCCGAGCTATGTAGTACAGAATAATTCCCTATCTGGAATTAAAAACAATGTGTCCAGGAAAATTGGCACAATTTCTATCAACAATTAAGAGGTTAAAACTGCATCTTCCTTCTGTAGTGACAGATGTTTTGTACATATTGAGCTGCAGTAATCCCATGATATTTAAATAATTGAACAATTATTGAACAATTTGTTTCATTGTGGTAGAGATAATAATGGGGCCTATAACCAGGAATATTATGAAGATTTTCCTCTTGTTAACTTAAAAATTTAAAACTTAAAAATCACATGAACATAGATGCTGTTTTGTTAGGTTGGTGTTACAGTATGAACAGTCACAGAAAATAAGTGTGTTCTTCAAGTTGTTTAATGAGTCAGGACAGAATTTAAGCATATGTCATCCTAGACTGGAGCCACTTTTCTCCATAATGGACTGGAAGATGGCAAGATGTTCCACTGAAAATGGCTGAAATGCATTTTAAAATGTTTAAATGAATTTGTCTCTCTGGATAAATTTGCCATGGTTATTAGTTATCATTCTTGTGCATACAGTATTTGTAGCTATGACACCAGATCCAAGGATATCGGCCAGACCTTTTCTGTAGGTAGAAGCATTTTCTTACACAAAGCCCTGGTAGCATGGTGAGAAAGAAGTAGCTAAGACTTCAGAAATGCAATATTTTCTTCAAGATCTTTTAAACAAACTACCTTCATAAAGCATTCAAAAATATATTAACCATTATGTACAAACTTGCTTATAAATATTCTAACAGACAGAAGTTTTCAGCTATATTTGTAGATTGAAGACTCCAGTAACACCCATTCTGTTTCTTGATTCATGTAATGTCCCATACAGACTGCACTTTCCCTTATTTCTAATAAAAGAATGTGTTCTAAACAATCTTCTTCCTAGTGGTTACTTTGTTGTATTAGCTAGGGTTCTTCACTGCAAATATCAGGTATCTCTCAATGTCATGATGAGGAGTACACCTTTCTGGGTTTTTGGTTTGGTTTTAATTTGTTAAGAATTAGGTCCAGAAGCTCATTTCATCCAAAATTAAAAGATTAAGTGCTGTGGAATTCTGTCCTTGAAATAAGAATTTATAGCTACTTTATTATATACGTCCCTAAAAGTCTACATTTCTAAATAGTTAAAACACTTTACTAAGTTAAACTGCTATTTAGGTATTTATAAATTAATTGTATACAAAGGACCACTAAGTGTCTTGTTTTTTTTCTTTTCCTTATTTCCCTATTTTTATTTTTTGGTGGCTTTTTTTTATTTTTTTTAATTCCCTTTTTTCTGTGTGTGTTTTTACTGCTTTGGCATTCTCGGCACAATATTCTACAGACACATTTGAGCTCAGTGGCTATTTCTGAAACTCCTACAGACAAATTCAGATTTGAATGCAACTCTCTGGGCACTGGATGCATAATTTAGCAATCATATTTTATATTTGCTCTAGCATGACCTTGACATCTGTGTGCATAAAGTTTGTTATATTTTCCACATATTTTAATATTTAGCAGTAGATACTTATGCATTAATTTAACACTGGTCTATGTAATCCTCTCTTTTTTTTACTCTTAAGCATTTTAAAGATGATTCACTAGAGTATTTTTATTATGGTCAAGAATTTAAAATCATAGCTAATGATCGAATGCATATTAGATATTTTTCCCCTGAATAGAATTTGGTTTTGTTTATTGTCTCTTATTACCTTATGTAGGTGTGTTTTCTTTAAGGTTTTCCTTTAAAGTAGACGGAGTATGTGCAGGTTAAACATTTGTGCATGGATTGTTTTTCTTCTGTATTCCTCCTTTCACCTGAAGAATTCGCCACAAGATGCACATGACTTTAGGATGACAAAGTGCAACTTGTAGTAGATCTTACCTAAATTAAGCTTAAACCCAAGATTCACAAGAAGCAACTGAGGACAGAACAGAGACCAAAGTCTTAATCTACAAAGGAGAAATATAGCTCACTTGACATGCAGTATCCTACTTGGATGTCAACAGATGGTTTCAAACTGTAGCAAAGGTTGAATTTCTTTGACATTTGAAGCACAGTGGTCTTTAACATCTGCTGTCCCTTGATGTGTGCTTGACAGCTCATTTCAGCAGGGGATACATAACATCATATTGGCATTTTTTTCCAGCTTGTACAGCTGGGAATAACCTGGGCCACAAAGGATCATACCTTTTAAAGCATTTGGATACACCATTATATTTTCTATATATTTTCCAACTGTTTCAGCAACTTCTAACATTTTAAATTAGAGGTCTATGCTGACATAGAAAGCAATTGGTTTACTCAGTAACATGTTAATTTCTATTGCTCAAAAATAGTTGAACTAAATACTGATTTTCTTGTATAAATGCCAATCATTTAATAGAAAAGTACTTCAGCAGTAATATTGATGGAAGTAAATAATTCTATTAGGAAATACTGTTAATATACCATTTGTTGAACTATACACTTAATTCTATCCTATTATTGCAGTTAATTTACCTTTTTTTTTCTTGTTTTTATAAAAGTGAGAATCCAAGTAAAAGGAGGAGTTTCACAAAGGAGGGGTTAGGCTGCTTAAAGAATCACTATCAAAGGTATTGGCAAAAAAGCAGGTCTTAAAATGAATTTGTGAAAGTGCAACTAACAGAGTTTGATGTCTAAAATCACTCTATTACTCACTACATAGCATAATAGGAAAATTGAATGAGAATCAATTTGGAATGATTTTCACAGAGACTGGGGATGCAAAATAGTAAGGGACCAAGGGATATTGATACTAAGGCATAAAGGGTTTAGCAGCACTTAATCATTGAGTAATTTAACATTTGTAAGGTGATAAATGTTGCAAATCATCAAATTCCTTTCATTAGCGTTACTGTTCTGAAGAATAAGTGTTTTTCACTTTGGCTAAATTTACTGGGTTTTATTACTATTATTATTTGTACTTTTCAGTGATCCTTCCCTAAAGTAATCAATGACATTTTACAAAAGAAGCTGTACAAACACAGCTGACATAGAAACCCTGAACAGGTGAAGACAAATTTCTGGATTTTTTTAGACATAAAAAAAAAATCAAGTCTTTAAAAATAGGTATAGACTCTTTGTTCAGCTCAAGAATTAACACCTAGTGCATTAGAGTTATTTGTTTCAAGGCAAATTCATTGAAGAATTTTCATAAGAAATTGGCCATGGCAGAAGACATGTCCCCTGTAGGTCTTTTTTCATACCTCTCACTCCCATATCATTTGTCTTAGTCACCCTGGGTCATTTCACAGGACATTAAACATCAGTGTGAGTGGAACTCAATTAAGCCAAAGGAAAAACAAAAGGAGGATAAAAGCTAAAGAATCTTCCAGATAAGTGATTAAATTCAGTGAACACCTATCAAATCCAAGAGATGTCTAGTAACACAAGGTGCATGAGCATCCTTCCACCCTTAACCATTACTTGATTTTTCAAAACACATTGATAACTGCTGTATTAAAATACACTGTGCCCCAAAATGTATGACCTTACATGTCCGAATTCTGCTGCTGATAAAGTTCACTGGATGTGCTTGATTTATTAGTAGAGACATACCTCAAAGAGGCTATATGTTCTATCTGTAAAATGTTGTGGTATTGTATGGGTACAAAATAACTGTGTCATGTGCAAAACATAAAACCTCTTCGGTCTCTATTGCCTGATGATAGTGGATACTTCACTGCCAAGATTTGCCATTCACTGCCATGGGCTGTACAGGCCCACGTAAAAAGGGCCATATGCACATGCTGTGCACTGCATGTGTATATGGCCCCCAACAAAACTGCTATTCATGCTGACTGACATGCACGAGCATTTTGTTAGTGCATGATTTAAAAAAAAAAAAACTTATCCCAAAAAGTCTTTGTCTTAAGACATAATAGAAAGATTTGATTTTGTCTGTATGAGATAAAAAAAAGTCATTCAAACAATGTCATCTTCAATCCATGAGTCTTTACTGACTGCCATAGAACACACTGAATAGTTATCTAGTTCCTATGCAGATACCTTAGCAAATTTAAAATATCAGCTCTCACATTCCCACAGAAAGATTTTTAGTAGTAAAGTCAAATTGAGACTCTTATTTAATCATATCAGGCTTGTTTATCTTTATGACTATCACATTTAATCTTCAAGCATGCAATAAATCAATTGTGCAGTCTTTGAGTTCATTGCATCTACATCAGAGTTTCTACCCTCAGGCTTTCAATCCTAGTTTATGCAGTTCTTTACATGGATGGGTAAGGTTCATGAACTGATGCACAGTGCATATGTCAATTTCCAAATAATTCCTTTTCTATAATCCATGTTATAATGTTTGGGATTTTAAAATGTGAATATCACAGAGATATCAGTAGAAGATTGAATGAATTTCATTAATTCTTAATTTTTTCAGTATGATAGACCTGCAAATTGTAGCAAAATTTACTTTAGATGGTAAGTGCCTTAGAAAGAGGAAACAGCATCCATGTTAGTAAAATATTTAAATATTGATGAGACAGGACTACTTATTTCATATAAAACATTTGAACACTTTTGTTCTTGTAAAGAGCTAGGAAACAAATCATTAAATACAAGATTAACTTAAAGAATGTATAAAAACCGTAAAACCTTTATATCAAAGAACCTGAGACCATTAAATGCCAAACAAAACCACTCCAGTCTGGAAACTGCTATATTTTGCCCATGTGATCTTCTCTTTCTGCTGAGGACCAGTATAGATACATAAGGAAATATTGATATGAGGATCTACTGCTTATGCCTCATCTATCGTCTGTGTTAAATCACCTTACATCATTGAGAATGTTCAGGGAATTAATGTTTCATCAACAAAATTAAAAAAAAAAAATCTATTCTCCCTCTAGTAAAGAACTTCTTCACTGCACACTGTTTTCTGGTAGTCTATGGGGCTGAATTTTGTCCATAATGCATTCCTTTCCACACCAGTCTTAGAGTGCTAGAATGCTCTTATATTTTAATAGGAATATATTAGGAATAGGAATAATATAGGAACCATAGCAAATGCCACTTCATCAAAATAGTGTGTCTCACTGCTACATAGTCTGACTCATGTAATTTATCGAAGACACAGGAACACTTAATATTTCCAAATGGGATTTTAAAAATGCCGTCATTATAGGCACCACAGAGATAATGCAATGAATCACATCACACATCTGGTAGATACATTCAGAGTTGTTTGAAATTGCCAAATGGTTTCAATCACAGACATAATAGCTGTCTTCTGTGACAGGACTTTAGCCAATTTAAGTTTGTATGTCTTGCTATTATCTCTTAGTACCTAACACTTGAATTTGCGAACTGGAATGAAAGAAATTCTTACAATGCACATTACAGGATGTGATTTCTCTGACATATGTATGTCTTTATCCAAGTAGATTTCTCAGAAATGGTGACATGACTTAATGAATTAATCTATTTTTTAAAATTATTTTATTTTTAATCCCAAATTTCCATTTGCTATTGTTCTTTTTAACTAAAAAAACCAAAAAAGCAGCTTTAATGTTGTTTGTTTAAACTGTATTAGACATGGATTTTATGAAAATCTTGTAGGTTTTCTGAGATGTTGTGGATTAAAAAATTTAAATATTTTCTTCTTCCTTTGAAGATTATGAATAATGTGGAAGTGATAGTAATTCTCTATCAAAATAAAATTACTTCGTATCTGAAAAGAAAAATTACCCAAAAGACCTTTTCTTTTCTGTAAAAGAAAAGGAAACATTATAGTTCACTAAATTAGCCTGTACTATATTAGTTGCAGTAAAAACTACCCTTCATCTTTAATAAGTAAATGAGTGACAAAAAAACCTGAGCTCAAAGATAGGCACAGAGCTATAAAATAAAAAGGGAAATTAACCTTCCTGGAGGTTAGTTGTTCAGAGAGTTCACCTATATTGCACACAGAATGGATGACTAACATGGGTCTACCAGACTATGCAGTCCAAGATTAGATAAAGTTTTACCATCTGAGGTTAGTTGATATGATCTTATCTAAGTGTACAGACTACTATCTGTAGTTTGCTCATGAAGTTAGTTATGAGGGAAGAAACAAAATATCTGCAATAACTAATGCCAAGCCCTGTACAACACAAACTTTTAAATTAAAAGCTACAACCTGAACAGGACTGAAGTGCTATTATTAAAGAAAAGAAACATCAAAGACAAAGCAGACAGAACCAAAAATACCTCTGACATGTCATAGACAAAAATGCATTCTGCATGTAATAAATTGCCATTTTCCAGTTTTATTATTTATATTTACAACTTCAAGGAATGAGCCAGACAAGATAGAACAGAGCTTGAGGATCAAAAATGGTAACATTGGCTGGAACTCCACTCCCACTCCTCCATCACTGACCTATATTCTTCTTTCTTATTCACCTCTCAAGCCCTGCACTGTAGTCACTGAAACAAAGTTGAAAAATGTATGACACTCCAGCCAATAGTTCTAGTGATATCTCTGAGGGCTTTCATGGAATTTTGAACTGCTGTTTAGACATAGTTTGACTGCAGGAGAGGAAGAGAAGAGAGTTTTATTAACAAGTTACATTTGTGCTGCCAAAATGGAGCATGTAGTCTAATCTGTGGATGAGGCACTTGGCAGCTGCTGGTCTTCTGTTGACCTCCTTGTGAGGTAGGGTACTGTTTAGAACTACCATATCAGCCAGCTAGCACATCAGTACTATCTTAAAATTGCAGAATAACGAATCAAAATAGTCACAGTAATTAGTTCCAAAAGCTGCAAATATAACTAAATAATGTATATTCATAATATCTAAAATATGGTTTAGAACTACTTTCCTGTAGTCTAAGTTAGGTAGCTTAAATCTATTCACTTCTCTCCATGATGGCTTTTATATAAAAATAAATCTTTCTAATTTTTTTTTCTCTCTGTAACGACATGAAAACACTGAATAAAAGAAATGAAGGTTTGGTATCTCAAGTCTATCCAAACATAGCCAAAAATCACATTATCTGAATCTATACTTAGCCAACAGAATTAATCCCACTTAAGATTGAAGGGAAACTTTTGACAAAGCTGAACAATTATTTAGCTTGCAACAGTTTGTCTGTTGAAAGTCATTCTACCCCAATCTCTGTTATCTCTTTCTTACTGAGGAATTCTGAAAAAGTCGTCCAAGTTAGACAAGTGAAAATTACAGAAATACAACATGATTTAATATTTACTGGAAGATAAGTCAGCACTTGGAAATCTAAAATGAGATTGCATTTGGTAAGGTTTGAGAATGCAAGACAAGGCTGGTAAACATTTTGTTCTCTGAAATGTAATTTCAGTTAATTTCTGCTTTTCTTTCATTTTCAGTAAAAACTATTTTTTTGCTTGTGGCATGCTAACCTACAAGTGAATTTATGAAAAATACAAACATTTCCCCAAAAGAGTGTGTTTCAGAAGTCATTAGTGATAGCACAAGCACTTCCTCCTTCAGTCCTCTACTTCTTCTGCTGGAATGATCTTTCAGAAACAAGTAAATTTTGAAGAAATTACTACACAGGTTTTGATCATGAAAAGAAAAACTTCCAAGTGAAGACAGTTCAGGGATATGATACTTCTAGTTAAAATCGTTGCATTTAGTTACTCTCCATGAAAAATTCTTCCAAATCTCTCCAGCAAAGCATGACCTCTAGCCACCTCAGCAGGACTTCAATTTTTCAATGAAAAAATATGCTGCAGGACTTTTTTTTTCTTTATATCATTTAGATATTTTTAAAAATAATGTGAGATGCAGGATAAAAAAAATACGCAATAAGAAGCATGTATTCCCTTCAGTTTATTTTACTATTCCACTGATGTGCCTTTCAGCACAGATACTGGTTTTACAGTTCACCTTTCACATCTATTTCATGTAGTTTTCACCTCAGCTCAGAGTATTTTCATTCAAGTGTTGACCTGACCTGACCCTTTTGAACTTGTATGATCTCACTATCAGAGCAGAAGAAAAAAACTTTTTGAAACTGTAATAAGGAATTCAGTTTCATTTATGTGCTATAGATTTTTTGTTTAGCTCCCATTTCTTTTTCTTCTTGCTTGAATGCCACATAGTGATAAAAATGCAGTCATAAGTCAAAATCAGTCCATAAAAATGCACTCATAAGTCAAAACCAGGCCATAAGTTCCTACAGCATTACAAGATTATGTATTATGAAAACTTTATGCTGTTTATGCCAGTAGAGAAAGTAGGACTGTATTATAATTCATACATATTGTATGTTCCATCTGTTAGTTATTTAGTATTGTTTAATTGATGAGTCTAAGGGGTTAACTCAAGCAGAAACTGACAGCATATACTGGGAGACAATGACTTGACAGCAGCTGTTCCAGCAAATACCTGAGACAATGCAGAAAGTTAAATGCTTTGAAGTCTATCCCTGCCCTCCTGCTGAGCTGTCAAACTGGTTTGATCAAGCTCCAGTCACAGGTGCAAACAGAAAGATTTTCATTAACTTTGTAAAGAGACACACTTCCAAAAGCTGGACTCAAACCTTAGCTGAAACCAAACTTCCACACCTGAGATCTTCAGATAATTTTGGCCTCGGTAAGTGTTCAAGTAAGGCAGACATGCAATAAATCCTTTATTGCTTTCCCTTGTATTTAATTGGAACTTCATTTTTTGTCATTATTTCCATTTTAAATTCAAACTATGTTTTATTCAGCAAAGGCTATTTCAAATCATTTTATTAACCAATTCGTTACTGCTCTGAGAAAGCTCATAGGCCTTGAATCCATTTAGATCTATTCATTAATCCCACAAAGTTCACTAAAATGATTACAGATAAAAATACAGCTACAAATAAAAAGATAACATGCAGTTACCCTGCCACACAGGGTCTTAACAGACAGAGGTCAAAAATATAGCTAGATCTGATGTCCTAACAAGGATGAACAACATATCAATAATGAGGCAGGAAATTATGTCAGTGAATAGAGGAATATTGTTCTAGCTAGTGTGTAAACTTGGAACAGACATACTTGCATATCAATTACACATTCAGTGAAAGCAATTTTCAAGCACTAGGAGACCCCGCCACATCAAACATGGTTAAAACGTTCTGAGTAGTTTTATTCTAGAAAATAAAAAACTCCACTGTTGAAGAATTCTTAAAATATGCTGGTAGTTGCTTTCTACCAGACAAGTTGCTTGCTTAGCAATTTTTAGTGTTTAACACAGAGCTCCGAATACATGGTTTGGTGTGTTTTTCTTCCCTCATTCAACCTTGAGAGGGCTACAAGGGCAGAATCTATTTGGTGGCAGTGGGATTCATCTAATCAAAACCAGACATCTGAAGTAGAAATGTTTATGTCTGAAGAAATCATTCCAGACTCCTTTTATAGTTAATAGTGAAAAAAAAATCCCACTTTTGTACAGTGTGATTTATACTTTTAAGGTATATTTTATTTTATTCTAAAATAGGTATCTAAAACAGGGGAGAAAAATTCCGTGTTATTGCTCAAGACAGCTTCCAGTTACTGTGGAGTTCAATGACACTTAAAGAAAAAAGTTGGCATGTTGAAGTCACAAGAATTGCAGAGTGCCAAAATCTGTGTAAAAGCCTTAAAAAGCATTTTAAGGTCCTGAGAGGCTCTGTCTGTGAAGGGAAGTTATAAAGCCACCATGTGCCAGCCTGTGGCAGTCAGAGACCTGGGTTCTCTGTTAGATCATAGGTTCTCAGACTACTTCAAAGCAATGACTGGACCCTGGGCACCCTAACCTAGTCAGATTTTCAGTCTTACCAGAAACAGGCTTTCCTCCTACTTGTCTGCTAGACCAACCTGAAATTTGCTACTGACACCTGTTTGTACACCTGTGCATACGCCTACACATGCACACACATTTGGACGTACACTGGGTTAAAACCACCAGGGGAAAAATATATGCTCCTGTAGCTGGGCCGTAAACTTTGCAGGTCTCACAAATGAGAGAAATTACACAGAAAGATATTTAGGAAAAAGGATTTGATGAGAAGATAAGATAGACCACAGTTATCAGGCACAGGGCTCAGTCATACAAACATGCTGACTGGTGCCTGCCACCTTTTGGTTGGATGCTTATATCCTTCCTCCTCCTTTTTACCCCACACTTCCTCCCTGATCTACCCTGATTCCCACTTTACCCAGCTCTTGTCCTCCCACTAACAGGTTTTGCACAGACTTTGGCTGCTGGTTTTGAAATGGAACCCAGAGATGGAGAAGAATTAAGTTCTGCCTTAAACTTCTACATATTTATCTCTTTCAGACCTCATAATCTGTTTTTGGTTCATTCTCAGATGTTATGACCACATGTAATTTAGAATTGAGTGGAAATATCACACAATCAGCAGGCAACAAATAGGTCACAATAAGCAGTCTAGTGCTGACAGGCAGCCCAAAGGGGGTCACTGTAAAAGAGGTGTTACCAACAAGAAAGCAAACTGAAACTGGGAATGGAGTAGTTGTTTTTAAAATAAAATTAGCTTTTACTATTACTACTGAAGTGGTTGGACACACTTTTTGGATGTTGCACCCATTATTGCTTTTTAGTAACTGTAGCAAAATAATCTCTAGGAAAATGTTTCTTTTGTTAGGACTCCTGTTAATTTTATCTGTTGAGCATTGTATTTAGATCATCTCACATGTTTGAGGGTTTTCTTGAGTTAATGACAAAATAATTAGTTTTCTTTGAAGGTAAGTGGAAGGAATTTGTGTGCCATAACTTCAAAAACACAGTTCTTACATTATCTCATTCGCAGTAGCCAGTATGGACCTGAATGCTTAATTCAGGTTTTGTTTTCTAATTGCTCATCATTCATCTTACTAATAACCCTGAGGGTTTTGGGCAAATTTTGATTCAGTTCTAAAAACATACCTGATGAGAGTCTTGCTTTTGGACTAAAGCAATATAAACATAAGACAGAATGACAGAAATACAGTCATAGAAAAGTGTAGGTTGAAAGGAAGCCAATGATGGCCCAAAAAGTAGAGGAGAAGTGAAAGGAAGCATCTTACGAAAACTAGGAAAATTTCTGGAGAGTTTGTCCTCTTATTCTGACTATTGCTGGCAAAGTAGATTAGAGTGATAACACAAAATTCTTCACACCCTTAGAGTATCCCATATTTATCCAAACTTCTGCCTTGATGACAATATCAGGAAACCAATCTATGTTTCCGTAAATCTGTCATATGATTACTTTTTGCAGGAAAAAAAAGAATCTGCTGTTGCCTCAAGCAGCTCCTACTTTATTAACACATAATATTAGCTCTTGTCCTTTCCTTCAATCTACCTTTCCACAACATTGATGTCCACAATACATTCCCATACCTACAGACTATATACTCAGATCAGAATTAAAGTACTTGCAGAATGGTCCCTCCTCGTTGTACTAGCATGCAAGTTATCTCAGCAATTCTATTTGCAATCTAAAAATTCACAGTATCTATTCCAGTTAATCTTAAAAATTTTTTTGGAAATTTGGGATTGGAGAAGAAAGCCTTGATTGTTGAGAAACTGGTACAGAACTCTTTCATAATTTGCTGATATTCTAAGCATAAGGTTAATATCAGTTAAGAAAATATATGACCAGAAAACTAGTGGGAGGTTTTTCAGCACCCATGCTAATATAGTTCAAAAACAATTTTTGAACTACATTTGAATAAAATTGAACAATTTTTGAATCAAAAAAATTCAAATTACAGGCCCAAGCTTATTCATAGTTAATTTATGATCATTCCTTCTGGATAAATATTATCTTTAAATAACTCTTTATTCCCCCACTTCCTTTTTTATTTTTTCCTTCTACTTTAATATATGGATACAATTAATATTCCCTTTTTTGTGTGCTTTGTTCTTTTAGGCCTATGACAGGCCTATGACATGTTCTTCATTCTTTTTCTTAAAATATCCCTTATCTCCATTACTCTCAAAGCCTTTCTCTACTGCTGTCACCCTCATAGCCTCTTGTATCTATATGATGCTTACTTGTCATATAGAAATCTCAAATTAGTTATTTATACAATGACATTAAAACTTCCTTATCTCTATCAGGAATGCATTACTATAGGAACATATTTTAATTTAAAAAAATATTTATTTGAATAGCTGTATCCTATTTATGGCTCAGAAAAATTAATAAACATATGCACAGCCAATTTCTTCTGTTCTTGTCAAAACTGATGAATCCATGTTTTATTTCTCATTGTCATTCTCTACATTTATTTTGATCCCATAAACCTCTAACATATAATTACTAGCAGCTCTACAGCCATTCTCTTGCCGCCTTCTAATGCTATGCATTCATAAATCCAATAAGATATAAAGACTAAGGATGAAAGACAAGGCTTCATATATCCTTGGTTTAAAAAGACCAAAGGCTCATGTGAATTCTCTGAATTTGTTCACCTACAGGAGAAGGGCTTTCCCAACTACCTGGCACTTTGCCTGCCAAAAGCGAAAAAATCTTGACTTTCAATTCCCACTTTTTATATTTCAATGGCATGAAATTGTATCTGTGTGAAGCTGTAATATGACCATTTTAGAACAAAAAAAGAGTGAGTAAAAAGAAATACATCTTGGATCACAAGATTTGGACAGACAAGAAATTATGAAAAAGTCTGTAAAGAATATGTAATAAAATGGAAAGAAATAATTTAATGCATGAAAATGTATTTGAGTGACCATAAGTGAGCAAACTTGAATCATTTAATTGAAATTGAAGATGGCTTAAAGTCCAACTCAATGCCTATTTCATAGATTTGGAAGTGAAAACATGGTGAAGCAAAAAGTTTACACTTGAAATCAGACATTTTGCTGTTAAAGGATACAAAATTAGTATTGGTAGTGCTAGAAATTACATTCCAAATCTTTTGATGCAGTATGACACCTGAATAGTATTGTTCATCAGGATTAAGTAACATTGAAGGATATTGGCATAAAACCAGTGAAACCGTAATTGCTATATTCGCAACATCATCAACTATATATTAATGAGAGATTCCTCCATTATCCTTTCATAAATTTAAGAAGGACATAGTCAGCCAATAAAATTTCTAAATTATAAAGGATGTTAACTAATTTTCAAAGTACTTTTTATTAAGCAGGAATAAAATCACTAAGCAAACTGGATAGTTTTTCACTTTTGTCTGAAAAACTTATATACTTAACTAGGACTTAGAAAACAGCATGTGAGTTTTAAAACTAAGTTATATTAAGGAAAAGCTTAAAAAATAAACCTAAATGTATTCATTTTTTACAAAAATAACATGTTTTGGTTTAGTGTTTTTCACTCTAAAGTTTAAAGTAAGTATTAAAATAATTCTTAAAAATCATTAAAAAGAATTCTTTATCTTTAAAAGGAATTGGATAAACAGTAATTTGGAAATAATCAAACCATCTTGTAACAAAAGCTATAGAAAAAATGAAAGGAAGTGGTTGTTGGTGGGAGACCCACAGTTGTTCATTTGAATAAAGATTAAATTGTGTCTGATATAGTATTTCCAACATGATTTCCATTGTTCTGCATATCTTTTCAAATGACAAAATACTTTTTTCTGGAGAATTTTCACTACAGTATCAAATATAATTCCTAACATTTATAGCCCACAAAATAAAATATAGCTAGTAACTCACTTTGTAAGCAAAAATGTCTAATATATGGTCAGAAAGTAATTAAAAAGACAGTATTTCTTCCAGTAGAAGCTCTCCATTGTAGTGATTCAGCTTTCTTTTTAATCTGTGTACTAAATTAAGAAGCCTTTAAAATATTTCATAGTAAGGTGCTACTACATAGTTTATGTTGATGTAAAAATAAAAATGATTTGCAAGTCAATGGTTTCAAAGGCTTAATAACCTCTATTTAAAAGGATAGTAATTTTTATTGCTTACACTAGTTTCAGAATTAAGGCACCTACAGCAATTATTTATATGGTGCACATCACTGATACTTCAAATACTGTCAACCCAGGTCCCTAAAACGTTAAAAAATATTTTATTTGTACATTCAGTATCAGGAATTTATAATCCCAGTACTCTAAGCTAAAAGGATTAAAAAAAAACCCTACTTATATTTCCTACAAACAGGAAATGATTACATGATGAATAATTCCTTAGGAAACTGTGCTGACACAAAATAAAACCAACTTCAGGTGCCAGAGCAGAGATTTCCCTGCAGCCCCTGGTGAATACCATGGTGAGACATTCTATGCCTCTGGAGCCTTTGGAAGTCCATGGGCGAGCACAGATCTACCTTAACCCACACTAGGGCAGGTGGATGTCCAGTGGAGGCTCTGAGCCCTTGAGAAGCCCACTCTGTGTTGCAGTGAGCCGTGGCCAGAGCCATGGGCAGCTGGACCAAGCAGACCAGAAGGCCCATTGGTTTGATGCCTCCACAGCACAAGGGCTCGAAGGCACAGTGAGCACACAAAGGGCTGTGTGAAGCACGCTGACCATTGGCTGCTCCCTCCCCACTCCCTGTTATGGTTCATATTTGGTTATGCCTCTGGAAAGTTCTATGTTCCTTGGTTGGTGATTGGCTCATGTTAACCCTCTACTCCCCACATCTTCTCCCATTCACCCTGGTCCCTTCTCCCCCACTTCGTAAGACCCCATATCTGATATTTTACTGATTATTGTATGTTCTCCCCGCCTATTCTGTAGGGGTATAAAACCCCACACCCGCAGAATTCCAACAGCTCTCCTCATGGCTTTTCTTTGGAATAAACCCTTCTCTGTTTCATGAGAGAGTCCCTCTGCTTTTTCCCCGCTCCTCCACGCACCCTGCCATCGGTGGGCAAGGCGAACACGAGCAGGGGCTTCTCCTGCCCTCCAGTGCTGCGGTCACTTCCACCCCCTGCACCAGAGGCAGGTGAAGGATTGCCTGATGCCCAGGCAGCGTGCCAGCCAGAGCAGCACCGTGGCAGCTCTGCAGCAGGCTCTGGCAGGACATGTGCCCATATGTGGAGAAGAGCCCATGCTAGAGCAGGTTTGCTGGCAGGACTTGTAACCCCACGGGAGATGCACATTGGAGCAGCCTGTTCCTGAAGGACTGCACGCCATGGAAGGTATCCACACTGGAGCAGTTTGTGAAGAACTACTCTCCATGGGAATAACTCATGTTGGAGAAGTTCATGGAGGACTGTCTACTATGGGAAGGACCCCACACCGGACTGGGGAGTAGGGAAAGTGTGAGGAGTCTGTGGAGGGAGTGGCAGAGATGAACTGACCACAGCCCCCACTCCTTGTTCCCATGAGCAGCTGGAAGGGGAAACAGAGAAAAAAGGGACTTAAGTTGAGCACAGGAAGCAGGGAGGGGTGGGGGAAGGTGCTTTTAAGATTTGTTTCATTTCTCTCTATCGGACTCTAATTTGATTGGTAATAAATGAAACTTTTTTTCCACGAGTCTGTTTTGATTGTGATGGTAATCAGTGAATGATCTCTCCCTGTCTTTATCTCAACTCACGAGCCTTTTGCTGTATTTTCTCTCCCCTGTCCAAGCTGAGGTGGGAAAAGATAGAGCAGCCTGGTGGTTACCTGGGTCCCAGACAGGGTCCACCCACCACAGACTTCATGGAGCTGCTCACATTTAGCTTCAAAATTATAAAGGCATCTCCTCAGTTTACAGCAAAGGTTCCTTCTGTAAACTGGCTGACTATTTTAAAAAGTTGCAGAAAAACATTAAATGCTGACTTTGTTGCCTTCATCTCATATAAACTGCCTATGCTGCATTTTATGACAATGTCTGTATCCATGTCCTTAATAAAGTTTTAGAAAGGGAATGAATCATGCTTTTTTCTCTACCAAAAAGCACTGTGCATTGCATTGTTACCTCTTGTGATAACCTTTCCTGACTTACAGCTTCTGATCAATTTTAGCACACTGCCAACGGAGTTTTCCATCATCATGGTTTAATTTCATAAGCAGAATACAGATACCACAATTCCCAACTAAGAATCAGTAGTTCTTCAGTGTCTTTATTTAAATTTACCAACAGAAAGTATGTGCTAAGTCAAAGTGCGTATAAAGACCTCTAGCTTAATTTTTCTACCTCGGCTATTTGTTGCCTGGTGGAATTCAGCATTATTTGGAAAACAAGTATTCCCACAGAAATACCCAAGTTAACTAATTTTTTCCCTAGTTCCCAAATTTTCAACTGAAATATTTAATTTCTGATTAGAATTCTCACAAGACAACCAACCAAATGAACAAACAACAAAACCCGTGAGAAACCACACAACCCAACTTACAAAATAAAGGGAAACTGCAAAATATTTAGCATTTTAGGCCTTGGGATACCTTTTGGGAAGAAGAATGTAACAGTTCAAAACTCCTAGGAACAGGTTTGAATATAGAGGCGCACAAGAGGATATAACATTATTAAAATACACATTTCTTTTTGTGGATATAAAAGGTTATGTCTTTGAAATTACTAGAAATACTTATTGTGTCTTCCCGGTCTCCCATCTTGGCATGTTCTTCCCTTAAAAGGTGTGTATCTTTCAGAGTGGCTTTCAAAGTAAATATATGATAGATATCTTTGTCAAAAAAAGCAGCATGATTTCATGTTCCAGTTATATAGGTCAGCATCTATGGTCCCTGGATGCCTGGGACCATAAGGGCTCTCTCAGCAGTCCCAGGGAACAGATTGGCTATATAAACAGCACCAAAGCAGCACACGCAGAAAAAGAGAAACCCCGCTGCTTCATTATTTTTCCTGCAGCTGTATGGGCTGTCTTGTGTCTCGCTTATAGTTTTGTAGGGAGTAATCATATTGAGAACACCTGGGGTGACATGTAATTACAGCATGATTGTGTGGAAAAATGTGGGTCTATTCAAATTTCTCAGGGGCTATAGACAGCTGGTTCCTTTTAATTCTTACAACAGCATGTGTTCTGTAACAGCTGGAGATGCGTTTTTCTATTCAGCCTCATTTGATGGATTGATCATGAGGCAGGTGATCAGCAATTTCTAAACTGTAATCCGAACCATGCCACGAGCTTGCTGTTAGCCTTGGGCAAGCCACTTAATGTCAGATCCAGATGAACTATTTAAATACTTAAAGAATAACCTAGGTAGAGTATGGACAATTTTGTCCAGAACTGCAGTTTTGAACCCCATGCTAATCCCGACCAGCTTCAGAAGCATCCCTGTACAGAAACTGCAGGGGATTTCAGTTTTGTTATAATACTATCTTAAAGTTCAAGAGATAGTTATTCTTAGTTTATCTGCAATCTTCAATTCATTCCTCATATTGAAGGATGACAAAAAAAAATATTGCTGGACTTGCTGAGATACCAATCTCATTGAACTCTCATATTCTTGCGCTCCTAGAGAAAAAATATTGCTTGAACAATGCAATGATACTATTGGTGACTTTCAAAATATGAATACGAGAGAAAACTATTTGGAATCATTTTTATCCACAATCGTCTGTCATTTTTGCCTGGGAGAATGGAGTTGCATATCTTTCTTTCCCTTCCCTTCCCTTCCCTTCCCTTCCCTTCCCTTCCCTTCCCTTCCCTTCCCTTCCCTTCCCTTCCCTTCCCTTCCCTTCCCTTCCCTTCCCTTCCCTTCCCTTCCCTTCCCTTCCCTTCCCTTCCCTTCCCTTCCCTTCCCTTCCCTTCCCTTCCCTTCCCTTCCCTTCCCTTCCCTTCCCTTCCCTTCCCTTCCCTTCCCTTCCCTTCCCTTCCCTTCCCTCCCTTCCCTTCCCTTCCCTTCCCTTCCCTTCCCTTCCCTTCCCTTCCCTTCCCTTCCCTTCCCTTCCCTTCCCTTCCCTTCCCTTCCCTTCCCTTCTCTCCCACCTCCAATAAAGCAAAGTCATGCCCTATCCATCAGATTATAGGCTTACTGAAGATAATTCTAGATTTTCCAATCCACAGAGCAAGAAAAATTGAATATGATTAGAAGTTAATAGTTTTTTTCTCTTTAATGAGAACCCCAGATTCTCTTCTTTGACAACAAAAATTGCATATTTATCTCATTCAATGACTATTTAATATCAAAAGCCTGAATACAGTCATCAAAACCTAATATCTCTTCTTCCTGGTGAATGCTTGAATCACTTCAGCTACTGAATCACATTATCTTAGGTCTAATAAAGTATTGATCTTTTTTCTAATTTTTGTATGGTGAACAGATTTTATAGAAAGGAAAAATATTGTCTTCCTGTTCTTCCTTCATTAGGGAAAATGAGAGCTTGAATTTTATTGGATAAAGAAGACAATGATTGGATATTTTTCACCATGTGTTGTAAAGGAAGTCCAGGAGCTGAGCAACACAGCACATAGCTGCTAGTTTATAAGCCTAGCAGTACAATCCAGAGACCTGTTTCACTGGGAAAAAATTGCATACTGTATTGTTTATTTTCTAAAGAGCAAAGTCATTATCCCACATAAACATGCAAAGTGCCATTCAGCTTACATTTATGTGCTCAGTGCAAAAAAAGAGTTCAGAAAATAGTTCAGAAAACAAAGCAAAAGACAAACAAAAGAAAACAACAACAGAACACTAAAGAACAGATGCCTTCGAAAGGTCTAAAGGCTTCAGGGTAAGGGGTTGATATATCTTTTTTATAATGCTATCCTACAGATGTGGCCATTTCAGCAGGGCTCTATATGTTGATGTCTATTTTATTCCTAAGTGATTTAGGATTTTAAAAATTAAGTATCATTATGTTTATATTCTACTGAGACAGTAATCCAGTTTATGTGTTCATGGAATAGGGTACACCTAAATCACGGAAAGAAACAAATCAGTTTTAAGTCATAATGTTAATGTGCCAAAGACATGTTCTGCAAACAATTCAGCTCCAGAGGAGCGGGTGATCCTGCTCCTAAAGTGTGCTATTTGCTTTAGTGACTGTTCAGAGGGCTTGAGTTAAATGGTTGTTTTAGTGGAAAGGATTTCAAATATAGGTGAGGGGAGCAAAGATGGGAGTGAGATCTGACTGCTTCTTCTCCTGAAGCAGTAGAAAATTTCAAAATCCTAAAGGAAGACGAATCTTCCCTAAAGAGCAGGCAGACAGGGTCCATGGAAAAGAGCAGCCTTTGTCCTTGCCACTTCACTGCTCTTTTACATTCCAAGGGAACTTTTATTACTGCTGAGTGGTACTTGCGACATTACCAACTTTACCTGGCTTTTATTCAGGCATTTTTTTCCTTCCCCTCCATCAAACATTTAAACACTTCAGCTTAACATGGAGAATTCACAAAGTAAATGTTCTACCTTGAATCCCAAAGGTTTGTTTAAAGATTAATTGTAATGATCAGGGTGCTTATGAAGTTCTGCACCAACACATATATCCTTGGATGTGAAAAACACGGTTGCATTCCAGAAAGCAAAATAACTACCTATGTATACCTCTGCCTATCTACTTCTAACTGTAACTATGACATAATGACCTTAGAATGCTCTATAGAGTTGGCTCTTTGATCTTTACCTCTTTCCAGTGCTTGGATGACTAGAGAAATCTTTCCTTCATGCACAATCTTGACTATCTAGGTTCATGGGTTTACGTGTGAAAAGATTGCTCATGTTGGTGAATATTCAGTAACGACCATAGTATTTTCTTGAAACCGTCCTCTAAAGGAAATGGTTTTGATGCAGTCTTCTGAAATAAACAAATAAAATGCAAAATACCCCCACCATCATTTCTTCAAATGAAGATAGGTCTTGATTCAACTTTGTGCTTCTAGTTAAAGTATACATGCCTTCCGAATAACTTAGAAAAAATATTCTTCTCTTAGATTTTAACTACAGAGAGTAAACAGAAATCAATTTTTTTTGTTTTTAAACCATTCTATTTTAACATAATGAATTAATACACTTTATAACTTTCACTCAAAATTATGAGCAGTCTTGAACAATATTTCCATAATTTTAATTTGATAAATATTCATCTCATAGTTAGTTCCAAATCAAAAAACATGATTAGGATGTTGCAGGCAAGACAGAATAGTTGACACCCCACAGTAGATTTAAATAATGGGGTGTATTTGAGGACCAACAAGATTAGAGCTTTCATCCCACTTATTTGCATTGCACACTGATTCAGCAGACCACAGCACTGTGTTTATTAGGTCTCAGCTTCCCTTCCCTGCAGCAAGGCTGCTCAATACACATGTGTACAGCACTACTGGTCACACTGGCCAAGGTCCCTGAGGGCACCCTGACTTTCATGTCCATACAGATCTCTGATTTCTGGGATCTTTCCTCTGAGTTTACATCTTATTTTGGCCTCAAACACCAGGTTTTTCTATTCTAAATGTCAATGTACACACGCATTATATGTGATAACCTCTCTAACTGGTGGTTCAGGACATACCATTATTGTACAATCCAAGTGTATGAATATCACAGCCAGCCTCTACCCATTTCAGATCACAAGTACGAGGTTTCTGCTTTAGAATTCAGAGTTTTAGTTCTGGGCATTCACTCACCCACACACATACATAATTACTTGCCAGATGTTAACATTCACAATTTAAGTTACTTCCTTGGCTCCTAGAAGGAGAACTTTTGTCATGTCTTTCAATATTGAACAAAAACATCAAATGGAATACTCCTGAAGCAAAGGTTTGTATCTCATTCTTATATGACATTTGAATTTCATTTTTATTAATATGCACTGTAATACATACAACAGTATGTATTACTTTTTGACAACACTATCCTAGTTAAAAACTTTTCATAATGAAAATACTCATGTCAGTTCTGAAAGCAGAAACTGGACCTCTGTACAGTTATATTTGAAACTGAATGTTCAGGGATTTTTTTTAGATGAAACAGAAAGTCTAAACCGTACCCTACTCTACTGTCAAATGTTGCCAAAGAAACAGCAGGGCGCTCTCTTACTGCCAAGACATATAAGGGAAAGATATTCAAAATTTTTTAATAAATATCTGATTTTTCAACATCTATTCAAAGTAAACAGCTTCACTAACCTCTTCACATTACACATAGCTATAAAAATTGGTTCATGCAAGAAAAACATACATTTTTTAGTTATTGAAGAAGAAATTAAACAAAATATGTGGCTTTCTTTATATAGAGTAATTTTCTAGTCAACATAAATTAGGTTAGTTTTTGGGCTTGAAACCTTGGAGTAATGTAATTCAAGTTTGAAAGGGACATCTTTAGTGCAACTTTCTGCTCCAAAGCAGAATCAGTTATAAAATCAGACCAGGTTGTTCAGGGCTGTATCCAGTTAGGTCTTGAAAACTTCCCAGGATGGATAATGCAAAGCTTCTCTGGTTTCTGGTTCTTGATTGTTCCCATAGCTAAAAGATTCTTTTTATATTTAGCTCTCTTTTTTATGCCAGTCATCACCCATCCTCTCTCTAAGCTCTGCTGTGGAAAGCCTGACTCCTTTCTTGAGAACATCCTCTTGAAGAGTGGATGCTGCAGGGTTCCCTGGTGGTATTTTTTTCTTCAGGCTGAATGGGCTCAAACTCTCTGCTGACAGAGAAAGTGCTCCAGCTCTGGTCATCTTGGTGGCTTGTGCTGACCCCACTCCACTTTGTAAATGCCCACGTCGTATTGGGCAGCCCAAAAGAAGGTGCAGCATTTACAATGGATCTGGCAAGTGCTGAGTAGAAAGGTGGATGGTCACTTGCCTTGATCTTCTGGCTGTGTTTCTGTTCATGCAGCCTGGGAGGCTCTTGACCTTTGCTGCTGCCAGAGTACACTGCTGGCTCACATTCAGCTGTTGTCTCACAAGGTCTTTTCTTCTTTCTAACCAAGCAATCTCCTGCCTACTTTGCTGCAAAGAGAACTTCCTTCCCTGAGACAGGATTTTGCTTTTGACTCTGTTGAAGTTTACAAGGCTCCTGGCAGTCCAAATGAGATCTGACTTCAGGGCATTGGTGTCTAATTTTCCTTAAATCCATATATGCATAGAGCTTCTTTCTTTTATCAAACTTGGATTACGGAGAATGAAATTAATATCAAAAAACCTTTCTAATGATTTTTTGTGCTAATTATTGTTTACTCAATAAATGATCTGATTGAGTAAGTGTGGGGTACCTTGTAGTATAATCCTTCTTACCATATACATAGAAGAATCTAAAGCTTTTGGAAATATCTGTATAATCTATTGATATATTATTTCTAACATTAGGGAGGCAAAAACTAAATTTTCCATCAAATATTTATTTTTGTCATTAAAGTTTCTGTCTTGGACAGTATCATAATATTTTCTCTTCCTGGATGTGTTTGCTCATGTTTGACTAACACTCAATGAGCTACTTACTGGTTCTGATTATTTCCAGAGACAAGATGCTAAATTCATCAGCAGAAGTAATTTTCATGGGCCTGAAGCTTTATATACAAATAGTCACAATAACACATCCAAGTGAATTTGTCTTTCAAATTCACTGCAGGTTGTATTATTCTCTGATATATAATCTGAATTCAGTTTCAAGTATTCACAGAAGTTCAAGGCAATGTTTAGATAATGTTCTTGAAAACATGCAATTAAAATGTTACATAACCATGATTAAAATGAAATATGCACTTAAATTTGACGTAAAGGTAAATTTTGCATGATCCACTGCGGATAACACAGTCTCATTGACTCAAAGTAAGAAATGCAAAGTGTAAGCTGGATCCTAACATAGTTCCACAATTCACTTTAATATTAGTATTTTAATATCAACTATTGTAATATAACAGTTATTTTAAAAAAAAAAACTGTAAGGACAAATTTCCTAATTTTAGAATTATTTTAGTTTCATTATTCCCAGGAAGACACATTTCATAGAGATAAGGAAAGATATTTGTATGATAATATAAATATTATTAGTGGTGGCATGCTTACCACAAACCCTGAAAAATAAAAACTATTTAAATTAATCTTTGTGATTTTCTACATGCTTCAATTACTTCAAATTTTCAAAATTAAAATATTTTAAATACTTTCATAGTTTTGCAATTCCTATGATTTTAGCTCTTCTTACTAAAATCTCTTTTTATAATTTCAAATGCTACAATTGAAACTCTTTGTATGAATTCATTGGTATTTTATAGATACTTATATTTCAGCATTCAAGATTAAAAGGTCATAAACCAGAAATTGGAATTGAGGAACAGAAATTCCATTCTAATATATTCAGATTAAAAGGATTAAGATAGTAAAGATACAGAACCATATTTTTTAAAAGTAAATTGACTGAAATAATCACACTGCTTTGGTATTGGATTTTTAATCATATTATCAATTGAGTTGCAGCAATAGTTTCATTGCAGGTAAGACTTAGATGGATTTATAGATGAAGATAAGGATTAGCATGTACATTGTCAAAAATACATTTATATTTGGGGTTTGTTTGCTTATATTTTAGCAGAAAACTTTGAGGCTAAAAGCTGGTCTGTTTTAGTGCCTGACCCATAAACTCATGGAATTTTTTTTTCTGAACATCTTATTATAAATCTAGGGGATACCTAGTAATGAAATTTCAGACCCTTCTGAAGGTGGATTATTTTATCTAAAGTGTTTATTCTACTGAGTTAATTATGTCTCAGTTGCTTTGGTTGTTTGCTTTAAAATCAGTGATTCTGAGTCTAGGCAACAGAAGATCCTCAGAAACAAACAGCAAAAACTGAAGAACACCACCCCTTCTCTCTCATCTATTAATACCCCCCTTTATTTTAATATTCTAAGGCTGTAAGAAACCAAATTGTTCCAGCCTTCGTACTGGACCATTGCTATTTGCTATTCACACATTGAATTACTTCTTTTTACAGCAGTTTTATTACTTTAAAATATTTCTGTTATTTTCTGTTATTTTTGATCATTGACTTTGAACCAATGCCAGTTAACATTGGAACAGTTAACATTAATGGCTAAGCTGTATCAGTGACTGTGTTTAGAAAACTTTCTTTGATCAATATATCCAAGGGAGGTCAAATCAAATGCAGATGAAACTTTGACAGCTGTGGCACAGTTTTCCAGAGGTACAAAATGTAACAAAGCATCTTATGAATTTCAAGCACTCAGTGAGAGAACCCCAAATTTAGAGATCCTAAGTGTAAAAGTATTGAGTTTAAATGCCAAATGGATACTCACAAATGTGTTTTAAGGCATATATGCAAAAACTAGATTTATTTCAAGTATCAATGGCCACCTATATATCCAACACATATTCACATAACAACATAACAATGATGTAAATAATAGAATAAAATCAAATAAAGTGAAATAATCTGTAATTGCAGAAATAAGACTATAAAATCTCAATAAAAAATCATGCATCATTTAAATTTGCTGGAAGTGGTCAAACAACTCAATGAGGAATATTTAGCAATTCAATAATTTATGAAATTGGAGGTGTGATAAAATTATATTGAAAATTCATTCACTCAGTAACTATGCCATCATGGAGTTAGCAAGGTAAGTTCTTATAGCTCATGGGCTGCTTTTGCTTCGTGGGTAATTTAAACCTTTAAACATTAAAATGTACTGCTATTTTCTTCAGAGAGAAACTTAATGACAAAAGTGTTTTATTCAAGATTGTAGAGGAGTTTGACACAGTTTAACATCAAGACAAAAGTCAAGCTGGAATGAAGAATGCATCTCATACAATATGAAACATTTACAGCCTCAGAGATTATTATTCTGATTTTAACCTCATTTTATAATTAATGTTCTTCTAATCAGAAACAGACACACATTTGTCACAGTGAGACTCATAATTACATCTAGTGGTTCAAAAACTCAGTTTGAAAGGAAGAAATTAAAATGAGAGAAGACAGAAAAGAAGTAATGATCTGTACAAAGAGCTGGTAGAAATACAACTTGACATTGTAATCTGAAATGCCCACTATATTTCAAGTGAGTGTCCAGATGAGCTTCATTCATCTTTGGAAAGCAGACCAACACAGAAATCTCTGATCTCTTGAGCAGCAGTTTTAGTTAAACTAACAATTTTTAATCTTTTTTTTTTTTAAAGTCAAGAAATGTATCCAGTTCCACTGATATTTACATTTGTAGTTTTCCACTCTATAAATCCACTTCTGATACTGAGGCATTTCTTTATTTGTGCTTATTTTTAGAAGAATGTTTCTACTGCTAAAGTGTGACTGGAAAAATTGTTTCTTACTTTGCATAAAATAGAAGGTCAACCAATAAAAGAAAAAATACATCTTCTATTTCATCCTAAGCAAAAATATATTTATTATGGAATTTTGGAATGCATTTTTACTGGAAATTTTAGATACAGTATTTCTGTTCTTGATTGTAAGACTGAAAGACCTTTGAGGACTCAGTGACCAGAGTAGGGCCAGTTCTGTCTGTGCCAAAGTGCAGATACAGTCTGGCTTTCAGGTCTGTGTTGTGTTGCAGAAATCACTCGGTCCTGGGAAAATTCAGTTAGTGGAGAGTAACATAGGGTTAGGGAAAGTGCTTCCACATGTTAGCTACTGAATAAAGGCAATTATGCTTTCTGCATGTCCTTCCATTTATCTAGGAGAAGTTCACATGTAGAATCATATAGAATCATTGGAATGGAAGACACTTTAAAGATCATGGAATTCCAAACACTCTGGCATGGGCAGGGATGCCTTCCACTAAAGCAAGTTGCTCAAAGCTCCATCCAGTCTGACCTTAAACAATTACAGGGATGGGGCATCCACAGTGTCTCTGGGCAATCTCTTCCAGTGCTTCCTCCCCCCGCCGCTGCAAAAGAATTCTTCCTAATATCTCACCTAAATGTACCTGTCTTCAGTTTGAAGCCATTCCTCATCTTGCAGAGTCTTGAACTTGTACTTGTTGAATGTCATGGTGTTCACACACCCACTGGATGACAAGGTCCCTCTGGATGGTGCTCCTTCCCTCCAGTGTGCTGATTGTGCCACACAGTTTGGTGTTGTTGGAAAACCTGCTGAGGGTGCACTCAATGGCGCTGTCCATGTTGCTGACAAAGATGCTGAATATCACCAGTCCCAATACCAACCTCTGACAAACGCCGCTCGTTACCAAGATGTCGACCAGAACTCTTGGAGTGCAACCATCCAACCAGGTCATTACCCACTTACTGATTGATCCATCTATCAAATCCATGTCTTCACAGTTTAGAGACAAAGATGTCTAGTGGGACAGCGTCACATATTTTGTACAAATTTAGGTAGATTACCTAGAGTGCTTTTCATTTATCCACCATTTCTGTAATCCCATTGTAGAAGGACACCAGATTTGTCATTTGTCAGGCACAGTTTGCCCTTAATGAAGCAATGTTGTTAGCACAGTTTTCAGGAGAATCTGCTACACGATCTAGTCAGTCATGAAACTGAGAGTTCTGGAGTTCCCCTTGTCTTCTTTTTTTTACTTTGTAAAAATGAGGGCTATATTTCCCCTTCACCAGTAAGTGACAACTTGACTGGACTACCATGATTTCTCAAATATGATGGATAGCACTTTAACCACATCACCCACCAGATCCCTCAGGATCCACCCATTAATCTCATCAGGTCTCATTCAGTTATGCCCCTTCAGGTTCCTAAGATGGTCTTGAACCTGATCTGCTCCTACAAATGAATATCCTTTTGGTTTGATAGAATAAATAACATACAGAGCAGTTTTATTCTAAGAAGACTGTATAAGAACTTAAATTACCAAAATGGGCAAAGCTTTACAGGGACAGGATCTGCTTGGCATGCTGTGCCCTGATCATAAACCCGTTTGATGCAGCACAGCTCAGGGTTTCCAGCATCTTAAGTGTCATAAGATTATCTATACTATCTTCTCTTTCTTTAGAGTGTTACCCGAGATATAGCATTTTAAATGGTGCTTCACAGAGTCTGAGTGCTTTTCTCACTGGGATCATAGCAAATCAACTGCCCCTGATACAGAATAGCAATGCAGGTAAATTTTAATAAATTCTCATCAAAGGTAATAGACTGCCAGTGGTTTCAGAGTGAGACAGTTCATAGAGTTCATAGAAAGAACATTTAAATGTTAAAGGTTTTTAAAGATACGATGAACATATGCTCTTTACATACTACAGTAAGTTTAAAATTATGTAATTTCTTTACTTATTTCTGTTGCTGCCAAGTGCCTTTTTATTTAGGTTTTCAATTATGCACAAAACTTTAAAGTTATTTAGACAACTCAAACTAGTAGTTACAAAAAATCAAAATCTGCAAATGTTACTTGTGAAAGTACATTTACACCCTCAGTAATGTAAAAGTAGCAATTAGTAAAGGAGCTGCCTTCAGAGTGTCCAAGGTTCCAATATAGATGGATTCTATTAGCACCAGCTGTGGGCCATTAGCTGTTATCTCCTGCTATGACCCACCCCTGATAACAGACAATGGGCCAGCAAGAAACCACTCCATGACTCATGGATTTATCTCATCCTATTGTGAGATGCTCCGCCCAGGAGGGAGGAGCCAAGCATTCCCACCTGGATATAACCTGGCCTTGGAAGTGCCTGAGTTAGCCCTGTCTGCTGGGTTCCCAGAGGACAAGAGCTACCACTGGACCTTCAGCTGGAGACCAGACCTTCCATAGGATCACTGCTTCAACTAAGCTACTTCATTTGGACTGCTACCACCACCCTAACAGGGTGTCAGGTTGTATCTGATTTTGTCAGTGTTTTTTCCTTGTATTATTTCACTTATTTTTAAATTTTTTTCCTATTAAATTTTAATCCTGGCTTGTGATCTCCCACTGGCTTGTTTTCAAACCAATACACAGAGAGAAACAATGAGAATTTTCACTGAAAATGTCAACATTTATCTGACAATTATTTTAAACACTTTTCCAGTAACATTTGGAGCAACTGAATTGTAGGACAGTCTTGTTGTTAGGTCCCTGAGGCTGGTTAGTCAGTGGCAGTTACACATGTACATAATATCCTCAGTGGATGTCTCAGAAAATTAGTTTCCTCCAGCTGAAACTACCTTACTACAAACTGGATGTGAGGTTAACATGGATGGTTTCTAATGTCTTCCTGCCTGGTGACTTCCATTTGCATCTTCTCAGGCTACAAACACACTTAATCTATGGAAATCTCTACCTGTGAGGATCCGTATGCAATTTACTTTTTTCTGGTATGGGCAAATATGTCATGGATCAGATATACGTGATTTTTCTATCTATTTTACTGGGTATAAACTGCATGGAAAGCAGATCTTGAGTGGTTAAGAAATTATTTTATTTTCCTAATGGATATCACAACAATGCCTAGTAATGTGATTGAATGCATCTACAAGATTGAAGGCAGACCTGAAATTGCACCTTCCAACAGTAATTCTATTTTTAAATGATGTCAAAATTCTATGGAAGGATACTTTCTTAGTTTCCAAATCAGTTTTCCTGAGTGATTAAGTGAAGATTCTTCTGTCTTTTTCAACAAAATTTACCAACATGTTGTCCTCTAGCAAAGGCAGCAGGGAGAAGCAAAGCCAGAAGAAGGGAGAAACTTAACAGTTTTTAAAATCAAGAGCAAAGCACACTACAGATGCAGAAAACTGTTTCAACAGAATACAACCAAGCTGTTTTTTCCACATTATTTAGATATTCAGAGGATTCTGTCCCCTTGTGAAACACTTGAAAATCTACTAATGAGCAGTGCTATGTGTTTGACCTTGCTGTAAATTCTGCTCCTGTCGCTACCACTACTGACATGTGAAACTAGGGAAAACCTTCATGTATTTTCTGATCTGACTGTACTACAGGGTATAAATGTAATAGACAATATGCTTTGGCAGTCATAATTAACAGAAAAAAACAATAGGCTGATTTTTGAAAAATGTTAAGCAACTTCATAGCTTTTATTAACCTCAGTGGGAGCTGAACCTTTTGGAAAACAGATCACATATTCAGGTACTTTATATTTAGGTCTTTCTTCTCCAACCCCTCGGGATAGTCTGTTTTTGTACTTGTATCTACAGTACTTACTCTTGCAATTCCCATCACAGTGACTTAGAGAAATGAGGCTGGTTTCTCTTTCTTTCTTTTTTTTTCACATTTCCCCCTCACATTCCCCCTTGCTTGTGAGAAGTGTAATTGCATTGTAGGAGGTTTTACTGCCTAAACTTATTTTTACCCTAGGTGACCTTCTACAAGTATTTCAGCCACAACACAATTGTTTCTTTTCAAATCTGTATGTAGCTGATAGAAATGGAAATAGTTTCAACTCAATTCTGCAGTAGAATAAGAAGCCAAGATAGAACTGTATTACTCAGCAAATCTCAGTTCCATGAAAAGGCTTATTGAACAGCTAGTGAAGCAGAGACTAGGTAAAATAACTCACTGTCAGGTACCAGCTGTCATAAAAGATTAGACACAGACATTGAGCACATAGAACTGTTAATTTGATTCAGCATTTGTATTCCTTTCTGGTACGAGACTCAAAGGTTTTCACTTCAGCTGTCAGTGAATGGACAGATTTCTCTCTATGGTCCACTCTATAATCATTAGAAGGAGCAGGGTAATACAGACTATTGCCTTATATCAAAGGGGGGAAAAAAGCTCCAAAAAGCCTTCTTTTTTATTGAAGAGACTAGTTATTTTGCTTGTTATGATAATATTTGTTACGTTATTGTACAAAATACCAGTTTCATGTACAGGTAAGAATATGCCATAAACCTTCTATTATAAAGTCTTAAACTACACTCAGAGGAATTTAGTGTAGGCCTTAATGGACTATAACTCATAAGGTGATTACAACTCATAAATGCTAAAGCCAAAAGCACTTATGCTAAGAAAATATTTTTGTTTGCATTTAAGTTTTCTTTTAAAATGTGTATGCTATCTATTGAAAGAACCTATTCAAACAGAACCATAGAATGGGTAAAAATAAGGCTTTCTTGTGCTTATTACTATTTCAGACATCAGTGGGAATTCCTTGTCCTGCATTCAGTGGAATTGTTCAATACAATCAGTTTTCTAAAGACCATTTGTTCACAAAGTCACAGATCCTTAATGACAGAGGTAAATTTCAGGTATTTTTCACTCTATGGAGCTACACTTAATGGAAATGCGAGCAATATATGTATTTGGATCTTCCCTGTGAAGTAGAGCATCTCACAGAGGACACATAACATCCAGTATCTGTTAGTGGTTTTAGGCATTTATTTTTTTATCACATAAATGTACAGAAAATTGCTTGTTTACTTATTTATTTATTAGAGCTGCATTAAAAACACATTAAAATAAATATTGATTTATTGCTTCCAAATTAATCTTCAAAAAGAGAACCGGTGAAACACTTTTGATCCTATCCCTGATCTCTCACTAGATATCTAACAGTAGTAAAACTGCCAGTTCTCAGAACTTGTCAAACTTAGGAGCTTTACTCCAGTTCTCAGAGTAAAGTTCCAAAGCTCCAGTTCTCAAATATTACTCTTTTGCATTTGCAAAATGAAAAACATCTCATATCTGTAACTTGTCTGCCAGATTATTCCTTTCATATGGCAATGACATTTCCTTCATGAAAACAGAGAAAGACAAGAGAAGGCAAGAAAATTCTTATTTAAGCTTTAAAATGCTGTCAGTAAACTGTTTAATAGAATTACAAGGTAATAGCAAAGCTTAAACTACAAAGTGTGTAGACCCAAGGAACTGAGATCTAGTTTATTGTTTCGGTGAATAGGTATGAAATAATTTTATTGAGCTTTTCCTTAATTAGGAAATTTTTATGCTAATTAAGATATAGCATGCAAATGAAATGAACATGATAGTTCAGTAATCCTATAACCTGAAATGAAATTGACCCTGCTATCAGAATGACAGTGTTAACATGAATAAACCCATGTGAAACTATCAGTCTAGTGAAGGAAACGTAGTAAAAGAAATAAAAAGGAGGAAATATAATTCAGTCAAAGATACACTAGAGGCATCAGTGACTCACAGTCTTGACATATCAGTAGTCATTCTTCAGTGATACACTTTCTATAGGGGCTGTTGTGATTGATTACAAGCATTGCTTTTGAGCTGGAGTTTCTGTTTGCTGCAATGGTCTGGGTAGAGTAGTGGCTATTCCATTGTTATCTAGTTCCAAAGATGTCAGTCTGCATGCCTTCTCCGGTTCTCCTGTTGACCTCCTCATCAGAAAACCAAATATTTTCTCCATCAGTATGATGGTAAATAAAAATATTTTTCATATCCTTTGCAGGTTAAAAAAAGGATTCTGTTCTTTGAATCTTAAAAATTTAAAAAAAAATTTCTTTGTATTTAATGTAACTGAAATCTATAAAATTTCTGTTACTGCACAGGGTAGATCAGGTACTGGTTACCCACATCCCATCATAGTAGTATCTTTGAAGCTAATTTCTCATTGTCTTTGCTTAAAATGAATAAAATTTTATTCAAGGTTATGTAATTTTTCTTGTTACTCATCTACATCTGATTTTTCGATGGCTCTTTTATGTCTTTCCCTTACATAGTACATAGCCACATGAGGTTAGCTTTGGTTGTCCATAAGGTAGGTTTATAGAACCTTTCTTTTATTTCACTTTTTTTCTTCCTTTTTAAAAGGTCCATATTCTTCCAGTAAACACAGGGAAAAATCCTTTTCACAAATAGTTCTTGCTATTTTTTCTCCTCTGTTTATTGTTTAAAGTGATGGGCTGAGGAGAATTAATATCATCCTCTAACTACAATACAATTCAACCATATCACTTCCTAATTAAGCTAAACTGCTTAGAATTAAGGCAACAGTACATTTTTTTTAAGTAGAAAAATTACAGTAGAAAAGGTTAGAGGATAAAAATAGAGCACAACCTTTTACTGTTTTAAAATTCGATGGTATACTTTGTTTCAGAAGTGCTGCATATTGCTGAAAGTGGAGTCATCACTAAAAATTTAGTCATGTTGTACAACTTCCACAGTCTGTTTTGACAATCACATTTCTTGATTGTTTTTAATTAAAAAAATGGGTGTTTTGTCCTGAACTATATATCACATATGACCTTTTTGAAGATTTGCAATTGAAGAAAAGCAGTGTCAACAACCATATCCTTTTGTATTAAGGGTCTTTCCTCCTCTTTGAAATAGGTGACATTTCTCTCCATTGTTTCTCATTCTATATGTATAGAAACTTACTCAACATTTTTACAGTCTTCAATGAAGAGAAGTTGCGTCTCAAATTTGTTCTTATCTTTGTCCTAGGCTTAATTTTATTTCTATTTTACTAATATTTATTATATTTATTGATTATGTTTATCTTTCCAGAAAACATTTTCTGGAATGTACAGAAAAAATCCTTTTTAAATTTCTGCCATAGTAGTTCTTCCATCTGCAAGAGCAGCAGAAAAAGTTGGCGTTTGAAAATCTTGATACTTAAAAATAAGTTACCAAATAGAAGACTTTCTACTGTTTCCAATAGAACATGGAAAGCTGCAAACATGTTAAAAATAGAATTTTAGAATTAAGTTAATAGGTAGTTTAGAACTTTGTAAATATTTTCAGACACATGCCAACTGCATCAGACACTAATAAACTAATTAGGTTACAACTAGGTGCATTAGCAATATCATCAAATTCTATAAGGCAATCAGTAAAATGTTCTTTATAATGTAGTAAGCTTTAAAAAAATCCTTCTTTATAAATTATTCCTTTAGAATATTTGGTGGTGAGGGAGAGAGAGATGTGATTCTTGCAGACTATGTATGTATTCATGCAGTCTAGAAATGCATAACATTGTTTTTCCTAGCTTAACAGGGGGTAGGAGGAAAGGGACATAGCAGGGGACAGAACTGACCATTATGGTAGTCTGTTGTAATGTTTCTCCTCTTGATAATTTTTTTTCAGGAAGGAAGAATTAAGATTTCAAATAAATAAATAAATATATATATAAAATTTACCAATTTGACCAAGTGGACACTGAACTAAATCAGAATAATTTAACTGACTAAATTGAATCCTGGATCAGGAATTTAAACCATTTTAGCTATTTCTAATATCTAAATGGTTATCTCACCTGGGTAATATACCCAGAAATGTCTTTTTTAGACTTTAGATTCCCTGTAACCTGAATACAAGGTAACCTCAGATTCCATAAACCTGAATCACCCAGAATGTGCCTAATGAATGCCCAGCCACTTCCACACATTTTATTACTTTATTGCTTTAACCACCTGGGAACGACTTAATAAATTAAGGTAGGAACTCCAAAATGAGGGTGGTCTCCCACCCTTAAGTATTTGCTTCAGCTTGAGAGTCCCATAGAAGAAGCTGGCAGAGAAAGAGTCAAAAGAAACAGGATTTCTCAGTTCTTCCTTCAAACAGAATCAATTACCTTGAATTAGCAGGTGGAATATAGGTGATTACATACTTCAATATGCATAAATTATACTTTTGATATGAGCACAGCAGACACAACACCAAATTACAAAATTATCGAGGCATATTACTGCACTGTAAGGAAGGACTACTTCATCATTTTTCATTACTCTGATACCATAGAACTTGCTTTATTAGCTTAATTACTTCACACCTGTTAATAACACTTTTTTGACTGAAAAAAGAAATTATAAGATATAGGGGTTATTTTATGCCAGAAATCATGTGATAAAATAAACAATAAATTCTTTTCAGAAATACATTGGGTGAAAACTGCTATGGTGTGTTAAAGTGCTGTCTTTTAATTTGGGGCTGCAGCAAATAACTGGTTATCTCTAACATTTGCTGTTTATGGTACTGTTTTAATTTATGGTAATTTCAACTAAATGACCCAAATAATACAAATGTTGGATTCCAAATTAATTTAGCCTATGAAAATCCCATTTTTCACATATTAACTGAATTTCAGAGGAACTGTCTTCATTCAAATATAATTTCTGTCTTGCAAGATATTATTTCAGCCAGCAGCATATTTGGAAACATTGCTTAAAAAAATATTTGGTCAATACCACTAATAGGGCAAAATCAGGATTTGAGACAAAGATTTTTCAATGTAAAGATGCTTTCTACTTACCTGTTAAATCTACAAGAAAGAATAATTAAAATAAATTTTTAAATATGTCTATCTCATTTGTTCAGTGCAAAATTTACTATTAGTTACTTTGAAAAGGAAGAATAAGAACAGTTGGACCTTCTTTTAATGTATATTTGTTGTAACAAACTTAGATAAGCAACTAGGAATAGTAAAAAGAAAAGGAATGCAAATATTTATCCAATATCTATATAACACAAAGCATAATGAGCTTTGCATTTTAAAGAAATAAAGAAAAAGGAAAAAAAGGAAGACTGGATTTAGTTCATAAAACCCCAAATGTCTGGAAACCCTAGATATTTCATTAAGGCAATGTTGTCCCAAATATAGAGCCAGTCAAATCTTTACCGATTTAAATAATCGGTGTAATCACAAAACTGACACGCATCAT
Organism: Monarcha castaneiventris obscurior; assembly: GCA_026261815.1. NCBI lineage: Eukaryota > Metazoa > Chordata > Aves > Passeriformes > Monarchidae > Monarcha > Monarcha castaneiventris. The sequence goes on along the minus strand of JAMPIT010000510.1, from coordinate 5,791,155 downwards.
GAAAATGTTTCTCCTTTCACCTGATTTTTTCAGTTATTCTTTATCTGTGCTTTCTTGATATTTTAAATTATCTCTGCCTTTATATACAATACTCACTATCTTTAAATGATGGAATTAACCCACTATACAAAAATACACTTTGCCTAAATTTTCCTTAGTTCATAATAAAAACTTACATATCCAGTAACATTTCTACAAAATGGTTTCTGCCTTTAACTTTCTTACTTTATTCCACAGTGTGATGAAAAAATTATGTTGGTATATTCCTGACATGGGGTTAGTACATTAGCATTTTCACTTGATTCAATCAAGTACATTGTTACTTTAGAAAATTACTCTGTGAAAGGAAGTAAAGACAAAAAATACCCTGGGAATATATTTATTGTCTATGAAAGTTTTTTTTATCCCATATTCTCCCATTTAAGTAAACATTTGGATATTCTTTTCAGCTCTACGTACTTAGTCTGTGATTTGAGAATCAAGTTGGCTCCTTTCCATCTCATCTATTATCACCAATAATACAAGTTCTGCAGGCCAAATTAGTCCCTTGTTTGCACCTGTGCCCCCTGATGCCGTCACTGGGTTTGCACAGCTGTAATTGCCTCGAATACAGCAAACAGCTGAGATGATGCATAAGCTGGAATTGGGTCCACATGTGAGTCTCTCTTAGCTGTGAGGACTGTAAGGTCAAACAGAATAAAAAGCAGCAAAACTCCCCTTATGACTAGAGTTGGTAGATGTAATTTTTCAGGAGCAACTCTGTACTCTGCTTGGAGAAGGAATGTGTTTTGTTACACTGCTGGGATGGATAGAAAACAAAAGAAATATGATTTAGGCTTTCTGCAGAAACCAGATTTTGAATTTACTGTCTGAGCAGTGGTTTGAAGTTAAAATGAAAGATAAGATTCATGTTCAGTTTTTCCAAATGTGGGGAGTTTGAAAATGTAATAAAGAGAATGCTGTCAATGATTAGTCTAACATTTCAGGATAGTTCCTAACTTAAAAGGATTATAGTAAAGGGTAAAGTTTTGCTCTTTAATCAATGGGATTAAAATGGGATTAAAAATACTTTTAAACTATCTAATCCACCAAATGTAACCTCTTGCTGTTATCTACAATTTACTTTTTTTTTTTTTTTTTTTTTAATTGAAACCACAATCCCCACACTAAACGAAGCAATTGAGGGTCTGGGTAAAATATTAACTTTTAATTTCTGGCTATTAATTGTAATATTTTCCAGTTATTCTTTACAGTGATGATGAACAGAGTATGTGGAACATAATGTTATTCCTACAGTAAAAGAGAGAGCATAAACATAAAAGGCCAAAAGCCCTTATTCTCTCAGGCAAACCTGTCCAGTTTGCAGATAAGGACCTCTCAAATAGTTCTGAGGTCCCAAAACACATTTTTTTTCAATCTGGCAAACGAATATCTAAATTAACTTCTATAATTGCATCACCCTCTGCAACAGGAAAAGTAGATTCTGATCCCAGCCTTCTATTTCAAATGGAAGCATTCTCATTTATTTTAGCAGAAATAGGTTCAGGAGTTTAAAGAACTGATGATATTTGAATGCCAGCTACATATATTTGAACAGTCTGATGTTTTCTTTCTCTCTGGGCAAAAAAAAATTACACTTTTTATAACAGAGTTCTATTCCTTTGAACCTGTTTTCCCTTGATATCAGGTTGCAAAGTGCTATCCACTAAGGCTTCTCTCCAATCGTTAAAGAAAGACCTTTTATGATGTTTTTAATTAGTTTTAACCTTCTTTACATCTTCAAGCATGGTTATGGACACTCATTGATTTTAATTACCATACTGATAGCTACTGCTCCGCACTTCTTATTAAAATGACCCTCTAGCATTTCTTTTGAAAAAGTCCTCCATGTAGGGGTTTTTTTTTCACTCTTAAAAATTCATTTGAATTTGTTTGGATTTTCTGTGTTAAAATGTTTAGTATTGTGAGAAAATTTTGTATGTTATCAATGTTCATAAACATAAGAGTTTTGCAGACAGAAAATAACTTTATAAAATATTCTATTCTGACTGCTTAGAGGGTTTTTTTGGAGGAGGAGAGTGTTTGCATGTTTGTCACATAATGTGAAGCCTATAAATTCATTACATTCATGAAAAGAAACAGAAATCTGTTAACAACAGCAGTGTCCAATATTAATTGTCATTTTCTCAGCTTCTACCTAATCTCACTAGGGTGTTTATCACCTAGAAACCAAATTTGTATACAGTAATACCCCATATAATGCACTTCCCATTAAAGTGGAATGGACCTTCTGTTTCAAAGAGAAGGAACCTTCCTGTTGTCTGCCACAACTGAATAATATATTATCCCACTTTTCAAATACACATATTTCAGCTTCATAAGCCATCAGTCTCTGCTGCTAGTTTTCTACATAAAGATGTGCAGCATTTAGGCAGCATAACATACTTTAATACCAGTGGGTTATTCTTGCTTCTTATCTTTCTCTCTTTTGTGTCTAGGTCATAAAAACTCTACAAATTCCCTCGTTTATTATCTTTAAAACCTATTGGTGCAAAAGCCTTCCCTACATGAGAGAAGAATTTGGAGAAACATGATAAAAATATTTCCCTATTTGGGAATCAGTTGTATCAAAATTTGTACATTCTCAGGATTATGGAAAAAGTAGCAAAATTAAAGGTGAAAGTCTTTCTAAAGAGAACTGAAACATTAAAAGGTTTTAGTGCTGGGTTTTTTTCTATTTGCCAGTCAAAAAATTCTGAATGAAAAATAGCGGATATTTGACATTATCTCTTTTTATTTTTTTTCTCTGAACTAGCACCACACTAGCTGTCCCATCTGAAATATGCTCTGTATGTGTTAAAGAGAGTGTGTTCCTACTAAGGTCACATGTACTTCTACTACTGTTGTAGATTTGTGGAGTACCTGACTTCCAGTTCAAAACACTAGGGTATTTACGTAATCTAAAAAGCTTCAGTTGTTCTCTCGCTAATAAGCTACAGGCATGCCTCTTTTACTCTGCCTTTGATTTAGTGAATATTTAATTTATTTGGGAACCATTTAAATTGTATACCTATGCCCCACTTTAGATTATTATTTGGGTTTGACCTTTCTTCTTCTCTGGACAATGACTTAAATATTGTTGTTGGTTTTATCCTTTCATTGATTTTTGTCTCATACGCCATTCAGAGGAATTTATTAAAGAACAAATACCATATAAATACAGGTATGTATTTGCAAAACCAAAGCAAATCTGTCTACATATTTAAATTAAAGAGGGAAGAAAAGTTTTTAAGGAAAATAACTAATAAAGTAACAAACACAGTGGTATCATGAAGTGCCATCACGTGATAATTGTCATTACTAAAACTGTCTAAAACTTCCAATGACAAGAAAAAATTCTTGCCTTTCTTGCTTTCCAGTGAAAGCAGTAAATATTTGTATTAAATTGTGTATATTTTTTAGAACTACTGTTCAATAGAAAGATGGCTGGCCTGTGATTTACAGAGAACATTCTTTTTTCCAGGTTTAGTTAGTTTGCATATAGTCATTACAGCAAGCTGGCTATGAAGGAACTCTTAAGCCATATACCCTTGTCTCTTTTCAATAAAAATTTTTCACAGAAAGAATTTTGAATACTTAGGATTTATTAAGGGATAAATAACTGATAAACTCTTTCAATTTCCATAAACCCTGGTAAAGTGACTTTTGGCCAGAGCTAGGGCATGACTTGGAGCAATATCAAAACAGATAAGCATTTCATAGTTTCAGTCTCATTACAATGTACATTTTCTTCCCCCTAATGCCACAGGTTTCGTTAATATCCTGAAAAATATGACACACATACATGGACAAAATTTTCTCCTCCTGCAGCCCTTTATTTCCATGTTCTCTTTCCATGTAATATCATATTCACCACTAGCATTTCCTGTTACTCAAAATGCTGAACTAAGGAAGTCAACATGATATTTGTGCCAAGAGAGAAAAAGTGATTCCTGGAATGTCCTTCACTGCAATGAAATAAACAAAGCCCTTTAAAGTTCATACTGGAATTTTGACTAACACATAGCAAGCAAATAAATCTCTTTTATGCAAATGTAACTTTCATTAAAACACAAAGCTCTGCATAAAGCTGAACAGCTGACCCTGCATTATTTGACATTGAAAGAAAAAAAAAAAAGGAATAATTGAAACCAGACATTATTATTTTTGCAGAATGAGAAATATCCAACATGTGTTCTAAATTGCAGTGATACAGACCATTCAATAGATGTCTGGATCTAAATCCGCAAAGCATTTGAGCTACTATTCTAAGTCATTTCCCTTACTGAATAGTAGATTAAAGTTTCTAACTTCTCACACAATGACTCTACACAGTTATGACATTAAATATTTTAGAGCTAATTTTAAGTGTTTATTTTCATTATATCTGTCTGTCTATCATGTGTTAATCTGCTTTTTATGCAAAATACAAATGTGAATCTAAAACTTCAATATTTGGTAAAGCCACAATGTTTTATGCTTTCTGATCTCCCTAACTGATTTTGGAATTACCCATTCTTATGTGTGAATATTTCCAGATACATGCCAACTTCACCAGGCATAAATGAAGCACAAATCATGTGAAATTTAGATTAAAAGAACTCATAAATAAATCATCTGAACACTGCAGTGTATCTGCACTTCACTAATAGAAGAACTCCAGGACACAGATACAGCCTCGTTTGATAACTTTCCAACTTTTTCTATTCCTCAGATTGTCCAATATTATGGAGTTAAAGGAGTTCAAGGCCAGAAAAGACAGTGTTTAATTTTATTTCTATATATCTCAGTTAATTAGTTTTCATAAAAAACACTTCCAGCTGGTGTAAAACATTTTGAGATACAAGGAACTTTTCTCTGTGCCTCAGATGAGAAAGGACCAGTATAACATGATGCCCAAGAATCCTAGAGTGTCAGAAAAATTAGTATTTCTGCAGTCCCAGGACAGTCTCTCAGGGGAATTAACTACAGTTTAAAACTTCAGTGGACACATGAAGACTTAGTAAGGGATTACATTCATCCCAACTTCTCCAGTTTAGAATCATTATAAAATACTTCCATTTACAAACCAAGCAAATGATTGGACTCTTTAATAAGTAGTTACAAACACTCCCTTAAGTAAATACAAATTAGAATTAGCCCAACTAAGGTAAAACCTAGTAAAGTGTTATTCAGGCATCAAAAACTTAATACAGACTAGGTGTGTTTGGAGCTTGTAAAGTTCAGAAGTAGATGTACAAATAATACCAAGACTAGACAATATCTTTTGCTGGTCTATAGCCTTCACCAAGTTTGTTTTTTATTTTTTTCTTTCTATGTCTGTGCTATAATAAATAGGCTCAGGAACATTTAAATTATGGTCCAGCTTGAGAAATGAGTTGTTCAAGAACTTTTAACCATTCCCAGATTGTTCCCCTATCTAAATTTACTTTATCTAAGTTTATTTTAGGGCAAAGCACTGTGTTTTTCAGCTGGTGAAGATCTAAGAAGTATTGTGTGTAGCTTAAATGAAAGTAATTAACCCTTAAATGTAGTGTATAATTAGCATCTAATCTTCCAGTTCATCAGAAAACCAAACAATAATTTGTTTTGCACAGGAGTATATGCAGTAATTATCTCTATAGATGCAATAATTACATGTATAGATTTACTTGCATTTTCATCAAATCCTTATTTATCTTCATAATATAGTTAATATATACTTTACTAGTTACCATAAGGCAATCAGGACCATAGTTTAAGATATCAAAACACAGACGTATTTGTACTTTTCAAAAAGTTCTACAGTTCAGTACATTCCCTGTGCTATGTGTTGTTTTAGGGTTGATCTTATGCAATTATAATTGCCACTGCATTGCACCTGTGAACAAAAATCAGTTCACAGATTAGCAAATCTTACTGAATGTTTCATTTCCTCGATCCTTCTTCTCACTATGTTCTTTTGCTCTGTAACATCATGTCTCAAATCTACATGAAAACTATAACAAAATCAAAGGGAAAGTAATACCTTCTTGCTCCTAGTATAAAAAATCCTGCCATAAAAAATAGATTTTACAGTGAAATCTCTGACCATAAGCAGTAGTTCAAGGAAACAGAAACTGGTCTTTTCGCTTGAGAGAAATACTATTCAAATAAAAAGGGTTGAGGACTAATGCTAAATAAAAAACAGTGTCAGAAAGTTTAAAGTATATTGATGGAATAAGATTTGTATTTGAGCAGTATAGTACCATAAATGAACCTCAGCTTACATATTTAGAAAATCACAGCTGGAAATATGAGCTTTGTAGAAATGCATATACATAATTTGAGCTAAACCAATGTGAGATGCAGTGGTATTATTGAACTGTTTAAATATAAAGCATAAAATAAAATATTTTTAATGTCAAAGCTTATCTGTAAAAGAGGAATAAATCTAAATAGTTGCATTATGCAAAAGGCAGAATTTTTGCTACATACAGTGCAACACAGATGCCTTGCTGATGGAAGCTACTGCTCTGAATTCAATAGTTGCATTAACAAAAAACTGTGAAGAATGGGACCAGCAATTAACATGTGGTGGAGAAATTCATTTATATTACTTAGCTCACAGTTTGTCACCAGATAAAGATGTTAGGATTCACTAATAGAAATAAAATACTTTCTACTCTGCAAATTAATGGAATTAATGGAAAATAGTGAATTTCTTAAGCTTTAGATTGTGGAACACTGTGCAAAGACTGGAGCTATTTTAGACATGCTAAATAGTTGTCCTTTCTTGTGCAAGTATGAAATATTTATGTGGAGTAGAAGTTTTCTTGTCTTCAGTGTATTGCATTGTTTCAATTAAAATTACAGTATAACATAGTCCTAGATGCTTAGTGAGGAAGTTTTATTAAAGCTGCAAAAAGGGATGATTCAGAAAATAAAGCCAGATGCATAGACAAGTATTTATGAAACAGCCACTTTCATAAAGACAAAATTTATAATCGCTCTTCTGAAGAAATTAATTTCTTTATTACACCCAACAAAATGCATTTTTTGCATAGTACTAGTTAACTGGTTGCTTTGACTATATTTAATTTCTGATAGTCTGTCCAGAGGGATCTGGACAGTCTGGATCAATGGGTCAAGGCCAAAGGTGTGAAGTTCAATAAGTGAAATGTCAGGTCCTGCACTTGGGTCACAACAACCCCATGCAGTGATACAGGCTGGGGTTACAGTGTCTGGAAAGATGCCCGGTAGTAAAGGACCTGGGGGTGCTGGTCAACAGTGGCTGAACATGAGCCAGCTGTGCCCAGGTGGCCAAGAAGGCCAATGGCATCCTGGCCTGTATCAGGAATAGTGAGGCCAGCAGGACCAGGGCAGTGATCATACCCTGTACTGGGCTCTACTGAGGGCACACCTTGAGTGCTGTGTCCAGTTCTGGGTCCCTCAATACAAGAAGGACATTTTTGGGGTTTTTGTTCTTTACTACCCATGGAGTTTTCTAAACTACTCACACTTTGAACTGAATTAGACATTGTTTGATGTATAGATTTATTTTCTCAAAATCCATGGAGAGGAAACATGCATGGAAGAGTTATGAAACTTGATAGAAAAATATTTAACATAGATCATGTAAGTAAGATCTGGATAATTTCACACCTTTTGATGCATTAAAACCAATTTCAATATTATGAACTTCCCATTTTAAATTTTGAGGGATGAAAAAGTCAATGTTTATTATCATCTTCACCCTGATTTTCATTAATTGCAAATCATGCCTTTAATTTGCAGAAAACCTGGGTACCCAGATCCGCAAAGGAAGATAGCCAGCATTAAAGTCTTCTCATGATAGCTTTCTTTATATTGTACCTAATGTGTACCCGTCTGAAGGTCTTTACAGCAGGCTCTAAATGCCTGTGGTTGAGGAGATATAGAATTCTTCTAATGCCATGAGCTTAGATCATTATTTTGGAGTTAAATCCTAGCAGGATTTTTAATCTGAACATTTCTAGTCCCAGCTGACAGGGAAAAACACCAATTTCACTGCAAATGGAGTCCAAAATGGTGACAATGTTTCTGTCAAAATCTTTTTTTTCAATACCTTTCCGTACTTTTTTCCAATAAACTAATACTTGGAGAATTTGATTTGGCTAGAGATTTTTCTGGTTTTGGTAGGAATTCTCTACCTGTCTTTCTTCTAAGCAGTTTGTCATTTCATACCTTACTTATTAAGCCAGAGAGAAAGAAGGTGAAAATTATTCCACAGATGAGGACATTTATTAGAAAGGATGGGCATAATAATTAATCTTCCTATCCCAATTAATATCTGCTGAAATCCTATAGATACTGCACATCTTCCTGCTGGGCCAAAACATTGTGACTTCAGCTTGTTTCCTGTGCAATGCAGGGAGGTACTCTGGGCTTATTTGCACCCATTTACAACCAAACATTGCTAAAGTAGTTTAGCTTGCACTTTCCCAGTGTAAGAACACACAAACAGCATGTTGCACCACATCACTTCACTGTTCCTTCCTTTTGCCCCGGAGCGATGTCACTATGTGTGCAAATTCATTGGTATTTCTCAGAGACCAAACTTAGAGAAATTTTGATTAGAAATTGAACCCAGCTTGGTATACAGCAAGCAATAAAGGGAAGCTTGATGTTAATTTGCGTCCTGGATCTTACGCTGAAGAAGGCAATGGATCTTTTTTGTTAGCCCCATAATACAGTGTTACCTCAGATTACTGAAGAGACAAGATTCATTCTGTATGTGAATGCAGAAAACTATCAATAGAACTGGTACTGAGTTGGAAATTAAGAAGCAGAGTGGAGAGAAAGAGTGAAATAATGAACAATATTTTGGTACAAACTGCTTGAAGCATACCCCTTCCTTTTCTCAGATTGTACTGATCACAAGTGTCTTAACACTTGATGGAGCCAAAACTGACATCAGACAGATTAAGAAAAAACTACTTCAGTAAGAAATTATCCTTGAAGAATTATTTGGTCTTCCAGTATCTTCCTTTCTTGCTGTTTTCCTATGTAAACTAAGAAAGAACTGTTCTTCTCAAGCCCAGAAAAAGCTTATTTTCATACTTTTCATTCATCAATTTAAAAATAAAAGCAAAACAAAACTGAAACAAACAAAAACAAAAATCAAAACAAACAAAAAAAAAACACCCAGAAAAACAAACATGAAAAGAGAATTGTATACTAATTCATCTTTTTGCAAAATACTTCAACCTAACTTTGGGTTTTTAAGTACTTTTATCAAGCATGTATTTTTAACTTACTTTATGATAATTTCTGTCAAGAGATAAAAGTTTAAAGTAATATGCCAGTAAAATTAGAATTAGTTTCCAAATGCGTCATTTGAATTTTAAATTCTTTGAAACAGTTCTCACTTGAAGCAAACCGATATAGTTCCTTGTCTGAATTCTTTGGAAATTTGCCCTTTGATACTGATAGAAAAAGTAGAGTGCAAAATCTCAAGATCAGTGTCTTTCTGGGTTGACTGGATGTTTCTGTGCCTATGTGAATATCAAGCTTAGAGGAATGATGTGACGTACTCAAAGACATGGGAAAGGTTACCCAGCAATGATTTCTACTAAGCTGACAAGTTTTAACAAATTATTTTCAACAGAGATTCAAAACAATCTGCAAAACAGCAGTTGATAATATTTGTCAAATTGCACATTAAATTAATGACTGATATTAGAAAGATTGGAAGATATTTGCCTTAGTAGCAAAGTTATATTAATGGTATTTGCTGTGAAATTTCTGAGTCTCTTACATTTATCTTTGGGGAAAAACAATGAGGCATATGAGTGTTGTTAATTTTATCCATGTACCATCATTGTATTTCTTATGAGTCCTGTGTCTACCCAAGCAACCATACAATAATAAAGATAAATAAGTGTCTGAAAGACCTCTACAAATACTATTCTAAATGATTGAGTCAGACTGAAATTTGTCATATTGTCTAATGTTTAACAATGAAAGTAATTTGAGGGCAGTTGCATTCTGCACAAGTCCGGCATCATTTCAACAGCTTAAAGCCACAAGGACAGATTTTAATTGTTTATGTGATATATCATTTGATTGTCTCCTTCACTCTGTACCAAAAAAGGAACACAGTAAATTAATAATAAGCTCAGGCACAGTTGCAAAGTAACTGCTACAGGATAAGATTGATTTATATCTAAGGTGATAGTGCCTGGACTCTGGATAACTAAATAGGGAATATAAATTTCTTGCAATATCTCAGATCACTATCACAAGTTTGGTATTCCAAATTTCTGTTGATGCAACAGACTTTGATATATGGGACTATGGTATACACTTGTGTGAATTAACTTTGAAAGTATAAGTGTAGATAGGAGTTGAATGACTTTCCAGAGTACGTTCTTTAGCTCTGTCACATATTTATATGGAGCAGCAGGTACTGAGCTTCTACACAAAAGCAATAATGAAAAGTAACGCAGACAGAAATAGCTTGCCTCTAGCAAGACTTATGGCAAGGTCAGATCACATCAATTAAATGGAAAAGCCTACAAGATAAAGTTCATTCCACACATTATGAACTCTTCCCTTCCAAACAAGTGCTTTTTTTCACAAGTATAAGGCTGCTTAACTGTAAATTCAAAGATCTATACTAAAACACAACTGTGAAAAAAAAGCTTCCAAATAGTGAACAAGAATGCTAGACAATTTAAATTTTAAAAACCCAAACAAACAAACCAAAACCCAAAGAAAAACCCCTGCAACTGGTAAAATACATAAGGTATCTTTTAAATATTCCAAAACATAGCACAACTGCTATCAATGTGTCCTTAACTGCTAAACACTTAAAAAAAATCAGCATTGCCATTCCTTCTATGTTTTCTTAAAGATTCTAAACAATGTCTAAAAACAATGTTCAACAAATAAAAATACATAGAACCAGCAGACAGATTCACATTTTCTCTCTTGAAGTATGATTACTTTGCAATTGTCTGTGAGAAAACTCTCCTTGCTGAATTTTGGTCCTCAAAGCTGATTAGAGATATCATTACATATCCCTCCCAGGCAAGAACTTGACGTTTCAAGTCTCTGCTTGTTCAATTTAAGTTCTAGTCTTAGTTTCATCCCTTCTTAAGTACAAAATTAGAGGTAAATGAACTGCTGTCTCACTAAACACTAATGTGCAATTTGAACCAATTCCAGTTTCACCTAATCCTGAACTCAGCCTAAGAAGTGTGGTGCAGGGTAAAAATTCCACATTAATTTTCCTCCCTTTTAAGCTCCTGCCTTATGGCTGATGCTTGAATGTGGATGAAAAAAGTAGCCCTCAAAATTTTGCAGAGCTAGATAAAACCATGATCAAAGAACTTACAGTTTGCAGAGACCTCTGAGCAATACCATCAATTGGAAAAAATGTTGCTTTTTGGTACTTTTATGACAATTAAACAAGGCACATAGATGAAAACATAAGGCACTTTGAGGTTACTCAAAACAGGAAAAAGGCTAGAACCATTAATATATCTTTAACCCAAACTGATTAGGTTAAACATTTTAATTTTTTTATCATCTCAAAATAGAAATAATTAATATCTTTATAATTGAAATAGTATCAATAAAAACAACAGCAATATTAATAATTAATAATAATAATAGACATGTAAACATTCTTTCAGAATAGGAAATCTTAGGAAAAGTACACTATTTTCAGAGGGAATTTCAAAATCTCAGAAGGAATAAGACAAATACTGAAAATTAACAATAGCCATGGCCTTAGAGGCCAGGCAAAATACAGGCTATTTGAAAAAAATGACCACAACCACCCAAAAGAACAAAAATTTTCCCCCACCTTTTATTTGTCCCTGGGAATAATTGTTAGTAGAAGGCAGTGGAGAAAATCAGAAACTCTTGATGGACAGATTTTAAACACAGAGAAAAATAAAACCTATCAAAATATGATGGGAAATTACACATAAAATAGTGTTGATGAGACTAATTATTCTGATATAACAAAAAGGAGGGTTCATGCAGAACTATACAGGAGTTTTATTTATAATATTGATGGAAAGAAAAATGCAGAGAAAATTCCAGATACGTTCCTCTCTGGCTACATTGATGCAAAGATGCACTTATGTATTAAACAACAAAAAGTTTACAAAAGTTAAAATCTTTTTTTACTTCATTTGATAAGACGCAAACAATTTTTGGGACGATGCTCAGTTTTATTTTTTACTGGCTTCAATGGGGACAGATTTTTCACCAAAGTATCTTGAATATATCTCTCTTCTAATCAAACAACAGCAAGAGATATCTGAATTTCAAAATTTCAGAGAAAGAGAAGGCTTTTATTTAGATGCTTAAATAGTATTAATTCATAACTGAGAACAGAAAATTCAAGCTAATAGTAAAAAATTAATAATTAATTATTTATATGCTTTGCCTAAATGGAAGAATTTCAGAAAGTATGTTCTCTTCCTTGTAGTAGAGTTTGTGAGAATGGTGGTAAGATTTCAGCTTAGTTAACGTGTGACAAATTCTGTTCAGACAAATAGTAACTCTCTGGTTTTGATTGGAGAAGTCACTGAACAGAAATAATTTTTCAGAGTTGGTTTTATGACTTGTATTTTTTCATTTCACAGTGAATAATTTTGTTTATTGATTTGTTTGTTGCCCATGGATATAAAGGAGAACTAATTGTATCAGAAACAAGCTATTGGTATTTGCAGCCAGAATGAGGATAAATATACATGCATACACAGACACCACTTACATGCAAATGTGCTCTGTAAAGACAGAAGATATCTTTATCTAAGAATACGCATCATTTGCATGTCATTTTAAATGAAAAATAATGCCAGGAACTGGCAAGTATTTAATTGTATATGAGCTAGGTTAAGAATTTCTTGCAGCTTCTCGTTGAAAAGCTTGAGCTATAAACCTATTTAGAGAATACAGAGAACACAGAGAATCCTGATTCCTTATGCACATTTGCTGGTGTTAAAGACTCCTGTTTTCCTTTGTATTTCTTCTAGCTTTTCTTTTTGAGTGATAAAACTGTATGTAAATTACGTGCTAGCCTAACTGAGCAGTAAAGACAAAGACACAAATTTAGCTCCCTTATTGTAAAGCTTAAGAGTAAGGGCTTCAGTGCAGGTTTTCTGATGCTGAGGAAGAAATACATATACATATACATTTACATATACATATACATCATATACATATACATATACATATTTTACATGCATATGCATGTGTGTGTGTACTGTAGACATGTACACAATTCTGCTGTGAGTGGATTGCAGAGACAGTGTGTCTCAAACCAATGAACATCCATTACAACTTGAAGAGGAGAAGCTGAGTAACAAGTTCCAAAACAGGCAATGAGTACTCATGCTCATTAGCTCTCAATTAAGCAAAAACAGTAGTTTGAATTTAGGTGTTTTACTTTCCTTGAATGTAGCAAATTGGCTATTTCAAAAACCCCTCTCTCTTCCTTGTCATCTTTTAAGTTTTTTCTTTGTTTAAAACCTTGGATGAAGAAAAAAAATTGAGTTATTGACCTGCATGATTGAAATCTCAGCAAGCTTTACGGGGCAGTAAAATAACTTCCCTTGCAGTTCTTTTCTCTTGTGATAAAAATAAGTGGAATTGAAGGATTTGTCTGCCTTTCAAAATAGGATGTAAATTATATTAATAGTTTTTCATCCAAACAGCTAAGCTTTTCAAACACAATGGAAATAGTGTCTGTGGAAAAGGAACCACTCCACCACTCTATAATAAATATTTAATTCTTTGTTTTATCTAAATAAGTTTTAGAGAGAAAAAAGAATTTCTACATTTATACAATATGATTACACTCCAGGTCAAGCTATCAAAGAAAATAACAATCTTTCTACTGTTAAATTTAAATGTTTCTTTGACACATAATTGTGATGATACATTTATAATTTAAACAAAAGTACCTAGAAGTCTGACAGGCTAAAGGAGATTTAGGGCACATTGAGTGTTCAGAACAGAAGAGATAAGAGTGATGAATTACCAGTGATAACAAGTAAAGACTATCAAGGTACAATTTTCTTCAAACATTCATTATTTTTATTGTATACATTGAATTATTGAGCCTTCTGTAACATGACTATATTCATTTTCATTAGGAAATCCTCAATGAATTTAGAACAGAATAAATTCTAGGCTTTCAATCAATTTCCTTATTGTCTTTGATACATAGCAGTCAGGAATTAATTCTGTAACAGCCAGTGCATATCTCAGAAAAAAATATGAATTGAAGTATCAAAATTAAATAGAATTTAGATTTCTTTTAAAGGGACTCAGAAAACACAAGAGTCTTAGAAAAGAAAAAACCCCACACTATAAAGCCAAATTCTTGAAAGCGGTTTTGAATTATTAATCAAGTTTCTGCAGGATCATCCTAAAAAAAGAAGTGAATTTATAAAGGCTTATTTATATTTCTGGAATGAAGAAGTGTTCCAGTTATTGTTTCCTATTTTCTTACACTGCACTTCCTACGGAAGATATTTTGATGGTAGCATTTATATGTCCTTGTTTATGAGAAAAAAAAACAAAAAGCCCACCACAAAATAACACCACTAACCAACTAATCAACCAACCAACCAACCAACCAACCAATAAACCATTAACTGTTTTAGTAAATATTAAGAATACTGAAATGTATTCAAGGATACCATTTAATATTTTTTATTTCTCTATGGTTTTGTTAACATCTATTCAATATTTCCAGTTAAAAATTCCCATGGAATTATTTTTTATTGAGACTATGATTTTCAGTTTCTTGTTCTTATGTTTCTATTAATCTCATAATTTAATCTCTAGAGTCTTTGGGATTTTAGGGTTACTCTCCAATATACCTAAGATTTACTGTCCTTGAAGACACTTACATTAACTTTTAGAGTTTTGCCTTTTAGGATGTCAAATATCATGTAAGTCGAAAGATTTTTTACATACTAAGGACCAGATTTTACTACTGCACCCATTTGTATATATATTTGTTAGGATCCATTATTTATAAGGATTAAGTGTAAAGATCTAAAGCATTTTTAAGGATCTTTCTTCATTTTTTCTTGTTAAAATATCAGAATGAAGATGTCTCTTTTGTCTTAGAGATAGGCAAACCTATCTTTTAGGCTAAATCTTCCCTCTGGGAATTATTCCACTAAAACACTGGGACAATCAATGCAATTAGATCTACATTTGAATGACAGACTTAAATTGTCCCATGGCACATGAAAAAATTCTGTGTGTGTACATATATATACATATATATGTTTACTTTTTAACAAATTTCTCAAGAACAAATCCTAAATTAATTTCTTGAAAACGTGTTGTCATTTTTGACATCTTTGAAATATTTATCCCTTTTGCCAAGTCATACCAGTGCAATAGGGATCAGAAATAAAAAGGCTATCTTGCTTGGCCTGTAATGACCAAGTTAGAATTGGAATGGAATACCTTGTGGTTTACTCCAAATTTTACGTTTTTATTCAGTTTGTATAGCAAGGTTTTGATAGCAGAGGGGCTGCAGGGTTGGTTTCTGTGAGAAGACACAAGATGCTGTCCCTATGTCTAGACAACTCTCAGATGTACCTGCTACTGGCCAAAACTGAGTCTATCGCTGATGCTGGGGCCACCTGCATGATAACATATTAAAGAAAGGGTAAAAAAAAACTGTGCAAGAGCAGTCAGAAGAGAGGAGAGAATATGTGAGAAACAACTGTGAATAAAGGAGAGAAGGGAGGTGCTTCAGGTGCCAGAGCACATATTCCCCTGCAGGCCCTAGAGAAAGCCTGTGCTGAAGCACAGGCTGTGTTGTCCCACTGTAGCCCACGGAGGTCCATGGTGGGTCAGATATCCCCCCTACACATCTACATGAGCAGATGGATGTGTTCTGAAGGAAGCTGCAGTTCATGGGGAGCCCATACTGAAGGAGGATCCTGACAAGAGCTGTGGCCTGTGGAAAGAGAAACCCCTGCTGGTGCATGGCTGCTGCCTGGACCTGTGATGCTGCAGGGAGCCCATGCTGGAGTAGCCTGTTCCTGAAGGACTCCTCCTTGTAGAAAGGACCCACAGCAGAGCAGTTTGTGAGTTTTTGAGGGACTCCATGCTGGAGCAGGAGTACAACGAGAAGAAGAAGAAGTGACAGTCACAAAACATTATGAATTGATCACAATCCCCATTTCCCATCCTCTGCAGGGGGTAGGAGGTAGAAGAATTGGAGGTAAGTTGAGCCTCAGAAGAAGGACAGGAGGAGACTAGGGAGTTGGGGTTTTTTTCTCACTAGGTTACCCTATTTTTAATTGGCAATAACTTAGTAAATTATCCACAGATAGAGTCTGTTTTTCCTATGACTGTAGTAGGTAAGGGATCTCTGTGTCTATATCTCAACACAAGAGCTTCTTCAATGCAAGAGCTTCACTGTATTTCCTCCCTGTGTCCTGCTGTGGAGAGAGAGTGAAAGGGCAACGTGGTGGACACTTTGCTGCCAGCCAAGGTTAACCCACCACGCCATGTTATAGCAAAAACCAGAAAATACCAAGAGTTCTCTTTAGCTTAACACAAAAGAAAACTTCTCCCAGGTCTCATACCTAGGAGTTTGTTAATATTATGGAGACTGAACACTGAAAATTTGTATCTCTGTAGAGTTGCTATTATTTTTGCTTGACCCCAAAATGTCTCCAATTTTTTACAAAAACTACATATGAATTTTAATTGAAACATCTCTCTATTACACATTCAACACCAGTTTTCTTTCACTCAATTCTTATGAATTTAAGTCACAACTTAATGACTTTTCCAATAATGTTGCTTTCCATTCTGAAGTTTTTCCTCGGACCCATTTTGCTGTGTTGAATAAGACCTACCTAAGCTCAGTGATTTATAGGCTCTCAGTTGCACCAGCTAACTTATCACTTGTGCTGTGCTGACCCTGAAGCAATCCAAGATAGGAAGCACACAGCCAATAATAGGTGTCATCGTTTAATGTCTTTTGTGAGCTAGGCATTCTCCTTCTTCTGTCTTTTGAATGATTCCTCAACATTTTAATTGAGCATAAAATTTTCTTGTATTGGTTCCCAGACTTCTGTTTTGCATTGATTAAATTTCACGTGTATTTAGTATATTACTTTTTACTTACTCATCAGAGATGTCTCTTGATTTAATGAAAATATAGAATGCTTTAGCATGTTATGAAGATTGTACTGACATGCATCTGTGACTGCAATACTGACACATGGTAAAACTATAACTGATTTTTTTATGTTAACATAAAGATGTCAAAAACTTGCATAAATTCTTAATATTATTTTCTCCTGCTTACTAAATAACTTAGAATGGGAAACCAGCAACCTCCTCTCAAAAAAAACCCACCAATATAAAAACCCTTTAAAGACATCTGTAAAAAAAAAAAAAAAGGAATCTCATGGAATTCGCAAAAGAAAATGCGAAGTCCTGCCTCTTTCCTATGAGGAAAGGCTGACAGACCTGGGATTTTTTTAGCCTGGAGAAGAGAAGGCTCATGAGGATCTCATCAATACCTGAAAGGAGAGTCTAAAGAAGACCAAAAGAACCTCTTTCCAGTGGCACCCATTCATAAGACAGGAACTAGTGGACACCGACTGAAACACAGGAACCTCTGCCTCAATATAAGGAAACCCTTCTATCACTGTGAGAGTAAATAAAGGGGTGGTGGAGTCTCCATCCCTGGAGGCACTCTAAAGCTGTCTGGGTATAGTCTGACGCAACCAGCTCTTGGCAACTGTGCTTGAGCCAGGGGTGTTGGACCAGATGACCTCCAAAGGTGCCTTTTAACCTCAGAAATTCTGTGATTCTGTAATTACACTTTGTCCTGTGAAACAAGTGCTGTCTTTCCCTATAGAACACATAAAAACATTCTGCCTCACATGAAGATGCCAGTTACTAAATCCACCATTACAGAACTTTATATAATATACTTTGACTTTTTTCTTACTGTCTACAGTAAAAATGGCAAGTGAAGGATCACACCTCTTGCAAGATGCTTAAAACAAACAGCATCAAGGTGAAAAACTTTAAATCTATTAGATGTGGGAAGAAGTCTGTAAGAAATAAATGAGTAAGCAAAATATGGATGCTAAAATAAAATGAAATAAAGTATAACGTGTTTTTATAACTTTCTATTTACTTTTAAATATAAATGATATAGACATTTAAATTACGTATACACATAATTTACAGGGTTTAAAAAATTTCACTGAAATTTAGATTCTTATAAATAGATATTTAAAGCCTGAAGTTAGACTTCTAAATGCCCTACATGTTTATTTAAGTACTGTCTTCAAACATATTCTTGAAACATCTTTAAACAGTGTAAATTGCTGTAGAGAATGAGCAGACAGAATATCAACAGTATTTGTAAACAACTTTTTTTTTTCTTTTTTACACTCTGAGTACTCAGTTTAGTCTCTGTGACGAACATCAATTTCAGGAAAATTGAATTAATTGTTCTAAATTTTGAACATATAATTGAATTTTATTTCTCCATTGATTATAACCATAAACTCGATACTTCAAACTCAATTCAGTTACTAATACCAAGGTTTCCGGTACAATTTGGAGACATTTAAAGTTTCTGAAGCATTGCCTCAGGGCTGGAAAATACGATTCATTACTAGTATGCAGTGCTGTTTCAGGTTGCAGAATTTCCCACCTGGGATTCAGTTCCTACCACAAAAATAAAGTGATTCTCTATAGATTCAGTGTCATGTCTGAACCATAAGACATTTTTGCAGCCATGTATAAATATTTGCATGCTACCCCACATAAACTACTGTTGATTTGGTCAGTATTTCTTCTACTTATTGAAAGTATGTCTAAACTGCGTCTACATATGTGTAACCTAAAGTGATTTTAAATTTCATATCCTATGTTGCCATTTCATAGGACAAAATGAATTCTGGAATGTATGCCTGAGGACTTAACTGCATTACTGTATAAGTTCTTTCTGGATTAACTTTTTTGCCTATGGGAGCTCTAATTAAAATGAATGAAAGCAGACACTTGCAATTACCATTGCAGAATAAGGGCTTCAGTTTCAGATCTAACAACTTGGTGCTTACTTTTCCCCAGCTGAGTCTTCCTGTTGATAATAATTGGATGATATTTCCTTGAAGAGCAAAGGTATAAATTACCAACTGTATTGCATGCTGACAGAAGAAGTTGTTTAATGCGAATGGAAACTACAAGATTCTCTTCATATAACCTAGCAAAAAAGGACTACATGTAAACTCTGAACTTGTTAATATCCAGAAAGAATATCTACAGGAGGTGACTTAATTCTATTAATAAAGTTAATTCATTTTAATATGAAAATTTAGTGAGTTTTCTCACAAGAAATTACAAAAATACTGTTTTAAACATACTGAGATTCCTAGAATTCTCAACAGTTATTGTGTAGATTGTTCTCATAATACCTCTCAAAACCCCATTCCCTTTCAGCTGAGTTCTTGCTCTTTTGAACAGACCGGATGTCAGTCATCAAGAAAAATATTCTCTCAGAGGCACAAGGGTGTCTGAGAGTGCCAGCATAAATTGAATGTGTAGGCTGAAATTCAAAGAAGGGGTCTTATGTGCTAAAAAATTATGGAAAATCTTTACCAACTGTCATAGACTGATCCCTTTTCCTTTCAAGGCTCTCATTGACAGAAAAGTAGTGTGTAGAAAAACACAAGAGTATTCTTCAAGCATCATTTAGCTGGCAGTTCATTCTAGCCACATTCTAAAATATCAAAAAACTCCATATTGATTTAAGATCCAGTTGCTGAGAATGGTTAAATTCAAAGACATGTTAGACTTGAAGATAGAAAGCCTTTATCTTGCAATCAAAGCGCTTCCTACAACCATTTGAGACATCAAGTATCTAAAATAGTTTCCATGATAAAATTGGTTGATGTATTGGCTTGACATGAAATATTGTCTTCATCAAGTTTGTCCCAATTGTCTGAACACTTCTGAAACTTAGTTAAAATTATTGGGAGGGTTTGTGGTTTGTTTATTTTCTTTTATAAACAACTGGACTGCCTCTGTAAATGTCTGAGAATTATTCAGTGTATTTACAAAAGTGATCTGAAAAAATTCATTATGTAATTTCTGTTAGCTGCTATTATAGCTAAGCAAAAACCTCTAGGCAATAGAGATAAGACAATAAGAACTTGAGGAGAAGACTTAATAGGAGAGAAGCAGTCTTAAACAATTCAGTATCCATCTAGATAATTTTATTCAGCATTTCATCATGCAACATGAACAACTTTTCAGACACCAGTGTAGTAATTTCCCTTCATGATATTTTAAGAAGATAAGGGAATGCTGTTTTCCCCATTTTGCAAATAGAGAATTTAAGCGCAAATTAACTAAATCTTAGTGCAAGGAGAGTCTTGATTACTAAAATGGGTATTGAGTGTGTAAATTTTAGCTAGGCCACAATTATAAACTTGAAATAAAATGCTTAGTCATTACTGAATCTTGGAAGTATTTAAAATGTATGGGTGGAATGGAATGGTTTTATTTTTGAGATGCTTCTCTGGACCTGCTTTGAGAGTTCCATATCTTGTACTGGGGACTCCAGAGCTGAACCCAGCATCCAGGAGGGGTCTCACAAGTACAGAGTAGAGGGGGAGAATCACTTCCCTCAGTCTGCTGACCATGGTTTTTTTTGATGAAGCCCAGGATGTGATGAGCTTACTGGGCTGCAAGCACATATTGCCGTCTTGTGACTACATTTTTGTTCATCAGTATTCTCAAGTCCCTCTCTCTAATACTCTGAATCCAATCATCCCTCAGTCTCTGCTGTTACTGGAGTTTTTCTCATTCCAGGTGCAGGACCTTGCACTCAGCCTTGTTGAATGTTATGATTTTCACTTGGGGCCATTCCTGAAGCCTGTCAAGTATGTTCTGGATGGCATCCCTTCCCTCTGGTGTACCACCTACACCACTCATTTTGGTGCCATCTGCAGACTTGCTGAGGATGAACCAAATCCCTTCTATTGTCATTGATGAAGATATTAAATAATATTGGTCCTTGAAGGAAATCTTGAGGGACACCACTCATTAATGGTTTCAACTTGGATACTGAGCCATGACTACAACTTTTTAGACATGAACATTCCTTATTCATTCAAAAGTCCACCTATCAAACTCAGATATCTTATTCAGATGCCAGCATGCTGTGTGGGACTGTGTCAAAAGCCTTGCATAAGTCCATGTAGATGACATCTGTAGCCCTTCCCTTGCCCAGTGATGCAGTCAGTACATTGTAGAAGGTCACAAAGTTAGTCAAGTACAATTTGGGCTTCGTGAAGCCAGATTCTATGGTTCCAAATAGTCTCACACTAAACTATTAGCTTTATATATAAGGTGTGCTTTTCCACTGTCCACAAACAAGATTTTGAGTGCAGTTTTGCGGTAACTTGGAAACTATTTACTTTTTCTCTTCTGAGCAGTGTCAATGTGGCCCTATAAAAATTCTTTCAAAGATCCATAAGGCAATGACAGCCTGCAGATAATACAGATAAGATCATCTGGCTGGACGTTACAAAGAAGAAACACATAGGTTTATTTCACAAGCACCAAATGTTCAAATCAATGTTGGACATGTAAGGATCAGAAAGCCAAAGCATAAGACACAGTGGACTGGAAGTATGTGCCTCCTCCAAGTAGAAGATGACTTTTTTTTCTTTTTTGAAATGGAAGAATATTAAAAAAAAAAGAGAGAGAGAAAGAGAAAACAGCTGAAATAGCAGAAAATCTGCTTCAAGCAAAATTAGTAAAACAGGAAATCAAACTTCTATTCTGAATAAAATTAATTCAGCTTTGTGCTGCTGTTGTTGCTGCTGTTGCTGTTGCTGTTTCTGTTGTTCTGGGCCCAATCTGTGCCCAGCCATTAAAAAATGCTCAGTTCAAGACAGGCATTTTTCTGCATTCCCAAATATGTATGAAAGTTTTAGCCATATATAGAGGGAAAATGAAAACCCACAGGCAAAAAAACAAACAAACAAACAAACAAACCCCAAACCACTCTATCACCTGTTTCTGGAAGAAAAATTGGTTGCATGAATTTCTGTGGCAAAGTGAGGGGAAACTATACATTAATTATTGATTTGAAGGATGAATGAACTAACAAAAAATTTGAAAATGTATTTTCCTTTCTTTAGCTATACTATTGCATTTTTCTGTTTTCAACAGGTCAGATGCTTGAGCAGTACCCATATTTTCATAAATATACAGACTATGATTACATTCATAAAATAGGATTTTTTAAAATTCCCTCATTTTGAAGGTACTTAATTTTTCTACAGCCAAGAAAAGAGAAAGCTCAACAAACATATCTCTTAGGAAATTGCAAAAGTTTATGACCAAATTAATTTCTTAGTATTTAATCTCATTGTTCAAAATGACCCTATGCCAATCCAGTAATAAATAAATGTGAACTAATTGAGTAAAAATAAGTTAATTATGTATTATTAGATTTAATCATAATTAAATAATATAATTTTAGATTCTTGTCAACTTAGCACTGTGTTTGTTATAAACACACTGAACTAATTTCCTGACCCACTTAAAGTTGTGCAGCAACCCTAAAAATTGTAACAAAGGTCTTCACATGGAAGTGTTTGCTATGCTAACTGGTTACTGAAAGTGAGAAGAATTTTAGTTTAAAAGCAGCAGTGATTAATTAATTTTGATGTTTACAATTTTTGTGCTTATTTTCCTTAATTGTGCTTCAGTGGAAAAATACAAAGGAATTGTCATTAAAAGACAGTGGAAACTTCCCCATCTATAATGTCTTAGCTTGATTATTCTTTATTTAAAAATGAGTCAAAGTAAATTATACAAATTTTGGAATTTAGAAGGTTAAAACCTCTTGTTCATAAATTCCTTTTCCACATAACCTATTGATATATGCTTTATATTGCTGTGCACTCTTGCATATTTATGGTATTTATATAGCAAATTTATATAGCAGGATATTTACAGTTCACATTTAAGACTTTGCCAATTAATAATGTAAGTATCAGACTAAATCAAAAGGTTAAGTCATGCAAAATATGTTTTCTACTTACTATACTACAATTGTCACAAAGTAACATCTCAAGTTAGAGAGAAGTGTTGCTTAATGGTCAAGAACCTGTCCAGATTGCCAGGATTACTCCATAAAGACCTTCTGAAGGATGTTAATTTTCCTTGCTTACATAAAGACTACAGATGTTTATCTTAATGGCCAGGGGATTCAGATTTGTGCCTGGCTTAGACATCTTCTGTAGTCACACTGAGCAATGCTGTCATATAAGCCATGAGTTAAACCTGGTCATGCAAGAGTTTCCACCTAGTTCCACCAATTCATAATCACCAACCTTTGCAGTGTGTGACAAATATCGCTTAAATACTTTGGTTCAGTACTAGTATTCTAGTACTTTGGCTCAGGAGTGCACTTCTGAAGCAAATCTTGCAGTAGTTCCCACTATCCATGTGTTTATACACCTTGTGGGGTGGTCTTGGGTGGTTGAACTGGATTGTTTCCTAAAGTGTAAAGTAGTTCCAGGTACTAACAAGCAGTCAGCTCAGGAAACCATTCTGGAGTCAGTTAGAATAAGCCTCCTTGAAAAACATACACTGTCCACATCAGGTCCTCATCACTACCTCTTTCACCATAATGATCTTAAATTCGCTGAATTATTTACTGATATTGACATGACTACACTAGTGCAGTTTTTGTTGTTCTAAGGTTAGATAAATTTTGCCTATGTTAATTACTGTGTTTCTGATATTAATGTAGTTGCCTAAAAATTTAAAGACAAATAAAATTTCCATTCTTTTTGACTTCCATTATGGCTTTCCAGATAATGGGTTTGAGTAATGTGTCAGCACAGAATTACTCTCAGTGGCATTGTAAATGCTCGTGACTATCCCACTCAAGTTGAAGGGGAGGCAGAAGGTCCTCTTCATTGTGCTAGAGAAAGGATCTGAGGCTCTGCGGTGTGGAGATGAAAGTTCTCTAGGCAAACAAAGGCCTGGAAAAATAGGAAATAAGGGAGCAAATTCTGACTGAAAATTTTACAGTTGGAATGATATCTGGATATCAGACAACCTCTCCACCTTTTCAAAAGTTTGGCAGTAAGTTTTTATCCACCAACTTTTGCAACCATGTTACAGAAAGAACACTAAGTAAATTGAGCACAAAAGAAAATAAATGCATATCTAAAGTAAGATTACATGCCAGTAGTCCTACTCCTGTCTTCCCTACTCCTGGAAAACAGTTCTTCCCCATTCTTTGTGTGATTTAATGGAACTGTATAGATCCACTTCTTCCATATTGATTCACATGTCATTAATGCATGAATTTTGTTTTCATGTGCTTTCAGCTTTGTTTCAGCTACATTTTTTCCTCTTCTCAAGCTACTTTTCTTGGTAGGAATTTTGTGCATTATGTGCCAGTACAAAGCAAAGCACCATAATAGACTAATACTGTTATTAACCTTGAGGCACTGTAGGCCAATTAAAATATTTTAAATGTTATGATCAGACCACCTTATTTGGAACTTGAGAATAGATGGTCAGCACGGTTGTGTGGCCACAAGCATGAGGTAACTTGTACACAATGTCAATAAAAACTCAAAAACCTTTCTGTGTTTACCCTATGGCAAGGTGAATGTGAAAACCATTGTGCTTAATTCTTGCTGACAAATACTTTCACAGGTATTGGCAAACAGTCAGCTACAGTTGAATAGAACAAAGCAGCAGCTTGCAAATCTCAGCTAAGAGCCAATAACTTTTAGTCTTCTTTCTCCTCTGCAGCTCACTAAGGGATTGTATCAAAAAGTCAGACACATATTTCAGATACCCAAAAGAGATGTTCTTGCCTTTGTCTGTAGATGCTCATGGAAGAACATCAGTTATTCCCCAGACACAGAGTGATTATGTGATCTGTTCACTGAAGAGTCTGGGAAATCCAGGTGGGATCCTGCTCTGAAAGTTTTATACTCTGCATGATGATAATAAACTTGTTTTGGGGCCATTGACTTTTCTTCTGACGGTCAGAGATTGTCCTTCTTTCACCCTGGTTATCTCTCATGCCAAAAAACCTCTCAGCAGAGATGTAATACACCAAATACAATAAGTGCATCCCTTGCATAAGCTCCGTACCACTTCTCTGAGCAAAATCCAACTGTGGGTACTCATGTAAAGAGCAAGTTTTAGAATTGACCCTTAATGATTTTGTGGAAGACAGCCAGATAGCAGAAACCATGCTTGAAACTTCATAAAACAATGAGAAACAAAGCCTTCCTTTAATTGCAGGTCAAGTGTGATGCACTGTTTAAGATGTGAGTCTACATATGTTTATTGCTTTGTAAGCATGGAATTCTAGCATAATTCTCTACTGAAAGGGACTAAAATCAAAATTATCTTAATGTTTGAAAATTACAGTGATTAATAACTCTTGTCTAAAGACTCTAAGAATTGAATTTTTATTCTTTTTTTCAGAAGAAAAGGGAAATTATTCATTGCCATAGATTCCTGTATATTAAAGAAATGGGATTCTATTTGGAAAATATCATGAAACTGCTTGTGGTACAAGTCCTTTCTCTAACTAACGGCTCTTGATTGTGCCATTTAGAATGTATCTCCTTGTTACTCTGGTGAGAAACACAGGATGTAGATTCTAACCAAGAAATCATAGTTAGGGTGTTTTTTTTCCCAGCAATGTTACCTATTCAGTTGGTGTTTATATTGGGATTGAAGTTGTCTCATCTGTAGAGATGGGCTTGTTTTCTTCATAGAAATTATTAAAGGACATAATTTTATATTGTTATATGAAGACATAACACCTGGATCTCAAATATGAACAAGTGCTCCTAAAGTTCTTTCTCATATAGAGAAGATTTCAAATTCTGTGCAACTATTTTTTATTTTCTGTTGTTAAGAAATAAAATAAGATAATTTAAACACCTGGAGCTTTTAGTAGCCTTTCAACAAATTTATAGTCATGGACTGTGTAACTCAGAAGGCGTCCTTCAAATGTTCTTAGCTTTGAAAGGGCTATCATATATATTAAAACAAATTAAACACTTGATAGTCGCTGTTGATGTTTTCTGAAAAGCAGGTATCAAAAGGAAGGACCAAAATCTTGAATCTAGTCTTTCCTGCAAACCACTTATCAAACTTTTCCGGCTTTCACAAATTCACCCTGACACATTGTTTCCTGTATTTTTTCAAAAGGCCTCAAGTTGTGTTCAGCTGATATGTCTGAATTCCAGGAATGTATCTTTATTCAGGTGCTGTGTTATCTCTCCATAGTCAGCTGTGCTCTGTTTACCAACAAACGATAAGCATTGTATCAGCAGATAAATTCTAGGTATTCTTTAGATATACGGGCAATAGCAAGTTTCTCACACAGGACTTGATTTCACTTAAACACACACATACAGGGTTTATTTACTGACTTGAAATAGAGGAAAACTGAATAAATATCCACTTACATTTGGCCTTCTTTTTTTAAATTTGATAGTTAACAGTTTTAGCTTTCAGCACATAGAAAGTCCATGAAGATTAAAATAGGAAGGGGAGGCCAGGTGAGAAAAAGTCCTTCTAAGAATAAGATTGCAAAAATAAAAAAAAAAAAAACCCAAAAACACACCCAATACAACACAAAACTAAAATAAAATTTCCGTAAGAACACTGAGAACACTGATTTTACAAGAATTATTCCAATGTTTCTCAATTTCCTTAATTTTTTTTTTCCCATCCCAGATATCTTATTGCCCTTTCAGTAATATCTTAAGATGCAGTGATCCGTTTCAATCACTTTTATTCTGTATAACATTCATTCCTGAGAGGTATGTGACTTCAAATGAGGTGAATTTTAAAAGCTTCCAGAAAGGCAGCAAAAGCTAGTGGAGATAAAAGTCTCTCTTTCATTTCTCTTTTCCAAGGTCAGTATTGGGCTTTGCTTAGGTTCTCCTCTAACTGGAAAGAGTGACTTGAGATTCCTCATAGTCTTAAGTAAGATCTCTGTGATCAGTTAATTGGAATTCACCTGTCTCCTGTAGTTTCACTAAGCATTAAAGCTGGACTGGCAGGCAGAAATAGATCCAGAGGAATATTTACAGCTGTTGATAAATAAGGAAAACGTAGCAACTTTTTGATTTATAATATTTTTGTTAGAATTGAAGTAATGGTTTTTTTTTAACAGATTTGATGCTCTGGAAAACAGGATTAAGAAGGGGAATGGCATAAGAAGAACAGAATTTCTTTGTTTCTGTATTTAGATGTCAATATATAATTATGTGCCAGTCAGTTTAGAACACCACAAATTGCTGTCCCAAAGCCTTTTGGATATTCACTGAACAAACTCTAATTCATAAATTTTCTGATTGGGCTAATTCATAATTATTTTCTTAATTCAATCATAAGCTTTGCCTTTGTGATCAAACTACTTTGTCATGTTGGTTTATTTCAACTGTTTGTTAGCCATGTGACGATATGGGATCTAATACCTATCGTTTCTTTCTGTGTAAACTCAAGAAACTGGTACTGGACATTTCCCAATATCTGTACGTGGTTGCTACAGAGGGTGTGGGGTGAGCAGCCGGCAGGGGTCAGCGTGAGACCGCGCTGGCTCCTCCGCAGTCCCTTTGAAGCGTCCCTGGAATTCAAACAGCCTCCTTCGACTGCACGAAACACATACAACTCACCCTCTGGTAAAACCCTGGAAGCAGTTTTCTGGTTTGGTCCAGCTTATTTTATTTTTGTTCTCTACAAAAGCACAAAAATAGATCACCTATGAAGAATACTCAAATTTAACTTGGAGAAAACCCTGCAGTAAACTTTTCCTAATTCAGACTGGTAAATCCCATCAAAGTTGCGAAACTTATTTCCAGTTGCCAAGTATGTTCACCTTTCCTCACAAGCCTTAAAGTGACTCATGAACCATAGGAGTAGCCTAAAATCCTCTACATAAACTCACAACTGTGCCAGTGGAATATTAAAACATGATAAGCAATATTATCACAAATACATCAAACATTCCAGTTACAGAATAAAAGAAAACTATTAATCAAAACTTATTTCCACTATATTAAAAACAAAGGGGCAAAAAAAGAGGTTTTTCATTACTTTTTACAAAATGGTTCTAAAGTAAGCACTATAAAGAAGTACCTAATCAAGACAAGGATGTAATCAGACTAGTAACTTTTTCAAAGAGGGATTGAACTAGGAAATGTAATGATAAAGTCCAAATAGAATGCTTTAAAGGTAATTGCTGTCTCCTCACATATATACAGAAAGGTCTTTGTAACTAGACACAGAAGATTTGATTTCCTTTATCCTATGTTATCTAAATAAGCAGATCTGCTGAAGACACTGAGGAAAGGACTCTAAAGCTCAGTGCTAAAATGCATAAAGCAGGTTTGAAGAGCAAATGTTTTTCACTGGAAGAAATGTGTCAAAGACAGAATTAAGTTCGCTGTCCATTTGAAATGTGCTTTGTTTGTCCTCCATTCTGGAACTTACTTGAAGAAAAAGGGAGAATCGAGAATCGCCTTTAAAAATGAAACCAAATGAATGTTATTTTCTTTGCAATTGTTTTTCTAACCAAAACCGAAGTTTATCTATGAGAAGAAAAAAAACCACAAACCAACAACTAAAAAGGTAGATGGATTTGACCAAAAAATGTTGCTGACGACAAGAACAGATATTTAGTGTTGGTGGTTTCTGAACCTTTTAACTTGTACATATTCCTGGAGTTAAATCCTGGAGGCACACAGAAAAATATCCTTGAAGCATCTACAAGCCCACCATTTTTTAAATCTCAAACTTTATTATTCTCTGATTATTTTTTCATGACTTTTCCAAAGAAAT
The DNA here is from genome assembly GCA_026261815.1 of Monarcha castaneiventris obscurior. Taxonomy (NCBI): domain Eukaryota; kingdom Metazoa; phylum Chordata; class Aves; order Passeriformes; family Monarchidae; genus Monarcha; species Monarcha castaneiventris. The sequence continues at coordinate 5,762,232 of JAMPIT010000510.1, read as the reverse complement.
GTCCATGTCATGTTCTTTAAATTTTATGCAGTTTTTTTGTTTTGTTTAGATCATTAAGGATCCATTTAGATTGCTGAAAGGAGATGAGGGAATAGGAGGAATAAGTGGGAGAAGTTGTTTTTTTTTTTAAATAATGTCTTATTGAAGGAATTTATATAGCCTAAGAATATACATTTACACTTTTTAATTAAATAATCCCTATTTCCCCTTTGAAATGATAGACATTCATGGAAACACAATTTCTGAACAGGTCTGTTTGTTTCTAGATTTTTTTTAATGTTTTCTGTTTTTGTTTGTGTTTCCAATGTGATAAAATGTAGGAAATCATTCCACCTATATTCTGTGACAGCATAGCATGAGAAAATGAATTCTGGAAAATTCATTATGGAAAAATCTCCTTCCATTACTAAGTGACTTCTATTTGAAACTGTTACAGAAAATTATTTAAATTCCAGAGGATTTGCTTCAGGATCATCTATGAGGCATAAATGAATAAATAACTGTAATACAAACCTTTTGAATTCTTTCAGTAAAGGGCAATTACAGGTAAAGATTAGCAACCTCCTTTTGACAGAATCCCTAAAGAAGCTTATAAAGTTTTAGGGCATGGCAACATTATTTTTCTCATATGTTATGATAAAGAATGACAGAAATACTTTAACAGACCAAAGTGTGTTGAGTGGAAGAGTATATTCATATATCTCAAGAGACAGAGATTTATAATGTTATTTAATCATTCTAATTCTGACTGTTTCAAAATATTGCCAGACCAGATGTGAAAGGGAATTTGGGTGGTTGTGGGTTGCTTCTGTTGCTGTTTCCATTTTTCCTTTTTATGGGCTGATGCCAACATGGAAGCTCTAAATTTGGAAGCTTTAATAGGAATGTATATGACAGTACTTTGGTTAGCCAATCATACCAGTAAGTATCATAAGTAGGAGAGAGTAGGATTATGTCACAGCTGGAGATATAATTACTGTATAAATTACTCTTTAATAGCTTCTGTGCTATGTATTAGGGAACATGTCTCTCAGTTTTACCAATTAACCTACTGAAAATACCTCCCAGTAAATTCAGCTGTGTAACTGAAGAGGCAAAATATTGCTCATGTTATTTTTACATTGTTCTATCCAAACACATAGTTTTCATTAATTAAGTTCTATAAATTTTTAGTTGAACAAAAAATTGAATCTCACATGAGTATAAAATTTTCTGACACACAAAATGAGAACATATTGTATTCCCTTGACCTTCTACCTTTCAAAATTTTTCAGCATGAAAAGAAAAGCTTATCTACCCCAAAATTCTCCTGGCTAACAGCTATAGAGTCACCTTATTCAATGTTTAGGTCAGATTCTGTAAGCATTAGTGTCTTAAAAGTGTTGGGCTGGATTTCAAGTCAGATGAAACCAAATGTCATTCCTGGCAAAGCATTAAATGTAGCACATCCTTTTTTTATTTTTTTTTCTTTTATTTGACAAAGAAATTAAACAGTGCCCTTCTGTCCTTTCCTGGTTTCTATTTTTCTTCCCCACTGTCTTTGATGAAATCCTGGTTTTAGTTTCTGTTGAAACCTTAATCCTGTAAGCCATTCAGTCTATTCATGAGACAGTAAATGTCCTCGAGCAATTGTTTAACTTAATTTAAATCATTATGAGCTTAAAATTTAAGTACTTGTATACATGTTTTCTTGGTCTAATACTTAGTCCTTCAAAGGATCAACAAGATTTTGGTGCCACTAGAGAGCTCTTATTCAGGAGTGGGACTTATCTTACTTTAAAGAAGACATCTAAAATAGATCCCACGAACTTTGACATGAAGCTAGGTATTTCCTCCTCTGATCATAAAGCTGGCTGGAGATGACTAGCTTGCACATCTCAAGACTCAGTTCAGATCCCCAAATACAGATGTCTAATGCAATTTGGGGTGCCAAAAAGATACTCTAGTTGGCCTCCAGATGCTACTCCAGAACCACACATGGCTTCCACAGATCCTCAGGTATATATATGTCAACATTGGGGTCATCCCCGTCATTTCTAAATAGCTGTTTGTGGACAATTGAACTGGGCTTCTTCTCATGAAGAAAGTTCTCTGACTGCACTGCACAGAGACTTTTAGTTTGAGGAGAGAGTCAACCGGCAAGTTTTAGATGCCTCTTTAGGATTACATTTTGAAATAGGTTTAGATAGCTGAGATAGGAACATCCCAGTGTTATATTTTTTATTGCTTATAGAAGAAGAATCGATGGTTTCTGATGTAACCAACTACCTTATAGGCATCTAATTTGGCATTGAGTTGCTTAGACATGGATATCTAGTGCTACCTCAGATGCTCTAGAGAATTTTAGTCGACCTACACCTGCCTCTCCAGAGGTATAGTCACCCATAGATCCTAGGTCACATGTGCTAGTCCCTCACAGATATCTCAGACTCCCTCCAAAGTAACCTCAAATGACAAACATCTATATTTCAGTAACCACATTCCCTTCCAAAAGGCAGGTGTGCAGGAGTCTATCACATTGCCAAAAAAAGGACAACAGCTTTCATGGTTTTTTTCTTTCTTTCTTTTCCTTCCTTCCTTCCTTCCTTCCTTCCTTCCTTCCTTCCTTCCTTCCTTCCTTCCTTCCTTCCTTCCTTCCTTCCTTCCTTCCTTCCTTCCTTCCTTCCTTTTCTCCTGGAGTAATTTGGAGTAAATTCTGGTATATCTAGGATCAAAGGTCTAGAGAAAATATAAATATGTATTCCAGAATAAAAATAATAAAGGAGAAAAAAAAAAAATACCAAAGCATTACAGAACCTCACAGACCACTAGAAGGGAAACTCTGTACTTAAATGGGATAAAAGAATGAGTCTCAGCCTAACAACATTTCACTATCTGTATACATGATGGTATCAGAGTAGAAACCCAGAAAAGCTATGTTGGGGTAAGCAAATAGGTCTTGTTATTTCCAGGAACCGGTGAGCTGGATGGATTCTCTGAAGTAGAAGGAATTGCAGGCTGGGAACACTGAAGAAATAATATGGAGAAATACCAAAGGCTGAAGAGAAAGCTCAAGCTTAATTTATTCTTTATTGCTGTGCACCTTGAGCACCAAGTGAAGTTCTAGGGAAGAGAGGTTTCGAGATTCATGTGCAGACAAATTAGATTACACGCAACTTTCAGCTTGCCACTGTCTACTAGAATAAGAATAATAAAATTAAATCATTTGGCATTAAATGTTTTGTTTGCAGCCTACAATCAAAGTTTGTCGAGCTCTCTCCTATAATGTCAATAATCTCAATTAATGACCATGCTGCATGAATCTTTAAAATCCTTTACCTTGATAATAAGTTGTTCAAAGATGTCTAGAATTTGCTTTAGAAGTTTCCCACACTTTCTTGAAATAGAAATAACTTGAATAGATAAAATCTAGATTACTAAATCATGTGATGTGTACCAAAATTAAATTTTCAACATATCCATCTTTTCATCAGCTCAAAATCAATAAACTGAAACAAAGTAAATAATAAATACATTTTCTTTTTTTTTTTTTTTTATTGGGGTGGGGGATATGTGGGGGATGAATAACATTTTTTTTTTTTCCATCCTTTCTAAGCTAGGAATGGATGGAATACTGCAATCTTTTTTATCACATATTGAAACTGTTGTCTGGAGTATTCAGTTGTAGACTGACACCAAAAGTATACTGTAACTTTAGCAGTCAGTGATAAAATCTGATCATAGTAATATAGGATGTTACTCATACATAGAGATAAGTGTTATGTTTTCTTCTTTTCTTCCCACCTTTTTCAGTAACATATTGAATGTCCTGTCAAAAAAGACATGTCTTTACTTATAAAATGTCAAGATTTTTGGTTTTTTTTTCTGAAAACATTAGTTTCATTACAAGGATTGTACACTGCGATATCAGACCAAGTAATGTTTTCTAAATTCAATTAATGCTTCTCTCTATGTAGAACTTACCCAGGAAACAGTATCTTGAAGAGCTGAAAAAATTATAAAATTAGATACAGTTGTGATATTAACACTGTTGTTAGCATTGGTCTCCTATTTTTATAAATCTGCTTAGAAATACTAAATACTTTAAAAGTATGGTGTGATAACACAAAATTTAAGTGTGGTCGGTTTTTTTGTTTGTTTTGCTTCCCTCCCTCCCCCTCAATGTTGGTAATTGAAGTGAGAAAAATTTTTGATTTTTGGGAAAGAATAACCAGCTTTGCTTTGGGAAAGGTTTTAAACTTCCTGAAAGCTCTTGTTTACTGCCTTTGATAAAGGTTTACATTACAGAAGGAAATTCATTGATGTAACTGCTGTGCAAGAATCCCTCGATAGGTGGAATCATAGACAGATACATAGATAGATAAATGGGCATGTACAGAAAAAAAATGTTTGCAGACATACATATGAATACTATATTTATATATATATTATACATTACACAGATGTATGGAGAGAGGGTGTCAAAAGGATGGAACCAGGCTCTTCTCTGTGTTGGACCAGAGGCAATGGGCAGAAACTGAAGCACAGGAAGTTCCACCTGAACATGAAGAACTTCTTTACTGTGCAGGTGACCACACACTGGAACAGATTGTCCAGAGAGGTTGTGGAGTCTCCCTCATTGGAGAATTCAAGAACTGTCTGGACACAGTCCTGTGCCATGTGCTCTAGGGCAGCCCTGCTTGAGCAGGGAGGTTGGATCAGATGACCCACTGTGATACTTTCCAAGGTGACCCATTCTGTGATTCTGTGATATATATATGGATCTCTACACAGAGAGATGATCTCCAAATATAAAATTACTTATACAAAAACACACAGTTTCTCTTGTACTGGCTTACGCTACTAGTGGATTTTAAACGTGTAAACAAGACAACAAAAATCTTTAGTGTAATTAATGAGATTAATGAAATGATCATTATGAATTAAGAAATGTCATGGAGAAAATTTAAATAAAGTATCTCCACCTGTCTGTGGAGTATCTGTGAAGATCAGTTTGGCTCAGCAGCAGACCATCTTATTTCAATACACTGATCTGGGTATTTTCTGCTCTCAGAGAATTCTTTCTTACAGAAAAAAATAGTGATTTGCTTTATGATCAACTTAGGTTTGTAGGATAATGTTTTTTCCTCCTTCTCCTTGTACTAATTCAACATCATGCACAAGTTGCAAAGTCAGTTTTATGAACTGTCGTAATATTTCGTGATTATGCCTTTTGCTGTCCTTTCTCACTATAAATGGTTTTACTTATAATCACAATTAACACAAGTGTTTGTATAGTAATTTGATTCTTGCCTGTGACAAGACTAGAAGTGTGAGAAAGAATTACAAACACTCCTGATACAGCTACATATTCATGTAACAGTTTAAGCTTAAACAATGGACCAAATCATAATTTATAACTACATTTGAAAACTGTGATTTTGTGTGAGAACTCAACTGCCACCAAAACTAAAACAAATGCTGATTCTATTAACCTAAGGTAATGGACAATATTACATTAACATGTTTTAAAGTGCATCCATTCACTCTCCAAAAAATGCACAAAAAATCTAAATAAAAGACTTTTTTCTTCTTATAAAACATAAAATTTCAAATATGATTACACTTTTTCAAATTTTTCAACCTTTTACTAATATTATCATAGGCCTATGAGGGTATTTTATTCTTTGCATGAATAGCAGTAATATGGTAATGTCCTTTCTTAGACCAAATATGTCAGGTTTTTTATAACAATTAGATTTCACATCACTGGAAATGGAAGAATAGAAGGGTCAGCAAATTTTGGCCTACCTTTCTGCGAGTCTAACTACTTTATGTTGACTTGAGCAAGCTTTGAGTCTGTCTCTTGGAACTTTACTATAGGATTTTCACTCATGTATTAATAGATTTCTTTTAAGTCAGTATTTAACTTCCTGTAATATTCACAGTCTTTCCTAGGTGACTAGGAAGTTCCTGTAACTTTAAGGGTTTCAGAAATGTTAATAATCTTAAGTTTAGATCACAGAAATAAATTCCTCAAAATCAAGTTGGTGACTTAGGCAGATGTGAGATTTCATTGCAAACCTTTTCAAATATTTTCAATTGTTTGTTGTTTGTTTGTTTGTTTCTCATAAACGGTGATCAAAATTTTGATTTTTTTGTTCAGATTTAACAAACCATAGATGCAGGTTGCTTTGTAGTAGAGTGGGCAAACTTTAGTAACTATAAATCCACTTCTGAAGATAATTATGTGCCATTTTCTTCCAAAAAACACCAACAGAATTTGTCCACCTCACAAAAGGAAAGGTCAGCTCAAAAATTTTCAGACTTCCTTTGCAGAAACTTAAACCACTCAGCTTGCTTTTTTCTTCAAGGAAGGACAGGATAATATTTCTGGAATCACATGAATTGCTTGGTTTACTAAATTCCTGTATCATATAGGTGATTTTTCTTTTCTTGGAATAACAGTCACCAGCTTCCGAGTAATTTATATCTATTTGAACATTTTTAATTAAGCTCGTAGTGTTCACTAACAGACAGGAAATGTGAGCTCTAGTAATGGAATACATTGAGATCACTGTATCCCATTTTTACCCTCCCTGGCAGTAAAAATGGCTCTAGGTAGTAAATTATGTATTTGTATTTTGTAAAATAACAGCTGGTGCAAATATGAACGAGAAATCTTGGTTGCTTTGTAGTTTGTTGCACTGCAGAACACTTAGAAGATTACATCAGATTTGTTGGGTTTGTTTTCCCCAAAGGGTTTCCAGCAACAGAATTGTAACTTTGTCCTTGCCAAGAAAAGTCAAACGGAATATTAAAAAGGCAGCAGAGCATATACCTGAACAACTGCAAATGAGAGAGACAGAATGGAAACTCACCTTGCAAGTGCTAAAGATTTAGCAGCCTTCCTAGACCTAAGGAAGACTATGAGGTAGGTAAAAGTCAACACACTCTCCTTCGCTACTCACCTCCCTGAGGGAAGAAATCAACCCCAACAATTCATCACAGCAAGTGCTCAGAGGTAAGTAACTGTTGGAAAAGTAGTAATCTTTTTTCAACATTCATCTACAAAGTCTTTTGTAGTTAAGATGCTTTACAAGTCTTTATGTATCCCTCTGCTAATACTTACAGAGCATGAGTTCTGGTCCAGCTAAAAAGATATTTCCATACATAGGTAAACAGAGATATAATTATAGATATTCAACATGTTTAATTTTTTGCATGAAGTATATTTCCAAAACTAATCCATATTCCTATGACTTTCTTCTGAAATTACAGAAGGATTTGAGGGCAATAGTGAGATCAGTTTGAGCTGTGCTCCTGCATATTTTAAATCCTGGTCCCAAGTGCAATAATTATACAGTTGGCAAATAACTTTACATTCGTATGTGAAGTGAGACATTGTTAAAGTCAAATAATTTTCTTCAACATTCTACAAATTGATTGCATGTAACACTTCCTTGAGATTTTTCCTTTTCCAAATTGTTGTGCTGCAATCCAAATAAGGTTTTCCTTCCCCAAAGATATAATTATCACTTTCCACGTGTCTGATCCAGCCGTTTCCCCGTTACTTCATTTGCTTTTTTCACTTTCTATTAACATCTCAGGGTTTTATTTCTAAGGCTAATAAACGTGAGTAGAAGCAGGAATCCAGATTTACAGAATAATTTGAGCACTAAAGTGGAAACTAAATGCCAAAACAGAAGTTAGTGTCAGTGTTGCAATCATAATCTTCTAAGGATATCAGTTAACAGATATGTAATTTATTTCACAAAGTCTTGGGCACACACAAAAATTTATAGGAGTTCTTTGCATTTTTTCCAGGAGTTACAAATTATATAAGCATACATCAAATATTCTAAGGAAAGGAAAAAAATACTGGGATTTATACTAGACAAAAGTGTTTCAAACACATGCAAATGTTTCAGAAAACTCAGCTGTTATCAAGATCAAAAAGATCATGAAGTTTATTTTGGCTTCTAGTGGCACAGGGGTTGCAAATACGGTGTCTGTAGTGATTCAACACCTACAATCTGAGGTACAGCAATAGCAAAGTAAAGCTACAAGGTGGGCAAAGTTACTACTGCTTCCAAACACAACAGCTTTGCCCAGAGTCACTTAATATTCTACAAATTGCGTTTTTAAGTCAAGAATGCTCCATTTCACCAATGCACACCTCAATATTAGCTTGGAATTGGAAACAGGAAATCATAATTAGCACAGAAGCCAAGCATGAGTCCATCACATATGTCCAGTGGATGTGTGGTTTATTGCATATAGATGGGAAGGTGAATGTGATTAATTAAATAGACTATGTACATCACTCAAATATACATAATGAATTTAATTTATGCATGTAAATAAGAGGTTTTCTGTGACTGATATGTACACAGACTTAAAAAGTAACACAATTTTGAAATTGCTACAATTTTCTGCTCAAATGAGTGCATACAAGCATGGTTTAATTTCTAACTCTTGGAATTTTATAAATGCCTTTAAAAACTCTTTTAAAACAATATGTTACCTTTGGGAAATATTTAAGGCTTAATAACACTGTATTCAGCAAAATGCATGTTGCTATTTTAGGTCTCCTAATCCCCTCCTTGTTGTTATAGTCTCAAATTTCTTTGCATAACATGTGTGCTTTAGCCATTAAAACAGATGAATATTGAAAAGATCAGTTTAGCCTTGCATATTATTGACTTTACTCATGTAAAATGAGCATGATATTGTTCTGTCATAGTAGAAGTTTTGTGCAGTGATGGGAACAGAAAATACCAAAACACAGTATTTATTTTTAAATCTGAGGAGAACTCTAAATTGCTCAGATTACAGTTGTGTAAACAGATTAATTCCCACTCATTGATAATAATGACACAATATAAATGTGATACTGAACAAAAATAAACATTGAAAGAATCTCCTTTTTAGTCACAATCAGTAGAAACTAGTTTTATCATCTTATTTTGAGTCTTACTCCATCTAACCATAATTTCTATTCAAACTGTTACCCTGATTTAAATCTTTTGTTTTTAACAAATCTGTAAATCATCTAATAAGAATTAGGATTATAGAAAATATCACTTTTTGGTTATTAGACTGAGGTAAAAAAAATTATTTAATAAGGGGAAAAGGCAAAATTTCCTTGTATTTCAGCATGAGCAGATTACACAAAAACCCTTTTTGTTTTCTAAGAGTTTTCATAGCTTTATCTTTAAAGCACAATGGGTTTTTTTTTCAGTGCCATGCAGACATATAATAAATCATGCCCATTTGTCTTGGTGTCAGCTGGTATACTAAATAATTAACACATTTGCCTTTCTTCCTTTGCATTCATAACACCTTCCTTATTATCTCAGCTACTCTTTCATTTGGTGTTCATCACTGAACCTGTAGTAGCAGGCTCCTCTTGAACTTTAAGGAGCCTTCTGTGGGTGGCAGCCTAGAGATGAACAGCCACACACATTTCAAGAGAAGTTATGCAGATTTCAGTGCATGATTAGTTTTTTAAACCCCATTGTAATTCTGGCAATGAGCCCTTTGAACACTCTGTTATACAAATATTATTTTACTTTCTGGAAACATAAAATTAATTTATACAATTTTTATGGTAATTTATTAATAAAACCATTGTATGTCATATGGCAGAATGTTAGACTATTGTGTGATTATAGGCATAATGTTTTCCTGAGAAAATAAAATCTGATTAACTGCATCATATAACAGTTAAAACAAAAAGCAAATGAAAAAAAACCTTTTACCTAAATTCATTTGTATTTTCAAACCCAGTTCTGTAATATTTTACATGCACTCATGTTATTCACCCTAGAAGAGGAAGACTATGCATAGCACCAATAAAGCCACAAATCAGTCCAAAAAAACTTATTTTGTGTATACCATATATCCACTGTGGATTATATACAACCAAAACACAAGTTATTTCAGTAACAATCACATGATCTTCTCTGTTTAATTTAATAAAAACATAAAGATTCAATCCTATTGAAATAATATGGCATTTTTCTGACATTCAAATCCGGCAAATTCATAGATGCAAGATGTGTGGTGGACCAGTCTGCCTTATGGAAAGGTCAGCTTAATACAAAAGACCAAAGAAAAATACAAAAGCTATGAGCCACGAAGCTGCCAAAATATTACATGTGCAGCATCTGACAAAACCTAACTAGATGTTTAAAGCTAGGCATAACTTTCCACTGAAATGATAATAATTTAAGCTGAACATTTTTTAAACAATGAAGAAACATGCATATTTTTTATACATCAATATCTTCATTTAGACTTTCTTTTTTGAATAAATTCCGTGGAATGCAGGCACTCTGGCTGCAAAATTTACCAAGCCATAAGTGACAGTAATGTTGTTAAGCAACAGAGAGAAAAATACTGTTCTCTTCAGAGGGGATAGTGGTGAGGATCTGAATGATATCCTACACCTTTCTGTGCTTAGGCTTGGCTGCTTTTGCTGCATGAACATATCTTAGCAACAGTTTACACTCAGCAGAATTTATAATTACTAAAACTGAGAAAGGCAATGAAGCATGCATTTTAATTGTGGAGAAATGTAACCCTTGAGAAAAATCATACATGAGAAAATGTAAGACAAATGGATTAATTTTAAAATGGGTAGTTGCATGTTTTGGTTGCACCCAGGAGACAGTGAACTTCCAAAACAGAGAAATGAAAATATGCATGAGGACAAAATCAAAACAATTGGTTAATACTAATTATTAATTGGTTAATACAGTAAATATATTTGAAAACATGGGATAAGGGAGTCTGAAAGTGAAATATAGTTTATATAAATTAGAGAATGCGAAGGAGGCAGGGTACCAATATGAATTCTAATGCTTTCTGTTGGGCATTAATTTTTCCATTTATTTATTTATTTATTTATTTATTTATTTGTTCATTCATTTTAACTGCCTTTCATCTCATTTTCAAGATTTAAAATTGAAGTCTAATAATTTATTTCATTATTTCACAGAGTGCTGTGGTGATTAATAACTTATCACCTTTAGAACTCTATGACATTTACAGCCTAGAAATATTGCACACTGTGCTGACTGTTGGTTGTGGCATTTACAGAGATATCATAAAAGACTTTTGGAACTTCTGCTTAATATTTATGCTGTGCATATACTTAGAACAGAGATAAGCTGTGCAAGAAACCCAACCATAATGACTTCTTAGCTTTGTAGATCAAAGACAAGAAGTAGATGAGAGTGCAAAAATAAATATCTAATGCGTATCTCTTTCTGCAACAGGAAGTTAAAATAAAATTTGGATTCTTGAATCCATGTACAGAAGGTCATGGTTGTAAGGCTGCTCATTTAACATATAGCTGCCTCTGAGAATAGGGCAACTGCTTTAAGGGTATCTTCTTTCAAGGTAAAGTGCAGAATTCCATTTACAGAGGACTGACTTAATTTGAGCAAGCACCCATTGACATGAACACACTATACAAGCAAACTCTGAAAACTGAAAACATTGCCTGTTTACTCAGTCTGTTAGTCAGGATAATATCATTTAAATATTGAACAAAATTAAAAGCTCAATTACAGACTTCAAGAGAAATAGAAATCCTGATAATGGTGACTAGTCAGAGGCAAATGTTACTTTTACTTTTGCAACTGTATTATATTTTAGAAAAGGAAAAAAAAAGAAAAATAAGACAATTCTAACAGAAAGAAAATAGCAATGTATATGGGCTTAATCTAGTCACCTCCACGAAAAGATCAAGAGGAAGAATATAGTTGTACTTCTGCCATATGACAGCAACTTTCACTGACTCTAGAACAGCCAAATGAGGTTAAGCTGTAGTGTGTTTTATCTGCATTACAATTAACCTCTCTGTTGTAGATGCAGAGCTTTGAGAGGCTTTTCCGATTCCTCTGCCAATAAAATCTGTGAAAGTAAGTAGGTAAGGTTATCACCAAAGCTATGTTATTGGCATAATTTTGTAATTAGAAAACTCTAGAATGAAAAACACCTAAGAAAAAAGAAGTGAAAATACCCACTCCTTCATTATCAGAATTCAGTCAAAAAAGGAACAGAAAAGATGGTAAACTATGACTTCTGTCTCTCTTGCTTTAAAAAGAAAAAAAAAAAAGACTATTCTCAGCAGGTTAACAAGCAACCTTTTTGGTGTTCTTTGCAGCTAAAAGCAGATTTACCTCTTGGCTTGCTGAATGCACTTTAACAGGGTTCTATTTGCACTTCAGGAGTAACTCCAGAAGCCCCAAAGGAAAAAAGACAAAGAACTTTTCTAGCAGTTTTCAAAAGCAACAGCAAGAATTGAGCTATATGTGAGGCTTGGGATACTGTTAAAAGGGGTGAAAAGGGAAATTGGGGAAGAGGGCAGTAACTGGAGAGCAGAAGGTTAGAGGCTGGCTGCTCATTTGGGGGATTTGTATTGAGAAAGAGATCAGGCTTGTTTAGCTGGTTGACTGATTTCTTCTGGGAGATGTGATTTTCTGCCTGTACTGGGTAGAAGGAAAGAGAAAATCAGGAATAATTATTTTTGGCAGTGTTAGGTAATTCCCAGTCCCAGCCATCTTAATTTGGTCACCAGCTGTTACTGCTGAAAAGTATTTTGTGTTACACAGTATTAATTGTCCATTTGTGTTCGTCTTCCTGATTGCTATTGCTTTCACTGTTGCATTTATTCTAAATTTCTTGGGGTTTTTAGAAATCCTGCTTTGCAAACTAGTGCTGCAGTTCTAGAATATTTACAGCCCTTAATTTATTGATATGTTTACTCACAGCTATAAATCTTTCTGAATATATTTTTTGTCTGTAAAAAAATTGGTCTTTTTCAGTTCATATAATTAATGTGTTGCATGTTGGGCATATTGCCTAAGTTCACCCTGCTGCTGAAAGCCAGCCTAAACTACCTGAATAGGGAAAGTCAGGAAGTCAGGTTAAAAAATTTATGGTGTTCCTAATAATGTGATCACACATTATCTGGGAAACTTGCAAGAAAACCCAGACCCATAAAATAGTCCAAATCTCCATTAAAAAAAGAAATTGTCCACTATTTTAAGACCTTTCATGTCCCAAAAATTCTGACAGCCCAGTGGCTAAGATCATGTGATGAAGTAAAAGAAAAACTAAGTCTCAGAGTCTACCAGACCAGGGCTAAACTATTCTCTTTACTCTATTTTAAGTACATATTCATGTTTGGCCCTCAATTATCCATATTGCCCACGTACTGGTTTGATTTCTGACTGAACTTTGCCCACATGTACTGTTTCTCCAATTGGAAAACTATTTTGGAGGTGAGCAGTATAGAGCAACTGAGAGGGGCTTGCCAAAAGTACACTCAGCTGGTTTTTTCAAGGGTTTCTCAGTAAAAGTCTCCCTATGTACTCAAATCCAGTTCTTAGCCAATTTAATAATGGAAAGATGCTTTGAATCTTTGAGTCAAAATATCTGACACCAGACTGATACCTAATGGCTGGAGGGAGCACTCCAGTATCAGAAAACCACATAGCTTAGTCCTGAGGAGAAAAAACACAAACACACAGCAATGCAGGGCATCTTCTGGAACACCTTTCGGATTGTTACAGAACAGTTTTCTGATTCAGGATTAAAATACAGGTATAGCTGAGTGTATCTGATTTTTGACATTACTAGTGAAGGATTGGATGAGCTTTAGTGTACAGTCGCTGGCACTTGCCTGTTTTTTCTTTGGCCTCCATGCTTTCAGATTGTAACATTCCCCCAGAGATCAAGTGGCTATTGACAATCTGTTGTAGTTGAAATCCTGAGAATATCGTATGGAGAGAAGGTTTAACACCGTTTGGCTGCCCTCATACCATGCCCCTAGCAAGCAACAGCTATTTTTTTTCATCTGAGGCTGTCAAAATGTACGATTTTCAAACTTTATCTGGGAGCCAACAAGAAGAAAACCGTCTGATATAAAACATAACAAAAGATCCCTAAATGGATTGAAGACTGAAGAGAAAAAACTCCTACCATGAAAATTGGATCAGTCTTAGTGAGAACCTTGGGAAACTGTCATTTTGTCATAATCCTTCATTCCCTCCTTTAGTTCTTCCTGTAGAAGGTGTGAACTCCAAAGCAAAGCAAGACAAGGCAAGGAATGGTTTCCAAATGTGGTCAGCAATGTACTATTGCAGCTGATGGTGTTTAAAGTGATGAAGTGAATGTGTCGGGTACTGGTTCTTTAATTCTAGGGGGGGTTTATCATTCCTGATATCTGAACTGGCAGAGCAAATCAGACATGATTTCCTTCCATTCCTTGTAAAGGATGCTCAAGGCAGATCTTCCTGTCACCCAGGAATGTAAGCTACAGAAGAATCCAACAGTGATGCACCATCTTTATTCAGCTTTTCCCTAAGAAGCAGGGGTTTAAAGAGACCAAGTGCTGGGTCCTGCACTTTGGCCACAACAACCCCACGCAGCACTACAGGCTGGGGACAGTGGCAAGGCATAAAGGGACCTGGGGATACTGATTGCAGGCTGAACATGAGTCAGCGTGTGTCCACATGGTCAAGAAGTCCACTGGCAACCAGGACTGTACCAGGAATAGTGTGGCCAGCAGGACCAGATTCTTCCCCTGTACTTGGCACTAGTGAGGCCACACCTTGAGTACCATGTCCAGTTCTAGGCACCTCAGTTTAGGAAAGATGTTGAGATGCTGCAGCATGTCCAGACTGGGGCAACAAGGCTGGTGAAGAGTCTGGAACACAAATTCTATGAGAAGCAGCTGAGGGATCTGGGGTTGTTTGACCTGTTGAGGAGGCTTGGGATCTCTCTCCATAATTCCCTGAAAGGAGGATGTAGACAGGTGGGGGTCAGTCTCTTCTCCCAGGCAACCAGTGACAGGCGAGAGAAGACAATCTCAAGCTGTACCAGGGAAAGTTTAGGGTGGACATTAGGAAGAAGCTCTTCACAGAAAGGGTGATTTGGCTTGGAGTGGGAGGAGTCATTATCCCTGGAGATGTTTAAGGAAAGACTGGATGTGGCACTCTGCCAGGGTGTTGTTGGCAAGGCGGTATTAGGCCATAGGTTGGACTCAATGACCTCAAAGTTCTTTTTCAACCTAGCTGATTCTGTTATTTTTTGATTCTGCAAAATTCTCTTTTAATACTGCTTCCTGATTCATTAATTCCTTCATGAGAAAAATGGAAGAACATAAGGAATCAATGACGGGTTTGACTTTGAGTATCTGAGGGAGAAGAGTCCTTAGGAAACAGACCATCCCTGTTTCAAAATTGAATGGACAAATAGGATCTACAGAGTCACACAAAAATATTATTCTGTGGGAGGAGCAAAACAAAAAGATCCCTGTGTAGGGTTGCATGTAAATGCCTTTAGTTGTGGAGGTTTTCGTGTTAACAACTTTGCTAGATGGGATCTGCCTCCCTCCACTTCCCTTCAAAAACGCAGCTATCCATTCCTGTTGTCTGCTCACAATAAATTAAATAAATTATATTGGGAGTTCTGTCTCTCTCAATACATGCAACTTAAGCACATACTAAGTGCTTATGTTGTAGTTCTGAATTACCTTTGCACAAAGCTTATTTTGGGATGTGTAGGGGAGGAATCAAAGGAAGGCAAAGGGACGTATCTACGGCATTTGGGGAGAAACAAACATGAGGAAATGGAGGAATAAGGGAGGGACATCTGTAAGCAATTGGCTGGTGGGTAAAATTGGATATGCCTGCACCTGACCAGCACAAGTTACTGTATGTTCTTATTAAAATAAATTTCTAATTATTTTCCTGGGTGGGGAGCCCTCTGTTTGGTGAGCATGGGCACATATGGGGGTTTCAGTGCCAGCAGCTGGAGTCAGACCTGGGTGCAGAGCCATGTGTTAGTGATGTCAGTGACTGGAGCAGGAGGGGCTGTTCAAGTGAGGGTGAGTGCTAGTGAAAGGCAAACCAGGTTGCCAGAAGGCAGATAAACTGAACTGGGAGATAGGGAGGAGGAAGTGGGTCTCTGAAGGTGAGGCCGTGGAAAGAGATGGTTATTAGAGGGG
Organism: Monarcha castaneiventris obscurior; assembly: GCA_026261815.1. Taxonomy (NCBI): domain Eukaryota; kingdom Metazoa; phylum Chordata; class Aves; order Passeriformes; family Monarchidae; genus Monarcha; species Monarcha castaneiventris. The sequence continues at coordinate 5,746,226 of JAMPIT010000510.1, read as the reverse complement.
CTAGGGAGTCTTGGGCAGTCGCTGGAGTGATTATGGGCCTGGGAGTCTCAAGGGACAAGACTTCCTGCTGTGTGCATGCAAGTTAAAGCAATCAGCCTGTGTGATGTCAGCAGCAAGGCCATTGCTGGTTTAGGAGAACCATCTAAATTAAACAACAATAAATAGCAAAAAGAGAAACCCTCTTGGGAGAAATAGTGATACAGAGGCCTGACACTGTGGAGAAGTCAGGCCTGCAGCAGAACCATTGCCTATGGGTCTATGCTCTATGCCAGTATTAGGGCACTGGATGAGTTGGAATTGGTATATCTGGTGGGGGAACATTTAGACAGGACTTTGGAAGAAACCTCCGCTGCTGTGAGAGTATCGTGTTCAGAATGTGCAACTATGACCTAAAACAGAACTTTAAGAATATAAATTGCTTACCCCTTCTTACACTCATCATGACTGAGAAATGTATTTAAAACACAGAGGAAATTAGTTCAGCATATGAACAAAGAAATATTTCTCTGCTCAAAGAGAGAGAAATATTATGTTAGTAAGTCTGACTATGCTGCTAAAAATATTTTAAGCAACTTCTATCAACAAATTCCCAGCCTATATCACAGGAAGTTTGTATTTCACTTTGTCTTCGTCTGTGACAAGAGCAATGCAGATTAAGTATACTCTTCTCTCTCTTTAATGTTTGAATCTGACTGCTGACACACATAAAGATAGAAGTTTGATTGCTTTTTGAATATTGTTCTGCTGTCAGACACTGGGGGACTGAGATGCTGATTTGATTTTACAGTCAAAGTCTTTGGATATGTTGAACAAATCAACTCCTAAAGTACAATGCACAGCTATAGTTTTGAATATGACACTGGGAAAGAAAAATGAAGAAAAAGTTTTAACTTAAAGTCGTTGCAGTAGTTGTTTATGCACAGTGATTCTAACTGCATTACAACCATGTGTTATTTGCCAAGCATCAACTTCCAGCTAAGACATAGTAATCATCAGATGAAAATTAATTAAAAAAAAAATCCTGTTATGCAATGGATGTACTGCAATTGCTGCAGTTTTAATCAGCTAAAATCCTTTTCCTTACACTGTAGCTTAAACACTCTGAAACTGCAGTGAAAGCACAGTGACACCAAAAACACATTATGACTTTGAAACCTGTTACCATTCCACATTCTTGGTAGAGAAGGAATAATGTTCCTCTGTGTGGAACTCGTGACCAACCTTCTATTTTCTTTGTTTTTTAAGAGTATTATAAAGCCTTTTGCCATAAGTTTATGCTTTGTATAGAAAAAGTAAAGATCCTTTGATAATCCATTCCATATACTGCAGTAAAAGTATAAGAGTAAAAGTGTCACCCAAATGTTTTTGAGACACAGTACGTATAGGGTAGACCTGAGACAAGTTGCATTTATGAGATGGGACAAAAAATTCTCAGAAATTATACTCTCTATCTTGCTCTTGCTAGTTTCCAGTATGGATATGATAGTTCCATGCAAGTAGCATGGAAATAAGTGTCCCTGAAACTAAACTGGAAACTGGATACCACTGTGCTTATTGGGGCATGCACCCACCATGGACAACATTTCAAAGTGCATTGACTTACAAATGAGCTGTTCCAACATAGTGCATTGGTCTAGCATGAAGAACAATCATTTAATCAGAGCATATACCTATCAGTTTGGGTGCAACACAAATTATTCAAACATTCCTGTTAATTGACAGACAGTTTAATAATTTTAATTTGAAGTCTCCCTTGGTGGTAGATGAAATTAAGGATGAAATTAAAAAGTTATATTGAGTTGAATGATAAACCAGACTTTACCACCCATGAGCACCCACAATGGGAATTTTCTAAAGGGATTATTAGGGGAAGGTTAATTAGCATTACATCTGGGAAATGGTAACAGATGAGCTAAGGCAAACCTACATAAAATATTGAAGCAATTAGAGAAAATGCTCTAACAAAAACCCCCAAAACACAAAAAGATAGATTTAGTAAGTAGATAACATGGATAAAAAGTCATTTATATTACCATCCTATTACATGAAAAGGATGTATTTTTTTTACATACTTCAAGCAAATACAATTTTGAGTTAGGGACTTTAGGGGGAAAAAATGTCATTTATGTATGCATTTCCAAGTGGAAACCATTGAATTAAGCTATTGTGAAGTATCCAAGAGGGAGGCTCTACAACCAATCCTCAGAGTTATAATTTTAAAAAATGAGCTTAATTTCATCAATAAGTCTTAATATGTAATTATCAGAGCTTCATAAAACTAGATGCATTAGTCATCTGCTTAAAATTGGAATTATCAGCAGAGACATTAAAATTTAAGTGTTGAAATAGTGCATTTAAAAGATATATTATTACATAAGAAAATAAGTCCTCATTTTCCCTTCATTTAAAAAAAAATCTATTTTTGGACTCAAAATCTCATTCACTAAATAGGACCCAATCTACTTCTAGCAGATTGCTAAGATTAAAAGCAGTACAGCAGAAATGTCTTAATAAGATTACTCAGAAGGATATCACAGAACAGAGCATGGCAGATCACCTAATGAGTAACCAAGGCAGCTAGAATGTTACCCAATTCATTATAGATGAAACATCCTTTTAAAATATTTAATAACAGGCTATCGCAGCTCTTTTTTTCTACCCTCTTCAGATCAAGCTATGAAACTCAGGCTCCAAACATCTTTTGCAAAGAAGTTCAAGGACCAGATAAAGATGCCTTGTCCTGAGCGCAGGGAATATTACCTATTCCCCACTGTAAACTCTTCTGAGCCTTGCCCATAGGCTCAGGTGCAGTAAATGGCCTCCACTCTTATAGGACAGACAGAATCAACTGAAGTAGCAAACTCCCTAAAATAAATACATACAGCAAGGTCTTCAAACAGGAACATCTGTTCCAAGCACTGTGGGAAAACAGCCAAGAGGCAAAGACAAATCCAAAAGAATAAGTGCTGAAAGTAGTTTGTCAATGTCAATTTTTTAAGAAGCAGGGTTGTCCCTTTCTTGCTGGTCTGTTCCTGAAAAACAGAATAACATTATGATTTATGATTATTTTAAAATAAAAGTAAGGAAGACAAAAAAAGACAGGACCGAAAATCAAAAAAAAAAAAAAAAAGAAAATAAACTATAAAAAGAACGGCGCCCTTCTAGGCCTTCTAGGTAAACCAGATTGCATGTTTTCAGAACTTTGATAAACGAAATAATTTGTAGGTTTCTAGAAATAATTTAAAATTCAAAAATCCCATTGTACTATTCCCCCCTCCCTTTTTTTCAAATACTATTTCCAAGTAGAGCTCTATGAAAGTCTTATTTGAACCAGTCTGCCCAAAACACTAAAGAAAAAATTAACTTCCACACTTCATTACTGCCTTGGCATTTGTTGATTTAGGATTTTTTTTCCTTTCTCTATATATTCTTTTCCTTATTATGCATTTAGAATAGCTCTAAAGTGGTGACAGACCTTGTTCTGGCCTCCAAGTGATATTAAAAGTCAGCTAACTAACATGGAGGAAGGATTATCAACACTAAATCAAGCTTCTATTGGTTTAGGGTCTACCTGGAAAACAAAAGGTAGGTGTTTCAGGAATTTTCACGTGTGATATCTGTTTGTATAACTGATGTTGAGAAAACAACTCAAAGCTCAGTGTTAAAGGAATGAGAAACAGTAGATTTTTCATTTCCTGTACAAGTGAAGAGATGTTTTTACATTAGGAGAGTTCAGACATTTTGCTCTCAAGAGATGGGGAGAAGCAAATTTCTCATCCCTGAACCTCCATCACCAATAAATTAAGATTAGAGTAAGAGAGTACATCCACATCTGTATACCCTCTGTGTTTATTAATCTCAGTACCAGGGAGTCAGTGGGAATGTATATAGATGTTCTTGTATTAAGTCATTAAAATGGATATTAAATCTTTTTTTTTGCAGGTGATGTTTGGAATGAACACTGATTTGTTTCTAAACCAGAGCTAATAGAGCATTTAATCTAGAAAGTACTATTTTAGGCATCAGAATTCTGACCCCCAGGTCCCTTTCCACAGTGCTACTTTCCAATATCTCATTCCCCAGTCTGTCCATGCAACCAGAGTTGCACCATCCCAGGTGCAGAATCTGGCGCTTTCCCTTGATGAACTTCATATGGTTGGAGATTTCCCAGCCCTGCGATTTGTCAAGGTCTTTCTTCAGGGCCTCTTTGCCCTTGAGGGAGTCAAGAGCTCCTCCCAGTTTTGCCTTGTCTGTGAACTTGCTTAGTACCCTTAAGATGGAGCCCTGGAGAACCCACAAGTGACAGGTCACCAGTCTGATGTCACCCCATTCACAATAACCCTTTCTGCCCAGCCCGTGAGCCAGCTGTTCACCCATCTCATGATGTGTTTATCCAGCTAATGCTGGACATTTTGTCCAGAAGGATACTGTGAGAGACAGTACTGAAAGCTCTATTGAAATCCAAAAGGATTGGATCAAGTGAGTGGGTCACATTCTCATAAAAGGAAATTGGGTTTGATAAACAGGACTTCCTCTCATGAAGTCATGCTGGCTGTGACCAATGACTGTGCTAATGCAGTACATGCATGTGCTATGCAGTTCATAGCACATCACACGAGGCCCCTAAAGGCAAAGAGACTACTAAAGATATTAACTCTTATTTCCAGTGTGGCATCCTAAAAGCTAAAAATCCTAGACATTGTATTTGTTATATAAGCTTAGCCCATCTTGTCTATGCAAAGCCTTAGTGCGCCTGATTTTCCATTGTATGATTCATCTTCCGAACTCTTCTACATCTGTACAGTAATATATATATGGTATGTATTTCAATCAAGTGTATGTGGCTTATTGTAATCTACTGATTGAGACTAAATTACCTAGGAGATACTATAATGGAGTTAAAATTAATCGGGTGTGAATAATTCCCAGTTTCCAACCTTTTCTTTTTTTCTTAAACTTACAGCATCAGCAAGTCAAAAGGGAGATGACAGAAGTTTGAAACCATGTTCACTATGAAAATGAGGCATTTTAGTTGCAGGGAATTCCTCCCTTTGAAGTTCTGAACTTTACAACAGGAGGAACTGAAAGCAGTCATTTTTAATGAAACCATGGTCTCCTCCCTTTAGCATTTAGACTCAGTGATCAGAGCACTCAGCCAGAATATAGGAGACCTTCTGCTACTTTTATTCACTACCTAAAGGGAATTAAACTACAGATATGAGACAGACTAATTTCAGTGTATTCTACAAGGATTTGATTTGTTCACTACCAGTTTTGTTGAAAAGGACTGTGATGAGGCAGCAGAGTAGAACAGGGAATGCCTGCCTTGCCCCAGCTGCTGCAGTCTGCTGGGACTTACTAGAGAAGGGAAAACTGGCTGCTTTTGCAAACGCAGCTGAAAATGGCCATCTAGGGAAAGAAGAGTGGAGTAACAACTGGTAACAGGATGGGAGTGAGAAAAACACCAAGTATAGAGCTAGCAGTAGAAATGAACAATTGAAGACTCCTGAGAGGTAAAGGAGCATTTGCCTGGAACAGAGAACTGACTCAAAGCTGAGCTGCTGAAGTGCCAGCAGTGGGATCAACAAAGATTTTGGTTTGTCCAAGGAAGGTATTTAATCTCCATCTATAAAGCAAGACTGAGAGAAAATGTTTATGGCTGCTTAATATTTTTACCACAGACACGCTGGAAGCTGTTACCAAGTGTTTTCTGATGAGATTTCAAAGTCTTTTTCTAACATTTATAGTAAAGAACTTTGCTTTCCCCCATCAGAACCCACGTTTATCTAAGTTCTTAAACCTACATCAGATAGTATGCTGTAGCTATGCTCCTTTAAAAGTTTCGCTGATAAATGTATTTATCTCAAACCACTCCTTCTATAGGTACTTAGAGATTGTTTGATTTCATTGTATTCAATGACTGAATTTGTGGTACCGTGATGCTCTATAAAGAGGTTTATGCTGTGAATCTAAGAGACTAGTACCCCACTTTTGTTTTCCAGAACTAAGGCAGCTTTTTCCTTTTGTTTAACTGCAGATTTTTAAAGAATATTCAGTTTTGAAAGACTCTTTAGGTTCTTAAATTATTTGTAAAAGCACCACTTTTTAATTTTGACAATGTAGACAAACTATGCATAAACTATTAACAAGTTGTAAAGAGATCTGAATGAGGTATGAAAAATATGACTTTATTGTCTGCTCACATATCCTGGTTTTATGTTATTTTTTAAGATCAGATAATTTTCTGATGAATCATATACACTATAACACACGCTGACGCCTAGTTTTGACCTATCACAGAACAGTCCAAACTTTATTAATTTCTTATTAATTTCTCCTTGCAAATGCTTAGGCATTGCTTATAAACATTTTCTGTAACTGCCTTTGTAGAGAATGTAGGGAATTTTTTGTAATGTAGAGAAAAGAGTGGAAAAACTGGATCTTATTTTGCTTTCTTTGTAAAAATATTAGGCTTGCTTCATGGTTGAAAGACAACCATTACTGATGGTTGGTTTTTATTTAATTTTTCTCTTCAGCTCTTCACTTATCTTCTACTGTTCTGAAAGGAAAAAAAAAAACAGTCCCTGAGGAACAAATGACCTTTTACTTCCCCACCCCAGCCCTCCTCCTGCATAGTCCACACCAAAATGATGTCTGAAATTCTACCATTCACCTATAGCAATTTCTTATTTTCAACCCAGCTATTCCATTCATCCCTCTATTAACCATGGTGGATAAGAGGAACGCTGTCTGTTGTGGGCCTAGGCCTTAGCATGGTCTTTGACACACTCTCCCATAGTCTTTTCATCAAATTGATGAGATGTGGGCTGGATATATGGGTGGTAAAATGACTGACGAAGACTGTCAAACAAACAAAGATCATGTTCAAACCATGAAGCAGGCAAATATGATTCTTCTTTTTTATTCACTCTATCATCCTCTCTTTGCAGCAAGTTCAATATAATTTCAATAAAACCTCAATATGCCTTTTGTGAGGCTGTCAATTCAGTGGATTATGGAAAGAATGTCCAAACTTACTGTTGCCCACTGTTGTCTACAGTCTCAGATCTCTATTACACTTATCAGAGTAGTATAAAACCTTTATTTCATTATCCAACAACTTTTATACTGTTTCATTAAGTGAAACTGCATAGAAGAATGTACTGTATAAATAACAAAAGTTAAGCAATCTGCTTCCTCTCTTGCAATTTTAATTAGACCTAATCAAAACAAGTCATTTTGCATGATAAACTGAACAAATGATGGGAAAACAAATTACAGTGATTACTGATAAAATACCTTCATTATTATCAACTACTTCACTTTGATAGTATATCCATGAATATGTAATTGACTGTTCTAAATTGTTTTAGAGAGTTCATTATTATTTGTCTAGTGGGCGTTATTTTGTGCTAGTACTTTGAGCGTGGGTCTATTTTCTACACACAAAGAAATACATTAGATTTGTCATTTATATTACATCATCTACAAAACCTAAGCAGCTTAATAAGTTTTAATCATGCACTTCAGCATTCTAAAATGGCTGTGATTTCATGTGTTCTTGTATTTTAATTAACTAGATTCAGTAATAGAAGTTCAAATTGTCCTATTTTCAGACTTAATTAGGTTTAAAATTTTATCCCCAAAAGTTTTCAATTTGTCAATGCCATAAATTCCACTCCTTAGATATTATCCCTCAGTAGGTAGGTAAATATAATGAAATATGTTTTCAAGTTAGTTCATAAGTGTGTCTTATCTTTTACTTATTAAAAGGCTATAATTCATGATAAATCACTTTCATTTCATCTCCAAAATAAGAAGACTTTTGAATGAACAAAATAGATGGAAGAAGAAAGATATATTTTTGTCCTGGAATCTGGTAAGTACAGCTGTGTTGGCAGGTGTATTCAGCTCAAAAAACATAATAGATTCCTATGGGCTGAATTAAAAACTGTTCCAAGATCTTAACTAATCCTTTTGAAATTAGCTTTGAGAGATGTAAAGGAAGAGGGGGGAAATACCACCGAAATTATCAACACCTCAACTTTAGGACTTCTAAAGTCCTAGTCATGTGTTGATTTCTTTCAAAGTTGGGTGGTATAAGAAGTTGGAACTTGTAGGTCTGAGAACACTTTTCTCTCTGAATTTTTCTTACTTGTAGTGCTTGATTTAATTTATTTAATGAGAACAAAGCGTGCCAAGAGCAGTGATTAAAATAATACTACCAGATTTTAATGAAATGGTTCTGGATTGATAGCCAGTGTTAAAATGCTTATTTGAATGCAGAAAGCATTAAGTAGCAGTAGTAGGTGTGTATTCAAATACATTCATTTTTATTGAACCTCTTGCCCAGAAGATCTGTTTTCTTGGCTGAAACTGTAAGCTTACGTTGTCAATGAAAAGTCAACTCTAAAGATCAGGAGTATTCAGATTTCTTTTTTCTGTTCATACAAAAAGTCAGTCCATCAAAGAGGGTTGTATTGGGACATTTATGAATTATATATTAAATCTATACACTACCTTTTGTCTCCTGTAAAATCGAATTCTTAATATTTCCTGGTGGTGTAGTAAAATACCATTGTATTTTGAGAGCTTTTATAAAAGCAGCTTTAGTCAGTAACACATGAAAATGAAAAAATAAAAAAGCCTTAATTTTAAAGTGAAAGTTTGTATTATTACTTAAAGTTCAATAAGATGGAAATCTAAAAACAATTCTTATATATCCAGTATCACTTCATGAGCATTAGAATTCTTAGGAAAAATCATTATTGTTTAATTAAATCTACATGTCTACTCAGTCTTCTTCATTTTATTGCTTATAACAAATAAGTCAGAAAGTTTGACTCTCAAATAGAGCAAAAGATTTTTTAACCCTCCCTGCATAACTCAATGAGAGTTGTAAAATAAAAATGTGATAGCTGTCCGATTTCTGCTAGTAATGTCTACTTGACGAGATATTTATGTAAAAAATAGTTTATACAGTGTGGCCAAAATGAGATATTATTTTATTACAAGATATGATGAAATACACTTTTTTTACTGTTTCTAGTTGTTGAATCACACTATTATTGAAAATATTTTTCAATAGTATTTAGTAACTTTTGTCTCCTAATATTTCCCTGTATTTCTCGTGTTTTGAGCAGAATTGTAATTACTTTATCTTTTCTCTACCACCAGTACAGAGTGAGGCATCTCTAGACAGTTATTCAGTTGATTGAATTCACAAGATTGGAACAGAATCCTTTTGATGCCAGGTTGCAGGTGAAACAGACTAAAATATTTATTAAACCTGCAGTCAAAGTAAGGTGTCCAGAGCTCGGAATGAATCTGAGCATTGAGTCAGGAAGCACTCTAGATCTTAGTACTAAATGAATGATCCATATTACATTAACAAGTGGAGTATCCTTGTTTCATGTAGGATATTATATGCATAGATGTTGTATTCATGTAGCAGGTAACTGCTTGTTGATTAATACTTATAATATTTGAAGGATATTTAAAAGTTATCTGCTGCTTAATTCATAGGTTTACAGCCAGATGGGACTGTTAGAATCTGCTATTCCCATTCTTTTTATAACACAGGTGAACCAGTAAATATAATCTCTGAAGTGAATCATAATATCTATTTCATCTGAAACATTTTTATAAGTATGTAATCTTGATTCTAAATTAATAGCTACCATATTCCCAAGTTTGATAATTGATGCTCATTTTCAGACTTCCTACAACTCAACCCTTTTGTGAATAATTTCTAGTTTTTAAGCACTTTTTGGTGAAACCATCAGATTTGCATACAGTATTTTATGACTGTTCTGCTAATATTATAAATTAAATAAAAAGTTATAAAATGAGAAAGACGACACCATTTTCCTGCCCCTACTTAATATAGCTTTTCATTTGACAGTATTGTTTTTACAGATGCTCTTTTTGTCACTGAAAAATGAGACATTCTAAGTCTGCCTTTTGTAGTATACCATAGGAAAACAATAAAGATTTTGTGCCTATCAGAGATATATTCTAAAGTTAAAACAAATAAAACCCCCACAGACCAGATTCAGTGATGCAAACAGATAAAATTGAAGGAAGCACTGCAATACCATTCAGTGAGAGAGAAGTTCAGTAGTGATTTCTTTCCTGAGTTGCTGGTTTCAAAAGAGTCTTTTTAGCTATGAGCCGAGTGTGAATGTATCAATATGTATTCGTAATTTCACTCTGGATCTTCAAAGAACTTTTTTATTGCTCTGTTGGAAAATATTTGTCAATATGTTAGAGCTAATGCAGAGTCAGCTGAAATATTATATGACATAGACATGCAAGATATTGAGTGTGGAAGAATTTTATTTAATAAATATTCAAATAGAAGAAGAAATATGGGGGGATAATTTTAGCGAAATTAGATATCTAATTCTGATAAATATTTGAAAGTATTTTTGCTTACAATTTGTTTCTGGGTGAGGTTTATTAGGGAGAGAGGAGAAGAAAGGGAAATGTCAGAAGTAAGGGAGAGAAAAGTGTGTAGGCTGAGGTAACATTATTAGATTTTTTTTAAATTACCTTTTGAAGAGAAACTTATACTCACCAGGAGATTAAACTCTTGTAGTCAGCTGCTTTCATTAATTAAAGGTATTTGTAACCATACATTTCGTTTCATGGACATTTGCTAGCAGCAGCTATTTCCTAGCTCTTTGTTTTTGATAAAGAACTACTGTGCTTGAATAGACATTCAGTGAAGCAAAGGCTAAACTCAGCTCTTCCAGATCCTGAATACACTGCAGTGTTCCATGTTGCATTACCAGGAATGTATTTTAAACCTAGAGAAAATTTCCTAAGGAAAAAAAACAAAGGCCACTCTTACAATACTACTCCCTCTGATACTTTGACGTGTGCCCTTCTGAAGCAGTTTTAGAACAGCTCTCGGTTATGGAATAACATGGTGCGCTCCTTTCATCTGGGGTAAAGTTAACTTTCTTCCCAGTGGCTGGTATGGGGTTGCGTTTTGGATTTGTGCTGAACACAGGATTGATAATATAGACACGTTTTTGTTGTTGCTGAACTGGGATTACAGAGAGCCAAGGCCTTTTCTGCTTTTCCTACTGCCACGCTGGCAAGGAAGTTGGGGGTCCATGGGAGGCTGGGAGGAGACATAGCCAGGACAGGTGACCCAAACTGACCAAGGGGATATTCCAGACCATATGGTAATACTGACTTAAATCAGTATTTAGTCAGTGGCAAAGAGGCAGGAAGGGTATTTGCTTGCAATTCCGGCAAGAGCATTTTATTGCATGCTCCCCTGACGAAGGGTGCAGAGGCAAATACACAGAACATGGCTGGCTCAGGCCAGGGGAAAGGTGGGATCAAGGAGCAGGGACCAATGGGAGAGCTCTGGGGGAGTGACCAGGCTGACAGACTACTGCAGAATCCAAACCGGGACCGGCCATCCCAAGGAGCAGTGCACCTCGGGCGGGGGAGAACCTCCGGTCACTCCAACACCATGTAAGTTCACGGGCCACCACAATATGGCATCATGCTCAGTGTATAAAGTGAGGGGAAGGAGGTAGAGGGGGATGTTTGGAGTGCTGCTGCTTGTCTTCCTAAGCCACCGTTACACATGATGGGACCCTGCTGTCTTGGAGAACAGGGCTGAACACCCACCTGCCCTTGGGAAGCAGTCAATGAATGCCGTGTTTTGCTTTGCTCGTGCACAAACCTTTTGCTTTCCCTATTGAGCTGATATACCTCAACCTGAGTTTTCTGGCTTTTATTCTCCCGATTCTCCCCACAAGCCCCCTGGTGGGGCAGTGAGAGAGTGGCTGTGTGTACCTTAGTTGCTGTGGTGAAACCATGACAGATGTCCGATCATGAGCTTAGTGTATTCTCCTTAGTGTCTTTATTTCCAAAACTAGCACTAACACATAGTTTTCTTGCCTTAGTTTTTCATAAAGAGAGGTCACATATTTATCTTAGTAGTAGATTTAGCTTGAGGTAATCAAATTGATCATGTTCAATTTAAGATGTTTCCCTATACTTTGTTGTTCTTTCTCTACAGTAATTATTTTGTCCCTGATGCCACTAATGGGAGAGTGAGTGAGCGGATTCCACATCTGGATTACGATTGCTGTTACAGAAACATACAGATTTTCTCTAGATCGGGTATCTTATTGGTAAGCCCAGTGAAGATAACCTAAGACACCTTACTGGGCATTATATGCTACTAAATAGAAAACTAAATCCTGTAAAAAAAAAAAAAATGAAATTGTTTTACCAAGAATTGGTATTCAGTTGAAATATTTTCGTCCTCATTTGATGAATTTCAATCCAAAATAATCATTGACAAGAGAAATGAAGCAGTATTCCGATTTTTATGTGAAGTGAAAAAATGCAAATTTTTTTGGAAGACAACACTATACATCATCACTTACATCAAGCAATGTTAACACTCAGGAAATTATTAACTAAATACCTTTTGAGCTGTGACAAAACAGCAGTGAACCCTGCTTATATGAGCTAGCAATTTCTGATCTTTAAAGCCGCAAATAATTCAGTATAATTTTGAATTTTGTTGATTAGCTACAGTCTCAACTGTTTAAATACCTTTATTATTCATAATTGCATTTTTCAAATGGTTCTTTTTTAAAAATCTTGCATTGAACTGCTGAACTTTCTGTAAGATTTATGCCAATCCCAATGTGACCATACACACAAAAATATCACACCAAGAAAGCGGTAAGCTGCAAAGATATTTCTTTAGCTGATAAATTAAAAGTTTGATTTTGCTTCCTATTAAACTATTTATTTAGTTGGGGTTTTTCTTCTTACATTAGAAACATGCATATGACAGTTTTAGAGAGTAGACTTTCTTTTGAACCCTAAACTTTTCTCTTGGGTCAAAGAATGTTAGAAGATAGAATAAATAAGATCTTTATGATAATTAGGCCAGTTATGCAACATATGTACATAAAAGGAAAAATTACAGCAGTCACATAGAGAGTTTCTACTATTAAATACAGGCTTTAATATTATATGATGGGTTTTTTAGAAGTAGCTACTAAATATTTTTTAACAAGGGATATAGAACTGTTTAGATGTACAAAATAGAGCAAATATTTTGTATGAGTCTGCAAATTTTTTTTTGACATTGCATAAGGTATTAAGTTCCCACTCTAGTAAACTAAACTGAGTCACTGCAAGATATGAATGTTCTACAAAAGCAAAGAGTTCCAAGAAATTAATTCAAGCACTTCCATCTTGACTATCCTCACTGTTTAGATGTTACTGAATTCCATAACTCTGCTTTGGATTGCTTATGATGGCTTTCTCTAAAACAAATCCGATTTATATAGCAGTCCTGAGGTCAAATTAATATCTCGGTGAGGTAGGGCAGGTCATAACCTCAACTCTGTCACAAGCAGTGTGGATAGAAGGCAATTTACATTCCCTGGTCTCAGGGACAAGAACTAGTGTCTGACTTTCTTCTACAAAGCAACACACTCTTAACTTCCCTTACCTGATAAGCGTACAGATTATACGTGACACAGAAGATCGGGATGAAGTGATTTAGAAAATGAAGTTTCTCTGTTTTCTAGTGCTCAGTATTGGTAGAGCCTTCATCTTTTATACAGCAGTCTGTGTTCCAGATTAATTCTGCATTTTCCATTAAAAAAATCATTGCATGAGTAAAAATATGTAATGTTCAGAATGAAGGAGAGAAGCCAGAACTCCCCCATTCCTACCTGACTTCAGTAAATTCTGAGCCTGAGCCTGTTTTTTGTTTTTCTTGATTTTTTTAGGTCACGGCCCCATGAATCTTGCATACTTTTCTGTCCACTACACTGCATCAGATTTAACATGAGGGATGTGGGTACCTCAGACATACACTTTTTAACCAGAGAAGCCTGTTCAAAACTACCTTCCTTCACTGTTCAAAATGTCAATTATCTTCAATTCTCTAACAAAAATGATGACCTGAACAATTATTAATACTGAATTTTAACATAGTAGTTGCCAAAACTCCAATATAAGACTGAAATGGCATATAAAAGCTCCACTAGAATAATATCCCATACGTTTCACTGACTTGACAGTGCTGAGTCTCACTTTATATTTTTGGTTTTTCCCTGGACAGAGCTGGTTTGAGCTTGTAAAAAGTCCCCAGTGAGCAATTGTCTAATGCTTGACTGTTGTAAATGAAGCCTTGGGAAAACTACATATGGAAAATAACTGATGCCCGCAGGCAGTCACTTCCTAATAAACAGTAGCCCTTTCTGTCAGCTAAGGCTGGGGAAGATGTTGTGCAGCTGTAAGACTTTAGCAGGTAACTGAAAAGAAGGGAGCAGAATGGTAAAAGAAAACATAGTTAAATTAACAGCGTGTGATAAAATCTGACATAACCAAAAGAATCCTCCACTATGAACATTATATTCTTCTAGCAAAAAAACACAGGATGGTGCTAACTAGTTGCAACCTGGCATGCCCAATTATGCTTAAGGAAAAGAGGTCTGTTAGTTTTGGGATTCAGAGGAACTTTAGCTGTGTGAGAACAGGACCATAGGCAAGGGAGACACACTAGGATGTCTTATGTAGCAACTGTAACCATTCTCCTAAGTGAGAGAATTCCCACATTAATCAGACAATGTTGACTATATTGTTCAAATATTAGCTGGATAAACAAGGAAGTCTTGTTTTTATGTGTCTGATAAGTTCCCTTTTGCCTATAACAAGACTTGGGAGTGCAACTCCAGAACATGTTTACACCAGTTCCCTCATGTACATAGAGTTTTATTTTCAGTTTCTGGATCCCATTGTGGGTTAATAAGACTTGAGCCCTATATTGTTCATATGTATCCGTTTGAGCAAAAGCAAACCATAAATGTAGATATGAAGAAATTTATATTTTGATAATGGAGGCCTCTTCTATCATTAGGCACACCTGAAGGCAATATTCACTGTGTGAGCTCTTTTGTGCTGCAGTTTCTGTCCAAGTCCTACTTTGCACTGAGCTTTAATTTCACTTTAATTTCATTTCATTAGCACTATATAATTGATGGAGGGAGGAAGCTTTCAGAGCTGAAACAGTGGTTAAAAGATTGGATCTTACAGCCTGAATAATGTTCAAATTCAATTTTGGGACTGGTACCAAGCTATGACCTTACTCAGAAGCTGTTTGGGAGAGTTCTATCTTGCTTATCCAGATACTGCCCTAGGGCCACTCTGGACAATTTAACTGTATAAGCAAGCAGATACTTGGAATGCTCCTTTATACTCTCTGGTTCACTCTGGTGGACGTAACCTCTGTGTATTACCATTTGTCAGTCACCAGGGAATAAGACTGAGGGGTTCAGAAAGAAATCAGGAAACACAGATTCAGTATTTTTCTCTCACAAGGTAATGTCATATCCATTACATGAAAAAAAATGCTTTCATGTCTGTTCTTCTTCTAATCAAATGGATATAATCATTTGATTATAAGATACCTAAGCTTCAGCAAGACATGTGATGTGCACTTGTATAGACTAACTTAGAACCTGTGCCACATCAATTTTATTAATTAGCATTCTTAATAACAGTCTGCGATTATGCAAGAAATTCCTCCTACGCTGCTGATTTTAACTGGACGCATTAAAATCTGAGTATGTTAGGATAGTGTGAGCAGACCTCTGGGAGTTTAATTACAGAGTGAGTGCGATATAGAGGATCTCAGGAGGTCATCTAGTCCATCCCTCTGCCCTACGGCAGGACTATTTACACTCATGTCATGCCTGACAGATATGTGTCAAATTGGTTCTTGAGAACTTTGAGTGACAGAAATTGCACAGCTGAAATCTATTCCAGCTTTCCAATGCTTTTTATTACTAAAAGCTGTGGAATTTCTGTGTGGTTTTGCTATTGTTTCTGTAAGGTCCTACATAATTCTTCTGAACTGTAACTTAAACCATTGTTTACTGGTTTATTTACCATTAATACATACTATTCAAACATATTTGATTATTCAAATACAAAAATACGAGGAGGTTTCCCCTCTAGAAATGATGTAATGTCAAGTCCCTTGCTATTTCCTACAGAAAATACTACCCTGTATCTTTTGGTCTCAGAATAATTTTTATTAAAAGCCTAAGGAAGAATTAATCTGGTCTGTTGTAGATCTGCATGTAACCTAAGTACCTAAGATTTTTTCACAGACTGAAAGACAGAAAACAGCCATACAGTGGTGCAGATTTCCAGGACACAAAAAATATTTGACGAAGAAACAGAAAACATAATGATAAACTATAAAGTGCAGCTTTCAAACTTATTAGGTACTTGTATGCACAGACTGGTGATTATTTAAATACCTATGCATTAACCACTTATTTTATGTGTAGCCTTCTGTATTCATTCACATCCCTTACCAGGCATATTTTACAGTCTGATTATGAAAATTCTACCAGGAAAGATTAGTAAGAAAAGTTTATGAAGATATCAGAAAATAGTTTGGACAAAAAAGAAACAGAGAACGGTATTGATTTTACCAAATGAAAGAGAGACAGCAAGGACATAGGGGAAATATGAGGTGTTCAAAACAAAATTAATATTATGCTGAGGGTTGTATGTATCCTGTTTCTAGAAATATATTGTGAGCAAGAAATAAATGAGAAAACTAACAGTGTATTGTGTGAATAAGGAAGAAAATGTCAGATGTAATAAAGAGAATGAAAGAGATAGTTTCAATGCATTAAATGTAATGAAAACGTGAGGGTTAGAATGACTGTAGAGTAATGAGCAAAAAAAGAAGACAATAATAAAATAGAATAACATAAAAAATAAAATAAGATTAAAGAAAAAAAGAAGCATTCTGTGAAAAAAAAAAAGAAACTTCCACAGAGGCTGAGAAAAAAATAAAAATATTTCAAGAAGGAACATTTTTTTCAGGAAGAAAGGATGTGACTGGGACTGCAAAGTAAGTTAGAAGCAGGCAATTCATTTTCCTTGTATAACATCCTTGAGGTATAACTAATCTGTAGGTGAGCTAGGGCAAGACTTAATAATTTTCAGGCAAAATTTCCAAACAGTTAAAGATACTGCATCTCAAAGAGTAATACTGCTTTTCACACCTTTCCACCCAGATTCCATATAGTAAATAACTCTTTTGAACAGCATTTGCTTATCTACATTTTTTAAACATGAAACAACTTGAAGATAGAAGGAATTGTTCCCTCAGATGTTCCTTTTAGTATTTTCATATTTTTTCCTGTGACGTTCTGTGCTAGTGCTTCATATTAAGCACAGACTAACTCCCAGTATTTTCTTTTTGAAACTTATAGGAGAGGTGCATGAAAATAAACTCAACAATGACAGAAAGTTTATACCCAGATATAACTTCTGGATTAAATGGAATAACTGTCTCTGTTACGTTCATGATGCTTTCATTTTAATATTTATTCATTAGTGTTAGAAATCATTGTTGCATTTTGAAAACGTAGACATTGAATGACATTTCTAGATATTTCTAGGTATTAGTGTAGTAGATAAAGTTGATACTTTATCAATGTATGTAGGTAAGTCATTTGGATCAGGTCATCATAAAATAGCTATGTATTTATGGAAGCCAGCAGAGAAATACTCTCTTATCCTACTTTTAGATTCGCACCCTGATTGTTCAAGAATGGGAAATTCTCTCTCACTTCTTTTTTTATCACTCACAAATATCCAAATTCTCCATAGCTTTTTCAAACCCATCAGAAGTAGATGCAATGTATTACCTACAACAAACTGCACAAGTCAGAAAGAGAGCTTCCATGAGAAGAATCGCAATGACTAAGATGGTAGTGCAAGACCAAGAGGGAGAAACAAAATGCCTTTTTTTTTTTTTTAAATCCCAGGGTTTCCCTGAATTTTGTTCTAGAATGATCAAGTGTTTGAGAACTAGCTATTTCTAACTTTAACATACAGGTTTAGAAAGAAGAAATATTTTAAAAACAAACGTAGAAACAAACAAAACCCCCAAAACCCCCACAAAGAACTCAACTACACTCCATCCCTAAGTGATTCATTTCAATGGATGGAACAATTGGATGTGGTTTTTTACAATACAATACTTCCTTTGTTGATAATCCCAGACATTGCACACTTCGGTTTCCTAAGTTTTTTGACAACAAAACACTTATTATATCAGAATGTTCCCATACAAGTGTAAGTAAGCCATTGGGTAAGTATTAAACTGGGTAAATCATGTTACTGGTCACATTATTTGACTGGCTTGATTGGATTATTTACTTTTTTACATCATATGTTTATTTTCATGCATAGTATAACGTCTTGGATCCATAAAAATACTGACAAATATTATCTTGTGTTTTCTTGGGCTATATGCCTATTATATTAGCTTTGGAAGCAAAAATCCTGGAGTGGAAAATTAGCTCCTGCAGTGATAGGAATTAGTTGTGCATGAAGCTCATGCACAGGAAAATCACCTGCACAGACATCTGCTCAATTTTGACTCCGAGAGTTTGTAATCTTAGAAATCTTTTTGGGTTTGTTTGTGACTTTTTATTAGGTACAGAATATTTGCACGTGCACATATACTTGTATATATTTACCAAGACAGTATTATACTTTCATTCCTTACTTCTTTTCCTTATTTCCTAATTGTGGCACTAAGAAATATTTCATTACTAAGTTCAAATTTAATTGGTGGCTTTTAGAGTAATTTGCCCACCTCTATGCACCCAAATCTCCATTCAACCAAATGACTTCTAATCCTGGGAACATTTTGTGCAGAAGAAATTGTGGAACCTTTTTATTTCTAGGAAAAGAAAAACAACACAAGAAGGGGTTGGGGGGGGGGGTGGGGAATGGAATATTAGTAAAAGAGTAAAAAATAAAGCTTTGATAGATGTCAGAATGTACCCAGAAAAATTTTCAACTGTGTTCTTACATAACAAAGGTGAACTAGTACAGTAACACGTAAATTGAACAAAGATAAAGTAAGCATAAATTTTAATATAAATCATTTATTGAAATTGATTTTTTAAAGTTCTTCAAAGGTCAATCAATTAACTACATATAATAGAACTATTCCTCTCCAGCAAAGAAAGCACAAAACATTTACTTTCAAACAATGATTACATTAAAAAAAAGGTTATTCTTTGTCTGGATTCAAAGAACAAACAGATTTCAGCAGAATCAAATTTGACAGTCTGGTTTTGTTTTATTCCACTACAAGAAATATCTACTGTGGTATCTTGGTTGCACACAGACTTTGTTAAGCAGCTTTTTAATGCCATTTTAGTCTAAGAGGGAACAAAGGGTACATAAATAAACTGTTTAAAAAATTCAGCATTGACAGTGCATTATTCAGCTGCATGTCATTTTGTGTACCTATATTAATAAAATTAGAAATATATTTACAATTCAGTCAATCATTTCTTATTCATATCATTTGAAATACAATTTTCACCTTCAATTTTTGTAAAACAAATGTTAAAATTAATTATAGTTATTAAAATCCTGAAGTTGTTGTCTTTCTCTCAGACTGCATGGTGTTTTACCATAGCGGTGTCTTGATACTATTGATCAAGTGACAAATTAAGATAGATTGTGCTGAGCAGATGGGGCGATTTTTAAGATGGTAAACTAGATTGCAGAGATTGTTGCAGAGACAGACTTCCTTTGAGAATTCTTTCTTACCTGTATTCTTATAGTCACTTCTGTCTTAGCTGTTGAAAGGTATTATATGATAACAGTGAACATGGAATCATCTGATGTTAAAGCCTCTAAGTTACCATGACTGGTATTTTTCACACTAGTGAAATACTCCTTTTGTAAGTCCAAAGAATTACACTGTCTAGATACATTGTCATCATTAAGGAAAGTAACAAAAAAGCAAAAAACAACAACCCACAAAAAACAACTAACCTTTCGTATAGATAGAGCAATCTGTGCTGGATGTGGCTGGGACAGGGTTAACCTTCATCATATGTTTTGGATTTGTGGGTCTATGTTTTAGGTTTGTGCTCTAAAAAGTGTTGGTAGCACAGGGGTGTTTCAGCTATTGCTGAGCAGGGATTGCACTGCCTCAAGGCCTTTTCTGCTTCTCACCTCACCCCACCAAGGAGGCTTGGCAGCACAAGGAGCTGGGAGGGGACACAGCTGGGATAGCTGATCCTAACTGACCTGAGGGATATTCCAGACCATATGACATCATGCTCCGCATATAAAACTGTGGGAAGAAGGAAAGGGGGGAAATTTGGAGTGATGGCCTTTGTCTTCCCAAGTCACCATTATGGATGATGGGAACCCACTCTCCTGGAGAACAGGGCTGAACACCCACCTGACCATGGGAAGCAGTGAATTAATTATTTGTTTTGCTTTGCTTGTGCACATGGCTTTTGCTTTCCCTCTTAAACTGTCCTTATCTCAAACCATGACTTTTCTAGCTTTTGCTCTTGCAATTTTCTCCCCCACTGCAGTGGGGTAGAGTTAGTGAGCGGCAGTGTGGGACTGAGTTGCCGGCTGGGGTTAAACCTCAAGAGCCATTTATTACAGCAAAGTTGAAGGAAAATACAATCTAAGACTATTGTTGTCTTTGTCTCATGCAAGATTCTTTTATATCTAGCTCAACATTTAATTTTTAGGTACTTGAGTAACACCTGCCCCACATTTTCACTGCAAGCCCAAGCCTACAGATTTGTTGTCCACATTCAACTCCTTGAGACCAGCAGTGAAAAATGAAAAAACTTACAGCTCAAGTCTTTTCACACTGAAGGAAGGCAGATATAGGCTTGTTGCCTAACACCACCAACTATTTTGCACTGAGACAAAAGTAAACACTGAGAAGCCAAAAGGACCCCATCAACAGACAAACTCCCAGTAATTGTTTCTTGATTACCTAAAAATCAGGATGAAGTTTTTAATAAATGTGTGAAATGGATGAAACAGAATGAAGCATCATAGCAGCAATAATAACTAAAAGATATAGTACAAATCTTAACAGACTTCGATCACCAGTTGCCATTTTTCTTCCTAAAAATAAAAAAAAAAACCCTATCTTAATTTACAGATCAGGAGAGCCAGTTAAGAAAAACTGAAGAGAGAAAATATTTAGCAATAAAATATTTAGAAAAGCCTGCCTTTTGCAGAACTTTTACTGTCTGAATTAAATAACACAGTTAATAGACATATATATAATACGTATATTACATATATTATACTGATATAATTATAACCAACAATTTATTCATACTGTTATATTTTGTGTTCAACATATATTCAGCTATCAGTAATTGTAAAGTAATATATATTTTTTTAAAAATTACATATTTTTTCTCATTTCTTGCCTATGAAATTCCAATTTTAAATTATGTACTCCATGTTCTTTTTGATATATAATGAAATCGTAAAAAAGGGGTTAAAAAAATTTTGTAAGAACTAAGCAGTTGTTGATATTCTAAGTTATTACAGTGGTTAATAATAATGGTTCTTGGAGTTCCAAAACTCTAATAAATATTTATATATACACATTTTTAACTTCCTTTGTATTTTCCTTCTGATGTAGTAACTCCTGATAAAAAGTCAAGTTCTAGTATGAGGTGTCTGAAGTAATCCTCTAAAGTTTATTTTACAGTTTAAACAATCTGCCTCAATCTCATTTGATAATCTTTCTTTACTTCTGGCAAACTGTGTGGATTGTCTTTAGTTAAAGTACAGTATTTACTGTGAGTCAGAATGAAACCACCAAATTCATTATCTGTGTGACCTGAGGCTATATTTGAATGTGCATCTCCAGAGGACACAACTCACTGATACAATGGACCTTAGACATTGATGTTATCTCACTTCTGTACTTCTGTCATTATGCTGAAGGACTTTTTTTAAGAAATAAAGATTTCTTTCCCTCAGAACATATGGCTACTTAGTATACTTTAATGCATAATATGAGTAGTGTTATTGGGAAAGAACAGCATTTATTTCCTTCTGGTTTTCAGCTGAATGACTTTGAAGTATTATATGCATTATACACAATTATTAGTATTCTTATCCTTTTTAAGAGTCCTCTCATAAGCAAAGGAAAAGATAATTTTCCCACCATAAATTTTTAATTTCTTTCTGGTTTTATGAAATAATAAAAACTGAGAAACAGAGAATTCCTTGACTGAGTCATCAGTATTAAGATAAGGGTTTTAACTCCATAATTGTTTCCAAATTGACTTAAGTTCAAATGTTTCCAGTACTAGATGACAAGGAGGGAGAAAAAAAATAAAGAAGTACCATTATCACAACAACAATGTTCTAATACCCCTATTAATAAAGGTAACATAAAATTCTTTGCTCTTTAAAAATATTTTGCACATATTCTACATTGAGATAAACATGTTGACTATTAAACCGAAGTTTGTCTTATGATATAATTTATTGTCATTATGTGGTTCATGCAGATTGAATATAGTGTTCAAGTCGAACAAATATTTCAAGCAGGTCCCCTGTCTCTGCCCTGATCTCACTCCATTTTCCTCCTCCTTTCTCTTTGCTACCCTTCTTTTCCCTGCTCTTCCACATTGGTCTTACTGTGTACTGTGGGTGAATACATGTACCTGTACGTGTGAAATTCAGAATATTCAAAACCGTCTTTGTGTCAGTAATTCTGGAGACCAAAAGGAGTTTTATTCTAAGATTGAGACCTGTTGGAATTAGCTGACTTTCTCTATCATATATACTTCCTTAGAATAAGAACAACAAAATAGAGCATACAATGTTTTTAAAAAACTCATGTCAGAATGAGTTTTAACATCTGGAGAAAACATTGTCTACCCTGCAATGAAGGCAAATACATTAGATACACAGAACTTAAAATACATTTTTCTTATAATATCATAAAGTATATAGTTTTGAAAAAAATTATAAACCTCTGGTTTAATTTTTATTTTTCAATGGTTTAAAACTCCACTGGTCACTATTCTGGCTAGGAAAATTAAAAAAAAAAAAGAAGTTTACTGTTCT
The DNA here is from genome assembly GCA_026261815.1 of Monarcha castaneiventris obscurior. Taxonomy (NCBI): domain Eukaryota; kingdom Metazoa; phylum Chordata; class Aves; order Passeriformes; family Monarchidae; genus Monarcha; species Monarcha castaneiventris. The sequence goes on along the minus strand of JAMPIT010000510.1, from coordinate 5,723,255 downwards.
TGGGAATGATCATTCACTGAAGTTTGAAATGGCTCAAAAAATGCTGGACTTCCAGATTCTCTTTTTCCCTACTTGCAAAGATTCATGAAGTTCGAATTTAATAAGTGGTAGGCCATTTGACAGTTATAAAAGTTTTGTACACTAATACCTTGTTGAAACATACTAGTTCATCTAAGGAGGGGAAGAGGGGGTGGAGAGAGAAAACAAGCTTAATTTATAGAACTTCACTAATCTTTTATGCAGCATGAATCCATTCCAGTTACTTAACTTATATTTTGTTGGGCATGTTACTAGGGGGCAGAAAATCAGAAAATTGCATGTAGAATAATACTTTCAACAGTCCCATCCTTCCAGGCTTTTACATATTTAGCTGATAAATATTATGCAAAAACTAAATAGCTGGTAAAATTTGGATGCCAAAAATAAACAGTCTAAAATACATGGGAATACTGGTGGTGGTGGGGGGGGGGAAATCTGACGGTTGATAAGTTTTCTTTCAATGATTTTTCTTGGAGTATTTTTTTTGTTTGTTTGTTTTGTCTTATTTAAGTTTTGTCATATAATTTCAAAATCTCCCATTGTAGTAAAAGTGAAAGTGAAACTTTCAGTCTACTTATCTGGAATATCTTCTTAGCAATATTTTCCCCTCCTGCTGAAAATTCTTCAGCACTATGCCTTATACAACAATAAAATATAAACACACAAGCCTATCATATGAGATAGAGAGGTTGTCTTGCAGTAAATAACCCACAAGTTTGCTTTTCTTCTCTAGTTCAGTGTTGTCTTACTTCTGTGGAATTATGAGTGGCATTAATAATGACTTCTTCCAGATCTCTGTAGCACAAAATTCAGGGCCTAAACATGTTTTCCTTACCTCCTCCTCCTAGCAGAGAAAAAAGAATGGAGGGAAAAAAAATCAGTGTTGTCAGAATAAGGAAGTCACCTCTACCAACTCATAGGGGGATCCCTATCAAAGAAGAGAGTTACCTCCTTTACTTTTTGAAAGGAGCTGGTATAATAAAACAAATGCTATGGAATGATTTTTCTTTAGTAATTAAAATTTGCAGGTGCACACTTATCTTGTTTCCATTCAAATGCCTATATTAGAATAAAAGTATTTTCCAGAAATTATTTACAGAACCTGGAAAGAAAAAGATGTTATATATTTTTTTCAGATCACTTGCTTTTTAAATAGTTACCCCTGCCTGTGTACACATGAGAAAATAAAGTTTAAAAGGCAGATTTACTACAAATTTCTCATGATAGTGAATTTATATATGATCCCCTAAAGTCAGTAATATACAGATGGATTGTCTTCAGTTCTTTTATGAAAAATGAGAGGAAAATTCTCAAGAGAATTGTTCTTCTGAGACTGGCTTTAGGAAAACGGGTTTTGGTAGAATAGAGTATGAACACATTAACTACAGATTTAAATTGAACATGAATTGTTTACGCATGAAAAAGATGAAAGCAACAGCACTAATGCCTCAGTGGAAATAGGCAGAAAAGGATAGCCTGAGTCTTTATCATACTTATGGATTTCTAAAAAGAAATACAATATAAATGCTTTGTTTCTTTTGTTTTGCAGTCTTGCATATAATATATGTTCTTGCCTCTCAGGACTTGAATAGTTCTTGAAGGACTATCCTTTACTTGAAAAAATAGGAAAAGCCACATTGGCTGAGGCTCGATTCCTCTTACCTTTGCTTCTTATGTCCAAGAGTGACAATTAACATTCACTTAGGAAAAGAGCATAGTGGCAATGGATTGAATGAAACACTCCTTTCCTTGCTACACTTTCACATTTTCTAGTAAAAAGGTGTCACATAGTTTTTGGGAGGGTTAGAAACAGCTTAAGCTCTTGGAAGCAGCTTGTGCAACTGAATCAGAAAAGTTACTTGGCTGAGCATGTACAGGAGTGAGGAAATGAGAGGACATTAGATGTCATAAAGTGAGACACAAAGTGTAGAAGCTTATACTTAACTGTCAGTTTAGTATGCCATTGTGTTCTCACTATGTGAGCAGTGATTAAAGACATTAAGCAGTCTAATACCAAAAAAGAACCTAAAGCAAGACTAATTTTCTTGGGCTGTGGGAACATCGCTCTGTCACTCATATGCTGAAAAGGGCCTAAAATCTAGATCTCTCACTTTCTGTGCATGTCCACTGAACAGTAAGTTGCTCGCTAAAATGCATGTGCTGTTGGCAACACAAGTGACTTGCTTTAGAAAAGGAATTTGATATTTTGGTATCCTGCACTGATGGAAGTACTTACTGAAGCTCCTGTTCAGGCATGAACCTGTGTCTAGCCTTTTTATTAGGCACCTAAGGTAGAGTGCTTATTCATTATAAGGTCAGTTGGGGTCAGTAAGTGATTCTGAAGTCCTCCCAGAGATTCTTGCTCAATTAGGCAGATAGGATCTCCCGTTGAAAGCCTCAAGGCTCTTACTGTTTTCCATAGGCTTCTAAATTCCTGTTATGGTTTTTTTTGGGTTTTGTTTTTTTTTTTAATCTGAATACAAAGAAATTGTGAAGTTAACAATAAGTTTATGTAACTTCCCTTTTTTTTAACAACATGGAAACAACAACCAAACCAGGATTAACCATCTCTCTCACTGCTTCTAAGTGGGTGAAGCAAGAATATTATGTTGCTTAAGCTCCTCCTGAGTTAGTATTTAGCTTTATAATGGTGCACCCCACAAAATATATTAAGCGAGCATTTATAACACATAAATTTTGGTTCCCTGTCCTGTTCCTCTACAGAAGCACATCAATTTTACATTTAAGTACTAGAAAGACCAAGGACTGGTAGCCCCCTGAGTAAGCAAAAAAATGAAGATCTTTTTAACTGGATTTAATCAATGGACTCAAATAATTGAATATCAGTAAAATTCATCTAGATGAATTGGTTATTGCTCATATCAGAATCTCTTGACATCTGCAAGGCTGTGTTTTCAGCACTCATAGTTCTATTGATATATTAATCAAAGGGCTGTGAGTTTAAATATTTGTGAGTGGGAGACAAGGGCTTTCATATTGATGGTATTGAAGTACAAAGGTAAAAGCTGAATTTATGTCTCCAGTACAGTATAACCAGAACTCTTTTTATTTGGTATATACTGTTGTTTTAATACTAGATCAGTCAAATCCATAAATGCAATAGCATTTCCTAGCAAGTCCTAATTCTTTGGACTCTTTTTTTTTTGTTTCTACAATCTAACTTAAAATATTTCACTTTTTAAAACTATTTACAAAGCTTCTGAGATTCTTACAATGATTCCAGACAATGGAATCTGTATCAGCCTTTTATATTTTTAGTGAGGCCACTTCAGGGTGAACAGGCAGTTTTTCTCCCCAAGAGGTTACAGATCTTATTTGCAGTCATTTTTTAAATTTTATTTTTGGTGAAATGTTTCTCTTTTTATATTCTCATCCATATTGAATGTTGTTATTGAAGAACAAACATCCAGATTCCTTCTGTGGAATTTACACCTGATTCAAGTAAACGTTAGTTTTCCTTTTTGTGAACCAAAAAGAATAGGAACAACAGGAAAAATACATAGGTATTTGCAAAATGTCAAACTGTGAACAATTGAACAACCATCCCCAATATGACTTTGTACATCAGCCCTTAAGTTCTGTCAACTCTACTAGTAGAAGTCTGAATGTGCTCCAAGCAAAAAACTGTATCATGCTGCATATCAACAACACTTCCTTCCTGTATGGTTATATTGACTCTTGGGGCTTAATTTTCATCATTTTTCCAGAGATCTTCTGTTGTTTCATCGGTATCAGTAATTTTAGCAGAATTTAGAAAATATTGCCGTCCCTCAAGGTACATCTGAAGAGAGAAACTGACTTTTAGAGTTTGTTTAATCTACCATTGTTTTGAAATACACATGCTCATTAGGTATTCCTGTACTGCATAAATTTTAATTTTTGAGAGTTTTTATTTTCAACAATAATAATGTTTGAAATGTTAGGAATTTGAAGTCTCCCAATCTAAATTATGTATTTTAGATGTAATCAAAACTTCCACAAATGTAACTACTATCAATTTGGTATTTTTAAAGAATCATGTATAATTTTCTGTGTATCCTAATTGTGTGAGTTTTCATGCTGAAATCTGCATCTATTGTGAAGAGAATATCACAGGTATGTCAGTAGAGGGACAGAAAAATTAAAATCTAAAAATAAAATGAATAAACAAAAAAGAAGTATGAGTTCAAACAAATACCTCTGCTATATAACTTCCTAAAATTGGACTTCAGACCATCAAAGTGTTCAGATATGAGGATAAATATTTAGGAATCTTACCCATATGTTCCCCTTAATAAATCTAGACAAGGATTGTCTAGTTCATACGAAGTGTCTTCCAGAATGGGAATACACAATCAGACATCACATTGTAAACATTCAGATACATTTCTTTAGCCACAATAATGAGAAATACTGTATGATGGGCTTGGTAAAACCTGTAGTGTAGGCATTTCTGTTGCCTAGAGGCATCCCACAGTGATTTATGTATGTACTCTGTGTACAGCCAAAATGTGTGAGATTAATACCACCACAAACGAGTAGTGTGTCCAAATTCATTGTATATACAGAGAAGCTGAGTGGCATTGGAAGTTTCTCAAGGAAAATCTTTTGGGCCTCACCTCCCTTTTCAGGCAGTCATGGGCTACTTGTGGGCAACACACATATATATATGTGTGCATGTGTGTGTGTATGTGCGTGTGTGTGTGTGTGTCTCCTCATGCGGGTCTTCCAGAACCTCTGCAAATGGCACTAGGCATTTTTCCATTTTTCCATGTATAACTTAAATGAGGACATAGAACTTTGATACTAGAACAGAAAAGGGCAATGTCATGATAAAATGTGCTTTGTTCCTCTTTTTCAAACAACATCAACAAAAATACACCTGCATTTCAGACAATGTTATGTGGAAGATGAAAACCACAATGCTGACAAGGTGTCATCACAGTATCAGATACGCAGCATCAGGAGTTTCATGAAATTTTCAAAAAAGTTGCAAATTACCTTACAACAGCCATCAGAAGCTAAATTCCAAACTCTGTCTTCAAATGGCTTTTAGGAAAAGCTACAATCACAACTAAGAGCATTCTGAACAGCATGAGGACAAAAAATGCCATAAAATATAAGCTCTGTGTTCTTTTGAAAAGATTAGAACTACCTAAACTAAGAAAATCAAGTCCATCCATGTATTTCACTTTCTTATTTTAAAAACTTAAGAAAGCCTGGTTGCGTTTTGCCTGATTCTGGAGATTAAAAGCAAAGAAATATCCTCTTGTTTTTTTATTTTAATGAGAGAAGTTAAGTTCATACCAAAGAGACAGAAAAATAGAGAACAAGGATAAGGAACAGAGAAAATTGGGTATCAGGAATTGCCCAAGGAGGCTTTGAAGTTATGCTATAACAGTAGCACAAATACAAAGTACTGATTCAACCAAAATCTTCTTTCCACAGACCATTGTGCAATTACCTTAGAACAGTAATTGCCTTTCATATGACATTTGTGGAGGATGGTAAGGTAAATAACCATAGCCATGTTCAATAATGTGACGCAGATCGTCATCACTAGAACAAACGTGAGAACTTCTATTTTGGTACCATTTCATTATAAACTAAAGCAACCCCATAAATACATTGGATAAATGCTGTTCATCCATCCATCTATTTACACATTGATATATAAATGTACTTGTATATATATATATATAGATAGATAGATATGTACAAGTTGATAATTTTTAATGTTCTGCTCATACAAAAAGAATAGAATAGAATAGAATAGAATAGAAGATTTTCTTTCAGAAGGGACCTCATAGTAATCATGTAGTCTAACTGACTGCCCACTTCAGGACTGACTAACAACTAAAGCATGTTAAGGACATTGTCCAAATGCTTTTAAACACTGACAGGCTTGGGGCATTGGCCGCCTCTCTAGGAAGTCTGTTTCAGTGTTTGACCACCCTGTTGATAAAAAAGTGCTTCCTAATGTTCAATCTGAAACTTCCCTGACAGATTTCTTCCCAAAAAACTGTGCTACTAATTTCTTTCATTTAATGGGTAGACTGCAAGTAGGTGATGTATACAGCCCTTATGGTCCCACGAACAGATCCTTCTCCAGTTCCTTACATTGCACCTGATCATGCATCAGACAACTTTTCTCCCACACCTGTTACTGGAGATAAATGGTGGGCCTGCATAGACATATCAATCATTAAATTAATTACTTTCCTGACTTGCTATTAGGCAATCCTAGTGCCTATAAAATCTTGTCTGCTGCTGATATAGGTCAACAGCTAAAGATGATCAGGTAAGCATAATAGCCCAGTTCGTTCAAACCTGAGAAGACACTTGAAAAACATAGCATACCTAATCAGCCAATGCTCCATTTGTGTCATTCCAGTCAATTTTCCAGACTCTCAGCTCTGCTCAGACAATGCTATTCTGCCTTCCTTTTTCTGACCATTTAGCAGAAACTCACCATTTTTTTAGTTTTAAGTTAGCCTTGGCCAGTACATAAACACCGCGTTAGGTGGTCACTCCTCAGCAGAAGGGGATTAAATTGGGTTAAAAAGCTTCTGGGTCAAGATAAAGGCAGAGAAGTCACTTATCAATCACTGTTGTGAGTAAAACACACTTGAATTTGGGGGAAAATCAATATAACTTTGGCAATCCAATAGATTTGGATAGCAAGAAATCATAGATTTCATAGGTAGAGAGATATCATAGAAACATAAAATGATTTGGGTTGAAATTGAACTCTAAAGATCCAACTTCCCCTGCCATGGGCTGGGACACCTTCCTCTAAACAAGGTTGCTCAAATCCTCATCCAACCTGGCCTTGAACTTCCAGGGATGACATATCCACAACTTCTCTGGGCAACATATTCCAGTGTTTCACCACCCTCACAGTAAAGAATTTCTTCCCAGTATCTAATTTAAATCTATCCCCTGTTTGTTTTAAGCCATTTCCTCTTGTCCTATCACTATCCACCCATCTCCATCATTTTGCAGGCTCCCTTTACATACTGGAAGGCTGCAATGAGGTCTCCCCAGAGACTTCTTTTCTCCAGGCTGAACAATCCTGACTTTCTCAGTCTGCCTTCACAGAGAGGTACTCCAGCCCTTTGATCATCTTTATAGTCTTTCTCTGGACTTGCTCTAACAAGTCCATGTCCTCCTTATTTTGGGAGCCCCAGAGCTGGATGCAGCACTCCAGGTGGAATTTCACAAGAGTGGAGTAGAGGGGCAGAATCACCTCCCTCAACCTGCTGGTCACACTGCTTAGGAAGCAGCCCAGAACAAAAATATTAAAACCATACCTTGCCTCCCCTCTTTCCCAGGTTCAACTTCCTTTTTTTTATTCCTGATTCTTCTTGACACCTCCAATCCTCTTCAAGAACACAGAAGGCTTGGAGTAGAGGAGTTACGGTTAATACAGTTAATATGGTTAATCGTTCTTTCTCTGCCTCTCTTTCCTTCTTACACTTTTCCCTGGCTCCAATAGGGTGTCTCCATATGCTGCAGTTCCTCCAGCATATATCCATCTGCTTTGGCAAGTGACAATAATTGTTCTGCCATGGAGCATCTCCTTCTCTCCTTCCTCTTCTGACTCTGGTGTCTACACTTCTCACTCATTTTGTTTCTCCTCTTCTTCCATGCCATGTTTTGTCCTTTCTCGTTAACTTTTGCCCAGACAATCTACTGGCTTGGTTGGTGGGCTCAGCTCTGTGCTGGGGTGGGCTTGATGGAGCTGTCTTGAGCCCTTTGGCATGGGGCAGCCTCATTCTCTCCTCACACAGAAGTCACCCCTGCAGCCTCCCACTGCCAACACCTGGAGATACCTGCATCCAGAACACAAAAGCATTCATGCTGTCTGCAGCATTACCTTCAAATTCACAGCAACATGGAGGAAGAGGAACTTACAATCACAGGTATACCTACAGATCTAAATCATACTCCAGCTGTTCCAGTCTGACCATTTCTCTCCCAGGCCATTTCTCCCTCATTTCAGTGTTTCCAACCTCAGCTTCTACACAGGAAAGCTGCAGAGAAATTTATAGGGCCTACCCTATTCAACTAACTCAATAAGATTCAGAGTTTAATTGTTTTTTGGCAGAAAGTCTTAGGGAATGCTGTGAGAGCCTAATGTTTGTCAGTGGTCTGTATGAATTACATGTGGTATGGTCTGATTGAATGATGGATCTGGAATTTGAAATCTGTATAGTTCCAAAAGAAACTGCAGGAAGTCTATGATCTAAATAGAATATCATACCTGTATACTGCATTTTTATAATAAGAATTTGTGGCAAAATAGAAAGTATCAAAACAAGATTATGTCTATTTCTTAGTTTATATACTTTTGAATTTTTCTGTCTTTTTTGTTTTTCCTTTGGTCCAGAGAAGGGCAACAAAGCTGGTGGAGGGTGTAGAGTGAAAATTATATGAGAGGTGGATGAGGGAGCTGGGGCTGTTTAGCCTGGAGAAAAGAAGGCTTAGGAGAAACATTATCACTCCTGAAAGGAGGTTGTACCCAGGTAGGTGTTGGCCTCTTCTCCCAGCCAACTAGTGACAGGATGAGAAGACATAGCCTCCAGGGGAAATTCGGTTTGGACATCAGGAAGAATTTCATTGTGGAAAGGGTTGTAAAGTGTTGGAATGGACTACCCAGGGAGGTGGTGGAATCACCATCCTGGCAGATGTTTGAGGAACGTGGCACTTAGTGCTATGATTTAGTCAACAACGTGGTGACTGGTCAAAGGTTGGACTCCATAACCTTGGAGGTCTTTTCCAATCTTAATGATTCTGTGATTCGGTATGTACTGTCAATCCATTTCTGATTACTATTCCTGATCACAGGTTGTATACTTACCCTACATGTATGCACACATGTATGTACATCTTTGTTATGCTTCAAATATTTCATTTAAAAAAAAAAAGAACACCAAAATAGTTAAATTATCTTCATGGTTTTAAATATTTTTACAAGAAAAATTTAAAACATTTAAAATTTAATCCTTACATTAAAGATATATGTTTAATATGCTTCCATTATGGCAGAAGTAGAGGTTTCTTATTTTCTCTGGAATCACATTATCAGCCTGACAACATGGAGTTTGTCTCAGAGACTGAAAATAATTAAATGTTTTATTACATGTGCTTTTAAACTATCCTCAATATTCACAGCTTTGTACAGTAAGGTAAGAATTCTAGTTCATTCTTCGAGTGGCACAGAGCTAAAATACTTTAAGCTAGCATTGCTCAGAAGAGCCTCATGCGCCTAATTGCCAGAGCACTATAGTGTACTCACCTTGAGATTATTCCAGGGTGAACATCAAAGCTCTTTCTGGTTTCAGATAAGTTTGTATCCTTAACTGATTATTACCGTAAGCTCTTGAACTTGGAAACAGCGCTGAAATCTCAAGGCAACAGACTTGATAAAGCATATATTTGTTTTTTAACTTTTTCCAGGTTGGAAAAGAAACCTTTCCATTACCCCACTGCCTTAGCATTTTTTATCTATTTCTAACAGAGAAATACATAACATTGGGAAAAATTATAATACTACATGAGAAGTATTTTGGTCCTGGGCACAGGAGAGAAAAATGAAATGAGGAGCAGAGGGGGGGACCATTGTGAACAATTGGTAGAAAACAGTGAGTGATTAGTGTCATAACCAATACTTGCACATAAATTGTATGCAACAGACATAATAATGGCACTTCTTTTTCACATTCACCTAAACGTAGTACCAGAAGATATTCTTGAATGGGATTTGCATAGCTATTCAAGTATAAAACTCATGAAGCCTTCCACTAAACCTGAACTGGGCTGATAGGGTTTTCAAGGCTGATTTGTGTTATCATAGTAACCTTATCAATATACCACTGCAACTTAGAGAAAACTAAGTCACAGTTTCAGTCTATCAGCATAGAAACTAGCCTTTTAATGTACTTTCAGGTTGAAAAACACTGTAGTTAGTTTGAAATGCAAAGTATTTTCTCCAGAGAATTAATATCCTTGACTTTGTGTTTTTTTGTCTTAAGACCTCTAAATTTAAGGTCAATCCAAAAAAGACATGTCTCTTTCAAAGTATAAAACTCTTTTATTTTAGGAAAATTGACTTCGGTCGAACACTGATGAAACTCAAAGCAGTTGTCTGTATGACCAAACTGTCTTGTAGAATTACCCTGTCCCTTACTTACTTCTCAGTCTTGCTTTGTTTTCTAACATGTTTCAAAACAATTTTGGATCACTCTTAAGATCTGGTCAATATGCAAGAAATGCATCATCCTAAGCACCATCCAACAGATGAAAAAGGTCTCCTAACAAATTTGGCCACTCATCTGGAGCATAGGATAAGCACGAGGATATTCTTGTTTTCCTACTCTTCTCCTGCAGTTGTGGGCAGACAGCAGCCTTCTGACAGCAGCTGAATTGGGTAAATGTGCATGTGCAGAAGTCTAAGGTTAGGTTAACCACGTAAAAATGAATTCCAGGGCTATATTTATGTTGTAGTCACAAGAGCAGGGATTATTTGCATTTTTCAACCAAATGGATAGTTTAGGTCATCATTGTGCTTTAATTTGTGTTTTCTTTACTATAGCACTTTTATTTTATCCAAATTAAATTAAAACAATGAGTTTTTTAGTTCTCTTAATGAATCCAAAAATTTCAGCTGCAAGTCTCATAAGCTTCTAGAAGAAGACACCCTACTGCTAGTGAACATCAGTGAAGATATGAGACCCTAATTCTTATAGGTGCATCAAAAATAATTTCATCTTAAGATACTTTATAGTAACATAATTGCATTCTTTCAGACTTATTATTTACTTTGCCAAGAAACATATGTAACTTACAGCTGTGGAAACATAGAGAACTAAATTACAAGTAAGATATATACCATTCATGAAACCCTAATATGCAAAATTTAATACTTGTTAAACACCACAAAATGTAAAAGGTTTTTTTAACTTTTAGACTTAAGAATTCCATATATTTTAATATTTTATCTTCTGTGCCCAAGAACTTTTTCTACCAACCAGCTGTGATTATTACGTGCTGCTCCATACTTTGGCTTTTTTCCAGAAAGCATGAGTCTTCTGGGATGCATCAAAGAAAGCCATTAGTGCACTCGTTGGTGTAAAACTTGCATGATGCCATAAATCTTTTAGCAAGTGGATTTGGAAGATGTTTTTGCGAAGGTTATATGTGTAAGGTAAGCTACATTACATGAGCCTTCAATGTGAGCCTTCAACATTACACTTTCCGGCATTTAATAAAATAGTGATTGCAAAGAGCTGCAACCTCAGAGGCCTTGTTATGCCAGCAACAGTGCAAAGGGAACACCCTCAGATTTTCTTCTGTGTTTTAGTTGAAAAATAATATTTTTTTTTATTTTCCTGAGATATCTAATAAAATCTGGTTATTTAGAAGATTTTGCTTTTTATCCTTGCAGGTTATAATAAAGTTACATTTTACTACCTATATAAAAACAAGGATTTAACTTAGAGAAAATTGCATATAAATGCATAGACATTTTGAAATGAAATGTATATAGCTAATATATAGTATAAAGATTTTATTTTTCTGCTCCTGTCAGTCTATAGAATTTTCATCATTTATGAAAGTCTGATCTGGGTTTTTTTAGGAACAAAAGAGTATATTCTTATATTTACTGGAGTCTTGCATTTTGTAACTGAAACAAATGATGCCACAGTAAAATGAAACAATGTCAGTTATTTTTAATTAACATCATGATTTTTAAGTCTGGAGATAAAAGTGGAAGATAAAGTCTTTATTATTGCCAGCTCAGGGGAATTGAACTGCATTGTTAATATAATGTCCACTGGAAGTTAGTGGATATTGGTCACACGCCACTGTTTTCAGAGTGTCCACCTCATACCAGGTCTTGCTTTCATTTCTCTCTTTCCTCCTCTGCAGAGCAAAACTAGGAAAGCAAGATGGTTTCCCAGCTGGATACATTAGGCACCTGTTTCTGTTCTAATTTACATTACAGTTCTAGTTTGGATCAGGGTATGCTTCTGAAGCAAGTCTCCCAAACACTTCCTTGTACTGAGCCCTCACTGACTTCACCATGTGGTTTCAGAGCAGTAAAAATTCCTGTTGTAGAAAACTAAAGAGGAAGCTGCTCTTCCAAAACACAGCTACGGTGCTCCATCTGTTGATGGGCATTCAGTCCCCTGTCCCCAGCTCAGGCTGTTTGCTGGCGAAATCCCTTAAATTCACATCTTGTGGACATCTGGGGCTCAGAGCCAGCTGTTTTACTCAGCAGATCTGTTGCTGTTCTGTTACCCCACCTTCTAGCATTGCCTTGGTCTCAAGGGGCCAGAGGATGTCACTTATTTCAAGCTGCACTTCCCCTGCCAGGGCATGAGCTACATCCTGTGAACACACCTCTGGGTTTACTAAGCTGGTATAACCTACTGGCTACAAAAAAAGGAGCTGATTGGTTGGCTTAGGCTATGCACCTACTGGTGCCTAGACCTGGGTGAGATAGAAACAGACCAGAACTTTAAACAAATTTAAACTTAACTACTACTTTATTATTCAATAAAGTATATGTCTAAACCATGTTCTGAATGGGTGCTCTCTTTAAATCAGGTCTCAAACATATCCAAAATAACATTTTACCTCTGGAGACAGTGTCATGTGGGAAGATGCCTCTGCATTCTGAAACAAATATCAAAATTAAGGGAGAAGAGTGCTTCTTGTAAAGTATTAATTAAAATTTGCATCAACTATCGTTTGACAACACCGTCTGTAAATTTCCATTATAAAAATATTTCTCAATCTTTATTTTATAAACTCACTTCTTGGAGGGCACTGATCCATTTAGACACCAAGAAGCTGTAACACATACGATATAGATATAATTATTTAATTAAAGGTTATAAGGTTACTAGATTTGTGGATCACTGTGAATATTGAACTTCAAGCATGCTTGCTAGTTGCAGGCTGTAATTAAACAAAGACGGATTAAAAAAATAAATAAAAAGATGCATTAGGGCAATTTCATTATTTTAAATGAAGAAAAAAATCAGTAACATTTCCAAGGGCTAGCTGAAGAGATTATTTTAAGAGGATTAGCACTGTCAGCATATATAAGCTAGCATTTCAGTGTTAAACTTTTGAAAGCTTTAACTTCAGATATCAGAAGAAAAACCAACCCACCTAAACAGAAACAAACAAGAAATGTAGAGTTATTTAGAGGAAATATTATTGTGATCAGTCTAAAGATCTGATCTTTATCATTATTGCCATCATTAAAGGGTTAATAGAAAAAGTCTTCCAAAATTTAAAAATCCTGTGATATTATGGTGTCATAGAAGTCATCTTTGAAGGATTTACCAGGATACTGCCAGCTTTTCTTCCTAAAAATATATTGTGAATAATAATAATCAAAAGTATAAGCACTGTTGATTGGTCAGAAGAGAATGATTTTCTGTCTTGACAAAACAAATAGGCTACTTGATTATAATATCAACCATTTTTCAAGCTGATTACAGTTAAATATTGTGTCTTGCCTTTGGTGACATATAAAGTCTTCATAAATTTAGGAATGTTGTGATCAAGATGAGACAATTAATTTAAAAGAATAATCAGGTTCCTGAATGACTGCTGCTGGAGAATATTCCAAATCAAAAATTATAAAACCCACACTTCTGAGCTGCAAATTTCACTTTAAAAAAATGCAGCTGTGTTAAACAAAACTGATAGTAGTCAAAGAAAAAGTGGTGAGTTAACATTTCTTTTTCAGGAATGAAGACACTGTTCCTTGATTTCTTGACCTGCTTTGATATTTACTTTGAGATTCTCACTGAAAATTGCTAAATATTATACTAGCAGGTATAGTTTCATTTTAATCACATTCATTTCACTGACTTAACAAGATGTAATTAAAAATCTTTCCACGTTTGCTTTGTAGAGAAACAGGACAGTGATGACATTTTCTAATTGTTTCTTTTATGCTTGTTTTAGCTGGGAATTGTGTTTTCCCTGTCTTCTCTGTTCAGACTGACATTTTATCTTCTAACTAAATATTTGTTTTTAATACTTGCAAGATCACTTCTTCTAAAAGAAAAAAAAAAAGAACTTTCTTTTGTCTTCTGTTATATAGCAATTTTATCTGAGAGCCTTTTGCTGACTTTTTCCATACCTTAAAAAAATAAATCTTTAATGATTTTCACTTCCAATCCAGTCCTGTTCTTGTGGTAACTGTATCGTGAAAATTCTTGACCTGAATGTGGTTGCTTAAAAATAACTTTCTGCCTTTGCACATGTTTTCAAAAATATTTTGTCATACTTAATAAATGTGTTAGCCAGCAGACACTCAAAGCTGCCCCTGTTCTACTTATTAATTCAGAAATAATCTGCAAAATCAGCTAATATTACAGAAATATAAACTACTCATTCAGATTTCTCAGTTTTATTTCAGCACAGATTATGTATTTACAAACAAAATAATATGCAGGAAAAAATACTATCTTTGAATAGATTTACTTGATAGAAAAATATCAAGGACTGTGCTCTTATTCATGCAATTTAATTTAGGTGGTCCTGCAAGAAGCAGGGAGTTGGACTCAGTTATGCCTATGGGTCTATTACAACTTAATTCTATGAATTTTTGATTATATGATAATAAAAAGATAATGATTTACTCTCTCTTCATGTAATTACATCTCATGTAATACCTTTAGGAATGAAAAGAAGTTGTTTGTTGTATGGGAACTGCAGATTACTCCTCCTGTAGGATGTTATATGTTCAAATAATATAGTTTCTTTTTTTTTTTTGAGAAGCATTGACAATTAACTCTTCAGACATAGCTTCAACTTGAGAGAAAGAGAGAAAGCAAGCAAGAGAGAAACACATATCCTTGCATTTTTCTCATTAATATGAAATGCATAAACTGCTTTACCCATGCTGTTCTTTATACCAAACCATCTCTACAAAATGTCTTTTTTGGTTGTTTTAGGATGCTTTACACTGGATCCTTTGAATCCCGTTCTGAGATGTGTACCTCTTCCATGTCCTGTTATGCATGCCTAAGGTCTTGATTCCTCTAGCAATTCTGTAAAGGTGAAGTAATTTTGTAGTGTAGAGTTTACTAGAGGTAACAATTATTTGGGACAAAGAAACATGTACAGGTTTCTTTTATTTGACATGGTATCTTTCCTCTATCATCCTGTATATGGCTTTGGAATTGTTTAAGATGCCAAGCATAGACTTGTATAGATTTGCATTATATAAGCTCATTTTTCTTCTTTCCTGACCTTCTTTGAAAAGTTATCCCTTGCAGTATATTTGTCAGTGTCTTCTCTGACTTACTTGTCTGGCAATCTGTCCCTTGGCATCCTTATAACATCTGTCATGAATGTCTATCTGCACCATTCTCCAAGTCTTTCATTTGTTGCCTTGTCTGTTCACAGTAATTGCCACATTCATCATAGGTACTTCTTTTGAAGTAGAAACAATTTCATTCTCTGATGTTGCATTTAATGTCTTCTTTGTAGTCCTTTGTGTTTTATTTCTTTTTTGTATTGTGAGAGCTCTGCACTGAGCAAACAAGTATACAACTAGTGCCAAAATCAAATTTTTATCACGTCCTTCATATGCTGAGATAGTCATCATTACATAAATAAAGAGCTCACATTGCTTATCACAATTTGCACACGTACAAGAGGTGCTGCCTTGAACCTGCTTCAAAGTATTGTGAACTGGAAATTGAAGTTGCAATTAACTGCAATGAAAAATATAGCTCGGTACTGTACACAAGTGTAATAGAAAGAGCAAAAGGTGCATTCCTTCAAAAGTACAAATCATGATGTTTCAGTCCTCTTCTCACCCTGAGCATTATGGATGCCAGTGTCCCTATCTGTAAGAGAACAATGGGGAATAATATGCTAAGGATAGGAATAATATTCTGGAATCACATGATTTCAAAAGAATTTTTCCCATACACTCAGCAACAAAATCAACCTTTGTCAATATTTCTTACATGAGAAAAAATATTTTTCTTAAATACATGACCCTTGTTTACAGAACCCTCTCAGGCACACTTAACTGCCAAGCAGATAAGGCTGTCACACTGGTTTGCCTAGAGATATTTTCTGCTTTAGTAATAGATTCAAGAATCATGCAAAATATAAATGTATAAAAGAATGAACAGTCTAATTCCTTCATAGCTTTCCTAGTACATCTGACATTGCTAGTTGTACAGGAGGATGAAACTAGTAGGCATGGAAGGAACCGAGGAATATATTACCTTTTAAAAAGCTAAATCTTTGCTTTTAGCATCATGTCATGTTAAACTGTGACTATGTACTGATATGACATCAATATAGCATTATCTCTGATAATTCTGTTGTATGAATGGCCACATAACACTTAAGTAACATCAGCATTTGTCAAAGGCCAACTGTTCTTGGGAATTTTTACCCCATTTTTGAATACTTTTTGCATATTCTTATATGACATTTCTTGGTTTTTTTCTGTTTCATGATGAATTTCTATGGATTGAAAAATAAGAATAAAATACAGATACTAAACTATATTGGTCTATTTTAACTTTGTCCTTAAATACGTAAATTATGGCATTTATTATTTATCCAGATTTTAATGGGTAATAATCTTTTCTATGTGACTAGTCTTATTAATTCTCAAAATACCAGTCTGAACTAGAGTTCATCAACATGTGCAAAGGCTTCCAGCCTAACACAAATGTAAAAGTGAGAGTCTTCCTGCATTGAAATCTGCACTTTATACATACTTCACAGTTCTTACCCTTAAGATCACAGACTATATTTTTTGCAGGAACAGAACTTTTACTTTCAATTTTGTCTTTCTATCTAAAAATATAAAATGGTCTAGCTCTCCATCAAATATATTTGCATTCTGAGTAATGCACACAGGTTCACTTACACATTACACACATTTACTTTCTTTATAGAAATCTGAACTAGGACCAGAAAATGAATCTGCAAGTGAATTATTTAGACAGTAACTCATTCCAATATTGTAACTAAGGAGTGGAGATGGAAACACATTCACTGCAGACCAGATTTGGTTTTCTGTTTTTTCTCCTCAGTTTTTATTATTGCTAACCAGTTCCCAAAGTTCTGTGGCATTGCACTAATAATGTTCCAGGATTTGTTTAGAGTTTTGACATTCTTCTCCCTTAGCCCACTTAGACTAAATTGTACACTTTTTACCTATGTCTCTACCTAACAGAATTCTTCTGTAATGTCCATATGTCTATAGTCTATTGTAACTGATTGATAGTTATGGACACAGAAAATCCTGGGTTTTAAGCAGAGATTGCTACAAAGAAACCATATTTCCTTAACCCGACTTTATAAAGTTTTCATGTAGATTTACAGGTTTAGCTGCAGAGATCACCTCTTCAAGTCACAGTATAATTCAGTGGGTGATGTACCACTCTATTTGCTTAGTCTTTCAATACTGAGTAAAGCAATACCAACTGTGCACTAACTCTTTGAACTGTGGGCATTTGCCTGAGACCACCAATTCATTTTACAAAGTCTGCTGAACAGCAATCAGACAATAATGACTTTTTGGTAAGTAGTTAATGATGCAGGGGTTTAGAGGGCCCATACCTGATTAAGTGTGCAGGGTGGATGGTGTGCAGTTAATGTAATGTAAAGTAATGATGGAGTAAGTAGAATAAGAATAAATAGCTTAGTTGCCACATTCTCTACATGTTGAATGGGAAATGCAACTGGCATGTAGAGGCCCTCTTTATAACAATTATCTGTTAAACCTCCATATTATGGTTTACGTAGGATGAACTAGACCCTTTATTAGCTTGGTGTACTGGGGTAGGATTCAGCTAGGAAGTGAATTATTCAAATAAATCATGCTACAAAATATCATGGATGAAATTAACTATTTTTATTATTTATATATAACACTAGGATTGGGGTCATATATGAGTGATAGCATCTGAGTGATTAAGTTTTCAATCTAAGAATTTTTCAATCTGCTTTTCTGATTTATGCTATGCTTTAAATTATCATGCTAGACTGTGTGGACCATAAGAAAGCTGACTACATGACAGTATGTCTCAAGTCTTCCTTTTGAAATCAGATCCATTACACTTAATTCAAGAGGAACATATGAGCATCAATTGATACAAAGTTATTTTCTAGTACTTGTTCATCATAAGGTCTTCACTGCCTATCAATGCCAAGCATTCATAATAATGCATATTTTTAATCAAATCTTTTACTATCACATAGGCAGATCTGTCATCTGTTATGTCCAGGCACAACTAGTACAAAGTATCATTAACAGTATTCTTCTTCTGCTGAAGGCTCCCAGAATAATGAGTACTTGTATTTTTATTACTCTGGGAAGAGATCAGCAACTATACGTATATACAAATATAATCCTAAGAGTCAATAGCAGACTGCATACAATGCCAATCTCTGAGGATTTCTTTTCTATTCTAATCCGAGTTATGCTATGACTTTTATATCCATTTCTCTTTTTTTTATAAATGGGATACCTGTTCTCCAATCCAGTTCCCAAAGATTGTGTCATTCTTAAAATGTATATATCAATTGTTCAGGTTATTTTTTTCATGTTATTGCCCAGGTTTCTGGGATTAGGTTAGACAGGATTGTCATTTCTGCTCAACCAGTTTAGTCAGAAATCTGAAAGGAAAGTGGATAGGACAAAAATTTTTTTCTGGGATAAAGGTTCTCCTTTAACAGTCACAGGCCTTTATCTGCTTCAAAATATACTGTGAGAAGTAAAGTACAGAGATAATATATTCAAAACCAATTTTGAAAGGACGTACTTTTTACTAAAACAAAGAAAAAAACCCCACAACCATAAATAGTAAACAAACACAAAAGAACTCCTTTATTAAATAAAATGAAACAAAGCCTTTCATTTCTGCAACTGAGAAAGCAATGAGAAGAAAACACTAATTCTATTCTCAGAAGAGTTCAAACACTCAACATAAATTAAACCTACCTAACTCTTAGAGGATTTACTGAAGTCTACTAAGAATTGTTGTTTTAACCTTTCTTTTTCTGATTGCTCTTCTCTTGTGCATAGTTAAACATTTGCTTCAGAGAAGCTGGTCTGAGTCACTGCATCTTTCAAGTGATCACAGATTCCAAGGGGAAGAAGCTCTGTAACACTAGAGTCTTGGGCTCTGGAGTGCAGTGAAGTGGGGAACAAGAGATGCTGCAATCCCACTTGAAGAAGGAAAAGATTTCAGTTTGAGAAAAAGATTAACTTATGGCATTTGAAAGAAATAGTCAAAAGATTTCAGGATCCAATTCATTTTTGATTGAAAAGAAATCTTTAATTAATCACTTCATATGTAGCAACATATTTTAAATTGGTCATGCACATCAAGACTGTAAAAACCTCACATATGTTCTAAGTCTTTTGATGGTTGCAGGAAAGGATCACATGATTTTAATCACAACCAGTTTTAGCAGCAAGATACTTGAAATTATTGAATATATAATCACATCCTTCTCCCACCCTGGGTCTTTGCCCCTCTATTTTTTAGCTATTAAAACTGTTCAATTATTAAAATATACCAGCATATACTATCACACTGAATGCAATTCCATTTTGTTTAAAGATAAATTGTTTAAATGATGAATGGGTGATCACAGGGGTCTTGTTTTAAAGTAGTGAGTGTTTTTCTTTAAAGCAGATTTAGTATGGCTACACATTATTAAAAACAAACAAAAAAACCCCACCCTCCATTTAAATTATGCAAGAAAATATGCATGAACAAGATTCTACATTTTCACAGTGAACAAATAGAGACATGACTGGAATTCTTTCGCTCTGTATGGAATCATTTAGCAAATCCATGCTTTGCCCTATTGACTAGCACAACGAAGTAAAATTTAAATTTTTTATGCTCCTGAGAATATCAAAGAAATCTGACATCCAGAAAGATAAAGAAACACAGGAGCATTTCACCAAGCCTGCAGACAGCTGAACAGATGTCACAGCAGCCAGCAGCAGAACCAATCAAGGAGTCAAAGAGAGGAATATACCATGGGAACAGACCCAGGCCCAGATGCCAATACTAGAAGAATTCATCTCTTAACATCTGGTTGTACCAAGCATTCCCCATATGTGAGTGTATGTATTGGCTTTGGGCCTAGTGCACACAGAAAAAAAAATGAAAGAACTAGAATTCTTTCAACACTGCCAGGAATAAGCAAAAAATCTGCCAAGTTTGTGCTGAAATTCTGTGAATCTGACAGTTGGTTTTCTACTTTTAAATGCACAATGTGTCCCTGTCGTAGTTTTGCATGTTTAAAATTTAGACTGTGAAACAGGTTGCAACCTGCTTAAAAAAAAATTACCTAAATAGCTTGCTGAAACTGACCCAGTCTGCTAATAATCTCTGAACCCCCCTCAAAAAAACCTCCAAATCATAAAACAACAACAAAACCAGACAAAATCAAACAAAAAAACCCCAACAAAACCCCCACAAAACCTAAAACCAACACCCCCCCACCCCCAAAAAACCCAACAAAAACACCACAACAGCAACAAAACATTAACCAAGGTAACTTTAGTTAAATTGGAGCTTACTGGATGTTTCACTCATTGTAATTGTGATTGACAAACCAATAACTTGCACCTCCTCTTACCATCCACAAGAAACACAAATTAATAACCATCAAAGAAATTAAAGAAACTGAATAGAAATAACTAATAGAAATAAAAGCAGAAAAGTTACAGGGACCTAGATGCTGCAAGACATGAAGCTACTAATTCCTTCTTTACTTTCTAAGATTTTACTTAAATATTTTTTTCCATAACAGTCTATAAAAAGAAGAAAAAAATCCCCACAAAGAACAAAAGCCTTGCATATGTAACTACAAAATAAGCAAACTGCTGTTTAGTCACTGCCAAACCTACTTAACACCTAAAGTCACATAATTTGGGACGTATGAACTGTTAGATAAAAAATCATCCAGGTCACGAAAAAGTGCCAGCTTGGAGCTCTCACTCAGACCTGGTTATCATGGCAGGTTGTTTTTTTGGTTTTATTTTTAATATATACTGATCTTTTTGTCCTAAATAACAGGTGGTGTTGGCAAGCAGTCTGAGAACAGGCCACTGTAATGGGCTAGCAGAAAAGACTGCAGAAAAAGGACAGGTTTAAGGACAGGTTTTTGACAGATTAAAACTGAAGTACTATCTCTTGTGCAGTAGACAATTTGAAAAAATTTCTATACAGTGGTCAGCCAAGGAGCCTCTTTTAACAGGAAATTTACCTTCAGATAAATACCCTTAGGAAAGAAGTACAGAAAAAGCTTGCTAGCAAACAGCCTCACAACTGTTGACCGAAGTTATTTTGGATATCACTTCCGTATAAAGAGAGATAAAACTGTCTTTGGTCTTACTAAAATGCCAAAGATGTGTCAAGGATCAGATTCTAATGGCAAGTCTACAACTACAATGAACAAGAATTTTACAGGCAAAACTGAAATCTGCTTTTCCATAGGCATTATTTCATTCAAAATCTTACTATGGTCAAAAGGGACAACATTCTGTATATGACAACAGAAATTTATTGCTTGTCTAGCTAATGTTTTAACCATCTAGTCCACATCTAATTAATATAAAAACCTCTCAATAATAATAATAATAACAAAACCCAATAATAATAATAGAGTTCAAATTGCCTCTATTCTGTGGTGCAATGCTCACTCTTTTGATGTTCCCCTGGATCCCAAGCTTGATGGATACAGGTGGTTTCAAGGCTTTCAGTGAATGGGTTGTATCTTGGTGTCGCAGCTAAGGAGCAAGGTTCCTTAATTCACAGATCAGGGGGCCACTTGAAGCTATTTTTATAGGGTTTTTATTAATCCTTTTTCACACTGTGTCCCATTTTAAGCTGGAAAAATTGCATAGAGCTTAATGCAAAGGGTGTGTGTTACTCTGTGACAGCTGAGGAGTTAAGTGCTTCACCACATAGGGCACTCCCAGGGCTCTATCTACATCAGGGCAGGGATCAACTGGTTGAGCTCTAGGACTACTGCAAGAACCTACAGCCGGGTCAGGCCAAGGCAAGCCTTGTCCTATTAACTAGTGAAACATGTAGGCCCTTGGAGTCCTGAACAGGTGAGTTTGTGCTCTGCAATGCGAAGGATCCCAAGGGGCAGGGAGATTGGTGGGGGGAGTGTTGGCAACTGGGAGATTTACCTTGATGCGCACTCCTGGTTTGAACTAAAATGCTGATGCAGAAGCATTCTAAATGGCTTGGGAGTTTGTGTGATTTGAAAAGTGGTTTTGGCACTCAGAGTTCAGTCATCTAAATGGTCAGGTCACTTCTGAAAAATACTAAAATGTATCTTGGAATTCTTGTCTGAAGCCTCTATTTCCTCACCTGCGTGTCAGACTACGCCCTCTGCACAATTTTTAGAATATTGTCCCAAAGGCACTACTTCTCACCGGCAGACCCAAGATATTTGCAATTCTCAAGCTGAAAACGCTGGCTGAACTGCAAAATGCTATTGCTGAGCTGAGCTTTTGTAATTTTTTAATAGCTTTTATGTCTGTAGGCAGAAATCTGCTCTCAAGTGTTTCTGAAGCAGAAAAAGTGAATCCAAGGGCCAGAAACGTACACATCACCTCTTCCCCTCCTCATAATGAGATGAGAAAGAGAAGACTGAATCTTCAGTTATCTCTTGCATGTGCAGCACAAAAGGAAAAGCTATATGCCTGCTACAATCACCAGTTCACCCATCCCTGCAGGAAGCTTTTGCAACACTAATCTAGCAGTCAACATAAAGTTATGTGGCTTACTTTAGAAAATGGAATAATACACAGAGCTCAGATTAATATTGTATTTTCTATCCATATAAATATGGGGTACTATGGTAATTGCACTGTTCACTACTGCACTGTTTTTTAAAATTAGTTTAAACTGCTATATGTCATTCAGCATGTGCCAAACACTGTAATCTGCACCAAAATTATATTAGGCTCCCAAACAAAGATCTTAGGTAAAATTAATTGAAAATCACTCTAAAGCAGCAGACTATCATTGGTTCTTTCAGCAATTCATGACAAATAAAAAATTTCAAGAGTGAAAATTAAGTTTCTCTTCAATTCTGCTTATCAGTATTACTCATAACACTATATTCCTTTTAATACATGCATTTTTTGTAATTAAGGACTACACTGAATGTGTATGCCTTTACATTTTTTTTTTTTGGTTGGTTGTTTTCCCTTCAGATACCAAACTTTCTGAGAAATACAAGTTTCTAGCATTTCTAGACTTGATGGCATCAAAATGAAAGATATCTGAAGTTTTTTTCCAGTTTTTGCTCTTCTTTTAAATTAAACCAATCATTTCAGATGACTTTTCAGTGCCTAAGTTGGAATAGTCAAAACCACCACTACAGTATATGCTTATGAGGATGCTGAAGACACTGCAATATGCCAAGATATAGAATAATTCTAGAAGTTAAACGTTTTTAAAGTTAACACATTCAAATATCTACTATTCAGTATCCAGAGCCATTCCAGAACAATACCTAAAGTTGATCTATTTTAGGACTAAGGAGAAGAAGTCTTTGGACTCTAATTTAAGGACCAGCAGTTTTAAAGGCAGTGCATTTCAGCAATCATCTGACTGGACTGAAACTGAGAATCACTTCTATTTTTTATTCTGTCCTTATATTCTCTGTGTAAGATAATAGAAGTTACTTTTCACTTTTTATCTTACCTGCACTTTTTTACTCGGTCCATTAAGTTCAGAGTCCTTTAGGAAAGACATGTTTTTATGTATGTTTAGAAAGCTGGAGGCACAATCTAAAGTCCATGTTATACCTTGTAGACAAATGTTCACCTTCTTTTAATTCAGTTTGCACTATGTGCTGCCTGGTGCTCTTTTATAGTTATCTTCTGACTTCAAGATCCATCACCTCCCTTCAGCCAAGTTAAGCTCTCCCTGTCAGTCAAATTTTCATATCTATTTTCTTTAAAAAATCCTTTGAACCTTACATTCCTTGAAAAAGAAACTTTTTGCCATCATCGGTGTCTAACCCTAAGGCCTCCATCAGGATCTTTATTCTCTAACAGTAGCTATTTTTGCTTATCTAAACACACTACAAAGTTAAGGAATTATCTATATTTCTTTTTTAAATAATTTAAAACGTGTTTTGAAACACTTAGGAACAGAAAAAGAAATTCACTTTTATCTCTAATTGAAAAGAAGAGAAAAACGAATATCTATTAACTCCATTTTTGTTCTCTTAGACCGTATTAATTCATAACCCATAAGACTCTCTCTTAGCCATGGAAGCTACATTTTAATCATATGTAATTTTGACACTCTAGACATGCAACGTAAAATTATCAAAATTTCCACTGATAAGTCCCTTAAGTAACAAGTTTCATTATCCACTTTAGCGCTAAGAGATAAAAGAACATTTAACTAACACAGAGAAGTTGGACTCTTTAGGTTCTACTGGTTTCATTTAAGCTGCTCCTCAGACTAAGAAGTAATTTTCCCTATTATCACTTGCTTTCAAAGAATTGAAAAGTGTCAAAGCATGAAATTTAATCATAAAGCACCCAGCGCTCCTTCTCTTTAGAAATAGTTATTTTTCCTTCAAGGATTTCTATTATCATCTCTTTCT
Source organism: Monarcha castaneiventris obscurior (assembly GCA_026261815.1). Lineage (NCBI taxonomy): Eukaryota > Metazoa > Chordata > Aves > Passeriformes > Monarchidae > Monarcha > Monarcha castaneiventris. Next base: position 5,698,541 of record JAMPIT010000510.1, on the reverse strand, counting down.
TTTTTGTTAAACATTCACTTTTCTAAAGGTTTTCCCTTATGCCATTTTAATAACATCAAATCTTAAACTGAGTAAAACTGCATCTCAACAGAGATGATATAAAAGGCATGAAAGAAGAAATTTAGAGTCTCTGGAAAGTGTTAATGATGGATTGATTGATTGCTATCTTATTTCTGATATTTCAAAATCCTTTGTAGGCTCATTTTCTGTTTTCTAAATCTTACAAAATCGTAAAAGGAGCCAAAGACTAAATAAAACAAACAAGCAAACAAAAAAATTCTCTGATAAGGGATATGGCAGGAAATAATTTTGAGTGGGAATTCTAGGAGAATAAAATACTGCTAAATAAAACTGTTTTAATAACAAAAGAAGCAGGAGTCTCACAGAGTCTGAATGACATCTAGATGATTCAACAAAAATTCATGAAACAAAATTTTTTGCATCACTTACAGTATGGAAGAATAAAAGTTCACATAACAGAGAGAAGAATCAGAGGAACTAACGTAGAGGAGAATATTGGCAGAAGATATTTCAAATAATTAAGTGGATTAATATTATTCAACCTGTCTCATTCAGTATATTACCATTTGTGCACAGTTTGGGAGCAACAGATGTCATATGACTATGAATTCTGAAGGAACTTGACTAGGAAACTCTTCCTAGGAATGAGAAAGTTACTAAAGCCAACATCCAACTTCTTTTGAACTAAAATGATAACAAGGACTCTAGGGAAATACACAGAATCACAAACAAGCAATTTTGCTTTCTCTACTTTGAAAACATTAAAGTACAGAATAGAATAAGTGGAGGTAATGGTAAATGTAATTATTAGAGTCAACCAAGCTTGTAGAAAGAAATGTCTTTAAAAGAATTAGAGTTTTTGAAAAAATATATAAGCATATAAACAAGAGTAATTCACAATGTAAATATTCTTGACAAATGTAAAATTTTTTGACAATTCTTCTTGACAGAAATAGAGAAGGTAGTCATTGCAAGAGGGTGTTACAGGCAAGACACAATAAATGACAACCCCTAGGGCTGTGCATCAACAGTCTGGAGTCTGTTTACTCAGTAGCATCTTTACTGTGCTTGTGACAGAGAAATGTAATGTTTGGGGGGTGGAAGCCAAAATTCTGAGATGTCATGGCTGTTGCAAACTGTCCTGCTGTAAATCCTAATCCCAGCAGTGTGGGAGACAGGTAAGAACCCCACAAGCATTATCAATAGCGAAAATGAATAAATACCAAATAGTAGTTGTTCTGGATAAGGGCTATCTGGATGGTGATTGAGATGGTGATCTAGATAACAACCAATGACACAGGAGTATTTATACTTCTTGATTAGCTCACAAGCTTGCTCACTCACTAGCGTACAGCATTACTTTTCCCAACACAAAGGTTGCTGCTGGTCTGAGAAGGATGGGCACAGTGTTTTATCATCCATGATGTGCCACTCTTGAGTATCACTAGCAAAGGCCCCTCCCTGGGCATTCCCTGTGTATTGTTTCCACACAGTTCTCTGATCTCTGGTTTCTTCCCCCATTTTTCAGATCTTTCCTCCAGCCAGGACAGTCGTCTTCTCTCCAGTGTCTCTTCCCCAAAATTCTTTCTTCTTTACAGAAACCAAGTTTGAGTGCCATTTCTTTGTTGTGAGTCATGTTCTCTGGCTTCCCCAGTCTAAGCAGTGCATATGCAGAAACAATACATAACCAGATTATCAGTTGCTGCTTCTGTCCCATTAAGTGCCTTAATGTGTCCCTTCTGTCTCCATTAAGTGGAGGATTCAGGACATGACTATACTGTTTAACTGTTGCAAGATTTTGAACCAACCTGTATGCACTGGTGCTAGCAAGTGGGAGTCTTGTGTTTGAGAGTTCAGATGCTCAGTTCTGGACATTCAACCTTCTACTCACCACTCATCACCCCCGCCCACCCTCGATTATCTGTAATCTGTTAACATACACTATCTGATACTCCCTAAAATTAGTGAAATGGAGCACCTTTTAGTGGTGTTTATAGCTATTCGCTTGCTATTAAAAGGGTCCTAGTGAGCTAGATAAAACTCAATACCTAAATATTAGATGGCTAAACCACTGATGGCACTTTGCAATATTTTTTCACTAAATATGAAACCATGTAAAGTGTGGGCTGAAAAAGTAATTAGAATTCACATTACTAAGCACCCAGGTTAATGACTGTATAATTCCCTAATTTGCAACACTTAATTTTGAAAATATTATAATTTCTTTCTGTTTTGTAGATGTGATTTTATGGTTAGATTTTTTGATAGCAAACTTGAAAATATGCATGACATGCCAGATTCAAATCCTAACATTTTCTTTGATGTTTGATCCTTGATTGCTACTTAGAGCTGTATGATTATGGTTTCAGTTAATTTCCAAATGGTTCCATTAGTATAATTATTGATACAATATTTATTAAAAAAAAAAATCTAATTCCATATCCTTTTACATATTCTATAAATATTTATGTTCTCATATGTTAATAAAATGCTTGACAGCAATTAATTTATTTGTGTTGGAACTGGAAGATAATATGACTGGCAAAAAACTCCTCAATTCTCTTTTTATGCAGCCACTCTTCCCACACACTTACACAGATTAATATAAAAAAAGGAATTACTTCAAAAGTACCTACTGAAAATACATTCTTTGTGTCATTTATGCTATAGTTATGTATCTGCCCTCAAGACTTATTTGTGCTTATTATTGTACAAACATAAAAGCTATGAATGTCACTATCTCAAAAGGTTTGTATTGGTATAATTGTAACTTAAATGATGGGAGGAGAGGGATCTCAGCTGTCTAGATCACCTATGGGATAATTAGTTTCATTATGATGTATACATTACAAATTAAGTGAAAAAAATCTCATCTCAGGGATCCCATCTCAAGAGTTGGATTGAAGACATCTAAATGTAAACATCTATCTACAATAACTTTATGGTTTTTAAAAGTGAATAAAAGTTTATGCTAGTGGAATTTCAAAAGTTGTTATGGATTTGAGGAGTAAATTCCAAACTCTTTGTGTGTATATATGTGTGTTTGGACCCCACTTCTCTACTCATAACACATTACATCTTTTCCTCACCTTCACCTCAGTCAGCTCTGTACTTAGCAGTGCAAAGAAATCCCAAAGCTGGCTAAGCATTTTAGGACATCACTGTAACCAAAGTATCCAACAGAAAGAAAGCAGTAAAATTAGTTCCTCAGAATCTCCTGCATATGCAGAGCCAGGATATTCTATGATTCTATCTTGTAACCTCTCCTAGAAGTTCTGAGATAAGGTATTAGGGGAATGTCAGAATCATCAGTATATAAAAGGGGCTTGTAAGACAGATAATTTTTACCAGGGCCAGTAGAGACACAAGAAGAAACTACAAGTTTTAATCTATTGATAGAGGGTAGACTTAGATTAGAAATAATGGGAAAAAATACGACGAGTGTCATGAGATACTGGAACAGGTTACCCAGAGAAGTTGTGGGTTCCCCACTCCTGGGAGTGTTCAAGGTCAGGTTGGATGAAGCTTTGAACAATCTGATGGTAGTGAAAGGTGTCCCTGCCCATGGCAGGGGAGGAGGACTAGATGATCTTGAAAGGTCTCTTCCAATCTAAACCATTCCATATTTCTCTATTTTTTTCTTTGCTTTTAGTTTCAAAAACTGTAGTTTTCATCACCTATTGAGACTAGCTTACTTTATGCTTGTAAATATATATTTTGTCTTTTTAAAAGAGATCAAGTGTTTGCTGCTCTCATAATGAAGATAAATGACTACATGACTGTGGTGGTGCACCAGCCTGAACCTGCTGACCATCTCTGGCCTGCCCCTGTCCATCAAGCACTGGCCATCAAGTGGCTGGACGAATCAGAATCTGAAGGGGCGTCGATAGGGGAGGAGACTGGCTGAGCGCACCACCCCCGGTTCTGGAAGGTTCTTGGAGGTTCAGTTACAGATTGGTTGCTGTTTGTGCCTGTCACCCCGAAGTTGTACCCCGTTCGCCTTTTAACCTTGTTCACGCCCTTATGACCTGTCCCCATTGGTTGCTTTCCCTTTCTCCACCCTGTTTTTGCCCCCCTTAAAACCCTGTGCCTGTCAGCCTGGAGGAGAGAGAGCTCCCCAGTTTCCCTCGTCCTGCTTCAATAAATCCCGGTTACCCTCCAGCTGGCTCTCTCCTTCCTTCGGCTCCCTTCGCCTTGGGTCTCCGATACCCACACCGTGGGTGCTCTCGGACTAAGCCTCCCACGCTTTGGGAGCAGCCAGCCCGCAGATACACTCGGGCAGCTACCAGGTCTGCAGTCCAGGGTGTGGACCTCGGCCGCTCTCCTGAGCCCCCATCGGGCTATCGAGGTCCGGCAGAGCGAGCGCGACTGGTCAGGGTGGTGACCCCGACGTGATCGCCCTCAGCGGCGGTCACTGGACTGCAGCACCTTCGGACACCACTCCCTCCGTCGAGCGCGCCGGCACGGCCGAGCAGTGCTCCGGAGGAGAGGCTCCGCCTGAAGCCTCTCCACTGCTTAACACAGACGACAGCCTCTGCGCGCCCAGGGACCTTCTCTGTGGATTTTGTTACCTGAGACCCCTCTTTTCAAAGTTAGGCAAGTATATTCCCTCTTTTTACAGTTTACACGGGGGGGGGTCCTCGGTTTTCTCCTTTTGTTCTTCCTTTTACCACAGAGAAGGGTGGGAGTCAGTGGGTGCTTTTAAGTTTAAAAATGGGCTCTAAGTTGTCAGCACCCCAGAAGGAAGTTTATTTCCAAGTTGTGGGTCTCCTTAAGGGGGGGGGGTTTAAGTTTTCTAAGGGTCTGCTAAAACAGTTTATTCGTTGGATCTACTTTTACTTTCCCCACACTAACAAAAATGATGTTTTAAAAGTCCGGTTTTGGCTGCTAGTAGAAGAAAAGATCACAGCCCTCAGAGGCTGCAAAAAACAAAATGCAGACAAGTTTTTGCCATTACTCTTAATTATAAAAGAAGCATTAAGCTATCTGGGGAAAGTAAAAGCAGTTTGTTCTCCCAGTTCTCCCCGAACCCCTCGTTCCAAACCCCACTTTCCCAAATCCTCTATCCGGCAGCAGAGAAACCCGACAGGAGCAGCTTGCAGCAGCACCTCAGAGAGCCACCTGCCTCTGAGCTCCTCTCGGGCTTCTCAGCAACCCTCCTGTAACAGCACTGGCCATGCTGCTGCAGACTCCTTTTCCCCTCATTCCTCTCCCTCTACCTCAGTTGTTAAGCCTAAGAAAAATTGTAAGTTTAGTTCTAGCACCCAAACCTCCATTTCCCTTGCTTCTTCCCCTCTCCTATCCCTAAAATCAGTCCCTCAAAATGGCGGCCACCACATGGCAGAGCCCACCAGAACCCCTTCTTCTTCCCATGATCCCTTGCAATTTTCCCGCCTAAGCTCCCCTTTTCCCGCCTCTCCTAACTCCTCCCCTAACTCCGCCCTGAAGAGGCAGAACCCTAATTTCCCTAACCCCTCCTATCGTCCCGCCTCTAGTAGGCGGGTCAACCCTTTCCTTCCAGCTCCTCCCTATGATGTCACCTTCCCAGAAGTTCCTCCCTTATCACATGACCCAGGAACCGGAACCGACGCCATCTTTGATTCCCACGCTCCCAAACTTCCCCATTCTCCCACAGGACAAAGTGTGGTGGAAAGGGCTCACGGGACACTGAAGAGGGTCCTTGAACAGCAACGCGGAGGAGAAGAAATTGATACTCCAACGGCGCGGCTTGCACGGGCGATGTTTACTATTAATTTTTTTAACTGCTCTTTTGAAAACCCCAATCCGCCAGTTACAAGACACTTCAACCACGCGGAAAAAATGGCCTGGAAGGACAGGCCCCCAGTGCTTGTAAAGGACCCAGAGACCTTCCAGATTGAAGGGCCATTCAAACTGATCACCTGGGGCCGTGGCTACGGATGTGTTTCCACCCCACGAGGACCCAAATGGATCCCTGGGAAATGGATCCGCCTGTACCTCGGGTCCCACAACCCTGACAAAGACTCCAAAGAAGACAAAGGAGTCACATAAAGTGACTGTCAAAACAAAACTACCCTACCTTACCTTACCGAGTTATACTTACCTGTGTTCCTGCTCCCTACAGTTACATCACCTTTGCTCTGTTTGCTTTCAGATCCATGATGTTGAAATTCACCTTCATTTACCTCACGGCACTGATGATGTCCCACGGCTGGATCGTCCCACAACCAAAAGCGAATATATGGACGACCCTCGCCAAAGCCCTGAACCAGTCGGGCCTGTGCCTGAGCCTTAGCAGCACGGAAGACCCGATGTCAATGTGCTTGGTAGGGGTTCCCCTGAAACCAAATGAATACCCTTTTACCGGCAAAAAGCCAGATCCAGCTCAGTCCTGGGAACAATGGACTGCCATTTTCCCGCATGCAACACAAGAGCCACAAGAATTGGAACTACTTGGCTCTTCCAAAGCGTCATACTGTGTTAATTTTGATTACAAACTTAAGGGAAGGGAATGGGTGAATCCCGAGTCTCATGAATTGGCTAACCATAGAAATCAATACTGGCTTGATGTGAAGCCACACAATTCGGTATACAAAAACAAACCCTGGTGCAAATCCATCGCGCCAAATCCTGTGCAGTCCTTCAAACTTCCCAGAGTTTTGCCCACCGGGGTCTTCCTGATTTGTGGAGACCGAGCCTGGGCTGGGATCCCCTCCCGTCTTCGTGGAGGACCCTGCACCCTGGGACAATTGGCCCTTCTAACACCGGACAAAAAACACCTCCTTGATTGGACTATGTCCCCATTGAGGACCAAAAGAAATGTAGAGCAGCTTCCTGAAAACTGCAACCACAAAATCATTGATTGGCCATATTCTAAAAGGGTTGCAGTTTCAATCTTCCTACCCTGGGTTGCAGCCGCTAGAGCACTTGGCCAAATCAGCCACATCGAATGTTGGCTCGGGAAGCAGGCCAACTATACTTCGCGTGCCCTGAGCGGCCTCCTCGCTGACGAGGAAACTACCAAGCATGCGACCCTGCAAAATCGGGCTGCCATTGACTTCCTCCTCTTGGTCCACGGACACGGGTGTGAGGAATTCGAGGGCATGTGTTGTTTTAATTTGACATCGAATAAAGAGAGCATCTATAAAAACATTCAGCTGCTTAAGTCTCAGGTACAAGATCTCAAGAGAGAAAGCAATGACTGGTTTGAAAATCTCTTCAACAACTGGGGAATTTCGAAATGGACATCATCAGTGCTCAAATCCTTTTTTGAAATCTTTTTTGCGGTCTCTGTGGTTGTTTTACTTTTAGCCTGCTTCAAACACTTACTCCCCAAGCTTCTTCTAATAAACAGGAACGGGGGAGATGTGGTGGTGCACCAGCCTGAACCTGCTGACCATCTCTGGCCTGCCCCTGTCCATCAAGCACTGGCCATCAAGTGGCTGGACGAATCAGAATCTGAAGGGGCGTCGATAGGGGAGGAGACTGGCTGAGCGCACCACCCCCGGTTCTGGAAGGTTCTTGGAGGTTCAGTTACAGATTGGTTGATGTTTGTGCCTGTCACCCCGAAGTTGTACCCCGTTCGCCTTTTAACCTTGTTCACGCCCTTATGACCTGTCCCCATTGGTTGCTTTCCCTTTCTCCACCCTGTTTTTGCCCCCCTTAAAACCCCGTGCCTGTGAGCCTGGAGGAGAGAGAGCTCCCCAGTTTCCCTCGTCCTGCTTCAATAAATCCCGGTTACCCTCCAGCTGGCTCTCTCCTTCCTTCGGCTCCCTTCGCCTTGGGTCTCCGATACCCACATCGTGGGTGCTCTCGGACTAAGCCTCCCACGCTTAGGGAGCAGCCAGCCCGCAGATACACTCGGGCAGCTACCAGGTCTGCAGTCCAGGGTGTGGACCTCGGCCGCTCTCCTGAGCCTCCATCAGGCTATCGAGGTCCGGCAGAGCGAGCGCGACTGGTCACATGACCTAATGATCTGATTTCTTAAGCTTGCCTTTATTTTTAAAAAGGAATATCATTAATATTCATGTAGCACAAAAATTAAATTGAAGTCAAACAAATACTTTTTTTCTTGAAGAATACATTTAAATTTTAAATTATATTTCCACAAGAAGTCTTCCTAAAATTATTCCTACTACTTTAAAGATTTTGTGATTGACACAGTTATTGTAATGCTAAATTTTTGCAAACTGCTAATTTATGTCTTTGCCACATACTTTGTAACTTACCTTTCCTGCTGTTAGATAAGATAAAGTAAGATTGATCTGCCTTTTTCATGTAAAGAACTTCACAGTCCTCATGCAGTTTGAAAGCATATGGATTAATTCCCCTTGTTCCTTTAATATTCCAGTTATTTATGAATTTGTCAGACTGACAGTCTGAAATATGAATGGCATGAACATTAAAAAATAAGTCCAAAATAGTGTTTTTGGAAATACCCTAAGTTCCTTTGGAAAGTATACTGGTAGAAAAATGGGGGAAGGGAAAGGGAGGTAATAATTTTGAAGTACTTTCAAAAAGGAAGATGCACTTGCTGTGGCTATCCTCCATAGACACCAGTTATTTTTGTTCTAGTCTTTATTCTCTGTTAAAGACAGAGGTAATTTCTAATACTAAATTTCTCTTTTATGTGACAGTGCAAAATACATTTATGTAAAATATGTCTGGTTAGTCATCAGGGTGCCATAGCCTACTTACTGGTGTAAATTCAAAAGGGAATTTTCATGAAAACTTTGAGACATAATTGATAATTACAAAAAAATATTCTTAAAATGATACTTGAAGAATCAGTGATTTCCTTTTCATTTTATAGACTGTGTATTTAAAAAAATTAAGCTGAACTATTCTGCATGTGGATTGCCCATTTCCACTGTCTCTTCTCTCTCTACCTGGCTTTATTCTTGTCTTGATGTATGGAAAGTCACAAGGATGAGTTATTACTCAGAGAAGTGACGGAATATCTTAAACTCTTCTTTTCAGTAATAGCATACATGAGGCAGAGAAATCTAATGGAAGACAGTAAAACACATATGCCAGTTCCTCAGAAACATAAATTTTACATGTAAAAAAGATGCTAAGCTTCCTAATTGTGAGAATTCCTCCTCAAACACTGGAGAGCAGTTTAACTTGAAACTGATTTTTCAGTAAACCTCATAAAAGAAAGGGAGACTAACAGTCATTCTGTATTTAAATACACTTAAGAAGAGACAAAAAATATTTTAGAATTTTCCCAAACCCTTAAATGAAAATAACAAATAATTTTAGCTAAATAAAGGAATATAGATTTTCGATACAAGGGACTTACAGCATCACACATTAGAAACATGATCTTTCATATATATGGTTGATAAAAGTCTGCATAACAAACAAAAACCTAGCTAAGGAGAATTCTTTTCTTTCCTGAGGAACCAATACACAAAAAAATAGCTATGAAGATGAAGATGTATTGTTGAGCCAGATTACACTGAGGGGAAACATAAATAAACTCTGTAAGACTGTCAGATTCAGAGAAGCCTTTCAGGCTGGAGGCAACACAAACATGATGAGTACAACGTCATAGTGCCAGTAGTTATATAACAAGAATTTTAAAATAAAATCATATCCCAAATTCCATTTGTCCTTTATCTTTGCTTTATTTTTCACATTTCGTAACTAGCTGAGCTCATAGAGTTGAAATACTAGGGAACAACTCACATATTAGATACAGTGATATTAAGAATTACTCAAGTACCTTAGGTAAATAACACATTAAGTATACCAGTGATCATGAAAATTCTTTCTTTCATATGCATACTGTATTTGCATTTACTTCAGCAGAATATTTAAGAATGTCAGTCTAAAACGTGTATTACTCTCATGCAAAGCACTTACAACCTTCTAACACAAAATGCTTACAATGTCTTTTCATAAATAAAAACAAGGGAAAAATAAAATAATATTTGATTTAGCCAAATAAAATGCAAGAGTAAAATGGGTATTTTCTCTTTCCACAAGTATTGCTGATTTTTTTCCTCTCCTCAGACTGAGAAGAAAACTAATGGAATATTAGATATTATTCACAGACATCATTTTTTTCAATTTTAAGTACATTAATCTCAAGTTTAGGAGTAAAATTGCTTCTATTCAAAGAAACTAGGTAGAAAACATTATCCTATACATTAGAACACATTTCTGTAATGTCCAATTTAAAAGTTTTCTTATAAATCTGGTGTCTTCTGCTTTAGACCACAGAGTTGAAATTGAGCCCACCTCATCATCAACATACTGTGATTCTTGGTATCTGGAAGTAAAATTTGAAACACTAATCAGTAGTTGGTTTTAAAGCACTGTATCTCTATAACATATCCACAGCATTTAATCTGAATTATTTTATTATGATCTAATTTTTAAAAACTCTTACACGACCCTATCTTCTCAGTACTATCTAGTCACAAGAATAATTGCAGTATAGTAGCTTCTGAATAGTTTCTTTCAAAACTGCACTTTTAATTGATTCTATTATTTGCCAGGACGAAAAGGAGCACACAAAGTCCTAATCATTGTCTCACACAAAAAGGACATTCGATTAGTGTTTCATTATTTAGTGGTGTTTAATGTCACTAACATCAGTGAATATTACCATTTTCTTTCAGCTTGGAAGAGAGATACTCCTGAGCAGCAGTCCTTTAAGGCAATCTAGCCATACATATGCACATGTTTAGTGAGAACTATTATAGAAACACAACCCAGAGAAGAACTGGCATTAGATAGCAACAGATTTTTTTTTTTTTTTTTTTTTTTTTGGAGCCTGAATAGATCTGGTCCCCTGAAATTCATTTGGAAGGAAAGGTACAAGTAGAAGAAGTCTGTACTTGAAATCTAGGTACGGTTTCCTGCCCTCCAAATCTGTTGTACTGTGGTGTCTGCAAAGCGACAGACTTTAGTACGTTTGAGTTGCTCATCCCGGGTCATGCCTGTGTCACTTCAACTTTCAAGCTTGAGAAAAGTTGTATTCTCAATTCAGGAAGACTGAGCTTCCTGAGAAATAAAGATTTCCATCATCAGAGCTATCTTCCACACAGTATGTATCTGAAGAAAAAAAACAAAAACTCCAAACAAACACCACCCCCCTTAGATTTTTAATAGTGACCATGCAAAGTGTTCATACTGCACAAATTATTTTCCAAGTAGACCTGTCTATTCATTGTCATATTGAAAAACAAAATAATTCGGTAAAGTTTCAAGGATTATGAGGAAAAAAAAAGGAAAAAACCCTCAAACACTTCTGCAACTGATGTTACAGTTCTTCCAGCAACTGCTTTATTTGTAGTCTAATCTTCTACCTTTGTGAGTCTGTGGCAAATTCGCACCATCCATTAACAAAAAAGGTCAAGGCTGAAGGTCCTGTCCACCATGACTCCTAGGCAAAGACAAGTGAGAATTCATATTAAAGCTTCTATTCATAAAATGAACAAGAAAATGTGCTCATTATCCCCTTACTCCTGACATTCCATCAACTTCTGTCTGAATTTTCCATTCTCTACACATTTTCTGCTTGAATTATATATTTGACCCCACCTATCTTTCTTATGTTAAAATAGAAAATGTTAAAATAGGTGAGAAAGCATAAGGATTTTTGTTTTAAAAATATTTCCAGAATTACCTTTTCACTCGATGAGTTAAAATAATCAGATGGATGGGACACTGCTCCTGTACAGAAATGTTGAATGAGTTGGGGTTTCTCAGCCTGAAGAAGAGAAGGCTCCAGGGAAATGTTATAGCAGCCTTCCAGTACTTAGAATGAGATTACAAGAAAGGTGGGGACAGACTGTTTAGCAACTCCCTTCTCAGTAAGAGAAGGGGTAATGGTTTAAACTAAAGGAGGATTGGTTCAAACTAGATATTAGGAAGAAATTTTTTACAATGATAGTTGTGAAATACTGGAACAGGTTACCCACAGGTGTGGTGGACGCCTTATCCCTGGAACCATTCAAGGATGGGTTGGATGGGGCTCTGAGCAACCTGATCCAATTGAAGATGTTCCTGCTCATTGCAGGACTAGATGACTTTTAAATGTCCCTTCCAAACCAAACTAGTCTATGATTCTGTTTCTATGAGTTGCTGATCATCTTTAGATACTTCAGCTAGAAACTTTTGTTTGTGTAATTTAATCATAAATACTGCTAGCATCCCATTTACCAATTTTAATAACCATTACAACTATTATAAATTATATATTTATAATATATAAATTATATATTATAAATAACTATTAAAATTAGTAAATGGGATGCTAGCAGTATTTATGATTAAATTAAAAGTCCCCTTTCACCTATGATTTTCTAAGTATTTGACATCAAACAAGCTTCAAATAGAATAAAACAGAAACACAAGAAAAATAAATAAAAATTATTTTGCAGTCAAAGGCTTTTAGAAAAAAAAAACCAGCGTTAATTAAAATAGGATTAGTGCTGAAGTGTAGAAAACTGCATTAGAAAAATCTACTTCTGAGAACAAAAGATAAATTTAAGGATACAATTTTCAGGTGAACTTAGAGATAATCTTCTCCCACATAAAGTTGCGCTAAAAATTTAAGTAAAGTCATTAAAAGAACAACTAATAGCATTTTTGTTATTTGCTCCCAAATGGTTGTGTCTCACAAATGCTTTCAGAAGAAATTCAGTTGTATTTGGGACAGGTCAGTGAACCAAAAGAATAACTAGCTTTCTAACATTGCTTTTGCAGCTCCAAAGCAAAAAGGTCTTTTCCTACAAAGTAAAAGGTGAAAGGTAATGTTAAAGTGAGATGTGAGAATGAAACCCTTAACTGAGTTCTTATGTAGAGTGATATCTGTGTACAGTGGGAAATGATTTAAAAAGATATGCCAAAAATACACAACCCCTTTAAAATGCTTTCTTAGAATCACATTTCTTGTTATTTCTTGTTATAGGCTTCTGAGAACCATCATTTAACACACTCTACTAAAGTATATTTTAGCAAACCAGTCTCATATCACTAAGCAAATAGCATATTTGTCATGCCAATGTCATGACATTGTTACATTCCTCACTTTTTCTCCTTACATTATTCTCATCATTTACATCTGGTTTGAAGATTACTAGTTTCTTGAAATCTATAAAATAGAAATTATTTCAGTTATTTGTAGATCTGTTTGAATTGCATTTAAATACAATGTATCTAATTAGTATATCTTATAGGACACCTTATGCAGAACTAATAAAAATAATTTCACAATGTTATATCTCATATATAAATTTGTTCATGTGTGTGACTGGTTCCTTTTTTCCTTTTTTTCTTTTCTTTTTTTTTTCTTTAAATAGGACAGCTAATCTATGTATAATCCTTCCTTTAAATTAAATTCTGGCATTTTGTGACAGGATCATGTTTGGAATTAACATAAATCTTAGTGTAGGCAAACCAAATAATTACTGCAATCTTCTGGTCCATCTTAATATTCACACTTATTAACAAAGATTTAGGCATAATAATATCATTCATTTGGTGAGGATTAATTTACCAAAGGTAACACAAAGCAGTGTCAGTGGATTGACACTGCTAAATTTTTAGGATACAGTTCTGCTAACTATTTAGCAGAAGAAGGCAGTCTTCCCTATATAGCTGCCATCTTGAAGATAAATTTAATGAAGTCAGAAATTTATATTTGAGTCATGAAAAGCATGACAGGTTTGGCACCTTTTGCAGCTAGGAAAAGAAAAATACTTTTCCTGAGGACACTTTGAAATTGTAGATTATCAACAATTTTGGTATGGAGTTGTCTAGAATACAAAATTCTGTTTTATCTTAATAAAGAGCTATGAGAAAATAAGCACAAACTTCAAAGGATGGGATGGGTCAGAAATTAGAATACTTAAACCTCGGAAACATAATTTTAAGGTGTGCTTTATCACTGACTTGTTGAGATTACAGATTATATGAGATTAAAAAATAAAATTATTTTGAATAAGATAAAAACAAATAAATAAATAAGGATTTGGTTTCATTCCATATATTTTTCTCTATTTGAAAGAAAATAATAGCTCATTAACATGTTCTGCATTATTACATAAAAGAAACTTCACCATTCTGCTCATAAAAATTTATGACTATTTCAGACAGGTAGTGGATTATACTTAGATCATTTTCTTTGTAAATTAACTAGTTTATTGCCAACATCTCTTTTCCCCATTAAAACACTTACCCACTATCACACAGACATATGTATTCATGACTTTATGCCACCATATTGATGTTGAATCATAAATCTCTAGCATTTTCAGGCAAGAAATGCATTAAAGATTCAAATTATTTAAATCATTTTTTTTCATTTCATCATAACGTATACAATCCAGGTGCTGGATTTTGCACTTTTTCAAAATATTCTATTAAGGTGTTTTTCCACCCTTTTTAGGATCCTCTGGGTGGCTCTACACTTCAATGTATTGACTCACAACCTGCAGTTATGTACCTACAAGCCTGATGTCAATGCACTCCATTGCCTCCTGCAGGTGTTTTATAGTAATGTTAATGAGGACAGATACCAGCATAGAGCCCTTTGTTATTCCACTTGATTTGAAGATCATTATTATTGTATTTCTATTCCTAGTCTGAGTTAAACAGTTCATGTAAATAACACTTGTTTTACTCTTAGCCTTTTGGCAAACTGAATTATTTGCTTGGGAAAAATTAAATGGGAAAACATACAGATGCATAAATGCATAGTAGTAAACATTTTTTTCTCTATTTAGACGTGTGTGCTTCCTTCTGTTGTGGTATTTTAACCACAGAAACCCATAGCAGAAAATGGTTATGGTAGGCAATGTGCTTATGAAAATGCAAAATATATACATAATTATCTGAATAATTCTGCTTCCTCTCTGGATTCAAATTTGTAACTGTCTTGAGGAAAAAAATTAAAAAAAAAAAACCAATGTCTTCCTTGCAAATTCTCTGCATTTATTAAATGCAGTCAGCATTACTGTGTTGTTTTCTGTGGTTCAAATAGCAGAATTGCTAAGTGTGCTTATCTCTAAACTGAATTGCAAAGAAATAAATTGTTTATATTCTTCTTTTTTACACAATGCTGAATACTTCTTGTTAAATATTGTGTGCATGTTTATACATATATATAAATGCAAATATATATAAGAATGTATGTATTTAGATTAAATACGAAACACATGATTTGCTTTAGATGTCATAATGAGATGTAATCCATTTTTATATTGAATTTTCCTATAATTGTGGTGCTGTAATTGTAGGCAATAAAATAAAACCCTGTTGTGGTGCAGATGTTACCTGGTTTTATGTTTTTATTATATGCAAATTAAATTGTACGATTCTGGATTTATCTAAATCACACTTGGACTTCCTCTGTTTTGCCTACATTCATTTCACAGGCAGTACTCTGTATGCTCAATTACTTATGGCCGTACAAAAATTTTGAGGAAGCAAATTTATATTTAGAATTTTTGAAGTTTGTGGTTGAGATGATAGCTACAATGTCACTGGGTGCTGGTAGAGCTTATCAATAAATTAATAGGTAAATGAAGAGGTATCAAAGTCTCAATTTTTTTTTCCTGGATCACAAATCACTCAGCATCTTGTTTATCCAGGGCTTCCTAATATAATACATACGATACCTGTAAGTTCTCTTGTTTCCAATTGAAATCTTGTGATCACAAAAATTTATATTGCAGATATCTAAAAAAATATCTTATAGGAATAGAAAACAAACTGAAAAACTTGAAACATTAAAAATTTCCAGTAAGGAAATTAACAGCTCTGGAAGTAATTTCCTATTAGACTATTCTGGAGAAAGACCTTGGGGTCCTGGTGGATAACAAGCTGTCTATGAGCCAGCAGTGCCCTTGTGGCCAAAAATGACAGTGGTATCCCAGGCTGCATTAGGAAGAGCATTGCCAGCAGGTCAAGGGAGATGATCCTGCCCCTCTGCTCATCCCTGGTGAGGCCACATCTGGAGTGCTGTGTCCAGGTCTTGGCTCCTCAGTACAGGAGAGACATGGAGCTCCTTGAACAGGTCCAGTTGATGCCCAGGAACAAATGATTAGGGGACTGCAGCACCCAGTTTATGAGGAAAGGCTGAGGGAGCTGGGCCTGTTCAGCCTTGAGAAGAGACAACAACTTGAGAGGCAACCTCATCAATGTATGTCAGTATCTGAAGGGAGGGAGCCAAGCTCTCCTTGGTGATGCCAAGCAGTAAGGCAAGAAGCAACATGGAACACAGGATGTTCTACCTGAATGTGAGGAAGAACTTTACTGGATGGGTGACAGAGCACTGGAACAGATTGTCCAGACACAAACCTGTGCCATGTGCTCTAGGATGACCATACTTGAGCAGGCTGGTCAGACCAGATGGACCCCAGTGGTTCCTTCCAATCTTACCCATTCTGTGATTCCATAATAAGAGAGAAATTAACAACATCCTCTTAGTTCTAGAAATGGTCCAAATAAGAGAATAATGAATTGACTAGGAAAGAATACAAGGACATAGGAAACATAAAATCATGCCTTTTTAGTGCTTATAATTAAGAATAGAAATTAATTTGGAGCAATAATAGTGCTACAAATTTTAAACAATAACTTTTGTTTAAGAAATAATAAGGACTCCTCTTGATTTCAAAAAGTTTAGGTAAACTGGTTTTTTTTACCACAAGAAATCCACACGTATTTTAATGTGATTTTTTAAATATACACCTTTATTTTGCACATGTATTAAAAAACTCAATAGTTTTTTTAAAAATTGAAGGCAATATTTAGAGATTATATTGTTATATTCAATTAGACAAATATTTTGAATATGTTCAAAGCCATCTTAATGACTTAACAACTTTGGTCAAATAGTCTGTTAGGAGAATAATTGCTATGTTCAGAAAGCTCAAATTTTTGTTCTTGAGATGTCTGAAATTGCTCTTGTGATCAGAAGAATATTTGCGGCAAAATATTTATCACCATAGAGTTACTAAGAATAGTTATTACAGTTCCAGTAGGAGAGAAGGTGGGACCCATTTTGACTCGTGCTGACTGCAGAATTTGGTTGTCTGAAATAATCAGTGTGAAAGTACAAGGGATGCTTTACCCTTCATGGCTGCATTACAAGCTTCAGTTCTGACGCTGTAGGGTTATCCTTTCTTCAATATTATTTCTGCCCTATCTATTCTTGATATGCCAAGGAAACTGTAAGAAACTGAATTTGTTAGATTAAAGCAGGCATTCAAATCCTTATTTATTACCTAAAGTTATGATGTTCTACTGCTGCTGAATTATAATATATTCTTGTTCATGATAAACCACCGGTATTGAAGTGTAACATGTGAAATGGAACAGTGGGTAGGAAAAAGTAATTTTTTCCTCCTCTCAGATCTTGACTCTTGCTGTTTTGAAACTCCTGACTACATAAACTCAACAGGAAAGATATCTTATGTAGAAAATAATTTTGTTAGCCAAGGAATCATGAACAGACAAAAATTGCTGTTGCACATTAGGTTAGAAGAAGGTGTTACTAATCTAAGGACAACAACACAAAAAAGTCCCAGGTGCTTATCAGCAAATTCAATTACACTAACAAAAAATGGCTTACAAATGCAAAGCTAAGACGGTGTTTATATCACTCAGGTGGTTTTTTTTCGTTGTTGCCTTTTCATGGATCTTTACCAGAATTTGATGAGATAGGAGTAAAAGGAAACATCAAGTATTCATAGGCAGACCACATATCTTAAAAATAATGAAATTGCTCTGCATATAGTAGCTTACCCAGCAGATTGTCACAGCATGCACCCTCATTAGGATGTCTGCTTGAAGCTTAGATTCCTGGCATAAGGTAAAAATGGAATATCCAGGTGATGGAAGCTAGACACGGGTATTTATCATTTACAAAACTGTTTTTCAAAGAACTGTGAAGTCTATAGATCTTTTGTAATATATATGTACTGGCAGTTATTTTAGGCTGTTTTCAGAAACAATTTATGAATCTTCTTTAAACTAACCATTGATTTTCACCCTGTGTTAACAGAAATTTGAGTTTTTGAAATAGCAGAAAAAAGCAGGGAAAGTTGAACATTTTGAGAATTGTGATACCAATTTGTATGCATTTGAGTTAATTTCTAGCCTGCTGGGGCAACGGTGGCTCTTGTTATCATTTACTTTTTGTTCCTGGGAAAGCCCATTTCTAAAACTATACCAGAATTACACAGTGCATGGAAAAGAATAAACCTGTTATATAACAGGATGAAACTGATACCTGTGAGAGAAAGAGGGAAGACGGGAGAAGGAGAAGGTAGGAAAAGAGGAACAGAGCAGTGGAGGGAGAAGGAGGAGGAAAGAAAGAGAGAAAAGATCAATACAGGGGCCTGACTTTCTCAGGCTGAAGCCTACTGCACTATAAATGATGCCCTACTTGGAACCCATTTCCTACAGCATGATGACACTTCTTATTTTAGATGCCTTCTACCATTACTCCCAAAAAGCTTCTTGCTGTATCCTCCGAAAATGTATTTCTGTGTGCAGCCTGTTCCTCACCATGGCAAGTGACAGACATCCTGATGGCAACAGTAGCTGAGAGAACCCATCAAGGGCATCACTGAGAAAAAGGGGGATCAAAAAATTACAAAAAAAGCCTACTAAAACAAGCAAAAAAAATCCCCCAAAACAATGTGACAACTAGATGTTAAAAAGAACAAACAAGCAAACAAAGCAAAGGCACCTTTTTTTTTTTTTTTTTTCCCCACAAGAATGCAATGTAAATGCAAAAATATCTCTGGATAAATGGATTTAAAAAGCTGCCTATCAACACGGTTGTAATGGAAGCCATCTGTGTTTTGGACAAGATAAACAGATTCTCTCTCTGGGAGCTTGTGATTTATTTTTCTTTAAATAGTAAAGTGGATTCCATTTTTTCTAATAGTATGTTCACAATAAATATGGGTTCTTTACTTTTTAAAGGATACAGATGGACACAAGAGAGGAAGGTTCCCTCTTTGTCTTCTCCTGTTACTTTCCAGGTCAGGTAGAAGTGCATGCAAAGAACAAAACATCATGCCTTCACTGAAAGTGAAGAAGTACTTTCAGGGTGGTACAGAGAGACACATTAGGAATTTATAGCAGTTTTACTACTAGAGGAGATCAGAAGAAATATGGACAAGTCCCCTCCTGAAGAAAATTTGATTGTACTGAGCAAAGTTTATTGAAAACCACAAAACCAATAAAAGTTTTTCTAGACCAAGACTGGGAAACAACCTTCCAAATGGCAGGACATGTTAGGCAGAGTAAAGATTTGCTAATAAACTCTTTAATCCACAAAATGTCTTATTATTTTAGTCTGAATTTTCTCATTACCATAGTCTGAATTCAAGTAAAATCTGGCATTAGGAGGTCAAAGGTCTTCCTGTTGCTTTTATAGTACATATTTATTAGATTTTTAGTTCAGATCGTAGTGTGCGTTTGAAGCAAATCTACCACTATTTCCAATCCTTATATTTGGTTAACATTATAAATCAGTCTTAGAGAACATAAAGAGGGTTACTTTTGGATGACACATAAACAAAAGAAGCTCTCTTGGAGACCTCTTAATAGGCTGTACTGTTAATGGCCAGTTGCTCTGTGGTATTCACCTAGAATTACTCTATTACAAAAACATTTAACGTGGACATTGGATCGTCAAAAACAATTATTTCTCCTTACATATCTGCTCCTATTGGCATAAACTTAGTTTAAAAAAGTAATTTATGAAGAATACTGATTTTAAGAAAAGAGGTACAAGCCAAAATTTGGCCAAGTTAGGTTCCCATATTTAGCAAGTCCTTGTATTCAGAAAATCAGGTTCAAGAAGGAAGAAAAAGTGCCTGCTAAAACTTCATCTGCTTCATTTCAAAGCCCTATGTCTCAGCTGAAATCCTCCCTCAAACACATTTTTAGATACAATGCTACATTTGTCACTAAAGTGGTAAAACTTTAATTATGCATTTATGATTTCATACTCTCTGGGAATAGAATGGCTAAAGTAACTAAAGTTGTACCATACTGCAGTGTGCTTAATCAAATCATCAAAGGCTTGAATCTGGATACCTGTATAATTTGTAAAATAATTACACACACTGTGATTTCATGAATTAGTCTTTATGGTTACATCAATATTTTTAAATAGAAAAAGGCAGGGAATTATTTCTGGCCTCAGTTCCCAGTGGCTCTGGATGCTGAGAGCTAGCCCCATCTGTGCTGAATTGCTTTGGAGAGATCTAGCTGGAGTTCTCTGAATCAGAGCCAGGGTATGAACAGCCGTGAAGTAGCAGTTGATTGGAACTATGTCACTACATTTATCCTCAGTTCCAGCTCCTCAGTGCAAAAGAGTTGTGAACATACTGCAAGGACTTCAGTATGAGGCCACCAGCGATGAAGAAGGTGATGGACTATCTCTCCAGTGAGGAAAGGCTGAGACAGCCTTTCAGCCTGGAAAAGAAAAGGCTCAGGGGAGATCTCAGTGTGGCCAAGAAGGCAAATATCATCCTTATTTCAATTAGAAATAGTGTGGCCAGAAGGACCAGGGCAGTGATCATCCCCTTGTACTTGGCCACTGGTGAGGCTGCACTTCAAATCTTGTGTTGCTTTGAACACTCACCACAAGAAACACATAAAGGTTCTGGAAGGTATCCAGAGAAGTTGCAAAAGGGTCTAAAGCATGCATCTAGTCCTCTTATGAGGAGTAGCTGAGGGAGTGTTCGGCCCGGAGAAAAGGAGGCTTGGAGGGACCATATCATTCTCTACAACTGTCTGAAGGGAGGTTGAAGCCAGGTGTAGGTTGGCTATATCCTCTTCCAAATGACAAGCTATAGGACAAGAGGAAATGGCCTCAAGTTGCACCATGAAAGGTGGATTGGATATTAGGCAAAATAACTTCACTGTAAGGGTTGTCAAGTGTTGGCATAGGCTGCCCAGAGAAGTGGTTCCATCACAACTACTGCAGTTATTTTAAAGATGTGGTACCTAGGAACATGATTTAGTGCTGGACTTGACCATATTAGGTTTATGGTTAGATTCAATGATCTTAAAGGTCTTTTCCAATCTAAATTATTTTATGATTCTATAACTATGTCTATAAACACCTGAGGTGAGGGTACAAACAGGATGGAGCCAGGCCCTTTTCAGTGGCGCCCAGTGACAAGACCAGAGGGAAAACCAGAATTTTCCACGTTGTTCTAGTGCTGGCTTGGATATAGAGAAGGATGGGACAGGACTGGGTGAGGCAGGCTGTGGTGGGGTGAGGCAGGGTGTGAAGGGAAGGGAAGTGAGAGGAGAGCAGAAATAGAAGCAACAAAAATTATTAAAAATGGTCAAAACCCCTTACAAACTTGCTTTTTCATATCCATATTAGATGTTGCATTTGACATAATTCAGCAGATATCTTTACTAGTGATAAAACAGGTTCAAACAGTTTCAGATTCTATGCAATACTCATCTATTTTGCTCAGCCGTACCCCCTAACCTATGATATAAAGAAAATTGTGGATTTTCAGATTATATATAATGGCAACGGTTTTCCTAATTTCTTCTAGACCTATATACACATACATTTGTATGAGCAGTGCAGGGTTATGGACAAGTGGTCAGCTGGAATGAAAAGAAGGATAGAAAGTAGTTACACCAAATCTTCTGTTGTGAGATAGACTAATTCATAAATAGTATTAAAATGAAAGCAAACATTGAGCTAGTAAAAAACCAAAATATCTGGAAATTCTTATAAATTCAGTCCTATAATTCTGTCCACAGAAAAATTTAATCAGTGCTTTTTTTTGATGGTTTTATTTTTTTATTTGCCAGAAAAAAATAGCTTTTGGAACTTTAGTCCAGTCTTTCTTCTGAAACCTCTGTTTAATATTACACATATATAATCTTCATGCTATGTTTTAAATTAGAATTTATGCTTCTGTCTGTGGGGTATTTTCTGAAAAAAAAGATGCCACATACATCGAATACATTCTGCTAAAGTACCATGAACATGTATAGTACCAAGTTTTGATGAAGTAAATAAGGATTTTATACTAGACTGTGTAAACTAACTTACATTTTTTGTCAATATCACTCCCTGCAAAAAAAGCCCCAACCATAAAGTAAGTAATTTTGATACAAAAAAATCTATCACAAGGATTTATAACACTGCTACATTTCAATCAGTTCAGGAATTAGCAATTTATAATCTTTTGATCTACTGAAACCAGCCTGGCACAGATCAAAACAACTAAAGAAGAACTGCAGGGTACAAAACTACTCCTTGTAGGAATTAATTTAATAAAGAAGATACATCATAGAGGTTTATTAAATATTGTAATAAAATCTTTGGATAGGTGAAAGACAAATCCCAGGGGTAGCACAATCTGCAATAGTAGAAAACAAATCAAAACAAATAGTGATTTTTGTTTCCAGCTCAAAACTTTTGCATTTACAAAAAAGGAAAACTTATATTAAGATCTGGATCTTCATAAACAGGTACCTCAAGGACCATATTTAGGTTATAAACTCTGCTACTATAAAAGCAATTATTTATTCTTGAACTATTTATCTACAGTAAGGATCTATAGCTGCATTTCTGAGGTGACATCTGCATTTTTTCCAAAAGGTGTGCGTCCACCTTGCTCACAGACTCTCCGGATCAGACAGACTGTGTTCTACCACTTGAGATACCCCATATATTGTTTAATTTATTGCATAAATTAAAGTACTTCTTATTTTTGTGGGATGAAAGGTCATTTCAAGCTTCATGGTGCTATCAGGAAAACACATTGTGTCATAAAGGATATTTGAACACACCAAGAATGTTTCAACACTGCTTGAACACTGAATAATTGGAAGGAAACAAACTATTTGCAGTTTTACTCATGCTGCTTAATGAGTGCTTGAGTAAAGACTGGTGGAGGTAAAATTAGAGGAAACGAGGAAGTTATATTCACATCTTAACAGAAGTTATAACAGTGTGGAAATTATAGGGTGAAATGCACCCTGAAAGGCATTCCCTGGATGGAATGTGGTTGCCATGCCTGAAACTTATGCCACAATGATTCCCCACACACCCAATCTTCATCCTTAAGCATGTGCTAAGGGAAAGAAACAGAGGATGGAGTGGAGTCCAGGCTCTGCTGGAATCCCTGAAGGAAGGGGAACTCGATGGTACTTTACAGCTGATAAAACAAGTAGCAGCCTTCAACTGAGGGAGTGAGATGTCTTGCTGCTGAACCACCAACTGTGGCAAAAACTGTCTCCTCCAATGAACTTAGTTCATTATAACCTAATTGTAACCAAAACACAACTCCATCCCAAAGTTACCCACCTCCAAGGTATGACCACTCCTCACTGAGGAAGTGTCTATATTTTATTGACTGTACATTTAAGAGTGAAATGAAATTTTTTAACTAATCAGTAACAAAGGTAGGTGTGAATAGAGTCACTCAAGCCCCACCTGGACATAAAGACCTAGGATAAAATGAAGTTAGGAGTGAAGAGAAGTTAGGGAAGGCTTGATCATAACTTCTGGGACCAGTCAACAAGCTGAACCTGTATTCTCCATCATAAACAATTCTATTGAGTAAGATCCCTACTCTACGTGCACTGATTGACTATCTCAAGCTGGCTTTGATTGGTGACTAGAGCTTGACTGTGTATTGCTTTGAATACATTTTTGCAGTCATATACTATCACCAGCAATCCTTGAACCTTAACCTGTCACAGTGTTCTGTTATCCTTGTGTATAATACAGAGTGTTATTCCATAGACTGTTAGTGTTGGTCCTTCAAGGACACCGGCACTCACCAGGAGCAGGTAACATACTCAAATAAAAGTGTGGAGACATGGGAAGGAGTCTGTCTTGGGCTGTTGGCTTGTGACCCTGAACAAGTCAGTCGGACCGCCCTACGAACCAGCAGGCTGCTCACTGGAAAATCCTCATACTTGTTTGGGCACAATGGTCTTAGCTTTCCAAAGCAAGTGGACACATAGGATATCTTTACAATAGCGTTATTGAAAAACTTCTAAATTCCATATACAGGAAGATTTTAGTATATCTGGGGTTGGTTGAATGTGTATTTAATTTCCTACTAGATGTTTTTTTCATCACTATTGCCCAGGACAGATGAGATTATAATTGTTATTCATAGTTCAGAGTGTTCATGTGTTAAGATATTGTGACCATGGACAAAAATAGATAAATTTTGCATATCATTTATATCTACCAAATTTTGCATATCATTTATATCTAGCTAAAGCAGAGTGGAAGTGTACTCTGCTGAAAACTATTGCTGTCTAACAGTTACAAAAAGAATAGAGACATTTATCTCAGCTGCAGGGGCAGATGTCCATGTACCTATAATCTATTTCCTAGGTGGAATCAGTTGTATTTCCTGCCTTTTAATCTAATTCTAAATAAATGTGTATCTTAATGCAATTGAGTGTAGGCATTTAAAAGAGATACAAAAAATTATGCATATTTTCATTTTGTGTTCTTTCTACAGTACCAAAAAAAAAAAGCCATAGAAGCATCTTAGGTGTCTTCTATGTTCAGCAAAGAGATCTTAAGAGTGACAAGCTTCCTAAGTCAATTACTTCTTTGAGTATCTGAAATTTGCTACCATGAAGTGGTATAAAAACTTAGTGGGGATTTCAGAAGAGTTTATTTGCAACTCAGTTGCTTAAGTCCTTTCAAAACATACAGGGTGTGTCTTTGGATGGGATTTATCTGGCCAGTTGAAGATGTATATTCTTTAGTCAAACAAGAGCTAATCACCCTTTCTCCTTTTAGAGATATTTTCACAGTAAAATTCATATTGTTGTGATGTAAATGTCCACTATAAAATACACTAAATATATTTTAAAAATGCATTTAATTTTTTTAAAAAATATAGAAGGAATCGAGGAAACTAGCTTTGGTGTACATACCCACATTTAATCAGATCTATATAAGACTTATGTCCAAGGTTTTTTCAATGATTTTTCAGTGACCAAAAAGCTTGGTCAGAACAATAGCTCTTTAGCAAAGGTAAGCATGTGGCAAAGAAGAACCTCAAATAACAATCTTTTTCAGTGTAACGGTGCATGTTTGAGCCAGGTATTCCTAGGAAGATGTGTCCTCAAATTGAATACTGTTTTTAATGGGGGTTTTTAACTTCACACATTCACCACATTTACCTAGGGCTGTGACAACCTGATCCTAATTCTATTTAACACAGTAATTAATATTTTTGTTTTATGGTTCAGAAGGATAAAATTTAAAAATAAAACCTTAAAAAATATTCTGATAACAAGCTTATAAAAAGGTTTAATTGAGGCATAATTCCCTTAGCTTGATGCATAACCATTACAGCTATTTGTACACAGTATAATTTTTAGCATTAATCCATTATCCCTGGAGGGAAAATGAGCCTGGGTACTTTTAAAATATTGATATTCACTGCATCAAGCACTTCTGCAGTAATATGGCCATTCAAATAATATTCAATAGACTAATTTTTATTTAAAATGATAGCATAAATCTCATTTAGGATAAAAATTATTAGAAATCTGAAAGGAATAAATTATACCCAAAATTTTCAAAAATTACCATTGCAATTTATCCTGGGTGGCAATTTAGAAAATATTTTTTTCCTAAGTAGTCTGTTTTTAATAAGGCAACTAATATTACATTGCAGGTATCAACTCAACAGTCTCAACTCAACAGTCTCTCTCAAATGTATGTTAAAATATACATATATTTCTGTTTGATTACAATTTAAATCGCCATTTACACAAGAAACAATATGCCTCTGAAAGTAAACACCACTTCCAGATGTAGACCTTGTGCTGGAAGGCCCAATATCATTTGGCATTTTGAAGCACAAAACCCCTAGGCTTCCTGATGCTCTGGATTTTATCCAGGTTTACATGGTAGTCAGTGAAAATGAAAGATTTAATTATTCAAAATGCATACTCTTCTTCCATAGGTTTACACTTGCTGTGAAAGGGAAGACCAGCGGCTTTAATTTAAAATCAAATTTTTATACAACCCTAATGAAGACAATCTTTCTGCCTTTGTTCCTTTCAATGTTTTCTGTACCAGTACAATACTTTCTCATATTCAGTTACAGAAAAAGAATAAAAAAGCTTTAAGATTCAGGAACTGACACTAGTGGGCACTCTTAATCCATAGTATTTTGGAAAACAATTATTCTGAAAAAAAAAAATAAAGACGAGAGAAATTAACATCACAGGAAAAAATTCTGTGGGTAAATACTAAAGAGTGATATATTGTTTTGTGTTAAAACACAGGAGCCTGAGCAAGTCAAATGTTAGCTTATCTACCACTTTCTTCATAATGGTTCATTATGCACATGCCAATGTGAATATTTTTGACAGTATATCAATATTAGAGGAAGACTAAGTTGAGAGGAGGGAGCAACTGGGTAACTTTTCAGGCAGGAAATAAATGAGAGAAATGCTACTATAACCTGTTATGCCAGGACATTCCTTCTACTTGGTGATGTCCTTACATGGGGTAGTATAAGAAAAGATTCTGTGGCTTTGTGGAGCGCAATATTGATATTTGAGACTGCCAGTGATGACTCCTTCATCCTTAATTATTTATTAAAGCCTTCACAAGTAACTTTCAGTCAGCTCTCTCTAATTTTAATACAGCTTTTTATTATTTTCAGGATATTTATCTGTTTCAGGAAGATTCTTCTCAATGTAACAAGCAGAGCAAATAGAATAATGTTTCTCTTATGCTCAGCTTTCTGAAAATCCAGTAAGTGCAAGGTTGTAATATTAAACAGAAACACAGATATTTGGGATAATTTATTGTATTTATCCATTATGGATGGAAGTTGAAAGCACTAAGACTCAAAGGACTGATTTAAAGGTAAACGTGAGGAATAAATGGGATGTGTATGACATTACCATATAGTCACAAAAGAGGATCTAACAGTATCAAGAGAAGAAAATGTCTCTATTCCTTGTCATAAAAGGCAACTGATTTAATCTTTATGTAATATTAGGTCAAAATTTAGTTCAAGCTGATTTCTTCATTTCTCATGAATACTTTTGGCTACAGCTGTCTTGATAAGCTCCCCCTTTTATGTTAACATCTCTGTTGTCTGGAGACTGATAAATTATCCAGAATAAAGTAGTCAAATTCTAACTCAATAGTCCACTGTCAACAAGATATATGGCATTTGAAAGAAGCGCTAGCAACGACAGACCAGTCAGAGCTCATTGAAAACATTAATCTGGAAAACAGTGAACTCAAGATAACAATGAATTACTTGTGTAAGAGAGAAGGTAAGGAAAGAAGCAAGGCAACAGACCCCACTGATGGGAAAGATTTGAAAGATGGTCTCCTTTTGTAAAGAGGAGAGCAGATGGTGGGACCCAGGAGGAACTTAAAGGAGACGGGATGAGCTGACAGAGTGACCCTGTGCTCTGCAAAAAAGGAATATCTTGTTCTTCTCCAAGGCTCCTGCTCAGTTCTCCTCTGTCTTCTTCTAGCCTGACCATACACTAAATCATTTCAATTTAATGGTTTGGCAGAAAGTTAACCCAACAAGTGAAACAGACCACAGTTTTCTGACAGTCTAGGGAGCTGAATGAACTTGCAATATCATTAACCAAATGTCAGTTCCACCACAAAGGAAGGAGGGGAACAAGTTTCCCATGAATGCTGAAGGTTAAGAAAAAAACAGATGGATGGAAACCCTTCCTTTGCAGTGGCAAAGTATATTATCTTCGCCTGAACATATTGATAAAATCAGTAGTATGAGAGCAAGGGGAAGTAACATAAAAAGACTCCACTTCCCATTTTAATGTCCCTACAAAGTTCTTGAATAATCATAGTTTAAAATTAAGAAATTTGTCTACAGAATTCTTTCACTATATTTGTGCTTCTTGCCTTCACAGGATGTAAAGATTCTTTAATGTCTTCTCCAAGACAGCCTCAAACACTGTTCATAGATTTAGGAGAGGAATCTAATCTCTATCCTGAAGTACACTGAAATTCAGCCTTTATCTGCCATCTCGTTTAGACTTTACTTAAGCCTATGAGACTGTATCTTCCTTTAACAAATTATTTTAGTTATTCTGAATAACAAGAGAGATATGAAGCTACTGCATAAAGCCCAGCAATAGGCAATTGAGATGAATAAGGGAGTGGAGCGCCTCAAATATGAGAAAAGGTTGAGAGAAGTGGGACTGCTTATCCTGGAGAAAAGCAGCCCTAAAAGGATGGCATTCAAGTATGCAAATATCTGCTGGGAGGGTATGAAGAGGACAGAGCCAGATTTTTTTCAGTGGTGCCCAGTGACAGGACCAGAGGCAATAGGTACAAAATGAAAAACAGGAGGCTTTGCCTGAACTGCAGGAAGCAATTTTTCACTGTGGGGGTGGCTGAGAAGTGAGGCAAGTTGCCCAAGGGTGTTTTGGAGTTTTCATCCTTGGAGATACTCAAAAGTTGCCTGCACCTGGTCTTTGCAAAACAGCTCTAGGTGACCCCATTTGAGTGAGGGTGTTGAATAAGATGACCTCCAGCAGCGCCTTCCTACCTCAACCCGTCTAATTCTGAAATTCTGTGATTCTCAGAATTATTCAGATACATTTCTATAGTGGAGATGAGTACCAAATTCACATGTTTTGCAATAAGACTGATTTTGAAAGGATTCACTGCTACTTTTAGTGAGAGTTACATATTACACAGAATACTTTGAAGGAAAGTTAATACTGTAAAAGAACATGCCAGCATGTATAACTATTACTGCTATTGCTGTTGAAAATACTAATCCCATTGAATCTTCGCAACACAAAAAAAAAGTGCAGTAGAAAATTAGTTTTGCATGGGTATTTTCTTGCTTTTTTTTTAAACTAGAACATTGCCTTGATTAATTGATCAAAAATACCATAATAAAAATAAGAATTTTCTGGTTTACACCAAGGGAATTTGGACTGGTGTAAAATAGATTACATTATGTAAATGAACTGCTGTGCAAGTAATCCTGCTTAATTAAATTTGTAACTATAAAACAGAATTGTTTAAATAAATACACCTACCTATTATTAAGTGTTGATTATAAAATAACACCAATAAAAATTCACATCTAAAATATTTGAACATTTTATTATTTGACACTGTAGCAATTTTCTTTTTTTCTCAGCTGATTTTTTCATAGAGTATAAATTTCTTTGAGGGTCACATGGAAAGACTTTGCTGAAGTTTTATTCATGTTACATTTTGGGGGAAGGCAATTGGTAAGATTTGAATGAGGTAGGTAGACACATAGTTAAACCTCTGTGAAGATTGATTTCTCTCTCAGAGTGTCACCTAAAGAAATGGAAATGTATTGAATAAATATTGAAATGTTATTCTTTATACTGGAACAAAGCTAGAATTGATGCATTCTGCATTGTTTCTAATAAGGAATTTCTTTTGTAGTACCCTGAAATTCCAATTTTTTCCATACTGAATAAGTATGAGTAAGACATGAAAATCACACATTAATTAAGATTGACTTTCTTGTACTTTTGCGGTCTTTTTATAGGCTGCTTCTTCAATTACCTTCTGGGACGTTTCTTATTTAGATGGGATCCTGCAGAGCTCGCTGCTGAGATTGTTTGGCTCTGCAAAATTCCCATCACCTTTAAAATCCAACTATTTAGGTTCACTTTTTCTAGCAAATAAGGGAAGTAGAAGATGAGGGCTTGTACCTAGCTAGGTCCCAAGACAATATGCTTGAACTCAGAATCACTCTAGTTACTCTAGACTAGACACAGCATTAAATGAGTCTCTAAGTGAAATGCTCGTCTGCTATTCTTGGTAGAGGGTTTCAGAAATCTGGCTTCAAGGAGCTTCCAGGAAGCTCTATCAAAAGTCAGGAGGAATTAACTTCCTTTCTATTGATTCAGGTTTGACATTATCCCAACTCTTGAAAGAATGCAATTTAATTAGTTATTAAAAATGGTCTGCCTGCTGCAATCTGTACCATGAGTTTGAATTACTTTTAATACTAACTTGACTTTCTGGATAATTCTTTTCTGGGAGAAACACAGCCTTTGCTATTACAAGTTCTTTGCCATTGGTACTCGTGCCATGCAATTGAGTTCTGAACCAACTATCAGTGTCTGGGAAATAGTTACAAATAACTGTATGACATATATAATCAGTATTTACATCGATAAAAAAATTTACGTATATCTTTTTTTAAAATATTAAAAATGCTTTTAAGGTGTCTTATTATTTTGTGATTTATGTTTTTTAGGTAAAGCTTAGTGTCACTACAAAAGATTGTTTTTCAGTACTTCAGTTCCTTGTGTTTCACTTGCCACTTGATTTATCAGAATATCCTTAATTTATATTAGTTTCTAACATGGCCTTCTAAGTCTGTATCCATTTGGAATACAATTTATTTATCCCTTTTAAAGTATCATGCCAAGATTTCAGTCTACTTTGCCATCCTATATTTTGCTGGTTTATGTGGGGAGTTGGGGTTTTTTTTGTTAATACACCTTGGTATTTAAAAATTTGTATTAATTAGCTTATCTTTCAGACACCACGTATTTTTGCAATACATTACTTGAGTAATTTTTCCAAATAGTCTCAAAAATGCTATGTTCATTTTTGGGTTTGTTTTAAACTGAGCTTTGTAATACACCTATTAATTGCTAGTTTCACATGATGACATCAAGGAGAGCCATCTACAACAGTAAGTTCAGAAAATTCTGAGTGTGAAGCTTGATTCTATTAAAGCGAACCTAAATTTTATCCTTTTATTTTTGATTTTTAAATTTTGATTTTAATTCAAAGTCATTGCATTCTGGGTGTTTGCTGTTGTCTTGATATCACAGTACATTGCATCACTGAGAAAATTAAAACCCCATCAATCAAAACAAAACACTAAAAGGCCCCCCAAAAACCTGTTAACATAATTTGCATAAGTACAAAAAAAAAAAAAAATCAAATCAATGTCGAATGTTAAATTCAGGCTTGGTTTCCCAAAATGCATCAATATATCATCAACTTTTCATTGCTTTGATTATCACTGAACTCCAGGATGGTATAGAATTGACTTATATATATTCACACACAGGCACTGATTAACTTAACCAGTACCCACACTGAGCATTAGTAAAGTATCTAGGCAAGCTAAGTAAAGTATCTAGGAACTATTTTCCATTTTCTGACATTATAGAAATGTTTGCATAAAAATAACAAAAACTACTCCTAGTCCTCCCCAGTAAAACAATTCTAGTTGATTTACAGTTTCTTCATAAAGAATCATGACACTGTCATTTAAATTTTTTTTCTCTATTTTTTTCATATGAGGCTGTCTAGGCCTGTGAAGGTTGTTTAGATATATTTCTTAGTTTTCCTTTAAAATGCAAATTCAAGAGAATAGTCCAGTGTAGTCAAAAGGTTTAAGGATTTGTTATTTATTAGTGAAAATAAAGACTAAATTGACTCTTTGAGGAAATCAATTACCTAATCGGTTAGATTAGAAATATATTACTTAGCCAAATAATTCTTATATTAAAATAGCTACAGGTTTTACTTGTTCTATTTTCAATCCATGGCATGTGTCTCACTTCAGTATTCTTGGTTATTTGAGAGGGGTTTGTTTGTGGGGCTTGTGTGGGTTATTTGTTTGTTTTTCTTTCTTTTTTGGGTTTTTTTTTAAGCTTGCCATACTCATCTATGAAGATTTTTTGATTGATTTTATTTGAAGATTGAAAGATACTTAAAATTTTTAGGGGAATAATCAGGTATGATTATTCAGGAATAAATAGGTATGGTAAGAACAGATGCGAGTTTCTGTGATCTGTTTTCTAGTTACTTGATTCTGAGGTAAAATTCTGTTCTTACGCTTCTATAGAAAAAATTCTGTGATACAATAAATTCTATATGACATTATGTGCTGAGCAAGTTAATGCAAGTCTGAATTAAATATCTTCATTTCTGCGCTACAGTTCAGAATAAGCATTTTATGTTCTTCCTATGTTTAAAAATCTACAGTGAAAAGATTAATAAAAGACCTCAGTAGTCATCCAGCTGCATGTACTCAAAATGTGCCATTAGCATATTTCCCTAAAACTATGTTAACAAGGTATTCACTGAATACACTGTATCCATTAGATACAATGGAACCATTGGTGGTGAGGTGGATGATTATGTTGGCTTTTATGAAGTGTCTTACATATTAAAAAAAAAAAAAATTATTTTTGACAGTAGTTTAAGAACAAAACTCAATGAATACACAGGAGATCCAATCTATTCCTGATTCTACTGAAGTCAGAAGAAGAGAGAATATCTGACAAGTATGCAAAACAAAATATCATTTACTTCTGATATCCAGTCAAAGATGATATTAAAGTGTCAGAGATATAAAAGTTCAAAAATTTGAATAAGTTTCATTTCTAATTATGTCATCATTTTAATTGTATCAACAGTATAGCTAATTCCACTTTAGTAGTGTCAGTTGACCATTCTCAGATCATTTATTGTCATTTAAGTTTCATGCTCTGTGCCCAAATTTCTGTGACTAAGAGTTTTTCCTCCTATTTATTAGAGCTATCTTTCTCACTGCTACTTAGACTTCACAAAAATATATGAGTCATGTCTATAATTTCATTTTTTTTTCCTTTTTGCCTATCCAGTGTAACATATTCCTGAGAACAGACACAGTTTCATAACCGCTCCTTATAGCCACGGAAGCGGCCACTGAATTATTGTGATGAAGACATGGTGCAGTACCTAATCTATTTCTTTTTTTTTCATTTTTTTTTAATAATATCTATGGAAAGTAATTGCTTTGGGTTTTATCACAGTTACTATGTGTCTATGAAGATGGAGGCAAACAGCCTCCACTCTCCTTTCCTCAAGTTTTTAACTAGCTAATTTGGGTTACTATTGCATTAGCTGATGAGAAACAAGTGTATTAGCTCAGACATTCCCTCCTGCCTTTGTATCTGAAAAGTGGTCTTCACTTTTTTGTCATTATTTCTTTGCAAGACAAGACAGAAAAATTCTTCAGTTCTAGCACCTGAAATGTACAGGGAAATTATTGATCGTGTGTACGAGGTATTTGTAGCATTCAGAAAGAAGAAAAAGTTGTTTCAGGGCAGGCAGTTTTAAATAAAGGTTAGTTAGGTATGGTTACAAGAAATTGCCGCTATAATTTTTGTTATATAGCTAAACGTGACCTGTCCCAAACAGATGACATGAAGCTGAGTAGTGCAGTCCATATTCCTAAGGGATGAGACACAATCCAGAGGGATCTTCATAGGCCTCAGGAACGCGCCCTTGCGAACCTCATGAAGTTCAGCAGGGCCAAGTTCAAGATCTTGCACATATGGGGGTCATAGTAACCCCCAAATATCAGTACAGACAGCATGAATGGATTGAAAGCAGCCTTGCTGATAAGAACTTGCACATGCTGGAGGATGAAAAATTGAATATGAGCCAGCAATGGGCTTGCAGCCAAGAAAACCAGTGGTATCCTGAGCCGAATGAAAAGATGTGTGGCAGGGCGAAGGGAGTGATTCTTCCTCTCTGTTCTCATGACATCCTGCCTTAAATACTGTGTTGAGCTCTGGGATCCTCAGCAGAAAGACATGGATATGCTGGCAAAGGTCCAGGGGAGAGCCACAAAGATGGACAGAGGAATGGAACACCTCTCCTGTGACAAAAGGCTGAGAAAGTTAGGGTTCTTCAGCCTGGAGAAGAGAAAGCTCTGTCTTACTGCAGCCTTTCAATGATTAAAGTGGGCTTGTAAAAACAATGGGGAGAGACTTTTTACCAGGAATGCGGTCATAGGACAAGGGAAACAGGCATGTCCTGGTTTCAGATGGGACAGATTGGACATAAGGAAATAATTCTTTATAGTCAGGGTGGTGAGACAATGGAACAAGTTTCCCAGAGAAGTTGTGGGTGCCTCATCAGGAAGTGTTCAAAGCCAGGCTGGAGGATGTTTTGAGCAATCCAACCTAATGCAAGATGTCCCTGCCCACAGCAGGGGGGCTGAAGTAGACACTTTGGAGGTCCCTTTCTAATTGAAGTATTCTATGATTCTGTGATCCTATAAGGATCAGGGAAAAGTTGCCATAATTGAATAAAAAAAAAACCTTTCAAACAAACAACCCCCCACACTCAACACTTCAGATGTTATCTAAAATCTTTGAGCACTGATATTCAAAATGGTACAAACAACTATGTATCTGCGACTGCTTACAATTCACAGTAGATTAAACCTCTTGGCAATAAGGAACGTTCATGCATTTTCTTCTCACATACAAGTCATTAATCTCCTAATTATTGATGGTATGATTTCTCAAGGTTTCATGCCACAAATCTGTGAAATCTCTGATGTACCAGCCTAGAAAAACAAATTTATTTCTCTTTTAACTCTTTTATTGCTTGGCTCCTTTCTGGTTTTAAAACCAATGGTATCTATTAAATTTGTTCTGCTCTAGTCTTTAGGTTAAGTTTTCATGTTTTTACAGACATGAAGAGATAGTAATTCAATACCTAGATTACCTTCTGATAAAAGGAAAAGAACTACAGTCCACGGTATCTTATTAAAAAACCATAGACTGACTTTCAGTTTTATTAAGAGTTATACTTACTTATTTGTTAAAGGAGGAATTAAACCTACAATATGACAAAAAAAATAATTCATGTAAAGTCTACAAGCAATGACTTGAAGAAAATTTGCATACATTTTACCTTTGCTTGGTTATTTTTTGTTAGGAAAGTATCTTAAAATAAAAGCAAACTGCATAATGCACCCATTACTGAAAAGAGGCAATTCTCACTTCCTAATTAGTTATCCATGCACATATACTCATACACACGGGCACAGGCAAACTTCAGAAAATGCTTTATCTGCTCAACAGGGCTGGATAAAGGCTCACCCACAATATCAGGTCTATGAGCAGGAGTCTGAGGAGGTTGATTGTCAGTCCTGGGCCCACAGATGGTGAGGGTCATTGTAGACACACGTTGCAGAGGACAAACAAATAGATTTTGTTGAATGTCATGGCACCTCTGTACAGCGAGCTATAACAATTAAGAGTGGAAGCAGTCAGAAATTGCCAGAGGGATTGGACTTTATATCCAAGGTAATATTTGATGCCTCACAAAATAGGGCATGCTCAGCAGGTTGTACAAAATTACTTTGCAACTCTAGCGATGCAGCCAGTAACACTGAACTTTGATGCTGAACTGCTTTGTTCTGTTTTCAATGCTTTGTGCTTTTTCTTCCTGATGCAAACAACCTCAGCTACTACTATTTTTTATCTTCACCATTACAATGAACAAGAGAAAAATGAAATGAGAGGAATTTGGAAAGGTTGCAGTGGAATGAGGTTTGCAAACAAAAATATCTTAATTTGAGATTTTCTAAAGTTTAATGTCTCTAACTCTGTTCATGCTTACTACTTTGCAGTATTGTGTAAAGTGTTCTACTAAGTAACCACCTGAGGATACCCAGTTGTAAGGCTTAGTCCACTTGAAAGATTTTGTTTTGGTGTTTTATTAATTATAAAATTGTTCACACCTCTGTCATGGGGACATTTTGATACAAAATAAAAACAAAAAAAGTATCCTACTGTGGTGCTGGAGACAAGACATAACCTTTATGGAGGGCACATCTAAAAGTAATTGTATAAATTATCTTTCTTTCCTTTAAGGTTTTTCACCACAGTGCAACTCAGGGGAAAAAAATCTTCTGACCATATAAAAGATACAGTTATGAAAACACTTTAATCTGACTGCATAATTTTTTTGAAGTCTCTGTAAGCAGAAAACAGAGTGGAACTTAGCTGTCCAGAGCAGATGGGCAGACAATATTTCAGTGACAGGTG
Source organism: Monarcha castaneiventris obscurior (assembly GCA_026261815.1). Classification (NCBI taxonomy): domain Eukaryota; kingdom Metazoa; phylum Chordata; class Aves; order Passeriformes; family Monarchidae; genus Monarcha; species Monarcha castaneiventris. Next base: position 5,662,673 of record JAMPIT010000510.1, on the reverse strand, counting down.
GAAATACTTCACTTTCAGCAGGCTTGTACAGTGGCCATTGCTAGCTGGACAATCTCAAATACAAAAGGCTATAAGGATCTGAACATTTCCACTGCTGAAGAACTTTGTAACAATTGCCTGAACACTCCCACACTGAGCACTTCTCTTCAGAATTTTTTTTGACCTAGGTTACAATAGAGATGTATTCTATTAGCACCAGCTGTGGGCCATTAGCTGTTATCTCCTGATATGACCCACCCCTGATAACAGACAATGGGCCAGCAAGAAACCACTCCATGACTCAGGGACTTATCTCATCCCATGGTGAGATGCTCCGCCCAGGAAGGAGGAGCCAAGCATTCCCACCTGGATATAACCTGGCCTTGGCAGTGCCTGAGTTAGCCCTGTCTACTGGATTCCTAGAGGACAAGAGTTACCACTGGACCTTCAGCTGGAGACCAGACCTTCCATAGGATCACTGCTTCAACTGAGCTACTTCATCCGGACTGCTACCACCACCCTACCAGGGTGTCAGGTTGTATCTGACTCTGACAGAGATTTTTTCCTTGTATTACTTCACTTATTTTGTTTTTAATTCTTTTTCCTATTAAATTTTAATCCTGATTTGTGATCTTCCACTGATTTGTTTTCAAACCAATATATTTTTATAAGTAATCCTTTTCTAAAAAAAGAAATCAAGTTATCAGTACCCTTTTAGAATTGGAAAATATGAAACTTTAACAATAATTACAGAATTCCACTGAAAGGTGACTGTGTGAGCCAGGGCAGGCCTCTGAGATTGTTTCTGCAGCAATTACTCAGTGCTCAATAAAGTAGAGCAATTACTGATAAAACTCCTTCTTCCTAATAACATACACACATATTGTTCTTGCTGATTTCCAGAATTAACAGTCTTTCACAAGTCTCTCAACTAGCTGGCTTTATCTTGTGCATGTATTTAACTAGAGGCAATGATGAGAATGCAGCAAATAAGTGTGGAAAGGATGCTTGTCATCATGTATTTCTTCCCATGCTTCAAGTATTCCTTAGTGAGCACATATTATTCTTACAGGTTAAAAGAAGAATGCTTTTAAAGGGTTTTTGTTAAAATAGAGAGACAAAGGTTTATTTTTCTGAGGTGTTCGCTGTGTTTTTCTATTAAACAAGTAAGAAGGATGCAGTTAATATGATACATGCCATTATTAAATGTTGAAATTGTTATGTGTGAATTTTGCATAAGATCATAGAATCATAGAATGGCTTGGGCTGGAAGGGATGTTACAGATCATCTGGTTCCAACCCCCATGCAATGGGCAGGGATGCCTCTCGCTAGACCAGATTACTCAGATCTCCAATCATCGTGTCTTGAACACTGCCAGGGAGGGACCATCCACAATGTCCCCAGGCAATCTCTGCCACCACCCTTACAATAAAGATATTTTTCCTAATCTAATCTACACCTACTCTCTTTCAATTTAAACCCATCCGCTCTTGTCCTGTCACTACATGCTCCTGTAAATAGTCTGTCTCCATCTTTCCTGTAAATTCCCTTTAGGTACTGGAAGGCTGCAATTAGGTCACCCCAAAGCTTCTTTTCCAGGCTGAGAAATGCCAATTCTCTCAGCCTTTCCTCTTTGGAGAGGTGCTCCATCTCTCTGGTCAACTTGGAAGCCCTCATCTCTATCTGCTCCAACTGGTCCATGTCCTTCCTGTACTGGGAGCCCCAGAGCTGGATGCAGCACTCCAGGTGGGGTCTCACCAGAGCAGAGCAGAGGAGCAGAATCCCCTCCCTCTCCCTGCTGCCCATGCTGCTTTTGCTCCAGCCCAGGGCACATTTGGCTTTCTGGGCTGTGAGTGCACACTGCTGGGTCATGTCCAGCCCCTCATCCAGCAGCACCCCCAAATCCTTCTCAGCAGGGCTGCTCCTGATCTGTTCATCCCCCATCCCTTGTTGATACTGGGGGTTGCCCCAACCCAGGTGCAGCACCTTGCACTTGGTCTTGTTAAACCTCATGAGATTCCCATGGGCTCACTTTTTGAGCTTGTCCAGGTCTCTCTGAATGACATCCTATCTTTCAGGTGTGTCAACTGCACCACTCAGCTTGATGTCATCTGCAAATTTGCTGAGGGTGCACTCAATCCCACTGCCCTTGTCACCAGTGAAGATGTTAAAAAGTGCCAGTCCCAATACCAATCCCTGCAAAACATCACTTGTCACTGATGTTCACTGGGGCTCTGAGCCTTTGACCACTGCCCTCTGTGTGAGACTGTCCAACCAGCTCTTTGCCCACTGAACAGTCCACCCATCAAATCCATCTCTCTCCAGTTCTGCAATTTATGAGCAGTGGCTGTAGTATTCTAGCAGTTATTTTTTTGAACTAGAACCATATTGCAAATCTGACATTTTAATTCTCAGAAATAAAGGCATGTTAACATATATTTAACAGAGGGAGTATATTTTCACTTTCTTGTTTTGTTGAGAAAGTAATTTTTATACATTAAAAAAAAAAACCTACAAAAACCCCCACACTGTAGATTACTAATGCATGCCAGAGGCACCTAATTCTTCTTTCTGCCATTTGTGCATCTCTGATAGTGCTTGACAATGGATTGCTGACACTTTTTCTCATCTATGTAGAAATGCCCCTAATCTTGCAGTAAAATGTGTTATATCAGTTTATAATCAACAGTAGGAGTCAGGGATTTTCCCCTGCCTTGTATTATTGTTATTTATTTATCTAATATATAACCTAATGATCTGTGAGAAACAAATTCTCTGGGAGTATTGTATGAAGCTAAACACAGTTTCTGAGCAGCATGGACACCATCAGAAATAAAGAGACAATCCTACTTACCGTGAGGTGCAATCCAAAGATTTTATAAGGCCAGTTGGGATTTACAAACTGTTGAGTGCATTACAGAATTTTTGCCATATTTTCTGAATATTAGAAAAAACTTTAAAGAGCACATGAAATAAAAAATGTAGACAATAACAAGAGCATATTATAAAAAGGGACATAAAGAAGCATGTAGAGGAGAATATCTATATTAACAAGACTATAATATTGTATGATGCTTGGTAACGATTGCATCTTTAATAATTAGGCACCATGGGGAAGAACTAACTCCTCTTAATCAAAGTGAATTAAGAAAATAACAAATATCCAAAACAATTATTTCTGAATTAAACATGTAGAACACAAAACCACCACATTTTTGAAAAAAAAAATCTGCATAATTAAGACAGAATTCTGACATAATTATTCAGACTATCTCAGTAGACATTTCAGAGTTTCACCAGCCATGATGGAGATATTCAAGAGATATAGGAAGTGTTTGCACTTTTCGTAAAATCTCTGTTCTATCTTAAGCCACAATCCAGAATGCCAGATTGGCATAAAATTGTCTAAACAACCATAATTCTGAGAGATATTATGATTAAAATATCCTTATAAATATCTACAAGTTGGAAAGCTTTCAACGCATTTATTTTTCAGGCTTCTCGGTCCTAATAATGGTGGAAATGTCAATAAATAACCCTCTTTGATCTAACATCTTTTCAGTCAGCTCTATAGTCTTGGAAACTAGCTTTACCTTATCTTAAATTGCCAAATTGCAGTTTTAATGTATTTGTGTTAAGAAATGAAGCATATATGCTGCAAGAGCCAAAACTGACAGCAATATGTGTTGATATATACTAGAGAGCAGCTATTTTTTTCTTGATTTTTTTTCCACAGAAAAAATCCTTGGGCATCCGTCATTTCATCTGGAAAGCTATAATCATCTAAATGTTATTTAAAATATGCTACTGTCTATTAATTTATTTTGGAATACTATTTATTCTGAGAAAAATAGCAAAGCAAACAATTTTTTCTTTCTCCTCAAATAAAATTTTTCAATGAAATAAAAAAATGCTTCATTTTTTTCTGCATCTTGTTTTGATGGTTTTTTTTTTTAATGCCAGTAAACACAGGGAAGGATAATAAGTGGATTAAGTATAAAGTCAAAAAGCTTCCATGAAGCAGAGTTCATTGTAGTTAGTTCTTTAGAAATAGCAATAAAATCTAATTTAAACTTTAACAAAAAATGGTAGTTGAATCTTTCGAAGTACTTACATAATAAAAAAACCTTTTAATTATAGAAATTGTTAATCATGACATAAGTATGAAAACAGAGATGGGGTTATTAATTTCAGTCTTTCAAAGATGTGAAGAGCTGCAGAAAAAAAAATGGGCAATTTTTCCTTTTCTTATGTGGCTTATATGAATACTCACTCAGTTTTCTGCTGCATGCACCTATTGGTGCTATGTGCATCTAAACCCAGCTTTGCTAGATGCTATTTATTCAGGTTAAACCTCAATTTGCTGTTTAGAGAGAGCAAAAAAGAAGGCAAAGATTACCTTGATCCAGGTGAAATTTATTTTGGTTGCCTTCTAGGTGGTCATTTAGACTGTGATTGTATCTTGGTTAAGGTTCCATTTATACTAACAATATATTCCTGGCTTTATAAAGTATGTTTCTGCTTTTCTCATGAACAAATTTTGAGCACAACTCTATTTATTTCAACCTCATTTGAAATTATACATCAATATGGAGGCAAAGATACGACAGATAAGAGATCAAAAATTCATCACTGCTTGAGAATCCAGAAAGGATGCATTTAGATTTTCTTTATGAGGAATATGATCCCTGTCTTTAAACCTCATTCTCAGAGTGTTCAGGTATGATTTACAGTTTATGCTCCCTTGTAACATGCCAATATTTCTTCTGCTATTTCAGATGTCTCTTGAAATTCTGTGAAGTCTAATAGGAATCTAGGATATCTGGATGAAACAAATATTTGGATAGTAGAAGATATGAAAATTACAGTAAAACCAAATTAATATAATAAAAAGAGGAAAAGAAAATCAACCAAAAAACATCTACTGTTATTCACAGAACCACTTATATTATTCAGCTACATGCAATCCAAAGGCAGTCAGATGCCATGCTGCCTCAGCATAATTATTTAGAAGCTGGAATTTAAAGGAAGGATATTCACAGGAAATTCAGTGTTAGCAGTTTTTCTACTCATAGGACAATTTATTTTACTTTTTCTTTAAAGATTTTATCCTCTTCTGATAAACAGATTGCCTGCCTTCCCTTTCATTCAATAGGAATTTTGTAAAAATATATTAATACTAATAATAATAGTGTTTTTAGCTGAGGAGACTTTAGAAATACGCTCAATACAAAAACGAAATTGATGTCATGAAAACCTTTTCAACCTTCAGAAATCCAGATCTTCATTTAACTTTTACATTTGATCTGCATTATCTGCACTACTGTTACAGTTTTTTCCTACAGTGAGACTGATTGTCATTGCTGTACACCTTAGATATTAACTTGCACTACAACTGATGCAGTTTAAAACCAGAAAAATTCTTCCACAGAGCTTAAACACTCTTTAACACTCTCTTAAAGAAAAGTTGTTTAAATTGGACTAGGATAAAACAAAGCAAACAGAGGAAAACAAATGTGAAATTTCAGTGGAATTTAATTTTGGAATACGTGGAGGGGGTATTCTGTCACTTCCCCAGTGACAAAAGGATAGCTCACAGGAACTTTTGTACCAGGCCCCATGAGGAGTGTTGCAGTCCTGTGAACTTGGCACCTTTTCAACCTTAAAAAAAAAAAAAAAGAAAGCCAAAAGTGCTGTATGCTGTCTGCTTCTGCAGGTGAGGCATCACTATCCTTTGGGACCTGCCAGTCCCTTATGTTATGACAGCAACTTGAAATCAATGCATAGATTTCTATACCACTGAAGAAGTATAACTTCCAGAGCGTTAGCAAAATATGTAAGATAAAGATGAACAAGATGAGCTACTACTTGGACTGGGTTCATTTTGACACTGCTTGTCTGCTTTATGATCTGTGGCTTGCACATCAGAAAGATAAAAAAGTCTTTCTGATTGCTCCTCAAGCATCAGAACAAATTGAAAATGGAAGGAAGTGGACATGTTATTGATTCTTTAAAGAGGAATTTTAACTAGGTCAAAGACAGAGAAGAGACTGAAAGCACTGAAGAAGGCATAAAAGTATTTTTAAGGATTTTCTTTTCTCCTTGATGGGTAAAACTGGAGGTCCTAATTTCCTGTTATTAAATCGGGCATTAATCTTTATTCCCCCACATGCACTTATTTACTGGGGAGATTTTCATAAAGCCTATCCCTTTGGGTTTTCAGTTCAGTGATGCAAACTGCCTGAGCCAAATTTTCTCATGCAACACTGTCATAAATCTGCAGTAATTTTAGTGTGTTCAATCCAGTAACTGCAGTTCTGCAATGGAAATTCTCTTAAAATTGCCTCAATTAATTTTTTGCATGCTATGAATTAGCACCTTAGGTGACATAAGAATGATTTTTTAAAATAGATTTTACCGTAAAAATCTTCAAGTCAAATAATTTGAAACTATGAAAAAAGACTAAACTTTAGATCCATTACATACATTTACATCTGGTATGGTTCTCCAAATTTCCAACTGAAAGGTCCCTATAGACTGTGGGAGAGGAGATTTTACAGAGATTATGAGAGCACATATGAGAGTGGTCAGTCCTGTCACTGGGCACCAGTGGAAAGAGCCTGGTTCTGTCTTCATTGCAACTTCCCTTCAGGTATTTATGTACATTGAGAACATCTCCACTGACCCTTCTCTTCTCTGGTCTGCACAGTCCCTGCCTTTTAAGTTTTCCCCACAGAAGAGTGTTCTAGTCTCTTAGTCATCTTGGAGGCCTCTTGTGGGTGTCCATGCTTCTCTTGCACTGAGGAGCCCAGAACAGGACACAACACCCAAATGCAGCCTTAACATTGCTGAATGAAGAAGGATCACCTCACAGGCTCTGCTGGCAGCAATACTCTTAAAGCAGCACCATTAACTTCCTTTGCAGTGAGGGCACATTCCTGACTCCTGTTCAAGTTTGCTGTCCAGGATGACCCCCAGGTCCTTTTCTGCCAAGCTACTTTCCTGCTAGGGGGTCCTGGTTTGTATTGGTACATGGGGTTATCCCTCCCCACGTGTAGGACTTTACACTTTCCCTTGTTGAATTTAATGAGATTCCTGTCAGCCCATTTTTTCAGCCTGTTGAGGTCATTCTGAGTGGTATTACAACTCCCTGCATATCAGCCACTCCTACCAGCTTCCTGTCATCAGCAAATTTGCTGAGGGTGCACTCTGCACCATAATTCAGACAATTAATGAAGATCATAAAATCATAGAATCATTAAGGTTGGAAAAGACCCCTACAATCAAGAAATGGAGTCCATAAACCTAATACTGCCAAGTCCATCTCAAATGCCACATCCACAAGTTTTTTGAACACTTCCAGGGATGGTGATTCCACCACTTCCCCAGACAGCCTGTTCCAATGCCTGACCATCATTTCAGTAAAGAAATTTTTCCTTATATCTAATTTCAACCTTCCCAGATGCAACCTGAGGCCATTTCCTCTTGTTCTGCCACTTGTTGTGTGGGAGAAGATACTCACTACAGCCTCCTTTCAGGTAAATGCAGAGAGCAAGAACATCCTCCCTGAACTTCCTGTTCTCCAGGCTAACCAGCCCCAGCTCCCTCAGCCACTCCTCATCCGACTTGTGCTCCAGACCTTTCACCAACTTCATTGCCCTTCTCTGGACACGCTCCAGCACCTCAGAGCCTTGCTTTTTGTGAGGAGCCCAAAACAACACAGGACTTGAGGTGCGGCCTCTCCAGTGCCAAGTACAGGGGGATGGTCACTGACTTTGCTCTGCTGGCCACACTATTGCTGATACAGACCAGGATGCTACTGGCATGTTAGAGAGGGTCAGACCCAGTACTGACACCTCGGGCATGCCTCTACTTACCAAACTCCAACTGGACTGTGTGTCAGTGATCAGCACCTTCTGGGCCCATGCTAGGTCTCCACGTTAGGTTTTGTGTATACCAGGCAATCAAGTCTATTATAACAGCAATTTATGTAGATAAAATTATGCAAAATCTTAACATTAATTCTTAACTTATGTCATGAAATGGATAATATAGTTATAATTAAAACCATGGATAATAATTTTATATTGCTAAAAATCTTAATGAGATTCATCCATTTTATTTTACTGACAGTTGATTATAGAGGGAGTATGTACTTTCCTTAGCTTTCATGAGCTTATTTGTGAACCTATGTATACAAAGTTATTATTCATCTACAAGTTACCAAGATCTGTATATTAGAAAGCATTTGTTTATAGTATTTAGCTAAATTTGGCTGGATGTTTTTCAGAACTATTCATCATCCATACGATGCATCCACCAAAGCTGATACAATTAAATGCTTTTTTTTGGTGTTAAGCAGTGCAATGAGTTTCACTTAAAGTTCGAGGTCCTGCTATTTCTTGGGGCATTAATGCATCCACAGTTCAAATTTGCTTCTCTGACACAGCAGGAATGTTAATTTCTGATGTTTCTACTTTATGTTAACAGAGCGTGAAATAAACAATCAAACAAAAAAACCCCATGATTCATATCACTAATTAACTAGATGGGCTGACATACCACAGATTTCATTTACATCACTCTCACCAGGACAAAAAAGACCATATTTTGCAAGAACCATTCTTTTTTTTTAACCTACTTGACTAATATGTAGCCTGGGAACAAAGAAGAAATAAAAAAAAAGAATGTTTACAAGTAATTGTACAGAAATTTTGTGCTATATAGAAATTGTAGTTAGACACATAGACACAATGAAAATTAATAATAAATTACATTAATCATATGAAGACACATGCAAATATCCTTATAGCAACCAATCCAATTGGATATGCATGTGTTTAATTCACACTTGCAATCATGGGAATTTGGTGACTCAAAAAACCCCTTAATTCATCCCAAAATGATAGACATAAATTTTCCTTTCCTTTCTTCCCCCACTGAGAAAACGTCTAATACACAGAGTGAATAATTGAGATGGGTGGGTATTTCTGTGCCAGATATTCCCACAAAACCCATCATCCTACGTGGTGATTCTGTGAAGAGCTGTAATTTTGCGATATTTCATTTTTTATCACATTGTTTTAAGAAATTTTGAGTCATCTGTTGATCTGATAAATTTAAGGAGCAAATTATAACACCTGGAGGGTTTTTATTAGGAATTTTTTTATTCTCTGCAGTACAATGTTGAAGAAGGCTCTGCTTTGTTTTGCATCAGACAAGCCTGAGATTCTCTGTTGATTTCAGACAGTATTTTTCAAATTTTTTTCTTTTTATTTGGAGACTAGTCAGATCTCTTCAGACAAGTTTTACAGATATTGTGGGTTAAGATGAATTACATAACCTGTGGAATCTCTTCAGATGTAAGACTAAAACCACCTCTGGAAAAATTAACTATGTAATCTCAGCACATATATATCTAATCATAGAATAATAGAAAACTTCAGGGTAGAAGAGATCTTTTAAGATCTGTTTGCATACCCTGTTTAAAAAGCACCTCTACAACTATGGCTGAGCTAAGCTTCTGAGCAACTAAACCATTGCCATTTAGTTTAATATGCCTAAATAGAACCTTAAAGAAACTAAATGGTAGTAACCCTCCCCTTTGCCTTTTCTTTATGATGCTTTCATGCAATATTCCTTGGCCAAAGAATGGAAACTGAACACAAAAGGCCATTTCATGTCTTAAATGGATGATCCTGGGAATAAATGTGAAGAACTTCTCCATGGGGATTAGAGACTTAGTATGCAGCTTTGTGCTGTACAAGGTGAAAATGAAGTCTACCTTTTACTGAGTTTTCATCTTTCTTTCTTTGAAGAGCGTGCCCTATCTCCATGTTTTCAACTCATTTCAAATCACTGACATAGTCATGTTGGTAGGAGGAACAGGTGTGTTTTGACCAATTTTTGATTCAAAACCTAGCTAATGGGACAAATTACCATAATGAACTACTTTAACCACAACTAAACATGACTAGACTGTGCACAGGAGCTGGAAAAAGCTAAATAGCATGATTAAAATAATAAAGAATTAAATTTAATTATCTTTCTAAGACTGTTCCTATTCCCTTTATTGATGTTCATCTGGTCAAGGGGTTTAAGAATTTTTAAGCTCTCCATATTGATTTTTGTTTGATTTAAAATTGAGTTTTAGCCTGGATATTCTCTTAATTTATAGATAAAAAACAAGGAAGAAATGTTCTCTTTAAATATGGTATGTTGTTTCATGTGGCTGTTAGTGGTTGGAAAAACAGAGAAACACATGCACAAAAGGGAAAATATTTAGTTACTTGCAGTGCGTACAGTACACCATTTAAAGGTAGTTCAGAGAGAAGTGGATTTTTTACTGGTGGTTTTTTTTTTTTTTTTTCCCCTTTATGGAACATTTAAATAAAGAGTAAAGGGTTTAGCATTTGCTGGGTTTGTTGCAACAAAAAAAGGTGCCTTGAAATTGGGACACAGAGGGAAGGATAGTGAAGATATTTTGAAATTTTTAAGGTAAAGCGAAACAAAACAGAGAACCTAGAAGCTTTTAAGGGTTGCAGACATTCTATGGAAAGCCTTCCAAGCAGATTATAAAGAGCAAATATCTAAATGCCACTAGCCTTTTATGGTAATCTGTGAGTACTTTTTGTTATTCTATAGGTTTGATTTTTTTGCATCAGATGAGAGATGAGCAAATCTATAAATAGCTGTTGATCATTTGCAAATAGATAAGTATAGTGAGGGTTTTTCTGGAGGGGATCTGATCTGGATGAAGGGAGAAAGGAGGGTAAGAGAGGATGAGATCCGTATAATGAAGTTGTGGTGTTAATGCCAAGAAGTTAAAGGTAAAATGTAACAGTTTGTCACAATTATGCTTCATATTGGCAGGTGTTCTGAACTTTCTGTTTGATAACTAGACATATAAATTTCAGTTCTTAAAGCTTTGCAGCCAATTTAAGGCCTCATTTATTTCCCTGACAGCAAGATATATATGCTGCCTGGCATAGTGGATGTCTGGGGCCAAATCCACCACTTTGTTGCTTGTGTGTCTTGTGGGAAGTAAATAGTAGCAATTTTTCAGCACAGGCATACAAGCACAAGGTTTTTAGCAAATAAATGAGCATAAGATGACCTGTGGTGTCCTGAAATTACTAAAATTCATGAATAATAAAATGATCTATAGATTGTTAGCAGAGGGCTATAGCAAAGGCTAATTTGCAGTCACTGAAGCTTTACAGGATAATTTGTAATTTTTGAAAATTTAATGACTTCATCAGTTTTTACCTATTTTTTTACCAATATAATTGTCTGAAAGCTACCTTCAGCAGAGATCTTCTGTCTAAATAAAATCACAATCACCTATATTATCACATTATGAGTACTTAACTGACTTTATACAAATTTTTTTCTTTCTTACAATATGGTAACTACTAGAAATATCTCCTTATCTTATGAACACAAATTTTTCGTTTTGTTAAATCTTATTAACATATGAAACAATTATAAAAAAAAATAAAAACAGAAAAAACAATAATCTAGCAATGCAACTTGGAAAAAAAAAGAATTCTAGTGAGCAAAATGCAGCTCTTTGAAAATAAGTGAAAGGAGCCTAAAACAAAATCAAAGAAATGAGAAAGAAAATTTTAAAAATCAGCACATAATATTACAGCAATTCTGTAGTATTTAGATAAAGCTTTGGAAAAAAAAAGAAAAAAGAAGAAATGACCTATGAATTTGGGTCCTTGATCATATTTAATTTTATTTATTTGCATTATTCACCGACACATCCATACTGCAATAACCAAGAAAAAAGAGACTGAAACCACAGTTGTTCTCTTCTTTACCTGAATGGCTGATCGCTTACTGCAGTTGTTTTGTTCTCCCAATTTAAAATATTTTTATTTCTATTCAGTGTATGAAATCTTCACATTTGGCTGTCTCCAACATACTCTTCAGTTGCACACAGATTTTCATTATCTTGAATTCTATTACAGAACAATTGGATGCAAGGCCTGGCTATTTTTTTAAATTATGTAACTTTTTTATCTTATTTGAATTCTCTGTTTTACCTGTCTTGTATCAATATATGCAAATTTTAAAAAGCATACAATCTTTGCTATATTGTTTTATGTCACCATTTCTACACATCGATGCCCACCCCCAGCTGAATAAAGGTAAGTATAGGTTGATGGCTTTTTACTTAATGTATTTTTAAGATCCACATATTGCTTTTGAAGAAATAGTCCTTCACTAGCATTTAGTTCGGAGTAACACCTTTTAATAACAAATGTAAGTATCAGAAGAATGTTCTGTTTGCAGTAATATACATTTCTTTCAGAAAACATTTGAAGATTGGTCTAGAAAAGCAAAAGTAGAAAATGGGAGCATCATCTCTGTAATTTCTGCTTTCCCTAAATCACATTCTTAATTAAGGAAGCTAAATTTTGAAGCCATTTTAAAAGGAAAGCTAATTAACATCATTCTGTCAGTGTAGAGAAATAGTGACATTTGGCAGATACTTGAGAAGTACTTTAAGGGGATATTTACTGTGACAATATTAGAGAAAGAGAAAGTACAAATGAAATATAGCAATATCTGGAAATTACCATTTAAAGAAAAAAGTATTCAAAGGAGGAAAGGGAAAGATAAAATAAATGAAATGAGCAGTTATTCTGCTTATTTTACAATTTTAATTGCTTTTTAACCTTTAGAGTACTTCTGAAGGCAAAAAAAATTAAATAACTGCATTTATAAAGTCTTCTTTGGTTTTATTTTTTAAAGTAGTTATTCTCTGACAATGCAGAACAAATTTCTCCTTTTAAAATGTTCTTGAATTATGATTGAAAATTTATGACTTAATAAGTACCATTCCATGAAATATTTATATTGCTCTTCAAGTGGTATTTTTGAAGAAGAAGAAAAGAGAATTATTTGCTTGCAGCAATAAGTTTCTCTAGATAATGGACTTCCTGAATGAAACTTCACATAGGTAATCAGAGTGACCTTGTTCTTTGCAAAAGTTGTGCATAATGTTTATTGTAATCAGAACATATGGACCATCTAATTAGTCCCAGAGCTTCAGAGTTGGTGCTTAAAACACAGTAAGTGGGAATTGTTCCTTAAAAAGGTCGGCACAAGTGGAATGTCTGGAACTTTTGTGGTTTTGGTTTTATTCACCTTCTCAATCAGTAAGGATACGTACCCTTCTGAGGTTTCTTGGGCAGTGTCTAGAAGGCGAATAAATAAAAAATTAAATGCATACACATGTACATACTAGAATTTCTGATCATGCCATTTTTACTGGTTTTCTACTAAACCCTTTTTCATCTTTCTTGATCATACTTCCCCAGAAAATAAACTTGACTGAACTGACAGTAGTAGAAAAATGAAGCAGAAGTTTAATATTGTTTTTACTCTCTGCTGTTTCCGACCTTTCACTCTATAACCCTTTTTTATTCTTTCATGCTATGAATAGTTTGAGATCTAGATCATCTTTTTAGTAGTAAATTGATTAATAATTTCTAATAGCATTCTAACAATTTGACAGGTTAAAAGTAGGAGCGAATGCCCCGGAAAGAGATTTTCTCCTTGCAGACACTGTAAGACTGTCAGGGTGATATCAGGTAAAGATATGGCACCCAAAGTACCTGCAAACTGGAACATAGCACTGACACACAGTGCTGCCTCTGCCTGTTTGGCACCCAGGAGGCTGAAACCCAATAAACCCGTGAGTCTCCAGAAATTGCCTTTTCAGATCATGCATTGCTCTAACATTGCTCTACTTCTTTGCTTCCATTAAGGGCTTTCTGAATTTGTAAGGCTTCTGGCTAACTACATTCACTCTAAAATTGCATGGCAAAGCTGGTGCTCTGTAGGTAGAGAAACAAATTAATATTCTCTACTAGGATGAAGGAGAGTCTTCTGTATCACTGGGGCTGTAGAATAAAGACATTAATTTTTTATCATCTTAACACTGTGTGAAGTTCACCTGCTCATTCAAACTCCTTATCATGGTCTAAAAGGAAATAATCATCTTAACTGTGGAAGGAGAGTGCAGCACAGACTTGACTAAGTGACATATATGAGATCTAAACCATTAAATCCATTTAAAAACTCACTGAATTTAACTTGAGACCCTGATTTGGAATGATTTATCTATTGGGTACCATGGAATGTGTCTCCACCAGAATTTTCCCAAGGGTTACCTCTATACAGGTTGTCCTTAATTGCTTTCTTTGCTCTAAGCAGACTTTGCACTAAGAGGGCACTTTCTCTGGCACTACAGCCACAGTGTACATGCCAGCACCATAGCTATCCAAAAATAAATACACTGTGCCTGCTCAATAACCTTTGGGTAGGGAGATGTGTGAACCTCACCAAACAGATGCATTAGACCTATTAAATCTCTGGTCTGATAATTCTAATGGCCAGTATTCAAGCAAGTTAATTTAATGAGCTTAGTGCAGTAAGAGCAATTTCAGCTATTTTCATGTATTTGAGTGCTATATTTCTTTGCTTCACCTTTTTAGTAAATCTCATTAAAACTACACAGACTCAGTTAACTTTTTCAAATAGCCACTCTTTACAGAACTAGAGGAATTAAATGAAATTAGTGTAGTGTTCTGAGAATGCTTTGCACTGCCCTTGAACTTAAACTTTAATAATTTTTATATGTCTGAGTTGGACTCACTGGAACAGACCCTGAATGATATTGTTGCCATGTTTAAAACTATAATATATGTGCTTTATGTACAGATTAATTTAAAAAGCCTTTCTTTTTACCTGAATTTTTTAAGCAGAAATTTACTGAAAATGTCATGCAGTTTCTTGAATATCTGAATGCCGGTGGGTTTTTTTCAGTCACTTAAGACTCTGACAACCAAATGCTAAAGTTATAAATGCTAGGAACAGAACCAGGAAGTCTGACTAAACTTTGCAAATGAAAATTTCCAGCATAAGTCCTTGGAAGATTATTCATTTTAACAAGCTAAACTAAATTGCACAGATTAAATGGATGCTTTAAAGTGGCAGCATTTTGTCCAAGCTTCCATATCCACTGACTGTGAGAACCTCTCTTATTCAGTATGTACAAACTCTTCTGAGTCACAACCTTTATAAAGTTTTATAAAACAGAAGGACTGTGTGGATGCAATAGTTACATGATGCAACAAAAACCTGTTCAGAGAAATACCAAGATCATTAGCCTTTCATCTTCTGATACACAGATTAAAACAAAATCAGATATAGAGTTTAAAATCTGTAAGAAGTCTTTTTTCAATAAATTGTTTTTCTATTTTGATCCTCCATCACACACTTTACAAAAAACAATAATCCACTAAAGCCTACACCTCAAAAAAGTTATTAAACTGTTCTGGCAAGAAAGAGAAATATTGTCTGGCTGGTCCTAGGGGTCATAAGTGTACTGATGATTTTGCCAGCACTTCCCATATACAGGATATGAAGACGTACCTTTCCACCCTATGGTTTCAGTCTCAATCTGTGAGATCTAACAGCAAGAAGCCAGGTGCATGAGGTGGAAGAAACAGTGGTGCCATGACAACCTTTGCTATTACACATTGCTAAATTTCAGTCTAGGATGCTTGGGGAAGGGGGAAAAAAGAGAGTTCCCTTTTTATTCTACCTGGTGAAATGGAAATACCAATATAAATAGGGAAAAGCACTTATAGGAAACACAGAGTTCTTTTTCTTTCCTTTTACCTTCTTTTTTCAGACATTACATTCATTACTTCCATGTTTAATCTAGAATTCAGTTATTTGTTTTTTGTTTTACTAATAACCTGTGTACATGTACACTGTAGACTTTGAAAGCACAGCATTAATATTGCAGAATAATGTTTTGTAAATTAACCAATATGACAGCCACGGTAGTTGCTTTAGGCTGCAAATCTTCCAAGAATCAGGATAGATACTTAGATGATTAGTCCAAGCTAAATTCCACATTGCTTTTTGTAATATCCTACTATTATCACACTGTCATAATTACAAAATATAAGCAAGGCATACTTCAGTAATCACTGGGTTTGAATGGCTAAAAGATTGTCCAGCAGATTACATTCAAATGCATAATACTTCTGGTAATTTTTTCAGAAGTGTGAAAAGATTGTGAGCAATCTCTTGGATTAAAAATATCGCAGTAGCTATTGTGCTTCAAGATTACAGGTTTATATTTTGAGTCATGCAGTATACCTTTTGGCTCCATTCATGGACTGCCATGAGAGGCAGCGAGTTTGGCACCATGACATTACAATAAGACCTATAGTGAGAATCACAGTCTATTTTTGCTCTGATCCTGACTGACTCCTCCAGTGATTTCAGCCAAATTAATCAGGGCCTAATTCTGTCAACTTTAGCCACAGTGATTAACTGTTTACTCAGTGAGTAATACCATATATATCAGAAAGATGGAAAGGATGCAGAACCTTTCACAAATATCAGAAGGCTGAAACCACTCACAAACTGATCCCTTTCAGTATGAAATATATCTCACTGACTTCCCTCTAATCACCAAAAATGCTCTGTGTACAGATCTGCAATGGCAGTTGAAAGAATCAGCTTTGTTGTTTTGGTTTTTTTTCAGAGTGGCTTAAATTTTTTTATATCTGCCCAATAATGTTAATATTGCTCTTGGACTTCAGATATTTATAAATAATATTATTCTACAGATTGCATGACTGCAGAACAACTTCTGTCAAGTTCTGCAGTTATCAAATCTGGTAGTTTGATAGAGGAATAGCTGCTGCAGCTGCCCCATGCCTCCCTGTCCTGTCAGTAGTGAGGCTGGGCATGTATTCCCAGGCACACATGCAGAGAACACAAATATACATCACATTATACAGGCAGCTGGCCACACACATCAATGCAGATGAAAACATTCATCACTCACACAGACACAAACAGCACCAAAAGCATCACTCTGTTCCCATTTCTCATTATGTATCTGCGAGTGTGCATATGTATACATATGTACATTTGTACTTGGTGGGTCCCTCCAGCAGCTGAGCTCACCTAGTCTGACCCTGAATCCCAGTCTCTGCAGTTGCACCTTGACATACAACCTG
Organism: Monarcha castaneiventris obscurior; assembly: GCA_026261815.1. Taxonomy (NCBI): domain Eukaryota; kingdom Metazoa; phylum Chordata; class Aves; order Passeriformes; family Monarchidae; genus Monarcha; species Monarcha castaneiventris. The sequence goes on along the minus strand of JAMPIT010000510.1, from coordinate 5,645,630 downwards.
CCAAGGGCTGCAGCCACATCCAGGTGCTGGTACAGACCATTATAAACACACACACACACACACACACACACAAAGACAGAAGCAACCAGCCAGCAGTTCTCTGGGACTCCCTGGACACTCTGAAAACCAGCTGCTGCTGCGGTCTCCCCCTCAGAGACACACAGACTGGCTCCCAGGTCACTTCATCTACTCAGCTGGCTTATCTGGCTTCAAAACCAATCACACCCTCACAACTGCACTTCTCCCAGCTGCTACCTCTGACCACTGGTCTGATTCCATTTGCTGGAACTCAAGCCCCTTTAAACACATGCACATTGAAGAGAGATACCCTTATGCAGGAAAGAGTTAGAAGGGAATTCAACAAGAAGGTAAAACAGACTGAACTGATCGGGTGCAAGGAATGGCTAAAAACTATAGAGACCAAAAAACTATTAACATGCAAATGTGCCTATTTATCCTCTTACTCTTTTGCTTTCTCATTCTTGTTCCTCACTAAATCACCCAGATCTATCCCTCTATGCTTTTCCTTGCCTGTTTTTCCTCCTTTAAACATTCTGAAATAATTCCTTTGTAATCCCAAATGCTTTTCTCTTGCATCCCATAATGTGTTGCAAATTCCCTAAGCAGTGACTCATTCACTAAAATGATCTTACAGACATTGCCTTTGACTCATGGAATAGCAGTGACATCTGAACCAGGCCTAAGGTTCTCCTGGGAATGGCCTAGACAAGACTGTTTCTTCCTCTGAGCCTTTAACTTGGGTTCCCACTTGACACTGTACTCCTGTACTCCTCTGAGCTTGTAGACAGAGCTGTGATGGGCTGATGAATCCCATGGTGTCTTTGTGTAGCCCAGCAGTTGTCCCTCCTACCTCTATTCCTCCAGGCTCACCTTTGTCTGTGAAAATGGGCATATTTTAGCAGACAAACTAAAAATGGGTTCTTGAATGTAATGTTCTTCCCTCCATAACAGTGACACCTTTAACAGCTGGGATTTACAGACTGAAAAGACTGTGAAAGAAAGAAACAGGACAAAAGATAGAAATGGCATAAATGAGTGAGGGATGCAAACTCTAAATGTAACTGAGGAACCTTGAAAAGTATAGTGTACAAGTTAAGAGTAGCCTTGAACAATACAAACTTCTGTATTTAGCATTTATATAGTCAATAACCTCAATTGACATTGACCTTGGGAGCAAAATGGTCCAATATTTTCACTTGGGTGAACTGTTATTGGAGAGTTTCTCTAGTGTATTAGACACAAACATGCGTTCCATCAACATCAAGTATACACTATCTTTTTCATCAATTTTCTTTTACTTTGTGCTAATAATGTTACTGTGGTTAGGACAGGGGGAAAAAAAAAAGTACTTTTTCCAAGAGTCTCTCTGACATAGTGCTTTTAAGATCAACTACCTTTGCTGCATTTTTTCTTCTCAGAAATTTCTGGACATTTATTATACCAGTAATAAAATAGACTGTACCAATGAAAAAAAATATAGTTATTCTTTATGGATTTTAAGATTAATGTATTTTTAAATTGCCGGGGTGAATCTGCAGTAGGAAAACTTCTAAATGCAGTCTAAACTGTTATAGACAAAATGCAACTAATGTACCTATCCAGCATAATGTCAATGAGAAAGAACAAAATGTCCTAATATAAATTATTTTTGCTATGTTATAATTCAAAACAAGGGACCGAGAGAAGTGGTGCTGACCATCCAAGCAACCATGTACATCAATTGGCAAGAGTTAAGAGAGAGCAGCCGAACCAGAAGAATGGTTGCCATGTTGTAGATTACACAGCAACTGGGCTCACTAAATCTGCTTTACCGTGAAGGACAGAAGTGTGTTTCAAACCCATTGTTAGAACCTATTTGTAGTATACATGGAAATTGCAACAGGACCTTTTGGTTGCTCTTAAAACCTAAGATTTTAAGTTCCCATTTCATTCCAGGAAAAACTGCTTATGCCCGCAGAAAATAGTTTCGTTACGTTGTTGGTTCAGCTACACACAGAAGAGTTTGAGAAGAAATGTTATGGTCTCCTTTTCTTCTGGAATTTTTGCCCATTAGATACCTTGCAGTTGGAAGATAGAAAAAGGCAATCCGTGTTGCCAAACTCACTGGAATTAAGGAAAGAACAGATGGTGCTGAAGGGAATAAAGAGGGGACATGTCTAACTGCAGCCATTGCCAATGTCTTACTCCAGTTGGGTCCACTAACTCCATTCCATCTTGCATGCAAGGATCTAGCATGTGTTTATATACAAAAGTAAGTTGTCACATTTCAAGAAAGCACCACTCAAAGACACACTAATGTACAATCAAATGTTTGTATATCTTGATTTGAAGAGGAAAACAGAAATAGGAAAGAAACATAGAAGAAAAGAAACCCCATGAAACTGATTTTTAAGATCTTTAAAAATTCTGTAAATATCCATTATATACTATTAAATCTAACAGGGAGAAAGTCAATGTATGTGAAGTAATAGTAAGAAATTTTCAAAGATTACATTAATATTGCAAATTACTTTTCATATTTTGGAGATGTCAACAAGCATCAGGAAAAGACCTTTTCCCTGTGTGTATCCTTATACATGGAAGCTGCCTCTTCTACAACTGCCAAATAGAGTGGTATTCTTTATCTTGATCAGAGTGAGCTTTTTACTCATGGGAATGTTGTCAGCATGGGCTCTTTTTCTGATTTCAAGACTAATAACCGACCGTTTATTTTCTGCAACAGTTTCAATATCTCCACAAAAGTAATCATATGGCTTTATATCTCCAAGAAAGCACTATTATATGTTTTACCTTTGTGAAGCTAACTCAGAAACAGGAATAGAAACACTAACACACTTAAGGCTCCCATTATGAACACAGGCCATCAGAATTTGAAACCATATTCAAATAGGTTTTGACACACTGGATGTTGGATAAGAAGAATTAGGGGTGAGAGGAGACAGAAACCATGCAATTCACAGATACCTGTGGGGGATATAAGTGTGGGACAACTAGCAAACTAGCTATTTGCAAATTAAAAGTGTGTGAAATTAAAAATAAATTATATCTCTTACTGAAAACCACTATTTGTACAGTACCCTAGTGTACCTAGCTCCTTCATGGAGGTATTGCTTTATTTTTGACTGATGTTATTTGACCAGGCAAGGACTCTGATTGCCTCTCCTCCAGAACTTTCACATTTTCCCTTCTTCCATTATGTTTCTTGTTGTTTTATGCACATAAAATATCTACTAATGATCAGATCAGTTTGATACTTTCTAGTGATTTAACCTGTTCCAAATCCAGATAGAAGAGGCATTTTGTGGCCCTGGTATCCTTTTCAGGCAGTCACAGTATCTCGAGCACACTAAAGTTCCATGGTGTGTAGTTTTGCTATGATAGTATTTATTGCTCTTGCACATTTTCATAAACACTGAAGAAGAAAGAAAAAACAAAAAAAGTAAAAGAATAGTCACTCTGTAATTTCCTTTCATATCAAGAAATTAGAATATTTTGATAAACATCTGTTTCACAGCCAAAGCTCATTTTATTAACCCTCTCTTCAAAACACTTGCTTCCCCATCTTTGTTTTTGGAATACCGCTTCTTTGAGATCTTTCTTCTTTTTATCTGCCAGAAAACCCTCTCTTCTCTCTTTTCCTGTTCTTGGTTTTCTTTTCCCATCCTCTTTTTATTTTGTTCCTGCTTTCCTTTTATTTCTCTCAATTTGCTACTCACAAACACATCTCTGGGGGGGAAAAAAAAAAGCATTAAAAATTCATTGAGTTGTTGTTGGCATTGCCATCACATGAGAGAGTATTGGGGCAAAAAAAGACATATTGTTTTCCCTTCACATTTCATTCTGCTTTTCTTCATATTAATAGGATTTAATAAATTCTGTTAATATATACTCAAACAATAAAAACTGTGTATTTGGTTGGGTTTCTTTTTCTATTGAGAAAATAAGGACAAAAAAATCATAACAAAAGTTCTCAGTAGAAGCCTGGCAGGATTCAGGCTAAGTCCTCGCTTTCAGGTTTGAGAAGGGCTCCCAGAAGCTGGCAATTCTTACTTTCTTAGGTTATTGTTCCAAGGCCAAGGGATTATGCTTATGTACACTGCTTCCCTCCATCCTTCAAATCCTTGTTAAACCTGATAAGATCTCTTAGCAATCAGTGATTTTCAGTTCTTGGTTTCACACTCCCTAATCAGCTCAGACACAGCAAAATCTCCTCAAGCAGAGAGGTGGTCTCCCTCAATGAATTATCAGCAAGGGCTCCCAGACTTCAGAAATGCCGCACTCATCACGAACCAGAAGTTCCTTATAGTTATAGAATGACGATTTCTCCCAGCTATCTGTATTTTAGCAGTGACACAACAGTCTGTCTCAATTTTTCAGTCATTAGGGTAGGAAAAATTCTGTGGAGATCTTAAAAAAAATCTGTGTACATATATCTGTTACCATATGGTACTAATCTCTTCTTACACTAGATTTTCACATCTGTGCTTTAGGAAATGGATTGAAATAGTGAGCTGTGATTTAACTGGCAAGTGATTTTTGAAGGTGTCTGTGCAATTTTGGAGTGTACAAATAACAGAGAAAATTATTCGTGTTAATATGATGTAGAAGTCACAAAAGATTTGTGCTCCTAAAATGCACAGTGGTTTTGAAAATTCCCATTAAAGACAAACATTAAGAGAAGTGAAGGAGGGTTTAATGTTTTGTTACAACAAGCTCTGGTAAAACTGAAAATCTGCTCTTAAAGAGAGAGATGAAGAAGAGAGATATTTCAGCTGTTGACAACTAATTCCACTGCACTGCAGCATCAGTGCTAGTACTGGTTCTTTAGACAAAAATCATCTTCTTGGCATTAATCTGTGTGTGCACAGATCTCTGCAGAACCTGGGTGCAGTCCCTAACTCAGGCTACAGTGTGCAGCTTACATCGCTCATAAGAAGTGCTGTGAAATGCTGTAACTACAAACTGCAGAGAGTTAATCTAGCAAAAAAGTTCTTTTTACTATCACTTGACTTAAGAAGAACATACATTACAGGACTGTGGACATATTCCTCATCACAAGAATTCCAATTATCTTGACAAAAGAAAACAAATTAAAAGATCTCCTCGATGGAATTAATTTTTAATAATTTTGTAGCTCTAGATGGCAAACTCCAAATAATTTAAACTTTGGAGCTGCTGAAGTGAAATAGGTATTTTCAATATATGATTTATTACCCCCTGAAGTAGACTTCCAAGTCAACTCTTCCCAGGTAATGTTTACTTCTCTTCATCTTTTGCAGTGGAGCATGTTATGGATCCTAAGGCTGGGTGAGATAGATCCCTCTGTCAAATTCCACTCTTGGACAAATAGAAGGGCAAATCAGTCAAATGGCCATTATTTATTAACATATGTATACAACTTTTTTTTTTTGTTGTTTCTCAGGTATCTTAGTCTGGTTAAACTGTAACAATCTTAGATGACTAAAGTAGTCTTTCCTGAATTAATTCTGAGCATATTATAGCCAGAAAATTCAAATTAATTACTTGTTTTCTATTATTCTGCAAAAATGAATATCCTCTCTATTGATTAATTATCTTAATGGAAAAAAAGATTACCAAAGCAGAGTACTGCAACACTACTCCTATTCTCTATTTTATCACTGTGATCAACATGCAAGGAAAAGATTCCTGCAATAGTCTGAAACTGTAGTGTTTATAGTCAGTATTAAAATACAAAACCTTGCTTAGAGGCATAGATGAATGAAGGATGGGGAAGAGTGTAACAGAGGTCTGAACCAACCTTATTAATACACTGTCGTGAGTAATTCATGCTCCACATCATAAGATTAGTGGAGGCCTTGTGGTTGTGCAGCCCTGAAATCTCAGGACTGTGCATCTCTGGATGCACTTCTTGCGGATTTCAGTGGGGCTTCAGATATCACATGCTAGTGTTTTACTAAGAAGAGATACATCTCCCAACGCACAGATGGTATTAAAAATGCATTAATATTTTAAGTAATGCACTGGTACTAAACCTAAGTAGTACAAAGCAAATCTCTGAAAACAGTTTTATTGCTTTCTTTTCTTAGTGCTTTTATTTAGTGGGAAACATATATTCCAAAGTAATTATAAAAAAAGGCGAAGTTTCAAAATTGTTATGAAATATGCTGGAGATAAAGCAAAGCAAATATACAAGAAACCAGAATATTCTGAAAATATATACTCTGAAAGAACAGCAGATAATGATTATAGGTGAAAATACCATGTGTGCATTTGCCAAGGGAAGGTATTGAAATTGGTAATCTCACATAATCCATTTTCAATAATCTGTTTATTTTATATTTTAATTTCTTTCTGTTTCTTCATAGTTTGTTTTTGTTTCTTGAGTTTTTGGTGGGTTTTTTTTTTTTTCTGCAGGGAATGCTGTGGGACAGTAAATTAAGGTTTTTGCTGCTGCATGTTATGTATTTTGTGTATTAACAGTTATTATGTTTCCATGTTAATCGCCTACCTATAAAAATACTATTACTTTTAAAACAAATAGAATAAAACACTAGGTAATAGTGGTATATTTCATCAAATATATTTAATATGCTTATAGCAAGAACTACTGCATTAAAACAAATGCAACACTCCTAGTAGAAACATTGTATACGTAAGTATAAATTTAGATGCAGGCATATGCAACTGCTTACATTTAAAGGCACTTTTACAAGGAAGAGGCTGTAAAATCAACATGCTTTACTGAAAGAATGAGGTTTGTCAGAGGATCTTGAAAGAGAAGAAGAGCTTTGGCACACACAGGATAAAGAGTAGTATAAAATTTCATCATGACCATTTGTCTTTTTGCCCTGTTGCATCCCTTTAGAAGCAGCTAACCACAGAAGATATTAGTAAATAATTGTCTCATCATCAACAGGAATTTTAGAAAGGAAATAAAGTATCATTCCTTAAAGATCTTGCCCATGATTTTTCCTTTTCACAAAGTATACCATCTCCTTGGTCTCTAAATAGTCAGAAAAAGCCTGGAGGTGCATGGGTGCAGATTGTTTTCAAACTGGAGAGTGGGGAAGAGTTTCATTCTTGCATCTTGCTGGATGATATAGCTGCAGGGAGACTAGGAGAGGAAGAAGGGACTGATCAGGCATTCAGCACTTGTTATCTGCCTCACTGGCATCTTTAGAGGCCTTATCTGAGCACACTGAAGTAATAGCAATTCCAAAGCTCTTCTGCTCACACTGTCATTGCATTGGTCATCTGCTATTATGCTTTCCAGCACTTGTTATCTATTAGTGGATGGGGTGTTCATGAGACCTGGAAAGAGTTTATTCTTGTCCTTATTCAGCTCAGCTTTAACCATGCAGTTTCTCAGCTCAAAATGAGAAAAAATCCTAGAATTTAGTGTCTGAGCCTTTCAGCATTGCCTTCTGTATAAACTAAATATACAATACACAGTTCCAGGACAAAATGATTCTGAAAATCTCAGGAATTATGCACTTGGTGCCTGCTTCTTGAATACCTATAGAAATTTTATAACCTCCTGTCAGATCTGCTATTGGAATAATCAAGAATCCCCACTCACAAAAATTTGTTTGTCCTTAGTGGCTGGAGTACATTACCTCCAAGGTCGGCAGTTTCTCCTATCCAGTTCTGTAGTAGATGTTGAGTACTACTCTGATTTTGGAAGTGAACTAGAAATACAGAAGGTAAAATAAATATGTCTGTGATCTGGCTACATTATTTACTGCAGAAATAGGTTAGAGTTTTGATTTTTCTTTTCTCATGCAGTAAATTATTGAATCTGCTTCAGTCATCCCTCAGAGACCAATAGACACATTCTAGGGTGTTCCAGACATTTTCACCACTAAATAGGCTCCTCTTCATTTCTCTTGGATATCGACTCCCCCTCCCCCAGTCCCAAAAAACAGCAAATGTACAAGCCATTGTTACGCTTCAAGTACAGAGAAGTCTTCATGGAGCCATTAGACTCTAATTAGGAGTAAGTAATAAATGATGCAGAACTAGGGAATTCTCATGTATACTAACCCCCCAGAAAAATTATCAGGATGTCATAAAAAATAGTTTCTAACTCTGAAGAAAAATAGATGCAGTGATACAGAAGAAAACAGCAGTTTCCAGAAAGGACTTTTTCTGGGTTTAATTCAAAGAAAAGAAAGCATAAATGCATGTTAGATAACATGACAACAGGAACAAAGAAATATCTCAGAGAGAAAAGAAATAACAGAAAGAAAATAGGTCAGTTAATAAATGAAGGTGCTGAAATTAATGCTGAATGAATGAAAAATGGTCTGGATGCTGATACTTTTTACTTTTCTTGAATAATCTGTCTTCAGCAGGAAAGCTAAAAGAAAAATGTTGATATGATTAAGAATACTGTGAAGACATATTACAATGAAGACTGGAGATATGAGCATAGGCAGCAACTGGGAAAGATTAGCATATAAATATCAATCTGGAAAGAATCATGGACTGGACTTCTGAAGGCACCCTCTATTTACTGTTCTCATTTAGATTCCTGGGCATTTAACAATCTGTGACCATATCTAAGCAGTTATAACAAAGTGTCTCAATGTTCAGCATATGTGTGCCACAAAGAGATCAACTGCCTCAGATCACTGATCTCCTCGGAAAAGATGAACACTTCATGTAGGTGAAAAAATTTGACTTAGTTATCTTTGCAAGTATGGCTTCTGAAGGATAATTTGAAGTTCATTAATTGTTAATTATTACTTTTGTCAAGTAGAACTAGAAAATGAAGAGACAGCAAAAAAAATTAAAATTTAAGATAACATTTCTTTAAATGCCTGATTCTCTCCTGTATATGGCCAGAAAGTTTTGAAATACAAATACTTTTTAAGAACAGGCATGTCCAACATTATGTGGCAGTTAGCCTAATGTTCTTGAATGTCACTGAAAACTTAGGAGCCAAAGTCAAGGGTTGTAAAGAGAGATGTGAATATATTCTACGTACATATTCATTGGTTGTCCTGGACTAAACATACATATAACAATCATTTCCACAAAATTATTAACATATTTCCCCTCCCTTTACGCATCTGTTCCTCTGTCCTGGGGTCTCTCTGTTGGTCCGTAGTGGTTAAGGGGAACCAGTGTTCCAGTCGGCCTGGCTGAGCTGGCAGGGCACTGGGGCTGGGGAACTTCCAGTTCTCCTTCTTACACAATAGGCATTGTGCAGCTCCATAGGCCAGAGGTTTTGGTAGAACAAGCATTGTGTTAACTCACCAGGTGTAGAAAATTTATCATCTGGTAACAGTACCAGATCTATCATTCTTTCATTTTCCTTTAATTCTCTTCATGTTACATTCAGTCCTTAAGCATATGTGCCCACCATGCAAGTATGCATTGATATAGCTGTACACATATATAACCATTTCCAGTGCATCCTTCACTCCCACCTATGGAGTGTATATACCTATGCAAACAAGTATGTTTGCAGCCTGAGAAAGGGTAACAGAATGGATCCCTCAGATGTTTGATGCTGTTTCAAACATTTGCAGTCATGAATCTAGAAGTCTCTCCAAAATGGCTGAAGGACCAGAACAAAATAATTCTAGTGTTCAGGAAAAAAATCAGTCTTTATTAGCACAGGCATGACACAGCTCTAACATGGCAGCACCATTTCCATTCTGCATTTGCGGTTATCAAGCCAGATCAAAATAGAGACATAACAAATGCTTAACTGCCTGAGCCCATTTATCTAAATACAGCCTGGTACCTCTGGAGGGCTTGTATCTACAGACCTGAGACAAACTGTGCTATGTCCTCCACTGCTGGGAACAATGACAAAGAAAACCAAACTGCCACCAAAAAAAAAAAAAAAAAAAAGCTTGTTTTATTAATTTCCAAATCTCTCATTATCAGGGGAAAATGAAGGTAAATTGAAAAAAAGTCATTGAATAACTGAAAAGGTTTTCAGAAGGATAGATGAACTGATAGCTGAGAGGTGATTAAAAAACCTCAGTAAAACTAAATGTTTACAACTGCTTCATTGAACAAAAAAAACCCCAGTGTATAATTACAATATTAAGATGTTTTCATAGCATTAACAGAAAAATAAATAATATTACAACATAGTAATAGAGTGTGTCTTAAAAAAATGGAGTAAAATTAAGTGAAGTAAAAAAAAATTAGAGTAATTCCAAGGAAATCTTTTGTTTCAATAAAGTCCATTAAGCAGTGGAAACCTTTACAATGATAACAAAAATAGCACTGTTTGCTAATACTAGGCAGCTAAAAGATAAAAGAATGGAATATAATAAACTAATCTGAGGTTCAGTTCTGCCACACTCAGTCACATTTCTGGTTTAGCAACAGGCAGATGGACTGCATGATTCTAGGAAATTCCAGATGCTTTAATAATTGTCATTTTGATGTGGTTATACAACTATCTAATACTATGTGGCTATCCATTTACTATGTACAATTGAAGGACCTTTCTGATATTTTTCTGATATTTCTCACTTTCACAGAATCACAGAATGATTGAGGTTGCAAGGGACCCCTGAAGGTCACCACCTGGTCAAACCTTCTTGTTCAAGCAGAGCCACCTATAGCTGGCTGCCCAGGTCCATGCCCAGACAGCTTTTGAATATAACAAAGGATCGAGACTCCACAACTTCCCTGAGCAGACTGTACCGGAGTTCTGTCATCCCCACAGTAAAAACGTGTTTCCTGATATTCAGGTGGAGCCTTTTGTGTTTCCCTTATGCCTATTGCCTCTGGTCCTGTCCCTTGACACAACTGAGGAGAGGCTACCTCTGTCTTCTTAGCAGCCTCCCTTCAGGAATTTAAAAATATTAATGACATGCCCAGAGCCTTCTCTCCTCAAGGCCCAACAGTCCTAGCTCTCTCAGCCTTTCCTCACAGGAGAGATGCCCCAGACTCTCAACGTTTGTGGCCTTTTGCTGGACTCTTTCCAGTATACCCAAGTTCATGTATTTCTTTGTTTCAGAAGTGGTCTGTTCCTGCAAGTGACTTTGAAAAATCTCACCTCTACATATGATGACGACTATAGAAAACAGATAATTGCGAAATGAAGAGAGCTTTTGCAATCAGGGTCTCAGCTGACTGGCAAAAGACTACAACTCGTCTATTTTGCCCCATATCATATATCCTGACTTGGTTTTGGTAGGGTATTTTGTTGTAGTCCATTTCACCCCCCTTATCCCTCCCAACCCAGTTTGTACATATAATTGTTATTTGAAAAAATCACATCTGTAAAACTACTTAATATCATGATTTGTTTAATGATTTAATTTTTTCTTTTTATTTGGGAAGTTACTTCAACAAGGAAGAGAGGAAATGGAGAAATCTGTGGTTTTTTCAGATCACCCATGAAAGGAAAAGTCTGTTCTTCCTTGTTCTTGAAGGTTATTTTGGTTTTGTCCAGTGCAGTCTCAGTTTTTAATTTAATTTGGCAGTACATGATCACTTTATGTCTCTGCTTGTTCTCATGATTGATGCTGTCACATGCTTCCTACATTGTTCTTATCTCAGCCATGAAGCAAACATGGTTAACGTTTTTCTTTTTCTATTTGCTTTTAATTTCAGAGGGTGAAAACAGTGAATATTAATAACAACCTGATGCCTTTATAGATAAATTAAGTACTTCTTAGGTAAATGTTACAGGAAACAAACAACCCAAAAAAATCACTGAAAATGCTATACATTTGTTTATAAGACACAATGAGAAACTGTGCAGTTTAATTTGCCTTTGTAATTTTGAGCAGTTTGCATGTTCTACACTGAAATTGCATAGATTTGCAATATAAACTCAAAGAGCATCACCATATCTGAAGGCCACTGAAGACAAAAAGACATTATTTTTCATTGGCCGTTTATTATAATAAAGTAAGTTTTGAACAAACATACTGCATGACTGCAACAGACAATGTACCTGCTCACCAAGCTTTTAAAAGCTGCTCCTTCCTTCCTGTAAAATAATTAGGGTCTTAGATATCAAAAACTATTTTGTTTCATACAGAAAATATTAAACAGAAAAGAGGGGGTTGACTTCTTTATTATTACAACTTTTTGTTATTAACATACACTTTTCATCACTTTGATTTGTATTATTTTTGCTAACCTTTCTATCACTATTATTACGGAGACTGACTGATGCTTTGATACATATACCTTCTCTTGCCACTAGATGGAACTGAAAAACCTTGTAATTCCTATTTTTTCTTGTTACAAGGATCCATACCAATTTCTAAAAGATAAAAGCTTGGAAAGAGTCCAGAACTAGAACTTACTAACTTAGAGAAGGGTTACTGAAGCACATTAATTGCTACTTGGTATAGTACTACCTTTGTTACTTGAAACTCTAACTGTCAGAAGAGGAAGATATTTAAAACATTAAATGAATGTTGTACCTTCACAGCACTGAAAATGAAAAAAAACCCACACAAAACACAAGCAAAAGAAACAAAAAAAAAACCCCAAACAGAAAGCCACCAACCATTATAGCTTTCAAAACTTTAATAACTAAAACTAAAAGCCAATATTGAAGGATTTTTCAGGAGATACTTGGGAGACAAACCAGGGCAGAAGTCTGTTCACTCTTCATTATATATGACATTAAACTGTAGAAACACAAGGTAAAATAAACAAATCTCTCCTCTCCTCTCCTCTCCTCTCCTCTCCTCTCCTCTCCTCTCCTCTCCTCTCCTCTCCTCTCCTCTCCTCTCCTCTCCTCTCCTATCCTCTCCTCTCCTCTCCTCTCCTCTCCTCTCCTCTCCTCTCCTCTCCTCTCCTCTCCTCTCCTCTCCTCTCCTTTCTTTTTTGTCTCTTTCTTCTTTCTTCTTTCTTTTTTTTTTCTTCTGTGTGTGAGGTGTTGGGGTTTCAGTTTTGCATATCCTGGAGAAACAAACAGGAATTGGAAGCCACCATGCTGCTAGAACATTATGACCTAGTTGTCATTACTGAAACTTGGCAGGATGAATCCCATGATTGGAGTGTGGCTATCAATGGCTACAGCCTGTTCAGAAGAGGCAGGAAAGGAAAGAGAGAAGGAGGGGTTGCTCTCTACATTAAGATGGGGATTAAGTATAAAGAGCTGTCTCTGAAGAACAGCCATGAGCAGGCAGAAAGCCTTTGGTTAAAAATCAATGACTGAGGCAAAAAAGGGAACTTTATGGTTGTGGCATGGGGGATACCTTCTTAAGGCAGGTGATAAACAGGCCTATCAGAGAGAACACAATACTGGATTTGGTGGTCACCAGCATAAGAGAGCTAGTTGGGGATATCAAGATTGGATGTAGCCTGGGCTGCAGCATTGATGGAGTTCACAGTCTTGAGGAATATAGGTCATATAAGGAGTAAAGTCAGGGTCCTGAACTTAAGGAAAACAAAATTCCAGCTCACCAGGGAGATTGTCCGTGGGATCCCCTTGGAGACTGCCCTCATATGTATTTCACTGAACAAAGTTAACAGCAGTGGTTTTTTTGCCTTCCCTTTATCTCTTTTGTTACCAGATTTTCTTATTCAGTTTCTTGACCTTTTTCCTTGTTCTTTCTTTGACATACAATTCCCTTTAATTCTCTCTTCCCTTTCTACAGCTTCTGCCTAGATCTCCTGTCTCCTAAAAATAGATCACATTCTTGGTGTTGTCAACATATATACAGAAGAGCAAAACACAGAGATAATTAGTATTACAAAAAGGAAACTGTGACAGATGATCAACTCCTACCTAGAAAAAACCAGCATTTTTTTGACAAATGAGTATCAACCTCATTTGTATCTTCTTAGTAAACTAGGTTGAATGCTAAGGTAAAGTTGGGTAAAATACTGTTTACTGGGGAGTTCTAAGGAGGAACGTTAATATATAACAGGGAAATAATAGCTTATGTTTTTTTTCCCCTAAAACCCTTACAGCAAGATTTTTTTGGACTGTATACATTTAAGCTATTAACTGCACAGAGCAGCTACCCGTTTTTGTAAAGCAGCCTGCATGCTGCCAGCCTTCTGCAGCACCAGATGACAGTCTGCTAAAGCCTGTAAAAGAGTTGAAGACAGTTTGCATCCTCTGTGAAATCCCTGAAGAAGATGAAGAACAGAAAGCAATTTCTTGTGGTTTCATAAAAGGAGGCAGGAAAAATCTGTATGAGAAAGTGTGCATTCAGGGCTTAGTTCATGAGTGCCCCACTGAGTTGGGAAGAAGCAAGAGAGCTTGTGTATTAGAGTTATGAGGCCTTCCTTCCTTTTTCCTTAGGATGAGCTCCCAAAAGAGCCTTTGGTACTAGAAAACAGCAGTGTAAAATAACTTCCCATGCTGAAAGTGAATATGTGAATTGTTCTATAGGGTTAAGTTACCAGTTTGTCTTCTGCCAAAATGGGCGCTGCTCTTTCAAAGTGTCTCTATTAAGAATTGCACTGATTTTCTGTAGTATTTCATATTTTAGTACCTTGAGATGCATCCAGTACCTTAAAATACATCATGTTCCACAGGTTCCTGCTTTTGCTTTATATGGTTTATTCATTTCCCTTCGTATTGTATAATACTATTATGTTAATTATGACTAAGTGTCAAACTTCTCAGAAAATTAGATATATACCAGTAATAAACTGTACAAATTACGACTACAGTTGTTCTAGTATGTAATTAAAACACTAGGTACATATCTCATGTAAATCAGATATCTTCATAGACTTTGGCCTTGATAGTGGGTTTTTACCAGCTGAGGCTAGGACAAAAAACAAGGTACATTCCATTTCTTGACAAGAGTTTTATTGAAATAGCAATGTTTTAAGTATATTTCCCAAGTGAAAAACTTAAACAGTGCATGTGATTATGCATTATTTTCAACATTGTTTGTTTAACAATGTTGGAGTTCATACTCTGAGAACAAACAAACAGACAAGAATGCTGAAGTATATACCTGACTCTGAATACACATTGATATTGCTCTTTACTTATTCATCACTGTTATTTCAGTAGCTTGGGTGTTGAACTAGATTATTGTTAGGAGCTGAATAGGAAATGTTATAAACCCTAGCTCAGGAATGACAAACATTTCATGTTATATTTCCTATCCCTTTTTTTTTTTCATTCTAGTTTTCTTTTTGTGGTGGCTGTCATTTTAGTAGCTGAAATAGTACTTTAAAAAAGTACTTAAAGACCACTTATCACAAGAAATGTACCCCATGCTTAAGTTACAAGTAAGTTAGCAAAAGAGTTTATATCAGAAAGTGTTTTACTGGAAGATTAATGCACTGATATATTGTCATAGACAAAGTTATTTATATAGTGCAATTTTGCCTGATGTATCCAGCTTAGAGATGATGCACTGGAACTAAAGAATGACTGGCCTTTGCTCCATAACTTTTTGTCAGATGCACACTGTGCTGCATGCTTCACAAAAGCTCTTAAAGCAATTAAAGATCAACAGAAAGCTTTGCCCTGATTTCTCTCTGCAAGTCTTGATTTGTTCTTTGCACTCAGTGCAAAAAAGGGTGATGGAAGCTCTGATTCTGTGAAAGACACTCACAGCTGAGAATAATACAGGAGCTGGAAGTCAGCTTTTGATTTACCCTTTGATTTACTTGAATAATTCAAAAGTCATATGTTGATGTGTTTTTTAATTATTGCCAATTTTCAGAACTTCTAGTCTGAAACGTACCTCTTATTCCTACACAGTTTGAATCTGAATCTTTTACTTTCAAAGTCAATAGGAATTCCAGATTTGACATTGATTAAGGCTCAAGAGAATGTTTTAAAATTCATTTAAATAGTTATAAAGAAACACAGTTCCTCTACAGATAAAGAAAGAACAACTTACAAAATCAAATGAATATTTTAATGGTTTTAATGCTCCGTTAACTATGCAGTATCTGATGATGGAAAGCACAGTTGTCTGTGATCTCTTGTATAATCACCAAACTAATCTCTCTAAATGGAGCTTAAATCCTTTTACATAGAAACCAAAGATTAAAGAAAAAAACCCACCAAAACCAAAATCAGTTACAAAAAAAAAAATCTTCACCGACATCTTAATCAACTCAAACATGCAATCGATTATCCAGCAACAGGAAAGTTATGCAAAGCAAAAACATACCCCTGATCCTATCTACCAATTGAAATATGAAGTCAAACACTATTTCCTGAACAAGATTATTCTGGGTTTTTTTCATATCGTGTTGCACAGAAGTCCATCAGCCTCCTGTGTTGCATTAGCAGTGTTGCCAGCAAGCCAAGGGAGGAGGTCTTTCACCTGTGCTAAGCACTGGAACTGGAACTCCTGGGCTCTTCAGTCCAAGGCCAACAGGGCATATTGGGAATAGCCCAGAACAGGTCCACAGAGATGATTCAGACACTGGAGCTTCTGACATACAGAAAGAGGTTCAGAGAGATGGGACTTGCAGCTGTAGAGTCAGCTGCAGGAGTTTATCCCAGAGGAGAGGGCTGGCTCAGGGGGAATTTGTCAATGTGGAGAAATACCTGATAGGAGGGAATGAAGAAGGTGAAACCAAACCTTTCTCAATGGTGTCCACTGACAGAACGTGACTTGGTGGGCACAAGTGAACACACATTAAATTCCATCTAAACACAAGAATACAAGGGCTTTTCCTCATTTGTTTTCCCCCCTTTTCTTTTACTGTGAGGGTGATCAAACACTTGCACAGGCTGCAGAGAGAAGCTGTGGAGTCCACAGCCTTGAAGATATTACAAACCGGAGTGGATATGGCCCTTGAAAACCTGTTCCAGCGGACCCTGCTTTGTACAGGAGCAGGTTGGACTAGACAAACTCCAGGGGTCCTAATGACTCTGTGAATCCTATCTTTCTGTGAATTTAAAATCAGGTGTATATATATATATACATATATATATACACACACACACACACATATATATATATATACAGCAGATATTTCTGCTTTATTTTAACCCTTGATCACCACAGTAGGACCCTGTATGTATGTAAGAACAAAAAGGTAATGAGAACCTGTCCTTTCTATATTTAAAACTAACAAGAATTATTAGGCTGTTAACATTTTTGATTTAGCTTAATTACAGCAATTAAGAGATTACCGGCACTGAAGCACTTATCTGCAGCAGATCTAGCCTAGAGGTGAGAATCAAAGGGAGAGGAAAAGGGAAATAGTTCATTTATTCTCAGTTCAAGTTGACACCAGACTTCAAGGTATATTTGTCACCTTTCCACTGTTTTTAAAGCAAGTTTGTAAGTGACCGAACTCTGTGGAAGAGAAGAATGCAATTAAAGGTCTCTGGGAACTTTCAGTCTATTTATGACTTTTCTACTAATCCTGGGAAGGAAGAAAATCCTTGACTTTCCTGCATCAGTTCTTGAATTTCGTTCAATGTTACCACATTTGAATGTCTTAAAATGATGAAGTTCTTGTAAATGGAGAGGGTGATGGTACTATCACAAAAGTATGATTTTCTGATATAAACTCATTTACTAATTTACCTGCCATAATCATTCTATTAGAGTATTTTCACCAACTGAGTTTAGGCTACTTAAGCTTAGGGTACATGCTTGCCAAAAATGTTTAGTACTTTGTTCAAGTATTACTTCAATTGCTAAAATGACAGCCACCAAATAAAACCTGGAATGAAATAAAACCAACCAAACAAAAAAGGATGGGAAACAAAACACAAAATGTTTGGCATTTCTGAGGTAGGGCTTAGAATATTTCTTAGTCAGCTTCTAAAAATAATCCAGCTCGATACCTAAGCTACTGAAAAAACAGTGATGAATAAGGAAAGAGCAATATCAGTGTGTATTCAGAACTGCATATTTACTTCAGTTTTGTGTTCCTGTCCATTTGTTTGTTCTCCGAGTATGAACAGCATCATATGTATTTCGACTCATATATGGATGTGGTTTTTTGCTCTATTTAAAGACTGAAGTCTTTAATGACTTCTGGATAACAGAATAGATCACCGATTCTTTCCAAGCAACTTAAAATTTCAAGGTTCTCCCACATCAAAATTCTGCTTTCATTTGCCATTTATATTGTCCATTTGCATTACCTCTTACAACCTCTATTTTATCTGCTCTTGAATATCTTAGGGGCCTAAAAAATTTTAAACCAGGTGTGGTATTCCACCCTTAAGGGGAAGGGAGTATCGAAGTTTCGTAGACGCTCATGGTCAAAAGGAACAACAAAAGTCAGAAGATCCACAAAAGCTTATAAGGTTTTTTTTTAGTAAATTACACACTTTGCATGGAAATTTGCATGGTAGTCCCTTATCTCCTCACATAAGAACATGACAGTGGGTTTGATAAAAGGGGAGAGTGAAAGGGAAGAGAGAGAGGGAGATGGATTAAAGATAGGGAGAAAATAAAGGAAGAAAGGAAGAAAGAGAGATCACTAATCCTGACACCAGCATTGATGCAACTGATGGGGTGTCTGGGGTCCTGGTGCACACATATGTCTAGGCTCCTTGGGGGTATCATTTTATAAATAAGGTTGCCCTGCCCTGGAGATAAGTTCCTCACTTTCTATATAATTTGTTATTGTGCACAGACTGTTCTTTTAGACCTTTCTGGAAATGGGTTGGAGGGCTTTGTGGTTCTTTGGTGATCTGACTCCACCCCCCCACTCAAAGTTCATGTCAGTTTCTCAACCTCATTCCTCTGCTTGTACAGTATTGTGTTGTGCTTATCTCCAGGAGCCACAACAAGGTTCCTTGTACCAGAAAAGTGCTGCTTACCTCTGTATGGCCCCCTTCTCCAGTCACATTCCAGCCCCTTGCCCCCTGATTTGTCATTCTTGTCTCAATCTACAAGGATCTAATAATCCCCTTTAATCCCAAATCTCCTATCACTAAAGGGAAGTGCTGTAAGCAGTTCTCTAATCATTCATCCATAGATGCAGTAAACTGTGGTCATTCCGCAGTCTTAGAAACAGGTACCATACCCCCTGTGAATGGATATAAAAACAATACAAGTGAACAGAATGCCTGAAATATGCCCTACTGGGAGCACATGCAATATAATACCATTTCATCACCACAGGGTGTTTTGAGTTCCAAATGGGAAAGTGTGTTAGACCTAAAGATGAGATGTTGAAAGGATGACACTATTGGAACTGAAGTGGAATGGGAGAGTAGGCAAAATGCATGCTGCATAATTCAGGTACATATTTTTGATTTTCATCTTGCCTTATTGACTAGATTGGGCAGCTAAACCTATGGTTTTGGGGTTTTTTCTCTCAATTTAGAGGAAAATACATATAATAGTACCTTGCATAGTCTCTTGGAAATACATTCCAATCACAGATCAGCATAGTATTTGAATGCAAACAGTTATTTAGCTAATGCACAGAAGTAAAGACAGCTGTTCATATATTCGAAATAGGAAAAAAATTAAATATTTATATATTTATATGTGTGTGTTACTTTAAGCAGTAGGTCATCCATCTGTCTTAGAGTACTCTCTAAAGCATTTCTCACTCAAATCTACTGCTTTGGTGTTATGCTACTTGCTCATCAACCAGTTCTGGATTGCAGTTCAGAGGGAGCTATGAGCTCTCACAGTGATATAGTGGTATGTCTATGCTGTAGTTTATACTTCAGCATTCAGTGAATAGCATATACTGTGCATATGTAAACATGAATTTCCAGTGCAAATGAGCTGCAGGGCCTTGAACACTGAAAAATGTGATTGAAGAACAAGATAATTTTAAGCACCAGATTTTTACCTTTCAGTCTCCAAGACCAAAGCCATAGCCATGGCAAGACTCATAAGCTGAGGATATTTGTTTTGAGAGCCTGAATTTCACCTGGTATACTGAATGGATCCTGTGAAAATTTCCACAAGATTCTTTGATACCACACTTCTGCTGGGCAAATAATTTTATTCTTTTCTTCTGGATTAACCCAGTACCCATCACCTCTGTTTCTTTAATCATTGAAGGAATGGACTGATGAGAGGAATAGATTGTGGATACGCTGGGACTCTAGACAAATAATCTAATGACACTTTACAAGGATACTTCGATCTTGCATGACAAGAATTTAACATTCATGTAAGGAACGCAGACATATAATCAAATGTGTGGTGTGTGCCAGCACACATTTAGTTCTTCCTGCAACGCAGTAAGAAACAAGACCATCATTTACAGTATTCAAAGAGAAAACACAACACACACAATATTTTACAATAAAGATTATGAAAGTAAGAAGCAAAACTACATGATAACACAGACTTTAAAAAATGCAAGAGGAAAAAAAAGTGTTCAATTACTTATGACTATGTTGAGGAATAGAGTTGGTGCAGATAGCTCAGTGTGCACCTGCATTGAGAGCTGCAGGTTGACCTCTGGGGGCAGGAGACTGAGCCCAAGGCAAGAGAGGCCATAAACTGCTGATTATTTGCATAACAAAGGGCACAGGAACCTGTGGCCCAGCCAGGAGACAGGACACTCAGTGACGTATCAGGAGCCAACAACCCCCACGTTTTACTGCATTTAGACTGTAAGGGTAATAAAAACCCAGGGATTCCTTTGTTCAGGGTCCATTCCCAGAGGTACCCAGCTTGAGCTGTTATTTTGTTTTTATTTAGGTATTGCACCATAATCAGATTATTTTAAGGACAGGGACATCTGAGACTCTGCTATGGGAAACCTGGGGTCAAACTGGTAAAGAAACCTGGTCTGATGGTGTGAGTGTGGGATTTGTAATGGCAGAGGGGCTTCAGTCCCAGCCCAAGTGGTACAAGAATGACTGCCAGAGTGGCTCCTGGATGGTCAGACAGGAAAGTTTCCTTAATAAAGATTGTTATGTAACAAGTTTCATAGGTTTTTTTCTTAAAAGTTTAATTTCTCTTCAGATCAGCATTAACTTAAATTTTTTTCATAAAATAACAGGACCAAAGAAACCACAAAGAAGCATAGAATCACTAAGGTTTGAAATGACTTCTGAAGTTTGCCTAGTCCAGCCTGCTCCTAACAAAGAAGGGACAGCTGGAAGAGATTTTCAAGGACCATATCCAGACAGATTTGGAACATCTCTAAGGTTGAAGACTCCTCAGCCTCTCTGTGCAACCTGTGCAAGTGTTTGATCACCCTCCTAGCAAAAAAAAAAAACCAAAAAAAACCACAACAAAAAACACAAAGAGAAGGTACTGCAAGCAAGGAAGCTGATGGACTTCTGTGTCACAAGGCTCCATCACAGTCATTTGACACCCAGCTGGTACTGTTGCATAGGGTTATTCCTCCCCAGGTGCCTGGCTTTTATTTATTAATTAAATTAACAAACAACTGCCTAATTTGGATTGAAAGGTGAATAATAATTTAAGCTTAAAATTCCTAAATAGTAATTGATTGCTAACTTTTTTTTTAAAAAATGCGATATCATTAAAGAAGCAGAATTAAATATGAAAGATTTTTTGCCAGAAAGATAAAAATCAGTTCTACAAATCAGAGATACCCAGAAACTTTAAGGATTAGGATCTGATCTAACTCTGTTATTTTAAGAGCCACTTGTGTTAGGCTTCTGTGGCTAGGTTCTGGTAGTGAGTGGGTTGTAGAGTATGTCTCTGAAAAGCTGCCAGAAGTTTCGCACACATCCAACAGAGACAATGCCAGCCAGCTCTAAGATGGACCTGTCATTGGCCAAGGCTGAGGACATCAGAAATAGTGGTACTGACGCTGTGATAACATATAGGAAGGGAAAATAAAAGAAGTTATTGCACAGAAGTAATTTCAACCACAAAAGAGAGGAGTGAGAGTATGCAAGAGAAAGACTTGTGCAAACCCCAAGGTCAGCAGAGAAAGTGGGTGCTTTTAGGATTTGTTTTACTTGTTATTATCCTGTTCTGATTTTGACCAGTTATATTTCCCTAACTCAAATCTATGTTGCCCATGACAGCAACTGGTGAATGAGCTCTCCCTGCCCTTGTCTCACCTCATGAGCCTTTTTTCATAGTTTCTCTCCCCTGTTCAGCTAAGGAGGGGATGAGAGAGCAGTTTTGACTGGCACTCAGCATCCAGCCATGGTCAAAGCACCACTATTTTATTAACTTAATTTCATTTAATAAATAAAATCAGAAAAAAATCAATTTTAAAATCAGCATTATTTTCTTGTAATTAAAAAGTCATTGTGTATTGACAGAAGTTTAAAGTAAGAGTTTTGAGGTTTTATTTCTTTAAGCAAATGACTCAGAGTTTAACGTATCTGTCTTATGATTTTGATATCTCTGGGATGTTTGCATAGTTTTCAGATATGACAGGACGTTACAAAACCTTTGTATATGCTATTCTTATATTGGATTTTTGATGATCACAAATATAAACCTAGGATTTTCAGAAATCATTATTTATTTTATGAAGAAACTGAGCATTAGTTGTACATAGTATCTAAAGCTTTATACTGGGAAACAACAAAAGTTATTAAAATTCAAGGATAAGGATTTTATTTTATTTGACAGTAAAAACATATTTCCCCTCCATCACCCCCCACTGAAAGTGCCTTTTATTTAAATGCCTTTTGTATGACACTTTTGAAAAGTACTCTGCATTCGGCTGTCTAGTTGAAGCTGAAATGACATAATTTCATGTTACCTTTCCACTGTACTATATGTGACATTTTTGCACCAGAAATGCATCATCCATGAAAACAAGTTAAAAATACTGAGAAAAAAAGTTTTTCACCTTCACCCAGCCTTCTTTCTTATGAAAGAAAGGAAACAATATTTTTACTTACATAAACCTGAATTCTGTATGTGATCTAGAAATAAGTGTCCTTTGTATGCAACCTCAATGTATAATACTTTTAAATTATGAAGTTATAACCAGATAGGTAAAGCTCAGATTATTATCTTCTTTCAGCAGAAACTTTTTTTGTGCGATAGATAAGGCTTTTATGCTCACCTTTAAAATTTTGGGGGTTCAGAAACTGCAAACATTTCTAGAAGGAAAAAAACTCTAAAAAAAATGGGAAGAAGGGAAAAGAAGGCACTTAGGCAATTGTCTGTAAAGACTCAGTACAACTCCCTAGCTCAATGTCTTCTCTTCTCTGTTTGCTTTCTTCTGATATTAAAGGAGACCAGCTACAATAAAGTTTAAAAAAAAAAAAAAAATCCCATACCACCAGAAACTACAGCCTCTTTCATATTCTCTTTCCTATAAACCTGACATTTTTACTACATTGAAATGTTACCTCCCCTCTTCTGGTTCAGTTTGTCAGGGCATAATTAGCCAGGTGCAAAGAGACCCTGCCAGCAGAACTTAAGGATATAAAACAATTATTAGCTGTCTACCATGCACAAAAACCTGATCATTCTTGTGCCCAAAGGTACCTAAAGATCATTCTTAACCATACAGACATAAGTTGCTGAAACAATTCCTACTGCTGTTGAGTTGCCATCCTCCCCTATAGAGATATCAGTGGCGATATTCATGGTGCAGGCCTGGAAATGCAGCAAACACACAGGTAGACCCCAACTAGTCCTCCCTGTTGTATTTTGGTTTTCCAGTAGGATTATACATTTTTCCACACAGGTACTCCTGTCTGGAATCCTTGAGCTGATATCTGTCTGTTTCTCTCTACACTCCTAACCTTATCCATAACTTTATATTTCTTATCCTTCTGCACTCTCTCCCATAGCTTTCTCTCATGTTTGCATTTTTTTTTCAGAAATTGGAACAAAAAGTCAATCTGCAGAGCTATATCTGAACTGATCCTTAAACCCCCTTCAGCACTCAGAACACTGAGCCTCAGAGGCAGGGGATTTACAGCAGAGCTTGCTGAGAGAGAGCATTACTGTGATGGTCAGGACACAGACAGCATCCACCCAGTATATGCAACTATGCACGTATGTTTGCATGTATGTAAAGTAGATACAATGGTATTTCCTCTGGGAAAGGCTTAAATGCACTCTGACTGAATAGACAAGTTTTTCTGTTTCTTGTGCAAATGCCAATAGTGATATCACCAAGGTTCCATCTTATGAAGGCTTCAAGGCTGCAGGTATATACTGATTTTATCACAGTACTCTACTAGATTGTGTACCAATGCTCTGAGAGACACTGCCTCCAGCACAGCTGAATCTAGGGAAGTCTAAGGTGAAGGAAACAGCATGTAAAAATTTAGCAGAGTGTCTTCATTTTTCGTTCATATCAACTGTTGTCACATATCCAAAAACTCCAAAAAAATTGTACCTGAACAGCAGGGACCCCAATTAGATACCAGAGTATGATAGGATCCTCCAGAGGACAATTCAGAGCATCTGCCTCAATTAGCACTTAGTAAATATAAATGCAGCTTTTTAATGTTTTTATTGCTTTGAGTGGAACTTCTAATGATTGTAAGGCAGCAGAGACTCAAACTGCCTACCATCTTTCCACTTCAGATGTTCAGATTCTCTACTAGTTTGAAAACAAACCAGGGGGTGATCGTAAGTCAGAATTATAATTTAATAGGAAAATCAACATAAATGCAATAGTACAAGAACACTGACAGAGTCAGGATACAACCTGACACCCTGTTAGTCAAGGTGGTGGTAGCAGTCCAGATGAAGTGGTTCTGTTGGAGTGGTGATCCTGTAGAAAAGGGTCTGGTCTTTACCTGAAGTTCCAGCAGTAGCTCTTGTCCTCCGGGAATCCAGTAAGGTAAGGGCTGGCTGTGCTGTTCCAAACCCCAGATTATATCCCGCTGGGAATGCTTGGCTCCTCCCCCTGGGCGGAGCATCTCACAATGAGTTGATGTAATTCTATGAGTCCTGCGGTGGGTCCTTGATTGCCCATTAAACAGAGATAGCTCCCAGAGGGAGTTATCAAGGATGAGTCATGGTAGGAGATAACGAGCACTGCCCCACCTGCTTTAACAGCTTGTGAAGATGATAATAGAACACACGCTATTGGTTACATCTTGCACTGTAACCTAGGACAGATTCAGATTCAAGCTGGACCATGAATTTTACTCTTTTATTACCTTATCTTAGTCTGACGTTTAACAACCGCAGGAAGTATTTTTAATTATCTTCCTTGGATTCGGTGAGGGAGGAAGAAGAATAAAATGGAAGAGGATTATATAAGTTCTACAAGTAAATCTGGCACGTGGTATACTAATCCTACTGAAGATATATTAGTAATTATGTAACTCGTCTCCATTTTTCTCTCATGTGTCACTTGAGTTACCCTCTTTTCCTTAACACTAGAAATGAAAAGTGAATCTCACACTGTGTTAATAACTTTGGCACTGTTTCCTTCATAATCACCACATCCATGCATGAGAAAATAATAAACAGAAGCAGATAATTTTAAAAGTTGAAAAATTTCCTGATTCATGAAAACCCGTATTTGTTTCAGCATCATAATTTCTTCCCGTTTAGAGATGTTTTTCCTTGCAGATGTGAAGTGTGCTTCCTTTCAAATAACACAAGCAACACGAGGCAAAATATGGCTATTATGAATGGAAAAGGTATATTTTTGAATCTAAATGAGGCAATTAGTTGTTTTCTAATTACAAGTCCTTGTGCAAGAACTAAAATCCTAAATTACACTGATGACAGATTTTTACGTGTGAAGCTCTGTTCTGACAGATCTAAATTTCTGGCAATCATATATCTCATTAAGGGTCTATAGTAGATACATGGTAGTATTTTTCCACCAGTACTAATACGGTTTTACATACTCCTTCCAGTGCTGCTTCAGCTGACAGCTTTAGTGAATTTTGGTGCTGTTTGAATAAGGATTTTAAATATATATATATATATATATATAAAAAATTTTTGCTTGCAGCATGGCAATATTTTGTATTACTTAGAAATTTCCCAAGAGGACCAATGTTCTAAGACTGAAAATCACTATTCACTTTCCTCAGCTTCCAGAAGATTAAGAAACGGGGAAAAGGGGATTCACATAGCTTAATTCAAGTAGTGGCAACAGAATTATAGTACAGGTTTACTCCTTTTTTGACACTACAGTTCATATTGTTGTTATACATATTGTACATATATTTATATATATATATAGTACATATTTTGATGCTGCAGTACATTCTTCACATCTGTATCATCATATACCCTAAGGGATTTAAGGTCCTCTTTCACATTTCTAGTGCTTTTCTTTTCCCACCACTCTAATCTTATCAATATGTTCACTAATCTCTTTCACTCCATTTTTATTTGGTATATGTTCCCTTATGTGATCCCTGCTCATTCATAATACTGCTGTAAGGCATAAATAACATCAGACATTAACCCCATAAAAGGCAGTGGAGCTAGCAGTCATTTTTCAGTAGTTCATTCAAGTTTTCTATCTTCTACTGTCCTAATACGCCTTCAGGTTGTTGGGGGTTTTATACATTGTTGTTTGTAAACTTCACATTTTAAATTCCTAATTTTGTTAAATTTTGATGGATAAATGAAGACAAGAAAGATAGGCTTTTCTATTTTTTTTTTTGTTGTTGTTGTTTTGGGGCTTTTTGGCAATAATACAAGTACATCACAAGTAACAAGACAAAGTCCATAGTCTTAAGAAGTAGGACAAGGTGCAAAAATATGGTAGATATATTCCACAAGCAGAACATTGTTTCTGGTTTCTGAATTTTCACAATAATTTTGTGTTTTCCAGTACTTGAACACTGTCTAGGAGATCAAATAGAAATGTAAGACTTTTTCAAAATTTATTTATTAAGTCCTTTTCTGGAAAAATATGCAAAGATTATAGTATCTTAGGTAGGCACAAAAGATATTTACAAAGTAAAAAGTCTTGCAAAACCAATAACAAAAAATAGTTGAGAATTTTCAAAACTAAGAAACTCTGCAACTAATTCACAATTGGACAATTTCACAAAACTTAATATGACATTATTTTCAATTTCATTCCAAATTTGTTGTTACTTCATTTCAATATGTTCAAGTGGAATGTTTGCTACATTTCTTAATAAACACATATCACTGGTACACATGTACAATCAGTTAAAAAACTTGTTGTCTGTGTAATATAATCCTGTTCTGTATTCATTGCATGAGTATTTATAACCAAAACTGGAACTGCCAAAAAGGATTTCACAGCGCTGCAAAGGGCATCATGAATTATTTACAGTAAATCAAATTTTATAACCCTTCTCAATCTTTCATAAACTGTATCTTTGCATTTTATTTGATATTTTATCCAGAGACTTAAAGCCTCATAAGTCAAGGAAATCTCTTAAATTCCTGAGAGATTTGTAGGAGTATATGAAGAAACAGTTCTTATGTTACCTTCTGCATTTGATGTAGCTGTAAGACTATCGATATCCTGTAAGCTTTCAATATTTTAGAGAAAAGGAGCAAGATTTTCTGAAATGTTCAACACCCTCAGCATTCTTTTATTCATTTTATTAATGTATTAGGGCTGCTGGAAGTTGTTAGGAACTATTAAAAACTTTTCTCAAACTCAGTCTGACTTGGGCTTATCGTTTTCAGTTTTTCAGAGAGCCAAATTTACAATAACTCTTAAATGTGTTAGAGTCAAAATGTAGGTCAGAGATGAGGAATGAGAATGTGTCCTCAGAAGCGCTACTGGACACTGAAAAACAGAGAAAAGATCAAAGAGGAAATCCAAGAAGCAGATCCTTGAGCATCATCTTTACAAATAAGTGCCTAGAGAGGCTTATTAATTGAGATAACTTCAGGAAACCTCAATATGTATCTTCATTGCAACTGCAGATGTAGTTGAAAGGCTGGTTTGTTAGATTTGGCAGACAATGACATAACAAGTAAAATGCAGTCCCTGGAAGGAGAACTAATATTTAAGAAAGTAGGAAGTCATTTGTCTGAACCTACTGTTCTCTTAGGACACATGTGGCTTCTTCAACAACCATAGTTATTGGAACAGGTTCCCCTCAGAATTAGTCATGGCAGCCACCCTGTCAATGTTCAAAGAGCATCTAGACAATGCTTTAGTCCTATGGTTTGGTGTTAGGTACTCCTATGAGAAGCATGGATTTAGAATCAATTACCCCTATGGGACCCATTTAATTTGATATATTCTATGACCCTATGATTAAAATTATCTCTGAGTTATAAATATACTCAAAAATTGTTTTATTAACAGAAGAGCATGAAGAAGCAATTGTTTCCTTCTATCTCTGAGTGCTGTAATAGACTATTTTCAAGATGTGCCCCACAAAAGTTTTCATCTTCATATCCCTCCAGGTTCTTCTTTGCTCAGAGCCAATTAAGGTTCCCACTTAACAAGGCACCTCCTAGAGTTATTGTATCTGTAATGATCCCCATGGTTTTCTGAAGAGCGTTTAATGCCAAGAATTACAAGGTCTTTGTTAACTTTACCTTCCACCACATTTAAAGCCTGCATTATATGTTTTATTTTATGTCTGCATTATATGTTTTTTATATAAATCTGTTTTCCCACACACATACTATATTCCTTTAGGAAATATAAAACAATGTGAGATATAAAAAAAAGTTTCAATCATATTGGTTTTCTATATCTTGTTTGCAATTGATGATACAGCTAACATCTTGGTAGCTCCTGAAATTAATAATGCATAAGAAATGTGTTACACGTGATACACATGGCAAGGCATTCAACAAAGCCAAATGCTTTACATGTAAAGTTACTTAGAGTTTGTGTAGCAATGAAAATCAGACTAGGTTTGTACTCACATTTTCAATATTTACTTAAGAAAAAGAGATAATTTTATGCAATTTTCTACAAATGCTTGCGTCTCCATTTTTGCTGAATGTTTAATTTTACTCTTTCATTTTCGAATGCAATTTGAAGAAGATGAAAATCTTACATACTGTAACATATAAGATTATGAAATAATACAGGGCAATTCTGAACTATTTTGTAAAAAATTACTATTGAACTTACAGATATTGGATGATAAAATGTCCTAACTGCTGATACAGAAACATTTCACAGAATCACAGAATCACCAGGTTGGAAGAGACCTTCAAGATCATCGAGTCCAACCCACGTCCGAACCCCTCAACTAAACTAAACCATGGTACCGAATGCCACGTCCAATCTCTTTTTATTTATTCTTTTTATTTTATTTATTCTTTCTATTTATTCTTCTGGTAATACAATTATTGGGTTAATTACATTTATTCTGAAATGCATTGTTACTTATGGAGGATCACAGCAAAAGAAATATTGAGCCTTTCTCCAAAAACTCTTGGGAATTGTTTAAATGCTTATAGTCTGAAAGATCACCTAAGAACATAATGTATATTTATTTTAAAAAATAATTTTATGCTTCTCATTCTCCCTCAAAAATAGAAGAGAAAGGATTCCAGGGCAAATTACAGTATATGTGACATTGACAAAATGCATCACGCCCACCTTGCTACAACCTCCTTTCAGGTAATTACCAAGAGCAATATGGTCCCTCCTGGGCCTCCTCTTCCCTACTCCCTCAACCGCTCTTTGTGCCTTGTGCTCAGACCCTTCACCGACTTCTGTTGCCCTTCTCTAGACACCCTCCTGCACCTTAATGTCTTTTTTGTAGTGAGGGGTGTGAAAGACTGAAATGTCAGTGATTAATGACTCAAAACAATTGCCCAAGATAAGAGGCAGATACTGGGAGGTGGGATAGTGCTTTTTATCATGCCAAGTGTCCTCCCTTACACCCCTGCCCCTCCCCAGGGAAGGTAATATTCACAGGTGGACCTGAGGGTATTCATCCCTTCTGACAGGGCATAACTTCCTCAACTAAGCTCATGTGAGAGGTAGTTGTCATGTCCTAGAAGGTGTCATAAACCATCAAAGACCCCTGAAGTGCCCTCAGACTCATTTCTGAGACCTTCCACCAGAGGACTGAAAGTTTCCCCCTCCAGGGGAGGTACCTGGGTGTTCCCACTCAGTTGGAACATATATTAACCCATTGAACTTTGGGTTTCATGGGTTTTCCTTCACCCTCAATGGCTCAAGACTGCGACCATCACTTCAAACAACAGACATCTAAACAATCAAGCTTCCTCCTTTCTTCCTTTCTTCCTTTCCTCCTTTCCTCCTTTCCTCCTTTCCTCCTTTCCTTCTTTCCTTCTTTCTTTTTCTTTCTCTCTCGCTTATACACTTCCTTAAGTAATATTTTTATTCTTTCACATTGCTATATTATTATAGATAATAATAATCAAAATGCCTACATAGCTGCCTTCTGGGGCAAGTCATAACAAGGTGCCCCAAAAATTGAACACACAGGACTTGAGGTGTGGCCTCAGCAGTGCTGAATACAGGGGAACAAATACTGCCCTGGTCCTGCTGGCCAGACTATTACGGACACAAGCTAGGATTCCATCGGCCTTCTTGTCCACCTGGGCACATGATGGCTCACGTTCAGCCAATTGTCAGCCGTGTTCTTTTCCAGCCATTCTGCCCCCAGCCCGTAGCATTGCATGTGGCTGTTTGACCCAAGTGCAGGACTCATCACTTCACCTTGTGGAACCTCATACAGTTGGCCTCAGCCCACTGATCCAGCCTCTCCAGATTCTTCTGCAGGTCCTTCCTATCCTTAAGAAGACCAAAACTCCCTTCCAACTTAGTCTTGTCTGCAAACTTACTGAGAGTGCTCTCAATCCTCTCATCCAGATAATTTGTAAGGATATGTAGCAGGACTGGCCCCAATAGTGAGCCCTGGGAAACACTGTTTGTGACCAGTTGCCGACTGGATTTAATTCCACTCACCACTATTCTGTGGGCCTGGACATCCACCCAGTTTTTATCAAGGGAAAGTGTACTCATCCAAGCCATGAGCAGGCAGTTTGTCTAGGAGAATTCTGTGGTAAAACATTGTCAAAGTCTTTATTAAAGAAGAAACTTTCCTATGAGTTTCATAGTCTACAAATCAGTCATATACTAAGAAAAATTGGATGTAACTGTTTCTTTGTTGTTTTGTTTAATTTTGGTGATAGAACCCAGTATAAACTAGGAATTACTCAATAAGCAATATTCAAAGATGACTTAAGATGAAAAAAGTGGTTTGCAATTTTGGAGTTTTGAATTTAGATATACCTCAGATAACATGGCATAATTAACAGATTAATGGGAGAAGTTACTTGCTTTGGTTAGTTTTGTCTTTATGCTTAACAACTTAGGAGAGAAATATCTTTGAAGAGACACATTCGCCAATAATAGATCTAAAATTTCATTTAACAGTAAGAAATTGCTTGAGCCAGTCATTTGTGTGACTGAAAAGACTCAAACGGTTTGGCTGCTAGAAGTTTCATGTCACATATATTTCAGCAGTGCAGTACCAGGGAAATATCTGCTTTAGACTTGACTCTCATTTGAATGAGAAAGATGTTGAATGGTTGTAATTTGAGGTTGACTGTAAATGAGCAGTAATGTTCTTGAGTACCTCACTTGACAGATTTTGTTTATGGTGTTCCTTTTAAAAATGCTGAATAGTTGCCATAGAAATAAAGCATAAGTACTTTGCATAAGGAAACAAAAAACTTATTAATTTTATTTTATTCATTGTTTTATATTCCAGTAAACATGTTGCCTTTTTATGCACAAAGATACTTTCAGAACGTGATGACAGTATGTGACATTCCACTGGTAGGAAAGATTGTCAATTACTGAACTTTTCGTGGTGCTTCTATTTTTGTATCACAGAATGGAGTGCTAACATTCATCAATTTCACCTATGTGCAACTGGGAACATGTTTTTAAAATTTATTATTCAACCATCTTAGGAAAAATAGTCAGGCACCGAGTCTACCAAAGAGCATTAAATGCTGCATCACACAGTAATACAAAGCAGAGAAAGTAAATTACGTTAGAAGACTTGAATGGTGTTAAATGGAAAATTAGCAAAATCTCATAATCTATTGAAATAATAAAAATAAGGGTAGAATATATATATAATGAGAAATAAAGAAAAAATGCCAATTCAAATTTTTATTTGATTTTGGAATTACTTTATGTGTTCCCCATAAGACAGTGAAGCAAATAAACTAAATCTCCAGGGTTGAAGATTAGTTCAATAATTCATAAGAGATTCTGCACTTTTACAAAATCTTGGTTGAATCATTGAATGATCAAGTAGAGAGAGGTGTTAGACTGTTCAGGATAAAATCTAGTTCTGAAACAAGTAAGTACATTTACACAAATACAGGTTCTACTACTATGTGTAAGTATTACTTTAATCCAGTTAGGACAGTCAGAGTATTGTAAAGCCATATAAACAGAATTTTAAAAATGCCTAAGTTGTTAGAATATTAAAATACTAAGATGTACAGTAGAGTTCTAAGTCTCCACATCTGCTTTAAATGTACCTGTACAAAACAGTGCACTCCAGGGTCCTGGCTTTTTGGTCAGCCCAGTGAGCCTTAATAAATAAACTCTACATTCAAGAATTTGTTTGTAGGATCTGTAGGAGGTGAAAATCTTGTCTCACTGATATCCAGAGGCAGAAACAGCAAAGTAGCTCTGACTTCTGGTGATTGATCTAGAAGTTAATTATAAAAGGAAAATTATAAAAGAAAAGATTCCACTTGCCTCTATCAGTTGCAATAGAGTCTTGTGTGAATGAAGTATGACATTTTTAACATTTGAGTGGAATACCTAAAACCTTCCTATCATTACATCCTTCAAACAAAATAAATCATGCTTACATACCTTCATGAAAAAATTTAGAATGAGAGAGACCATAAAATAGAGATTTGGTGAAGAATAACAGTAAAAAAATTTCTTAGACAAGCCAAATAAACATTCTGGTCATTGTTAATTTAACCCACAACAAAATTTCCTTCAGAAGGCTTCCTAGTTCTCTTTATTTTGCCACCTGTTCCTTTGCAGTTCTTTGTATCTGGCAGAGGCAAACAACTATTGGCTGAAAGTAATAATTTTGCACAGCAAAATTCTGCATCTGTCAGATGATTTGTGGTGGCCAGCACTTACCTGTAAATTCTTCCCTGTAAATTTAATTACTGTTTATAACTCATTTTTCCTTTAATGTTTGAAAATATATTTCAGATCAAGTTTTTCAATCTATTGCATTGAAAATCATGAACTTGTATCAAAATTGCCTGTTTAAGAAAATCAGATTTAGAGAAAATCCTACAGTCTGTAAATAAATTCAGAAAGTTAATTTTCAAATACCCTGAAATTGTTCTGACATATTGGAGGTAATACAATTATTGACTTAGGTTTCATATAAGGTGCTGGAATCAAATTTTCACTGTACAGAGTAGCTCACACGGAAAACAACTTTTTTTTTTTTTTTAATACATGTTAGGTTTATTGTTTCATTCTGTTTTAATTTATTGGAGCAACACTCTTTCAGAATAAAAAATTCACCAAGCACAGATTGGACATTATTAAGATATTTTACTGAAGAATTAGTTTGGTTAAGAAATTAAATGTGGTCATAGTTTTAGAAAGCAAAACAAATTACTTCCACTATCAGATTACCTTGGAAGAATGAAAGAAAAAAGAAAATATGTTCAAATAGAAATTTTCATTCAAGTTTTTCTTTATTTAATTTCTTAAGAATTCCAAGATACAATTATTTTCTTACATTTAAATTTTCTTTCACATTTGTCTCCTCATATTTTTATTATTTCAGCGTGATCTTTCATAGTGTATATAGAATTTTTCTGAATATCTAGTTTTTAAAATATAACACTAAACACACCTTCTTTGCATATTAATTTCATTCTATCACTGCTGATTTTTTCAATCATTCAGTGTGTCCCAATGCATGACAGGCAAACCTGTGTCATGTAATTTTTCATAGATTTGCTTAGAGCATCAACCAGCTCTCTAGGAAGCCTGTTCCAGTGTTGGACCCCTCTCTCAGTAAGGAAATGCTACCTAATGTCCAGTTTGAATCTCCTGTGGTGCAGTTTTGAACCATTCCCATATGTCTGATCACTGGATCCAAGGGACTCCATTCCTTCCCCTCAAGAAGCTGTAGATAGCAATGAGGTCACTCCTCAATCTCCTTTTCTCCAAACTAGACAAGCCCAAAGTTCTCAGTTTCTCCTCACAGGACATTCCTTTCATCCCTCTCATCAGCTTTTTTTTCCTTCTCTGGACTCATTCAAGGACCTTTAAATCCTTCTTATATTATCATAATATCTGGTTCATTATATCACTACTGCATTTCACATTGCTCTATAATCCTGCTGTGGCCTGCTATCCTCAGTTACAGTATTCTTTCTTTAAAGCACCTTCTGCAGATGCTGAACATAAGACTTAGAGCATGTTCATCATATGCTAGCAAGCTCAAGGCCTTAAACTACCATCGGTTGCTATCTTATGTCTTGTATCTTCCCATGCAGCTTGGTCCCATTTGGATTCCATGATGATTTTACAATATTCAGTAACAGGGTAATTAAGTAAGCCAATTGGATATTTCAAATAATATTTCTGGATGGTCTTAATAGTGAAATATAAATTAGCAATTTTGTCTGTGGTAACTGTAGGACCTGCATAACTAGTTGGCTAAACACTAGTCCAGTTTATTCTTTTTCAGTCCTGCTTTTTCAGCAGTTAGGAATAATCTGTTTTAGTAATAAAACAGACACATGAATTAGCAGCAGATCACAAATTGTATGATAGCCTCACCTAGTGATCTCAGCTGGAGCTTTTACGTGATAATAAAATTGCCCAACTAATCCAGGGGTGTCAGGTTAAGTTATTCAGTGATAACTGCAACATATAGATGAGGACACAGCAAGGTTGAAATTTGATTTTTACTAAACTACATTTATCTCCTTGAGATTCCAGAGCTGCATATGAATATTCATATCCTTGAAGGCAGCAGCTGCATTAACAATGCACAAATCTGTATTAAAGATGTAGACCACAAGTAGTAGACAGTGATTTTTAAAAAGTTAGCAAATAAGTGATAAATGAGTGACAGAAGCATCAGAACATAGGGAATTGAGCAGCGAGTATGCAGAAGACTTAAAAATAATAATTGGGTAACCCCTTTATTTTTTTATTTTTAAGAAGTAATATTGATTTCTCTGAAAAACAAAAAAAAATAAATTAATAAAACCCAAAAATAAGGGGACTAACACTGGAGTTAACACTCCTCTTTGAGAGGCTGCTATTGTGCCTGAATAGCCGGTGAAATTCTTTACTGTTTATCCTTTTGGGCTCTGAGGTGGAGGTGCAAAGTTTTCAGTAAACATCAACATGGCTCTGATAATGGGACAAAAGGATAGGATTGTAAGTGATGTCTAGCTACAAGAGTGCTCTGGGATGGTGACCTAGAACGTCCAAGTGCACACCTGCACACAGCAGCCTAGCAACACCCGTTACCTGCAGCTCTGCTTTAGAGGACTCCCTAAGCTGATTTGAGGAAATCATCAAAGAAAAGATCTGGATTTGTAAATACTGCAGTATATCCCTGTACTGAACTAGATCAGATATACAGAAAGAGTGTTTTAGCAAACAGTGACACATGAATGAGAACTATTTTAACTCATCTGTTCTACAGATTACTACAGCTATACGAAAGTCACTGAGTTTTACTGTCATCTGACTCTGTACTGCTGGAAATGGCATGAAAACATATATTTTCCTTTCCTAGTTATTTTTTTTCTGGCATATTTGATGAGCAAGTGTTTATGAAAGCTACAACTGCCTTAAAAATTTCTGAGGTCTGTAAATATCTTGTGACAAAACTGATTGTGATGGAACAAATTATAAAAATTTAATTGTCAAATTAAATCTGAGTTTGACAATTGTTAAGTAGACCTTTATGTGCCTTTTCCTTATAGAATTCACCTCATATACACAAAAAAACCAAACCCCAAAATGAACAAGAAAATTGACAGCTATTTTTTATTTAAAACACAAACTAAGAAAGCAGAGCAAATTCAGACTAAGAACAGAACAGACATAAAAGAACTTATAAACAAATGTATCTCTTTGTGTTGCACAGGAAGTCAGTCTGTGTTTCTGCTGTTAGAATCCAGTTTTGGCAAATGCTAAGAACTTTTTCTTGCTCTTTCTCTTTTTGGTTAGAACCACCCTGTCCTGTAGCATTTTACCTCACTAAGCATACAATTTTTCTGAACTGGTGCTTACCTTTACCAGAAAATAATGCTACTACCTCTGCAGCAGACCACATAAGTGTAAAAGAAACCCTACTTTCTCCTCAAGTGCCTTTTAAAAGGGAGATAGCAGGCCGTACATATACTTCAACTAAGTAGGAACCATCTGTTATGGTTGCTACTGTAGACACAGTGGAAATTTTCGCAACTACATATTAGTTTTGGAAGTGAAAATATGACCTACATTTGCACATGTAGGCTTAGATAAAGCCAAGATAGTACAGAAGTGGTTAGCTCTTTGAACTTATTGAGAAAATATCTGCCACTTTTTGTACCAAAATTAACCCAGTAAGATTCTGACATTCACATCTCTGGAAATATCAAGATTTGCATATTTATTGATAATTTGCATATTTTCTGTAACATATTCCTGAAGACTATAAAGCGACTGCAAAGACACTCTCCTACTGAATTTATGGGAGGCTGTGGAAATAGATACTGGGAATGGGAGGAGACTGCAGTAGGATTATGTGCCAGTAATATATTATGCTTAGCTCTAAGTTAAAGGACCATCTTTAGCTGGCAAAATAGTTTTACCTGGCCCAAGCAATGAGTGGTGCCTTTCACCTGCAGTATTATGCAAACATGGAAATCTCATCTGACTCCAAATGACTTGTTTTGGCACTCAGGAACGCTAAAGACTAGGAATAGTGAATAGCACCCAGGCTGGCTAAATATCAGCCTCATATGAGTCCTTGTCAGATACATTTTGTTCTCCTGTTGTCACTTATGATGTTTTACATACTAAGAGGGAGCTGAGGGGAAGGGGAGGGACGCATTATCTTTTTCTTAAGTTAACAAAACTAAAACTTTTTGTTAAATAAATTTCTGTATCTTTTAGCTCAAAGGTTGGGGTTTTTTTCAAAGGTTTTGTTCTTGGTGGATTCAACTCACACTTCTTGTATTGAATAATGTGAATCAATATAAAAAACAAAACTAAAATTAAACAAATACACCTTCAATTTTTTTTTTTTTTTGAAGGACTTGGCCATTCCTGAAAGGATCATTGCTTTATTAATATATTAGGTTCTTCAGTAGAATAAATAGTGAAGTCCATTTAGTAAAAGAAGTGTTGACACTGGTGATACTACTTCATTAAATCTTAAACAATACTTTATTGTTTTCCATATAAAACATCCAGTTTTGACCTCCTACTTATGCATTAAAAAATTTAGATGTTAATTAAACAACATGTGGAAAAGACTCAAAGACATTATGTTACTGAAGCTTGGAGGGAACCCAGTAAACCCATTTCAGTCTAAAGCACCATCCAGGGAACTGAAACAAGTGTGTGTCAGGATGTTTAATATTATAGCCTAGGGGGACATAACACTTGCTATATGTGGGAAGTAAACAGCAGGGCTTTTCACTAAAAAATGAGACACAGAAAAAACTTGTGATCACAAAACAGAAAACCATATTGCTAATCCAATACAAATATAAGAGCTTCTCCACCACTCAAGCTGTGCCTTTCCCAACTAAAATCTCATATTACCTTTCGTGAAACTTATTTTTTGTTGCGTAGCTAGGAAGAACTGAGAAAAACAAAAATTATTGTTCTTTTTCCAGAGAGCTTCTGGAAAAAGAGATCATGGAAAAACTCTTGCCATGTTTTTCATTTTAACTGAAACACCAGATGATTATCTGATTCATCCTCTATTTTATTATTTAAAATAACAGAGCAGAAAATGGAAACCTTCAAAAACTCAAGCCCTCTTCACAAATTTAAATCAAAAATACAATATTATTTGCAGGGTTTTTTCATGATTCCTACATTAAGAAAAGATAATTTTTTCAGATGTGATTTCTGGGTATCATCAAATTATATTTATGACTATTCATATTTTTTGGATTTAATTTTTAAATTATCTTATGATTCAAGCCTTCTAAAGTGTGTTATCCTCCCACCTGAAAATTACATTACAAAAGAAGTGTAATGTTTCAAAGTTAATTTTTTAGCAAATAACTTCACATATACATCTCCTTTTTTTTTTTTCAGACAGTTATTAGACTCTTTATTCAACAAATGTTGACTTGACAATAAGGACAATAAATTATGTTTGTATTCTCTTTTAATAAATAAGAAAACAGCAATTCATAACTGAAGCTTTTCAGGTGAAACAGAACTGTAATTTAGATTTGTGTTTCAAATTGGTGAAAATGCTACAAAATGACTGTCCAAGGCAGATCAATATTCCTGATTTTAGATATAGTCAAGAAAAAAAAGCTTTGTGTTTTTTTGTAAGACAACATTATATTTTTCTTCAGGAATTTCTTTCCCCCATGTTTTAAATAGTGTCAGCATGGAAAAGCTCTGACAATCTTACTGTCTGAATAGATCCAACAGCTCTTCTCAGGCTACTCTTTTTCTCACATCAGCCTGAGTAAATTAAATGCAAATGGCTTCAGTGATATGGAGGCTACTAGCCAGTCATGGATGCTAACAGTAATTTATCAGTGTTATTCTTTAACAACCACAGTTTCTCAAACCCCTGAAATTATCAAGCTTCATTGTAGTAAGAGGTAATAGGATGAAAGAAGCACTTCCTCTCTCATCTGCTTAGATTTCTGAGGTAGCTTGATATCATAAGTGATAAGTAGTGGTGAAAATTAATTAGTCACCAAATTCAAGCAGATTTGAAAGGGCTTTCATTTTTGAAATCCCTTTTGGTTAAAAATGATAAATTTTTAGGTCTGGGTTTTGGGGTGTTTTTGGTTGGGTTTTTCTTGGGGTTTGGTTTTTTTTTTGTTGTTGTTGTTTTGTTGGGTTTTAGTTTCTTTGTTTGTGGGGGGCGGGGTTTTTTGTTTGTTTGTTTTAGTTTTTTTCAAGTGCACTTAAAGCCAAGGAAAAAAACAGAGAGAAAAAGTCTGGGATAGAAATGCAGCCTGGACTTAAATATGCTTTACATTCTTGAAAAAGAATTTTTAAATGCCCTGAGAATAATACTGTTGGGTGACCTTATATCAGTACTAATTTAGGGGGCTTGTTAAATTATAATTTTAAACTTTGAATTTTGTCACCTACTCTGGATATTGGATTCCTTCCCAGGAGTTCAAAATATTGCTGTGGCAGTTCCTCACTTGCAGGTAATAGAGTCCCTTTCTGAATCTAGCCTGTTTGCAATGGACATAACAATCCACCTTACAACATACAGGAGCAAATAAAAACATTACTTGAATGCTTATATATGCACACAAAAACCCGAGGCGAAAATTTTGGTTCCAGTAAAGGCTACCTTCCCATATGGATGACAGAAAAATCAAGTCAATGAAAATAAATAAGTAAAATGAAAGCAAATTCCATTGTTGCATTTACAAGTACTTTTCAAGTCACAATTCAATATCTAAACTAACAAAAATTGTTGCAGCAGCATCTGGCACTACAAAATTGGTAAGTCCTATGACATTTATTTCCATCTAATAATTCAACTGAAAGGTTACATTGTCTTGAAGGAGCAGAAAGATCCCTGCTCATGGTAAAAACTTTTGAGTGGTTTTTTTAATCCCCAAATATTCACTGACGATCACAACTGGCATTTTTACTTCCCTTGTGAAACTCTTCCACCTTCCCTTAAGATCATTCATTTTAATGAGTAGGATTTATTCTGCTTGTTTATTCTCTGTCTTTATTGTGATGGATGTTTCTTACTTTGTCTTTAGAATAAGCAGTATAGGAAACTATGTTAGTATGTAGATTTCCCATTCTATTATAACTGCTTTGATAGCACAAAGTTTCGACTAATGATGGCAAATACGACACTGTGGATGAGTGTCTGGCTGCACCGAATTGCTTCATTTAGTGTAGGCAGCATAGAATGCTACCAGAATAAATCTAGGATCATTAGTCCAATTGCTCTACAGTGATAACATTTCAGGCAAGAAACTGGATGTGTCTGCAATCTGAATTAAATGAGCTCCACAGTCTTTAAACACCAGGCAATACAAGTGAGTATACTTTAAGACTGAGATTTTGCTGATGTGTCCACACTTATATGTGAAGACTGGAAATAACATTCAAAGGCTTTTTGGTTTTCTTCTCCTAATCACTATATTTTCATATCATTTTCCATACTACTTCGATACCTGCAGACATAGTTTTAATCAGAATAGGAACCAAACAAGGGAGGAAATGCTGTGTAGGCTAATAAGGAAAAGAGGAAGTGAACAAATTACAGGCTTACCCCTATATTAGAAACAAAAAGGCTTGCAAAGTTTGTGTATATATGTATATATATATGTATATATATTTATACATACATACATATATACATTGTACATTTTCATGCACACCTAATACTCCTTTTTGTGTAACTGAATTGAAAAACAAGAATTTAGCTCCTGTAATGTATTGTGAAACGTCTGACCTCCTAAATGGGTTCAAGTGTAACTTACTGTTTCCCATCACAAGGTCACTGCTGTATTTAAGAGCCTTGAGAAAAAAGATAATTGATTGAGCTGATCTATGTGCCTTGCTCATCTCACTACGCCTATTTCTCATCTGCTCTGGGTTAATCACCAAGTCCACAGCCTGCTGATGTCCTCCATTACATCATAATTAGAATAAGCAGGCAGAGATGGGGAAAGCTGGTGAAATTATTAATATTTTGTTCTGAAGCGCCAGATGTTGCTGGATAGATTTCATTTAATTCTGTGACAGTTGCAATAATAGTCTCCATGTGCAGAGAGCTGATAGTGACATCGATAACAGGGAAAGTGAGTTGTGCTTCTTAGCTTGTTAGTTATGGTTATTCATTTTTGGGGATCAGCTCATCCTATTTGCAAATTATAGCAGATTGGGGATGGATTTAACATGTGAAAATGAAAAATACTTAAAATATAATTCCACAGAAGAATTGTATTCTCTAATGTAAAAGCTTTGCCATTTGCATCTTATGGATAGTTAACAGGTTTGATTTTTTTAGAACCAAAAGTTCCTATTTGGTAACATTATCTAAGAGACAATGTATACTGGATTTCTACATGATACTGCTGAAGCTGAGACATTGTTTCTGTTCAAAGTTTATGTTTTTAAAACTGATACTGACTGTGATGAATATCAAGATATCTAGAGGAAGATCACATTTTCTAAAATGCATTTGCATTTTGCATAAGCAAAAGTCAGCAGTTAACTTTCAGAAATAATAAAGT
The DNA here is from genome assembly GCA_026261815.1 of Monarcha castaneiventris obscurior. Taxonomy (NCBI): domain Eukaryota; kingdom Metazoa; phylum Chordata; class Aves; order Passeriformes; family Monarchidae; genus Monarcha; species Monarcha castaneiventris. Next base: position 5,604,441 of record JAMPIT010000510.1, on the reverse strand, counting down.
AAGAAATATAACAAAACATGGAATGACTGAAAAATTTTGCCTTTGGGTGTGGCACAGCAGACAAAAAACCACTATCTTTCATTTGAATCCAATTATTTTGCAACTATTTTGAATGTATATTATAAAGTACTTTTTGATGATTTAACCTTAGGAAACTGTTTGCCCAATATTTATATGTTGCAAAAAAGTGTTATTTACATTCAAACGGAAATACTAACAGTAAAATAAAAAACATTCAGCAGAAAATCCTTGTCCTGCAAAAATTAATACAAGGCTGCTTTGGGAAGGTCCCATCATGGCTTCCAGTATCTTACAGGAGTTTTTTAAAAGGAGGCAGACAGACTTCTTCTGCAGGCAGAGAGACTTCTTCTGCAGGCAGATAGACTTCTTCTGCAGGCAGATAGTGACAGGACAAAGAGCAATGGTTTTAAACTGAAAGAGGACTGGTCTAGATGAGATGTTAGGAAGAAATTCTTTACTGTGAGGGTGATGAGGCACTGGAACAGGTTGCCCAGTGAGGTTGTAGATGTCTCATCCCTGACACTGTTCAAGGCCAAGTTGAATGGGACTCTGAGTGATCTGGTCTAGTGGAAGGTGTCCTGCCCATAGCAGGGGTGTTGGAACTAGATGTACCTTAAGCTCCCTTCCAACACAAGCCTTTGTGTGATTGAATGACTAGCTCTGGTACAGTTACCTCATTTAGTGATACCACTTCTACTACTTCTAGTGACTTTTGCTCAATTTATTCACAATAACACTTCACCATACAAATACCAGTAGCTGAAAGAAAAAAAAAAAAAAAAAAAAAACACAAAACCCTATGAAATAGAATTTTCATTCAATAATCTTTTCACAGGTCTCTATTGCTTCACTTTTTATTAGCTGAGGTTTCTATCCAGGTATGTAGTATATTGAAGCATAAATAAAGGTGTGTCCCAAACTTTCATATCATTCTGTACATTCTTAATTCAGATCACAGTGTTAGCTGCCACCACCTGACCACCTGTGAGGACTCTTTTGAGTCCTCATCAATAAATGAATTTTATAATGTTATCTCATGGCCTTGGTAAAATAAGACACACTGTACTGGAGTTCCATAGCATAAGGCAGTGTAGAATATATCAAAAATGCACTTTCTAAATTGTACTGCTAAATTTAATGACAGGGTGATTTCTCAGAATACACACTGTAGTGCATAAAATCAACAAGAAAATTCTGCTGAAAAAACAGGGGGGTTTTTTGTGATCAATACAAGTCTTCTTCAACTATTTAGATACTTGGTACGCTTATGTAAAAGAATTGCTGATTATTTGTTGTGGAAGATATTAAATATTTTATTCATATTTGTCATTTCCACCATAAGCACAAATATACAAATCAATTTCATAAAAATTATAGGTAGATTATGAGATAAATTCTGACGTAATTCCCATGTGGTAAGTCCAAGGAAACTTGGTAGCTAATCAAAATTTTCTCTTGAAGAATGAGATCAGAAATCTTCATGAAGATAAAACTTTGATTACCAGTTGATGCTATCTTAATGAAGACAGATAACAGATCACCTTGAGAGATATTGTAGGTACTATCCACAGATACAGATATCTGAAATGGAAAACAAAGTATAATTTCTTTACTTAGGTGATGTGTCCTGTCAAGCAAAACAGGGACAGACAGAAGATTATGTTATCAATATATGATATAATTCCTCGCTGTGTTACAGGATGGTGTTTCAGTCACTAGTAATCCCTCCAGGGCTAGTTTTTTTCCCTACTGTCACTAACCTTTTGGATACCGTTATTTCAAATATTCCTGCATTTTATTTGATTATCAAATTATAAACAGATCTTTTTAATTCTGCATTGACCAGGAAGTTATACCCACAATCTCTTTCTTGACTAGCCATTTTGCATACACAGGATCATGCCATGGAGATGCACAGCCATTTGACGCTCAATCGTATCAGCAGTAAGAGTCAAAAAAACAGCTGAATTGGATATCTTATTTAAAAAAAAAAAAAACTTTTATGCAAAGGGGTTGCCATTTACCCAATCTGCAGGTGCTCATGTGAATTGTTTATCTTCAGCTGAAATTTTATATGGGTAAATATTATAATTACTAGAAATATATGTATGTTGAAGTACTCCTGCTAGAATGTCAAAATTTTGCATATAGATATATATATATTGATGTTATATAATTTTCCATTCATTCAAGCAAAGATAACAGTCATTACTTGTCAGAAGTCATTACATGTCAGAAGTACTAAAAAAGTTTGACTGCAAATAAATGATCCACAATACAAAGCATGTGATTGTTTTTAAGCATAGCTGTACGTTAAATCTGTTCTCACTCTAAAATCATTACAAGTAGAAACAAGAATACAACAGATACTTTTATATCAATTTCTTCATATAAAGAAAAAACTAAAATGTCTTTAATTTTTCATTCTATGTGGAATTCAGTAGAGCTAATGATACTTTCCTTTCTTTTTCAGTTGTTGCTCACTGAAATTTAATGCTGGTTTAAGTGCAAGTCAGATTTTATGATTATTATTCAATATTTGCATGTATATGCATGCAAAAGTAGTCCCCAAACTGTTTAATTTTTCATATTACATTTTTACTGCTAAAAAGACAGTAAAATTTTAAAAAATTCAGAAGGTGGAGCTACAATGATAAAAAGTTTTGAAATCTCTGAGGAAAGACTAAGATAGCAAGGTCCATTCAAAGAGAGAGTAAAGTTGTTAAGACTAAAAAAGGATTTCATAGCATCTATGAAACAATACTGATCAGCTGTCAGAGATGATAGAAGAAAAGCCAACGTGCTCTACAATTAAAATTTTTAGGTTTGTGATCAAACTTTGCAAAATGTTGACTTCAGCACTGAACTCAATAATTCTGTGATAATGTATGAGGTAAGAATGTGTCCCAATAATTTTAAAACAGTAGGAAGTATCTTATTTATATGAGTTGAGTAATTGTGACTGATGAAGGTAAACAGTGTGGACAATATTCATCATTTGACTATTAATTTATTGGGCAAAATAAAATAGATAACAATTTCAACTGAAAAGAAAAAAAAAGAAAAAAAGATCTACTTAGCCCCTGAAAATATTGTAGCTAAAGTAAATACCTTAGCATCTTTTTCAAAGTTACTATTTGCACTGTACTCCAGGCAGAGCTCCATGTACTCAGTCCATCCACTCCAGCTGCTGTCTCACATAAAAGGGAAACTCCCCTTCCTTGTCTTCCTGTCCTGTCCTTCCTAAAAGAGCCTTTATCAAATTGTAAGTCTTACCTGCTTTTTGCAGCACATATAGCCTAGCCCTACACACTACTCATTTGATCTTCTCTTAACTTTGGGACCAAACTGTGCATCTCTATTCTGAGTGCTTATACAGTTTGCAGAGTGGAATTTTGTGACAGCTCATAGAAATTTCCTGTATCTCTGTTTTTCTTTGAAGAAGATTTTAGAGCCCATGCACAGGAAGCAAAATTTTCTGTTGGACCATGCTGTGCCTATAGAAAACTCTATCTCCCCAAGGGGGAAATAGGCACATTTATGGGCAAATTAAGGTGTTTGGGGTTTTTTTTTTACGATTTATTTGACAATATTTTATTTAAGAGCTTTTAGAGAAATGGCTCTGTTTAACCATTTGCAGGCTACAGTGTTTTTTCCTTGATCTGCAACAACAAGAAAGGCTCTGCACCTGCTTATAGCACAATGATGGCCTCCTATTCACAGAAGCAGAACTCTTTCTTCCTCAGGTTCTGCTTTTTCTTGTCTAGATATTCCCACACCCCACCAGCACATACACAATGTAGCTCAATTTAGAATATATTTTATGCCACTGATTTGAGTGTGTAGCAAATATATATATTACTTGCACAACTGGCATTATTTTCTTTTCTATCTTCTGTAGTAATAATCTTTCCAGGTGGAGCACAGCAATGTGAGACAAAACAGCAGACCTTAATATGGCAAATGTGAGAACTCTCATTCACTTACAGGGAGGTGTTTTGCTGTAAGTTTTCAATGAAACAGCTTCTTTTTACATAGGTTACACATTGGTTTGAAAGATCTCCAGTAACCATCAAAGTAGTGCAGCTTTGTCAAAAACTCTGGAATGTATCCTTCCAACTTTGTAAGAGTCTCAGTGCAACAAGAGTTAAAGCTGGGAATTTTATGAAGCAATATTCAAGAGTTTGACAGTCTAAAATGTTGGGCTTAATTTTTTTGCCCTGTCTTCCGCTCTGAAATGTGTTATATAAAATACTATTTTGAAAGGGTAGAGGTTTTTGTAGGTGCAAATCACTACAAAATCTTTTCAATGAAGTATTAAAGCCTGCTGTCTCACACAGTCAGTAGTCAGCCTTGGTAAAAGACAGCTAGCCTATAGTCCTGTCTCAGATCAGTGTGGGGCCACATGAAAAATTTGTGACTATTTCAGTTTTCTTTCTGTGAAACAGACAATATTATCTGAATTTGTGAAGCACTGATACTAAATAATTGATACATCAGAAAAAAACAACCAACCAGAAAAAAAGGCAAAATGACCATGTGCCAATAAAAAGAAACATTGAATTATTATATAACATTAGGCACAGTTGTCATTGAAAAGGCTTACCAATGAAGGCCACAAAGATCAAAAACTGGTGCAAAATGTGATCATTTAAATGCAGAAATTTGCAAAGAAACCAATAAACTTTTTTTGAAAGGACCATATTCTCACAAGGATTTTTATCTTAACTTTGCTCCACTGTTATCTTTATTTCTCATCTCAAAAACTGCAGTGTTGTGACAGATCTTCTCTCTTTATCATGCATTACTGTCTGAATCAGATGGCTCCCAGAAGCAGAACATTCTATAATCAGCTTGAGCTAAAGTAATACAAATGGATATTTCATCTTAAGTTTCATACTTCATATGTGCAACCATTCTATGATAATGGGAAGCTGCTAATAAATTACTATTGAACTTTTGTGTTGTCAAACTACAAAGCTGAATAGGACAAATATATCCTAGACTTAATTCCTCTGATTAAATAAAGTAGATATATACATATGGTCAAACTCTCAAATTATGCAGGCTTTTATGCATGTAGACCCATGTAGATTGTCTCGTTTTCCTAACAATTTAGCAGTACATCTCATATATTAGCTACTACATTCACTTTGTAGAACAATACTATGAAAATATATGTTTATTTTGTCTATAATTTATAGTTTGTCATATTTCTGTATGCACTTTCTTATGTATTGTTTGATACACATGCCAAGAAGAAGAAAGGTAAACAACTTGACTTGTCAGATATCTGGGTCACCATATTGTTATGAATAAGCAAGCTGTTGCTGTTACCGTATCTCTTTATGAACTTTTGAAAGTTAATTTCATAATGCTATAATTTGTGTAGGGCACAGATGTTCACCTCTAATCACTCTTAAGAAGAACATAAATATAAAATATTTTGTTAGAGAACTCTACAACAGTCTGTATATAAATCAATTCCAGACACTAAATACAAAATTGACTGCAGGGAGAACTCTTCAGCAGGTCACAGTAAATTTGGGGTTGAAATATGCTCTTGACTATCTAGGATGTAGTTCCACTGACCTTAAGGGGCATTTCCCAGGCATCATTCTGCTTCATTGACTTTAATCAAGAAATTCCTTGACCCCTATCTGAAAATATTTATTATAAGTCTTATTCACATGAAGCACCTCTTATTTATCAGTGTTGTGCAGAGCAGATATTATTTTTATAATCCATTCATAGCTTTTATTTTTGTCTCAGAAAGCACATAAAAAATTACTTCTTAGGGTTAGAACTTTGGATTAGTCCATAGATTTGAAAATAGTGCTACAGCAAGAGGCTTACATATCCAGAAATACAAAGATAAGGCTGTATTTTAAAAAATTCCCAAAGTAACCTGATAAAGGAATGAACAGGTCAAGAACATTAAGAAGAAAACAAAACCAGAAAAGTTATCTGAAAGCATATTTTTATGGGATGCATATAGATTAGAGTAAATACATGATGAATAAATACAAGTTAAATTAAAAAGAATCTGCTTTCTTTTGAAGTCACTAGCCAAAAAGGATGGGGAGTCTATCATGTTACTACAAGGTATGAAAGTACACTCCAATCAACAGAACATTTTAATATCTTTAAGAGTGTCTAATTTTAAAAGTCTTGTTAATTCATTAACTGATTTATTTTTACATACTCAAAAATAATTCGCACATTGAAAGAGGAGGTTTTTAATTTGTAGAAATAAATGCTAGCCATGAGATGAGATAAAGACAGAGAGGCTATTATACATTAAAAGTGTAATTTGCTGAAAAATGAAAATCATGTTAAATTATGAATATGGCCAGTGAATCCATTTATGTCTATTACATAAGTGATCTAATATAATGATCTAGTGATCCTACTTTTATGCATTTGTACCATTTGTTCCAAATTCATCACTGTATTATTTGTATGATTGGTAATAAAGAGGATCTAACCATTATTCTTAGAAAAAAATTCTACAGAAAGGAAAGCATTGCATCAGTTTCTAAAGTTTTACATATTTTATTTCAAAAGGGCTGAGGACCTGCCCTGAGACAAAAAAGTATTTCAAGTAGGGAACTACCATCAATTTAATTAATCACCCATTAGCAAATTTTTGGTTTCCAATTCTGAAAAATAAATAAGAATCTATTAAACACGTATCTGAGAAACACCTTTTTTCCCTACTTCCTGGTGTCCCATGTCACTTTGGTGAGGGGCAGTTCAGCAGTTAGAGTTCAGTGCAGGCTCTGCTCTGTTGCTGTGATGTGGGTGCCTCCATCAGGTGCAGTCCTTTTGCAGTCACATTTTCTCCTCAGCCTCCTCACTCTCTGTTCTGGAGTGGCTGCTTTTCCTCCTGCCCTGATCTGGGTACCTATTTTGCTTTTTCTTCAGTGTTTCTTCTCTGGTGTCCCTCCTGCCCTGACAACTCTCTTCTATCTCTGTGTATGTCTCCCTCCGCATAATTGTGTCTCCCTCTGCATAATTGTGTCTATGTCTCCTGAAGAATCAAATCTGAATAAATATTATCTTATTTGGTAAAAGTAGTTCAGGATTTTTAAATTATAAATGAGAATGGAGCCTCATAAACACCTGGGCATCTGTCCAAACATACATAACTTTAACCGCATGTTGAAATTATCCCAAACCTAGGGAATTCCACGTCCTAAAACATTTGAAAGGTTACTGTGGCCAGGTGTCATGAATTGGCACAGGAATAAGGAGAAGAGCATGGACAGCCTCCAAGCAGGAATGCTAATGAGGGAAGTGAATAGAAATCAGCCTGGAGGACAAATGTCATGACATTTGTGAAAAGAACATCATACCACAATGATGTGCCCAAAATCATATGTTTTATGAATATGAAAGAAGAACACAAGGTTAAGAAGTGTAAATAAGAAAACAGTAAGCTGATTCTAAATAAGTCTTGTTTAAAAGTGCTAGTGAGGACACAAGAATTATTTCTATATTTGCCTTATCTAGCTATTTGCATTACATTTACATCTCTGAGTCACTTTCAAAACTCTGGTTTTGGTGGCCCAAGGTCAGATACCAGAGAGATGGCCAGATGCAAAGACTGAATAGTGAATACTGCTTTGAAATCTGAGACTGCTCAAAGTGCCTTGAATAACACTTACTTTCTGTTTTAATATAACTTACATACCTGCCTTCTTGTAATTAGGATGATCAGAAACTTTACTTCTTCTTGTTTCCTTTTTTTTTTTTTTGTTAATTCCAAAATGCTTCACATAACTTTATTTTTGTAATCTGTCTCAGAATGAAAATACTGAAACTTTAAAGTTAGTAACTGGTCAACTATTTTACCTCTTGTTGTACTCCATATTCTCCCTGCTATTGCAGTCCTGTGCTTTAAATGAGGTAGATCTCAGAGAAAACTAGAAAAAACAGAGTGACTTTTTAATTGGATATTTAAGAAAAATTCACTTAATTCAAAAATTGCCAGAACCTTTAAACTGAATAGTTTTGTGACTATAACTTGTTCTCTAAAATTTCTTTTTCATTCTACTTTTTAAAATTAAATTCCAGCAATCTTCTAGTAGGCTACAGTTCTAGTCAAAAAGACATCTTCCACTGTTTTTTAACATCCACTTACAAAGTCCATTTTTTTCAAGAAGAGCTAACTAAAAAAGCTGACCAATTACCATTTTCCTAGATTCAAGTCACTAAAAATATTTGGTGTTCCTGAGGTTTTCCTATGTGTCTAATTGCACGAATACAAGTGATTCATAGAGTTCTTTTCATTCAGCTTAACAGCCTACTGGCTCAAAACAGCAAGAAAAAACTCAGTCATTAATTTAATGGAATGAAATTTTTTCCTAAAATAACAGACATTATGACATCTTGTGTTATAATTTTATTTTAATAAAGTAGGTGGAGACAAACAACTTCCTCCTTGCTCAATATTTACAGTGACAAACCAGAAAAATGTTTTCTGTGTTGTTAAACTGACATTTTTCTCAATGTAACAAATATTTTTACACGTGTATTTAATTTGAGGATTTTTTGCACAGAGTAAAGATATTAAATATACAGTTCTACCAAGTCATGAGCACAGGAGAGAGCCTGCTAGCAGCAATTGCCTCGAGCAAAGTGCTGTCACAAACTCCAAGGCTTTGTTGTGCTCAGAAAGGGTGGAAAGCATAAGGCAGAGTGTGAGGGGTGGGCATGGAAGGCAGCAACTGAGTCCCAGGCTTGTTTCTATGTTAGTCAGCAGAACAGAGAATGACAGGGTGTTAGGGGAATGCGTTCTGTAACCTTTCAAAAGGAGTCACAGCAATTGCTTTCACATATGTTCCTTAGCTCCCCTGAGGATTTACTCATTGCCTTGGATATGGAATGATTACTATTCGTTCCCAGCATAGGCCCTACTTGTAAAAGCCAGGCTAGACTTCAGAGGAAAGAGAGCAGGAAAAGAATAGCACTGCTTTCTAAAGTGCCTTGTACCAGTTTGTTGTAGGCACTCCAAGTCTTTCTCCACAACTGCCACTCACAAGCTTAGAGCTCAAAATAGTTTTTACTCAGAATCCCTGATGTAACTGGCTGATGGATTTCATCTGTTAAAAAAAAAAAAAAAAGAAAAAAACAACCTCTTTTTTTCCCGCTGTCCTTGGAGTTTTTAGGCTATAGATACTGCTCCAACCTGCCTCACACAAGGACAAAATATTCCCTGCAAGAAATTCAGTCACAGATGGTGGATAGGCTAAGAAACAACATGACATACCATGTGATACAGGGAGCTCAGATTAAAATAGCCAGTTTAATCAAAGAAATAGCTCCTACTGATATTAGTAGGACCTGCTTAATTTGACAATCATGCCCTTCCACTTCTTTTAGTATTATATTTCCTTTAGAGTTATATGTTACTAGCTAGTACGGGAGTAATATTTTAGTTTCCTTGAAGAATGGGAGAATGGTTAAAGAGAAACATCTCAGGAGATTGACCATGCTAGACTTTTCTTTGTTCAAAATTAGTTCAAAACCAGCAAATCTACCAGTATTGTAGTTGTTGTCAATAGTGCATATTAGTTGTGATCAATAATGCAAAGAAAGTATCAGGGTTTTTTGGGGGGTTTGTTCTTGGAGGTTTTTACCTTGAGATAATGTTCTGCCACTCAGAAAATGCAGTTTTGTTCAGAACCAAAAACAAGTCACACCTAAGCTTTTAGTACCTGCTAAAGTATGTACCGGATTGTTACAACTTAAAAGTGTGTAAATTAATCATGTGCCTCATGAGCTATTATGATTTCCTCATGAAGGACACACTGGCTCCCAAGCTGTCTGGATGCATGATCTTTTCATATTGCAGCATTTTGATGTATGGTATTTGGGGAATCCAATTCTCTGTGTCTACTGACATAACACCAGGTGTCTCTCAGCTGCCTCTGAGACATCTCTCGAGGCATTGCTAGATGCAAAACTGCAGTGTGACCTTGGTTTGGGTTTACTGAGAAATTTGCAGAACTGAGAAAAAAGATTTAGAAATATATATATGTTACAATGGTACAAGAACAGAAAGTATTAAAAGATATGATATTGCATGGATGCAGATCATTAGATCTTAAGCACCTTAAAAATAAATACTGAAGTGAAAAGGTTTTAAGTCTAAGGAATAAAGAAGGGAACTGGAAGGTAACAACTCAGCAGCATCAGGTACCAGATCAGTTTCAGAGTCTTAGAGAATAGTTTGGAATAGTTTAAAGCCTGGATTTGATTATTTGGGTAATATTCTGGGTATTAATTTATATCTAACCACACTTGCACTATTTGAGTCTTCTGGTAAAAATAAAGTAACATAAAAAAGAGAAGGTCCCTTAATTTTTCAGAGGCTCTTTTCCTATTTAATTTTTAATTTGTTAGAAAAAGGACAGAATCCTTAATATGTTTTAATTTTTTACAATATATTATTAAGATCCCATATACTTCTAGTCTCTGAGAAATTATTAAAATTGTAACAGATGTCCATCATACTAGGTCTCCTCCAAAAGAAATAATGGGTTACTTATAAATAGAAATGATCTTTTGGACTGGAAAATAAAAAAGAGAAGTCTTTTCTAAAATATTCAGGAAGGCATCCCATAGTTTTAGCCACATATACAATCTTAATGGAACTCGGAGCTACAGATTTGCCTATGACATGTACATTTCCAGAGATGTATCATGAAAGACAAAGGATTTTCTAAGAACTGAAGAAGTAGGATGCTTTCTGCAAAATAGTGTCTGGTCATAGCCCTATACATAATTATCAAAGTTCCATCTCACCTATTTGTACACAGGGCAGTTATTTAAAAAATAAGAATTCTTAAAGCTTGCGCTAATAAAAGTTTTTAGACATCAAGCATTTTCACAAATCAAATGCCATGAGTGTATTCAGATTTCTCTAAAACCTTCACTGGCCTCTTGGAATTTGCATGTAGGTTGAATTCATGGTATCCTTTAATCTTGAATTTTTAAACTCTGCTCAGAGGATATTTAGAGTTTCCAAATATCCAGAAATCCTGGCAGCATATGGAAAGAGTCTGATGCATATGCACTGCAACAGACTTGCCTTGAAGATACCCTATATATTTTTGGCAAATGAGATACAAATACAAATTCATTAGGTTTATTGTTTATGTGAAAGCATTCTAAGTAGCATATGTACAGGATATGTACAAAACCTGTAACAGAATGAATTTACTATCCTTGTATTATATGGGATATTTTACTTGAGAACTGACAGAAATTTATAATCAATGAACAGAACTTAAAAAGTGATTCTAAAGGACATGAAGATGAAGTGTATTACTTTGTTTAAAACATTGAACTGCCTCAATCTTTTGTTAGTGAAATATAAAAAACAAACAATTTCCCCCTCACACTTGAAAAACCCTCCAAAACTGCAGACTCTTACAGGTCAAAACTAAATCACAGTTCATATTAGGTAAGAGAATATTCAGAAGAAAATATGTATCCTCCAAATACCACAGGTTGAAAACACATATATTCTATTTTTATGAGTTCTACCACGGATCTTGTGTACATTTTCAGAGTCATTCTTCCTAAACTTTTATATTTCTCTGAATTTTTGAAGTTAATCACTGATGTGTTGCATCCTTCTTCATCCATTTATCCATTTACTGCTGAAAATCAGGTTACTATATTTTTTTTAGAGTGGGTACTTTCAACAAAGTAGAGCCATAAAAAATACTTTTTATCATTGGAATAAGAACTTTTTATTGTATTCCTTTAATGTGTGTGGGGAAAAAAAAAAGATTTTACTCCTTGATTATGATGGCTCATAGGGGACTAAGTGAACCTTGATTTGCTTGCAATCCAATATGTTTAAGCTGTAAAAATTTGTAATTAAAAATGTATGCATATAAACTCTTTTAGATTTGCTTTGTGTCTTTGGGAAATTATCTACAATGCAAACCAGTCCATTACGTGTTTTATCCCATCTATACTCCTCGGTGGCTCGTAGGTATTTGGGATATCTGTGATGAGCACCATGGGGAAAAAATCTGAATAAGAGTCTGTGTTCTCTGAAGCAAATCTCTGGCATAGACGGACCATTTCTCAGCAAGTTAATGCTACAGATATACTCTATTAGTTCCCTTACTCCTCTGGGCAAAGTTATAATGAGTATTGGCACCAATGGGCAAAAAAACCCAGGAACATCTGCTTGAATCTTAAGACACTTGTTGACGGAGCTAGAAACACAACAGTATTTAGTTTGTCTCAAGAATACAGAAGATTATTTGTAGCAACAGAGGCTAGAAATTACATCTGCATTGCATTTTTTCTACCCCATTTATACCATTGGATTTGAAATGTAAGAAGTTTATAGCAGTTTTGTCTGCATTGTGTGTAACCACTTCCTTTATATTCTTTTAAAATGCATGCAAATTCTATTATTTTTTATCTTTATAAGCTTCTTTTTTTTTGTTCCAATATTACACTTTCTCCATCAATGTGAACTTCTCCTTCCTCATGATTTAAGTATTTCTTTTAAATGCTCCTTCACCATGAAATCCATTATTATTCCTCTATTCTCAAAAACAGTGCTGCTATTCAGTATGTAAAAATACAAAGACATGAAAATTAAGTTTATTTACTTTTCACCTGTAGCTCAATAATTTATATTTACAGAATCTCCCTGTATTAAGCCTCATGATATCAGGGAAGTAAAGAAGACCTAATTTAAAAGGCGTCTATCTGTTTACTCTGAGAGTTTATGTAAACCCAAATCGAACAAAGAGTTACTAAAGGGTACCAAATGGATTTACTTCCTGACTTACGTGATTGATGAAAGAAATACGACTGTCTTCTGTTAATGAGAGATTATCGGATATGTTTTCCATCTTCTTCTATACTATATGTATTTTTTTTCACAAAAATTATTTGATAGAAGATGTCACGCCAGAGAAAATCAATAGTGGTCACAAGTAAAGTATTGTGTGCATCTTTTTTTCAGAGATTAAACTGAAGTCCATTTCACTCTTGTGTTTCTTTGTCCTTTGAAGGTTTTCTTTGGATGCAGCATCTTCAAAGGCACAATTTGGGAAACACAATAGTGGAATGGTATTTATTGTTTCTTAATAATCAGTTGAGAAAGCCTTTATTCAGCTTTCACAGAATAAAGAAATAAAAATCTTCATTATATCACCATGAAACTATGTAGAAAATGGTAAGGAACTATGTCTAACAGTATTTATCTGTTTTACCTAATTTTATTGTTACAAGGCATTAAAGAAATCAAGAAGTACCAAATAAGGGAATTAACTTCATCTTTTAGTGATTTAATGTTCATATGTTTAGTTCAAGATATTTATGTAACAAATGAAAAAGGAGATTTCTGAAGGGAACCCCACACAAAGACTCATATCTTAAATTACTGTCATGAATTGCTCCCTGGAACTGTTCAGCCTAATTTAAAAAGAAACTTAGGATAAAACAAAGTAAGGTTTTGAATAAAACACTAGAACTTATTGTTTGCTGTCTTGACTTTGATATTCAGCTCTCGGTGATTGCCTGTTCAGTGTGATTTTTATTGAAGTATACAGGAAGATTCCATTAGGAATTGCTTTCACAGAATAAGATTAAAAAATTTTAATGAAAAAATAAAACTATTCCATTTCTTAGTTTCCTCTCCTCCCCTGGTCTTCTCAAGAATATTTTGAAAATTTTGTTCCAGTGGAAAATACTCAACATTTCTACTATTTAGGAAATGAGAGTTAACTTTCTATTAATGCTGCTGAAGTCTTTGCATATAGGAGAATTGTTTATATTTTTCTCATAGACTCATACAACTACAGAACAGTTTGGCCTGGAAAGGACCCTTAAAGGTCACCTAGTCCAACACCCACCTGTAAAAAGCAGGGACATCTTCAACTAGATGAGGTTTCTCAGAGCCCCGTCCAGTCTGACCTTGAGTATTTCCAGGGACAGGGCATCTACTGCCTCTCTGGGCAACATGTTCCTTTGTTTTCACCACCATCATTGTAAAAAACTTCTTTCTTATATCTACTCTGAACTGACCCTCCTTCAGTTTAATACCTTTTCCCTTCATCCTGTTAAAAAGGATGGTTAAAATGTCTTTCCCCGCCTTTCTTGGAGACACATTTTAAGTAGTGAAAAGTCACACTAATGTCGCCCTGGTTTTCACAGTGCTCCATGTTTTTACTTTTGTAGTAGAAGTTCCCATGCACTTTCTATAAACATAGCTCTTGTTTTCCTAACCGGCTAAGAATGTTTACAGAAAGTGCATGGGAACTTCTACTACAAAAGTAAAAACATGGAGCACTGTGAAAACCAGGGCGACACACTAAAGTCTCTCCAGAACATTCTCTTACCAAGGCTGAGCAAGCCCAGCTCTCTTACCCTTTTTAACAGGTTCTCCATCCTTCCAATCATCTTTGTGACTCTCCTCTGGATGCACTCCAACAGTTCGACATCCTTCTTGTTCTGGGGACCCCAGAGCTGGACGCAGCACTCCAGGTGGGATTTCATGAGAGCAGAGTAGTGGGGCAGAATCACCTTCCTTGATCTGCTGGACACGCTGCTTTTGACTCAGCCTAGAACACGGTCAGCTCTCTGCTCTGTGGGTGCACTTTGCTGGTCAGTTCCTGCCTTTCACCCACCAGTACTTCCAAGTCCCTCTTGGCAGGGCTATTCTGAATCCCCTTTTCCCCTGGACTGTATTGATACTGGGAGTTGCACTGAGCTAGGTGCAGCAACTTGAATGTGTCCTTTTTGAAACTCATGAGGTTGCCATGGGCCCTTGGAAAATTAATTTTATCTAGTAAAAATATTTTCTTTCATAAAAACACGTGTTCCTTTCATGGACATAAATTAGGCATGCAGTCAAAAATAAACAGTCCACTAGAATTCTGTCATTGTGTTCTAAAGGAGTTTACCATTAAAAAAGACATAGATTTAGAAAAAAACTCATTCATTTGAATTTGCTCAACTTCAATAGGTGATCAACTTTTGAATTATTGTATGGAAGACAATTAAAAATTCTGGTTTTGAAATCTCTTGAAAGATGATACAGACACATGCCAAAGCAGATGGATATCAAGGCAAAACTAGTATTGATAATATTATCAAAGGGAATCATATACTTTATCAGTAATATTCAGCATTTTTTCACATAAGAACAGTTGACAATATATGTTGGTGACCTTGCAAATGGGCACAAATTCATTTTCAATAAATATATATAAAATATATATACAGTCTAAAGAGGGAAGTGATTTTGTGTGGAGACTCTGACCTAAATGCACCTTCCTGGTTTGTAATTAGGCAGAAAATAAAAAGTCATTATCTTATAATTTTTTTACTTTGATTATGTTCCTGAAATATTGTGGTCTGAGATCGTGGATTTCTTTTGTGGGTTTTTTCTTGGGGGGGTGGGCACTGTGTGATATCTTTTTTTCTGATGCTTTACTGAATTACTTGAGGCCTAAAAAAAATGAAATTAATTAAACTTCTGAAAAGGCAAGAAATCTGTTGTAACCAAACAATCCTTTCTTTTATTAAAAAACATACTTGTTTGGATGAAAAACAGAACAACTCTGATACATGTCCACCTTGTCCTGGACAGACATGAAATTCTGCCACATTCTGCAACAAGCACAATAAGCTTCCAAAGCTTCCACAGTGCTGCTAGGTTTTCAGCTGCTTCACCAGAATCACAGTTCTGTGCAACTCTGCAGATGTCCCCCCTTATCTTTGGCTAGATTTTGAGGCAGCACTGTGATCTGAAGAAAAGTGTCAAGGACTTGCTATTTAAATTTCCGACATGAATAATGATAAAGGCTGCTTCTTCATCCTGGCCATTAATTCCACTTCTTACATGAAGGTTCATACTGCAGATAGCTGCTTGGAGAGTCCAAGGTTGTACTATTTTCTTTGGTAATTCATCAGTTACTTTTGAAAGCTTTGTGGATCTAGAGGAAGATTTGTTAATTTGTGACTGGAGCTGCAGCACAACCATAAATGCAATTTTTAAAAAATGATTGCTAGTTAGCTGCCTCATAGGTGAATAAACCAGCTAATTAGGTGGCTTGTTTCAGTTCAATAATATTGCAAGGAAACATAAAACAAAATATTCTAAGGAAGACAGTTCATCTATACCTATGCTTGAAAACAAATTCTTGCGTCATATAGAAAGTTTTCTTCCAGATAGCAGCAACCTTCTACTACATTTATGGTAAATGACATTTTGCCTCTAATCCTTTGCAAAATATTAAATAATAATGTAGTTCCCATTTTTTATCTTTCTTATTTAAATAAAAATATGTTAATGGCAAAAAAAAAGGATTACAATTAATTTTTCAAAGATTCTTTGTAAATAATTAGAATTATATTTCTTATATTGAATTCTAATCCTTCATGTAAAAAATTAAATGAAACATTACAGGTACCTTTTCAAACGTTTTTCTTTGTCCTACATCTTGAGCACTTAACAAGTGTGCAGAATATACAGTCAAAATACATTTTATTGGGCAGGAGAGAAGAAATGTCAATTACATATATTTATGATATACATATACAATATTTAGCTCATACTTCTTTGTGTTCATGTACAAATTTTGTATGTGTCCTGCATGTGGGTCAGGGCAATCCCAAGCACAAATACTGTGTGGGCAGAGAATTGATTAAGGGCAGTCTTGAGGCGAAAGACTTGGGTGTGCTGGTACACAAAAAGCTCAACATGAGCAGGCAATGCGCACTTGCAGCCCAGAAAGCCAACCACATCCTGGGCTACATCAAAAGACAAGTGACCAGCAGGTGCAGGGAGGTGATTCGCCCCCTGTACTCTGCCTTCATAGACCCCATCTGGGATACTGTGTCCAAGTCCAAGGCCCTCAGTATAAAAAGAACATGGACTTCCTGGAGCAAGTCCAGAGGAGGGCCACAAATAGGATCAGAGCTCTGCAGAACTTCTATGCAGACAGGTTGAGAGAGCTGGAGTAGCTCAGCCCAGGGGAAAAAAGTCCCCAGGGAAACCTTTCAGCAGTCTCCTTGTATGTGAAGGGGGCTTTGAGAAACCTGGTCTAGTGGAAGATATCCTTGCTCATGGCAGGGAATGTGGACCAAGATGAGATTTAAGGTGCCTTCCAACACAAACATTTCTATGATTTTGTGATTCTATGGAACACAAATAAATAGGAACAAAACACATTTGGAATCATCATTGCAGACAACAGTACAAATTAGATGAGTTTTCATGGTGTAATCCTCTTTAGCCTGTGTTCTCC
Source organism: Monarcha castaneiventris obscurior (assembly GCA_026261815.1). Classification (NCBI taxonomy): domain Eukaryota; kingdom Metazoa; phylum Chordata; class Aves; order Passeriformes; family Monarchidae; genus Monarcha; species Monarcha castaneiventris. The sequence goes on along the minus strand of JAMPIT010000510.1, from coordinate 5,587,123 downwards.
AGTGTGAAGATAGGAGTATCATAAATGCATAATAATTCATTTTCACCATCCCTCACACCAAGAAGAAATATTATTCAGTAATATTTTAAAATAGTAGTCATTCAGATCAAGAAGTCTACTATGCTTCAGGTGACTGAAAATTTATTTGCAAACTATTCAAAATGTCCATTGAGCAATCAGCTAGATATATTTGTATATCTTCCTTTACACTCTGTAATTCTCAGTTGAGAACTGTTCTATAATCACCAAGTCTGTATTGCTGATCCACTGATGTTTCACACCAGACTCAACTCTTGTTATGGATTTTCATGATATAGCTGTCATTGCCTTGTGGAACAAAAGTTTTAGTTTATAAAATAGAGCTTTTGTTGAGCATAAAGTGTATTTCTGACCCAGAAACTAGCAACTCATGTATGTTAGACTTTGAGACCATTTGGGGGTGGATTTTCTCTTCTCCTGCAGGAAGGATGAGACTCAAATCTTCCAATACTTTAATTGGACTGTCTTAGAACGTTTCTACTTTTTGTGTGCTTGTTTGTTTAACTGCTCCAATACCCCATAAAAAGAGTAAATGGATACACACAGGAGGGAACCTCAATTAGAGGATAACAGAATTCCTAAATGCTTGGCAACAATGGTAGAAAAACCTACTTGAAATGTAAGGTAAGAGATGAATCATTCTGAATGACATTTGATGTTTGAATGCTTTTGTAGTACTGTCCAAACACTCTAATTTAGAAAGCAAGATTCCTACTGATGCTGTTTGAAACAAAAAATCGGCCTTTGACAAACACTTGCAAATAATAAGTGTATTAAATTGGTGGGAGTTTGGCTGCAGAACAGAGGAAAATGAAACAAGGTTTTGGATAACATGAATTAAATTATTTAACTGGAGCAAAAATTAAGCTATAGCATGTGGGACTGATCTAGTATTTTTGTAGAAGCAAAAGTGTTCTATAAAACATGAATTTATTTGCACTGAAGTACTATAATCCTCTACTCATCACATTGGTGGACAGAAATCAAGTTAAAAGTTTAAAGAGTTTTATAAAGTGTACAATAAAAGATGTTTGTTACAGAAGAAAAAAAATACTTTTTTTCATTTTTGCCCCCCATAGGACACTCATATTGCTTACACAGACCAATCTGCAGCATCTGTAATTTAATGAGTGATCCTAAGCTTCCCAATTTCTATTTTTCTGTTTCAATTTCTGAATAGTTTGGTCAATTCTGTGTCTGAAGAAAATACATTGCAGTATATACTGCAATATTGGAGTCTACAGAGACTGAGATCAGACTGTTGCTCAGGGACTGAGACATTTTTTGTACATTTAATACAATTTATGATACCTAGTCTTCACGTTTTGTTACAAATATCTATTCTACAAAAGAAAAAAAATTATTGTGAGAAAAGCTGCCCACAGTAGCTTCTTAAGTGAAATCTTAAATACTGTGTTAGTAAAACAAGTCGTAAGACAGTGAGTTCAAATTTCAGTCCTTTATATCTAATTTATGAGTGTGGTAAACCAAACAACAGGAGATATGCAAAATTATAGATGCACAAAAAAGTACTGACTTTGTAAATCATTCTATTTGCATCTTTAAAGGTAAAAGACCTGCTGTTCTTCAAGATGGTAAGGAAAAATAAAATAAGAGAGCTAAATCATATCAATGATAAGCTCTACAGTAATTCTATGAACATAAATCAGTAATAAAGCAAAAACAGTAACAAAGCAGCTTGGTATGTGTGTACTGGATATGTGTACCACTGTGTCTGTATACTTGTTTCTTTACTTCTGTCCACATTTCTAGCCTTTAAATCTCTCAACATACTTTAGAAAAATCACAATTCAACCCATTGTGTTATATTTTGAGTTAAATCCAACACTCACAGGATGTTATGAAATTGAGTTTTCCTGTCAATTAAGACTTTTCAATGAATTATGTATGGAGCTCGCCAGTGCATCATTATGAGCATCAGATAAATACTGAGGTGTTTAGTTCAGCCCGAAATGGTGACAGAGCAAACTCACTGTCAAAGCCTCTGACCTCCAAAAACATGCATTTCAGGGGAAAAGTATGTATTTGTGTACCACCCACCCTCTTAGGTGTATACACAGGCAAACATAAAAGTGTAAACATGTTCAAAAATATATATGTGCAATTTTTGTCCTTAAAGGCCTACGCATGAACTAAGTCCTGGACTATACTATCGCTAGGTTGTTAGGACTATTGTGCCTGTTTTGTTGTGAACCTGAAAGGAGTATCCTAGATTACCATGTATCATTTTTGTCCCAGTGCAAAACATAAATGAATGTCTTAAATCCCTTACAGGAATTAAAAAAGAAAATAATATGGAATATTTTGCATATAAAGTATAAAGAGTGTTAAATAACTCTGTCATATTCTATTGTTGGATATTTTGCACAGGCCAACAAGAGCCAGTCTGCATCAGGTGCTACACTCCTACAGGAAAGTTCATTTTTTAAGTCAAGATAAAAGTACAATTATAGCTCCTCCATCTTTAACATTTTTCTTTCTTAATAGCACACAAAGAAAGTCTGTAGCCTGAAAGTTCAATATTATCTTCAGTGGCAAGAGCAAGATCATTGAAAGCATTTTTATTTAATATAGAGATAACACAGAGTGTCATCTCAGTTTCACTGTTGGTTTGCTTTCTCAGTTTTAGAAGCAATTCAGTGTGAATATTCAGTATTCTACATAATTTTCCCTCCCTCACTTTAATTGCATTAAAATGAGTGCAGGATCTCAACTGTGGAATAGGAGCTGTGAATATTGAGTTTCATTATGCTAGAAATCTTAATTTAAGCTCAGTTTCATTGTTGGTTTACCTTATCAAAATGCTCTCCAGCAAGCTGAGCTGACGAGATAATGCAGAATGGAATATTAGTTATCACCCACCAAGTACATAAACACAGAACAAAAGTAAATAACTGTCATCCCAAAATTAACAGACTCGTCCCTAAAGAACGGCTGTTCATAAACATCTAATTAATTCAATAAAGGTATGACTGGTACATTCAATAGAGGAGATTGCTTGGTTATTTTGTCTTCTAATGGAGAAAGGTGTGGAGGGAAAGCAATTGCAATGGTAGATCTTCTGAAAATTCCTCAAAATCATGTTTTGAAATTACTAGAATTTTAGCTCTTATATAATTTAGATATTTTTACATGTACATATAAAACCTAAAGCTATTAACATAGTTTCTACTCAATGTGTGCTATCTCAGCATTTCTGTGTTCTACATTTTACATCATCCTAACATGATGAATAAGGTGACTGCTAAACTGACAGTGGTATGCAATCCACTTAAATCACTACATAATTTTGCATCTTTGTTTTGTTTCCCTTGACCAGCCAAGGAGTTATTCAAATGATCAGTTGTTCAGCTGGGACACAGTATTATTTCCTTAAAGTCAACACCATTTTGGCACTGACTTGTGTGGGTATGACTGATTCTTACTGTACTGATAAAAGAAGGATTCCTTATTAAAATAAATATTTAAATTTACATTTTTAGGATTTGAAAAAAAAAACAAACTATTAAATATATTTAATAAGTTTTTACTGGAACTAACTGCAGCTTCACTGTCAAGATTTTATAGCTGCTGTGAGTTAAATATGCGGATGTAGACTGGACTTGGAATAAATTAGGGAAGTTAGGATGAAACCTCAGTAGCGTTTTCATTATATCAGAAAAGAGCTGCTGTATTTCCATCTCTATTCCCAAGGATAACTTAAAAATCACTGTAGAGGAAAACAACAAAGTATAGGGAAATACATTAAACTGAACATGATCCATTTGATAACCCGAAGCTAAATCTACTACTAAGATAAATATGTAACCTCTCATTTTGTAGAACAAAGGCAAACAAGCTATGTCTGGGTGCTGGTTTTGGAAATAAAGACACTAAGGAGAATAGCTTAGTCTGATGTCTAGATATCTGTCATGCTTTAATGCCAAGCAACAACCAAGAACCACACAGCCACTTGCTCACTTCCCCACCAGTGGGATCTAGAGAGAATTGGAAGAGAAAAAGCTAGAAAACGTGTGGGATGAGATAAAGACAATTTAATAGGGAGAGCAAAAGACAGGCACTCAAAATATCAAACCAAGGAATTCACTTACCACTTCCGATACGTGGGCAGACAGGTGTTCAGCCATCTCCAGGAATGCAGGATTCCTTCACACATAATGGTGACTCAGGAAGACAAACATCATCACCCCAAATGTCCTCCCACTTCTTATGCCACTTTATATATTGAGCATGATGCCATATGATCTGGAATATCAGTTTGTTCCATCAGAGTCAGCTGTTCCACCTGTGTCTCCTCCCAACCTCCTTTAAGTATATCCACCTGCTCTGGTGTAGGATCATCCATTGGCTGCAGGGATCAACCTGCCTCACCATGGTCTTCACCACAGCCTGCAGGGGAGTCTCTGTTCTGGCATCTCCTCTCCCCCCTCCTTCACTGAACGTTTTGTCTTGTTGAGTTGTTTCTCTCATGTATTCTGATTTCCTTCTCTCCGGTCTGCTGTAGTGCAGCAGTTTATACCCCCTTCTTAAATCTCTTATTCTAGAGGAACTACTGTGACATCCCACCATTAAGAGGAAGGGGGCATTCAAAATTTTTAGATGCTTACGGCCAAAAGGAACAACAAAATTCAGAGGGTCTGCAAAAAAACTGACAAAGTTTTATTATTAAATCACACACTTGACATGGAAATTGATATGTTAGTCCCTGACCTACTGTATAAGCCCATGATAGTGGATTTTGTATAAAGGAGTTAGATTAAGTGGAGGAAAGAGATGAATTAAACAAGGCGCGCAAGAGCGAGCGAGAGAGAGAGAGAAGGAAGGGAGTGACCTAGGTTACAATATAGATGTATTCTATTGCCACCAGCTGTGAGCCATTAGCTGTTATCTCCTGATATGACCCACCCCTGATAACAGACAATGGGCCAGCAAGAAACCACTGCATGACTCAGGGACTTATCTCATCCTATTGTGAGATGCTCCGCCCAGGAGGGAGGAGCCAAGCATTCCCACCTGGATATAACCTGGCCTTGGAGCTGCCTGAGTTAGCCCTGTCTACTGGGTTCCCAGAGGACAAGAGCTGCTGCTGGACCTTCAGCTGGAGACCAAACCTTCCACAGGATCACTGCTTCAACTGAGCTACTTCATCTGGACTGCTACCACCACACTACCAGGGTGTCAGGTTGTATCTGACTTTGTCAGTGCTTTTTTCTTTTCTCTTTCCCTTGTATTATTTCACTTATTTTTCATTTTTTTCCTATTAAATTTTAACCCTGACTTGGGATCTCCCTCTGGTTTATTTTCAAACCAATACAGGAAGGAAGGAAGGAAGGAAATAAGTGTGGTGGCCAGTGAACATATATTGTGTTGGGGTGACCTGTCCCGGTTTGAATTTCATGGTTGTCTGTCAGCCTGGTCACTCCCCCAGAATTCTCCCATTGGTCCCTGCTCCCTGGTCCTGCTTTTCCCCCAGCCCTGGGAAAAGCCCTGAATTAGCCGTGCTGTTCATATTTGCTTCTACACCTTCTGACAGTGAAGGTGCAATAAATCTTCCTGCCAGAATGCAAGCAGATACCCTTCCTGACTCTTTGTCACGGACTTAATACTGAACCTGCCCAGGCTTCTGTGGGGGCACATGGGACCCCAAGGAGCCAGGCAATTACAGAGGAAGGAAGGAAGGAAACCTGCATTGTACTGTGTTGTGCTTACCTCCAGGAACTAGAACAAGGACGTTTGTCCAGGAAAAATGCTGCCCTATGTGCCCTGACCCCATTGATAGCCACATTTTGTTCTTTCTCATGGTATGTTATTACTAGCAACCCTTGGCTGGTTCCACAGCCATCCAGCTCTCAGTATTTGAGACACACATATTAGCCCCTTATCTTCTGGGATTTTACATCTTCCACTGTCTCTGATGGGCCCTTTAGGCCAGCAGTGGGTCTGCATTAGAGCTGGCTGGGACTGGTTCTATCGCACTTAGGAGAGTCTTCTAGCATCTCCTCAGAGAACATACATGTAGACACCCCACTACCAAAACCTTGTAAAGGAAGAAAAATACATTTGGTCATTAACAGAACTGATTAAGACATATCTGATAGAAATTTATTTTCTTCTTCTGAACAGAAAATACATCTCTAATTAATAAATGTTTTGTACTGAGGTAAACTGAGAGTTTGTTAAAAATTTATTTGATTTCATGCTGTATAATCCAAAATTGTTTTCAAATAAGACATTGTCTGGTCACAATAAATCGATATTTTTGATTATGTGTCAGTTTAATATCAATATCAATGCTATGTCATCTGAAAGACATACATTTGTAATTTATTGTACCCATTCTCCTAAATAGTCTCACTGGTCAGGATACACCTTCCAGTATGAACTCTTCATGGGCATCTTTCAAGTCAGGTAGCCATGACATATTATATGAAAACTCATCCATTTAGGAATCCAAATTTGAAAATAGGAAATGGTAAGAAGAAAACAGCTCTGAGGCTCAGAGCTGTTCCAAGAGAAGAGGGCTAATGCTGTGCAGGACTGATTATTTTTGAAGATACATTATTTTCAGATGTTTAGAAAAATATCATCTTGAAAAGGTGATATTTTGACTTTTCATTCAATGAAAACAAATACTGAAGATTCCTATATGAAATGGTACAGTAACATAGTGTGGTGTACTTTTTATCAAGTTTCTGAATTTCTACATCTGGAAAGAGTGATCTTGATTTGAGAATTAATGTGAAATATTTGTAGTTTATTTTTGTGTTTATATAAATTGCACAGAACTTGTTTCTCTAAGTATCTGGTATCCAGTGATTAAGATAATTAGATAGCTAATTTACTTAAATTTGTTGCTTAGATGAGATCTCATGAATAGCATCCTTCCTTTACCAAAAAAATTAGTAAAGCAATTAATTTTAACAGGGTGGACGAACTGAGAAACAGAAGGACTTCATGGTAAGTAGTAAACAGCAGCTGCTGCCCGAGTGCACATACTCATGCTTTGCATTAGCTTTCTCTGTACACGAAATGAAATAAAACCTTTGCATCTCTGTGAATACAAATATACAAGTATTTTATATTTTAAAATAAAACCTGAAACTAGTAGGTTTACTACTAAGTGTAGTAGGAGAGGCTTATTGTAAATTATTTCTTCTTCACTGTTTGTGAGGAATGTGGCATTTTAGGGTAAAATTCTCCTAATGAATGATAGTGGGAATAGGAGAATGAAAGGTCAACTAGAATGGAGGGAAATTACTGCTGATGGGAGGAAATGAGGGAGTGCAATAAAATATTCTAGAACTTTTATGGTGACCTGATTTGGGTTTTTTTTCTGCAAACCTCAACAAATTTAATTAAGGCTGATTTTCTTGATTTGCTTGGTGCATTGAACTCCCATTCTTTCTCACTACACTCAACTCGTACTCTGACTGCAGATTGCTATTGAAATAGGGAATGTACAGGGTACTAAAGTGATTCAACTCCTTAGGTATGTTTCTTCATGCACAAGTACATGGGCATGGTTAACCTATAAAGAGCACTAACTGGAATATAGTTGAAACACCAATTATAGGTATACCTAAATGTGCATCTATGTATAAAAATGGCCCCTTAAAACTATCCTTACTTCCAAAAGCATGCTTAGATGATTGCTATTATCTGTGTACTAATTTTTTCAATGAGGTGACACACAAAGTTTTACTGTGGGGAATCTTTACAACATCTTTCATGTATTCTGTGAGTCAGAGGTTCTTATTTTCTGCTTCATGGTGTGTAGTAAGAACTACAATAACAATAATTTGGAGGTAATTACTGTCTCTAAATTACTTCAGCTGGGCTTTCTCTGCAACTTTACACACTAATTTCTCCTAAGTATTTTTTGTGTGTGAAACACATACCCAATTATTTGGGTGCACAAAATAAAAGAGAATTCTGTGTAAGTCTTGTGATGTTCTATTTGCTTGGGTAATGTTCCTGTTTTATCTGCTCACAGTTGTGACAAATGCATCTGCAAAGCTTTATAAGTGAGTGCTAACAAACCTGTTTACACATCTGAGTTTTCAAATAAGTACCGATATATAAACAGCAGGAGGAAATATTTTGTCTGGTAGAGCAAGAACATACACAAACTAGAGATATGTCTAAGTAGTGATAAGAAGCTTATTTTTGCCTAATCAGCAGGTATTAGTTGTGAGGCTGTTCTTTTTATGGCTAAGCAAGAAGCTTTTGAGAAATAGTGAAGAAGCCATTTGTACTTCTCAGTCCATAAAATGAGTGCATCATTAAGAATAGTGCACCTGATTTGGCAATAAGGAATTGACTCCTTTTAGACTAGGAGAATTACAGTCTTTAGTGAGGGAATCTCATTCTATGTAGAGCTGTGGACGTCCCTCTAGAGAGCAAAATTACAGTAATTTGTTGCCACTACAGCTTTTGGTCAAGATGCATTTTTACCATGACTGCCTCAAAATCTGCCTTACTGTTTCCACCCCTGCTGGCAGGAAGATCCTAGAAATGGCCTGACATCTTCATTGCTCCACATTTATCTGTGAAGAAGTCTGACTGTAATCATCCCAAAACAAGGAAGATGCAGTAAGACACACTGCTGAAGTTTTCTCTGCATAGTTCCTGGTATGTTAATAGTGTAAAATCCTTATTCAGCCACTTTCCTTGTATTTCACTCATCTGTATGAATTAAACTATTCTGCTCAGTTTCACTTAGTGCAGCAAACAGCATAGTTGAGGCCCACCCCAATGTTGGCTACAACTTCTTTTCAGTAATCGTTCTGAGTTGATTGTCCTTTCAGCAAAGGAAGAAAGTATTTACTTTATCCAGTTTCATTGAGTGAAGAAAAGGAGAGTGATAAAAGAGAAGGAAAAGAGTAAGAGGGAACTTTTTAACTTTGATGGCAACCAGTTATCTAGAAAATACACAAATGATTAATGAAGATAACATACAAGCTTTGTATAGATTTTTATGAAAGTTTTAAGGACAGCATAAGTAACTTATGGTATAACAAAAAATGACACACGGTGAAAGCATAGGAGCACCCTCATTTGCCATAGCCGTACCTCACTGACAGAGTTTACAGTTGTCTCCCTAGACATCTGTCCTCTGCCATCCCTGGCATCACCTTGGAGCATATGATATGTTTTATCATGGACAAACTTCTTGTCCTTAAGATGGATGGATATTCAGGTGAAAAGGGCTATTTCAAGAACCTATAAATCAAGGTCATCAGTTTTACTTATCGCATGCCTCAATGACCAAGAACAATTTAGTGTTCTTATAACTCAGCTGAAAGTCTTGAAAAGTTCAGAAATATTTTTAGCTTTTTTTATATTTTTGATGTCAACCAACTGTAGAATTTCAAATATTGATGTTTCCTGAGAAAAAAACAAACCAGAAACCTTCAGTAACCTTAGTAAAAACAATTACTAAAACCGTACTAAAATATACTAAAAGAAAAATATTAATGAGAAATCAAATTTTTGCAACTGTAAGAGTTGTAAATAAAATATTACAAAAATAAGGAAAATTCTTTAGTGATGCACCATACCATGTATTTATATTCTCTCTTTCCGCCACATATTCAAATGAAAAATCAATGTCACAGATAGTGTTTCCACAAAATGTAATATTATTTTCAATAAAAATAATACCTAAAAAAATATTACTAGCTCAGCATAGTTGTCTTTCTCCTGAGAACAATCAAGATTTGTCCTATTTAACATAAATGTACATACTGGGGTTCCAGATGTACAGAGCTTAAGCTGTAATGTCTAATACTTTTATATATATATATATATGTATATGCAAAGGCAGGGTAATGGGCAATAATAAAAATTTATGTGTAAGTATAAAATATCTGTTACATTCAGCTGAAAGTAATTTTTAATTCAGTAGCTGATGTCTGACTATGGGGAAAGCATAATGATTTGAAGAGTTTATTTTTGTGCGGAAAACAGTATAAAGCACTTCATAACTGAGAGTATTTCCTTCTGTAAGGCAGAGATTGGATCCAGACATTTTTCCTGTATATGAATTCACACAGCAAAAGAAGAAAATGAGGAATTAGAAGTTCATGTACAGTTGGAGAGCCATAATCTGGTAGCAATGTAGATGCGTGGTGGGAGAAGTTGCCTAACTAGGTGCTGTAGTAAATGGTTACAGGCTTCCTATGAAGACAGCCTGGGAAATGAGGAGACAGGGCTGTCTTGACACATCTCAATGACATGAATGAACAGACAGAGGAGATGTTCTGCTTGACACAACAATTACGAGCAAGAAAAAACTCACTGGGGATGTGAAGCAAGTGTGATATGACAGATTTTTAAAATCTTTAGAGAAAGTACCAAATAGCAGAATTCCAGATACTGGAACTCAAGGGAAAGAAATTTGGCCTTCTTTAAGAATCACTTTGACAGAATCCTTTGGAACACCTTCCTGAAGGGCAAAAGGTCCAAGCAGAATAAGTTGATCTTTAAAAACAATTTATCTAAAGAACAAGAATAGTCCTTTTCATTGTTCAGTCTAATCTGAGAAGCAGAAGACTGGCACAGAGAAACAGTTAAGTCCACAGAAAAGGGGAGTATACAGGAAATGGAAATGAGTTAATTCCCCAGGATGGCTATAGAGACAATACCTGGGAACGCAGGTATAGATCTGGGAAGTCAAATCTCAGTCGTACTTGAAGCTAGCACTGGATACACAAGTCAATAAAAAGGGCTTCTGTAAGTTTATCAGTTGAAAAGAAAAAGAAAAACAAACAAAAACATTAATAAAAATTTGGGGCCACTACTCAGTAAAGCAGTGTACCTAGTGAGAAAAAAGGATATAGAAAAAAATCAAACAGTGGTGTTTACTTGTTTTGACCGGTTACTCCCTCCCTCAATTTTCACTGCCCAGTTCCAGTTTCCAAAGATAATTCCTTTCAAATATAAAGAATAAAGTATCACCTGCAATCAAGACTAATACGGCTAAGGAATGTTTGAAGCAGCAGGACAAATTAAGGACCACGAAGACCCGAGGCATGTTCCCAAGGGTGCTGGTAGATATGACCAATGCATTTGGACATTACAAGGCTGTTTTTTGTGGTCTTTGAAAAGCCACAGTAAACAAAACCCTGAGCACCAGAAGGACCTAATATTACACTCATCTCTAAGACTGGAAAGTAAGAGGACCTGGACAACTAAATGGAGGGAGAGCAATTTAATGTCAGATCCAGCTTGAAAAAAAAAGAGTATAATTGGCTGGAATGGATTACCCAAGGGCAAATCGTGTTTGACCAAACAGTTTGCCTTCTGCAATGAAACAACTAGCTCAGTTAGACAAAAAGAGTATGAACCTTAGATGTTGATTATGATTCAGTGCTCCCCAGTAATAGAAAAAATGAGACATGAGGAAAAGCTGAAAAAATGTATTTGTTTATGAGGGCAAAGAAAGACCTTTCTGCTCTCATGATGATGTGACCTGGTGCTACATAGTGGTGTTCAGGGGTAGGACAAGAAGGAACAGGCACAGCTTGGAACAGTGGAAATTCTGGCTTAATATAATGAGAAAAAAGTTGACCATAAGGGAGGTCAAACACAGGAATAGGATGCCTAGAGACACCATGGATTTTCAAATTTTGTAGATTTTCAAAACTCAAGCAGACAAGGTGCTGAGTAACCTGTTCTCAATACTTCGAGCAGAAAGCTGGGCCAGGTGAGTTATAGAACCCTTCCAATCTTTACAATTGTATGAGTAAAGTTTTTAAAGAAAAAACAGATTGCTTACCCTGATATTTTTCATAATATATGCTGGTTAAATACCGGGGGAAATACTCCTGCACATAAAATTATAAAAACAGAAGTAATACAAGTATTAGGATAAAATTATAGCTGTCTATATGCATAGAAATGTATTTAAGAATATGAGTAAGAAAAAAAATGGTGAGGTTACTATTATATACCAAGAGTAAGAGTTTGCCCTACTTTGTAATTTTTTCTGTTGTTCTTCAAAACAGTATTTTTTACTTTTAAATTAAATTAATTAATTTCTTTTAAATTTATTATTATCTTTTTTGGGGGAAATATTAAAACTGATAAACCTTTCAAGTACTAGGCTTTTGGGAAGCCTGGAAGAGAATGTAATTCAGACATTTGCCTGTGTTAGTTTCACTCTACAGGAAAGTAAACAAGCCACAAAACAAGGAAATTAATATGCAGTTCTTCCCTTATTTCTTTTCAATGACTTTTTAATGAGCATTAGAATTTCTCAAAAACTCTCTACTGAATCTTTATATATCAATGTCCCAGTTGTTGTAATGATAATAAGATTAAAATATAGCTATAAAGTTTAGAGGAAAAAATACCAATGTAAAAAAAATTAGCTTCTTTCTTCTCAAATTTCTTAGCGCACATTCAACAACTGTGACCAATCAAAGTATATAGAATTAAATATAAATAAACAAATTGTCTAGATAGCTTATGCAGTCTTTATCCTGGGAGATTTTCAAGACTGTACTAGATATAGTCCTATACAGTCTGGTCTGATATCACAGCTGGCTGTTATGTCCAGAATGCTGGAATAGAGATATCCTGAAGTCCATTCTAATCTTAATTATCCTGCTCTCTTGGTATCTTACGCAGACAGTAGCATTTAGGCTTTGTAGAATTTAAAACAAATTTCTTCTCAAATCTTCATTCTATCAAAATGTACAGATTCTAGCATTTTTTTTAATCCTCAGGGGGAAAAATAACCCCAGTACCACTACCACAAGAAAAAACCCTCTATACCAGAAATCTCAATTAAAAAAAACCCCAAAATCTCCCACACACATATCCACACAGTCAATTCCAGTTCTTATTTCCCTTATTGCAACAGCACCTCAATTACATAATGTGTTAGACCAGTCACTTCATAGATTGGGCTTTCAAACACTGAAATGAAATATAAAAGGAATTACAATATCTGGTGAGTCAATCACATAAACAAAAATGAAAATGAAAATCTGTTCACTATATTTATCTAAAGGAAAAGAGTGCTTTAAAAATGTTATTTCTCAAAAATGTCTCTTACTTTCTTTTCTCCTTAGAGGAAGAGAAAGAGAGAGAACTTTTTTACAACACAATATTAATTAATATTATTTCCCTTTGATCCTCTCTAATTAATCAAATATATACAGAAATAAATTCCCTGTCCTTCATATTCAAATATATTTTTGCATTTTATTCCGTTATGATATTTGTTACTGTTTTTATGAAAACTGAAAAGGCTTGTGTTCTCTTCTTTGCTGGGTAGAATGCTACAAAACAGTGCTGAAAATTCACATCTCCCAAAGCATAACAGCATGAATAAAATTTACTTGCAAGTTTGTCAAGGAATTTTACTTAGATTCTTTTCTCTTTTAGGTATATAGCCACCACATGGCATCTTACTGGCTGATACAAGCCTAAAGCAATGGAAGAAGAGGGAAGAAGTCAATGTATTATTCCACAGTATGATAAATCATACTGGAAAATATTCAATACTTGTAGTTACTACCAGAGCACAGGAGTACTATGAAATTTCTTGCTTTATTTTATGAAGCACTGAACTGTTCAAAACAACTATTGCTTTGAGATGTCATCTATAAATCAACACAGGCCAATGGCAGCAAAGTGATGGATATCCACCCATCTAAGGGATTTGATCATAAGACACAAGCTAAAACAGTGACAAGGCAGAGAAAAATGTTTGTGTTCAGATTAACATCCCAAGGTCAGAGTGCCTAGGCATATCAATGAGGAATTTCAACTAACACTCTAAGAATATTAATCTAGAAATGCGTAACAGCAAATTGAAGAAGATATTGAATTTTAATGACATTGTCTATTTTGATTGTCTAAGAAAATATTTATAGTAAACTAATCACACAGAGATTGGAATTTGTTCTATCACAGGACTTGGTTCCTGAAAATATCAGCCTTGTCTTGGGTTTTTAAGACAATTTTATTTTTCATCTGTTTATTTAACAAGTATATTAATAAAGCATCAAGGAGAAATTTTACTATAAAGTCTTTATTTCTCAAATGAAAAAATAGAACAATATAATGTCATGACAGTCATGCACTACTAATTCTAAGATGATCATGTGTTTACACAAAGTCTTGTTAAGGTTTTACAGGATTATTTAACATTTTCATTTGTAGAAGTTAATAACAGAAGATAGTGGGAGAGACATTTCAAGAACATAGCAATTAATGTCAAAAGAACATATCACCTTCCTAAAGCAGACAGGGTATATTAACTCTATTTTAAATATATGGTACTTTGTTCAGTTGTAGAAAGTATTGAAAATATAATTTTTGCCATTAAAAACACCTGAAGAGTGGGGTTTATTTCTGATGTTAGATGTTCAATGTGAATGAGTGTAGTAGCTGTTTTAACAAAATGCTCTTCGATTCATGCTTTTCTATCTGAGTTTGAGGTCAAGTCTATAAGAGCCCATTTTTGTTCTGGTGTGGGTTCTTTTTGCTCTCTCTCTCTCTTTCTTTCCTGTTCTCTCTCTCTCCCCCCTTTTTTCTCTTTCTCACTTCCTATTTTTCTCTCCATCTTTTTTTCCAGTGCAGTGCACTTCCAATTTGTTTCTCTACATTCTGTGTACTACAGTAGTGAGAAAAAATCTGAAATCACAAATAATTCATCCAGTCTAAAATAAACTCTTAGGACAAATGATTCTGTGAAGTGCACTGTACTAGATCATTTGAACTGTGTATACTCATAACTGAAATTTAGGGGATTAACAAGATTTGGGCCCTGATGCTTCTGTAAATACAAGCTGAAAATAAGGTTTTAAACTTAGACAAAAACAATGCCAAAGCCCTTCTGTTTAAATAATAGATGGTTTTACAAATTTCTGGTTTTACAAAATTTAGATGAAGACAAATAAGTGATTTTTTTATTGATGTCAGCATGTCATTCCTATTCCTTTTATACTCAGCAATAGTTTTATTCAGTTTCCAGAGTTTTGTACGAGCTAAGATATATCTGTGATGCATGCATATACACACACAAAAACCCCCTATACAATATATTAAGCTCTTAAGCTATTGCACAAATGAATAAGCTAAAGTGAAAGACAGGTGTATTTTTAAATAGAGAAAGAAGATAAATTTTTAATTTATTTATATGATTTCTAATTAAGTAGACAGATGTTCTCACTTATGCTATTTTGGTATGATATTGCAAGAAAAAGAAAGCATTGCTACAGTAGAAACTGGTGTAGTATTAAGAGATGTCTCTCAAATCTTACTTAAATTTATATTTCTGTTTAAGAAAAAAAAAAAGCCTTGAATAGCAATTTTATTCAGATAATTGACCCATATTATTATTTTAAATTTAGAGAACAAACTGAACAGCTCCTGTAGCTCATGAGCCTACCAAGAAGAGGAATGACATATGGTTAAGTAAAACTGGTCTGAAAACATTGAAACCCACTGTTATTCTTTAAGAAGGTTTTTCTTCTTCATTTTCAAAATTTTCATGTGCAAAAGGAAAAAAAAAATGAGTTGCAGGTTGATTATTTAATTTGGCTCCACAGCCTTGGAGAATTGAAGCTGTTGCCTAGAAAATCTCTGGAACCCTCTGCAGGTCAATTTTGATGCATTAAATCATGCAAGAAGAATCACAAAATAATTATTAATCATTATCTGTGAAAAAATCCAGTGAAAAATGTTAACATGATTGCAATCTTCATGTCTTCCATTTCATTGTTATTCTGAAAGTATTTCTGAACATTTGGGAACTGCAAAAGAACATGCTGTTCAAAGTTATACGGAGGGGAAATTGGGTAGGAAACTTGTTTCTAAAAAAGGATTGGCATGACTTTGTCTGCAGGGAGATCAATGAAATAATGCACTGTATTTAAATGCTTCATCCAAGAAAAAGAGAATAATATTAATTATAGCCTTTAGCTCTTTTCATGGCAATCCTTTGGTAATTATAGTTCAAGAGAAAGAACAGAAGTAATTTAAAGATGTGTTTCTTCATAAGATACCCAATTTTATTTTTTTCTTAGGAAAGAGTGCATTTCAAAGGAGAACTTTGTTTTAAGTTAGATATGCACTGTTTGCACTGAAGTAATGAAATTAACTGTAATGATATTCCTGTAGTGTGTGTTATCCTTGCAGCCACATCCATGGCAGTAAGATTGCTTGTTGGTAGTGTGCTAAATGGCATCAGTTTTGATGGTACCTGATGAAGACATTAAAATTACTGTTGGTGAATTTTAATGTGAATTTTTATGAGGGTTAGGGCTTGGTTTGTTTTTTGGGGGTTTGTTTGTTTGGTTTGGTTTGGTTTTTTTGTTTCTGTTTTTCTTTTTCTTTTTCTTTTTTTCTTTCTTTTCATATATGTAGTGCTATCTTACAATATTTATTAAGTTAAATAATTATGTAGAAACTTAAACTCTTTTAGGACAAAGACAATAAAGTCTTAAAGACCAAGCTCAAAACAGAGGAAGGCGATTTAAGTTAGAAAATGTATCTGAATTGGTGCAAGTTTAAAATTTTATGTAGTATGCCTCATCACACAAACATGTAGATGCATATCTTTAAAAAGTTGAGACATGAGACTGCTAAACCCAATTGGGCATCTTGCTTATACAAAGAAAAAACCCTCTTTGAAGTTCATTTAAGATCTGAGTTACCTAGCTCGCCAAATTAACTAAAGTTAGGTATTAAAAAAGAATCTTGTGATGAAGAAAGAACAGCTGGATTCTCTGGTAATCTTCAGTTTCTAGTTTAGAACTATGAACAATCCTCTATTAGAAATTTGAGCAGCGTTATGTGGGTTAGAGTGAAGATACATTTTGTGGTTTAACCCTTGCAGACAGCACAGCCCCACACAGCTGCTTGCTCACTTCCCTTCCAGCAGAACACAGGAGAGACACCTGGATTGAGATAAAGAGAGTTGCATTGCTAAAGCAAAGCTGTTCATGCAGACAAAGCAAAATAAGGAATTTATTCACTGCTTCCCTTTGGCAGGGAGATGTTTAGTCATTTCTGGGAAAAACAGGGATTCATCAGGTGTAATGTTTACATGAGAAGGTGAAGGCCATAACTCTGAATGTGACCCCCCTCTTTCTCCTCCATCTGTAGTTTTATGGCTGAGCATGACATATGTCTTCCATGTCTGTTGGGGTCAGTTTTCCTGGCTGTGTCCCTGCTTAACCTCTGGTACTCCCCAGCCTACTCAATGGAGGAGCAGTGTAAGAAGTAGAAAATGCATAGATGCTGTGTAACCCCTGCTGAACGATAGCTAAAATATCCCTGTGTTATCCAAACTGCTGTGGTCAAAAATCCAAAATGCAGCACCTTTCAGGCTGCTGTGGATAAATTTAATTCCCAGCCAAAATTAGTATACTACTCAAAGCAGTCTATTACAGTAAGTAAATGAGACAGAAAGCAGTGGTAGATGGTCTCCTGACACAGGCATTTGTTATAGTAGTTAGAAGTGAAATTGTTCTTATGAAGAATGCAAATGCATCATAGCACCACATGAAGTTCTCCAGACATAATTAATTGTCTAGCCCAAGATAGCAGTCTGGGCTTTCACAACCAACTCTGACAAATACATGCTTTCAAAAGACTTTTAGCTGGTATCTCTGAAGACTATTAACCTTTTTTGCGGCTGTTCCACTCATTTTCACACCTGGGACCTCACATTTGCTTTTCAACTGAGATCTACTTCTAAAAAAAAAAAAAAAAAAAAAAGGGTGAATATCCTTCCACCCCATTCAGTCAGTCACAGCTGGTTCTTACATTGCTTTTGTCATCCTGGACTGAAAAAATTCTCCTGGCTTCCAAAGTCTGCATTCTTTCAGGGCAGGGCTTCAAGGTATCATCTACTAGAGATGAACTCTAACCACTAGATTATTAGAACTGTGCAGAATATTCAATTAAAATATGAGCTCCATATGTTTGCAAATTTATCTTGCATGTGCCAGGAGGATTAGATGGCTTGCAAATGTGCATCTTTGTTTGCTTTTGACAACATACGTTTGAATCCAAGTTAGATCATCTGGATTTATCCTGTGAGATGCTCACATGAATTTTTTTCACCTGGACTGAATTTCTTGCATTTAGTTTTATGTTTGTTTTTTGCTTTTTTTCAAGTAAAATAATTCAGAAGTCTCTTTGGTGAAAGATTTTTTCTTCTTTTTTTCTTTTTTAAATCTTTCCATCTCTTCTAGAATTACCAAAAAAAATAAATCTATAACCAGTAATTCATCTTTTTGTTTATTAACACTCAGTGAAAAGGATATTTCTAACATGATTTATTACTATTCAGAATTATTTTTATGTGAGATTAAACTATTATTTGGACAACTTTTGTAAATTTTAAAAGCTCAAAAATAAACACCTTTTTTTAATTCATTAATTGCTTTGATTGGTTATGTGTAAGGAATAGAGCACAGTTCCCTGTCTCAAACTTTCTTTAGGCCACAGAAGAACTTTGCTACGAGACAAGCACAGAAGGCAGTGACAGGATGTTTCTAATTCCAGACCTGGCAGAGTTGAGATCTGGGTAGCACATCCTGGTTAACACATCCGGACAAAAATTCCCACTGGCAAACTGTAAAGAAGCAACTGCAAATACACATATCACTGGTCAAACAAAGATCACCCCAAGTTATGGGACAGACGGCGTCTGAGACCACCAATGACTAAGGAAGCTCCCCTGAATTTGCCTCCCTGGATACCTGGAACTTGAAGATAAGCCACAACAGCTGGGAACTTAGAGAAGATAAAGATGGTACTATTGTCTGGATGTTATCTCAGACCTAGGGTAAGGCTAACAAATCTGAGGGAGGAGAATGGATCAGTGATAATAGACACAATGTGGAATTTATGGGCCACAAGGAAAGGCAACTCAGCAACTGTGCTGAAATCAGCTCCAGACTGGGTAAAAGGCAATTCTGGCAGGTGGAGAGTCTGACCACAGATTCACGCCCCACTGGACCAAGCAACCCAGTGACTCAGAAGAAGAGAAAGACTGAGCAAGGGACTAATTAGCATTAGAAATGAGGGACTCATTTAACCAACAGACTAAGAGAACTGTGTGGCCAATAAGCATTAATTATCTGCTAAAATCTATAAATAGTGAAAAGTTTTGAATGACCAACCTCTCTCTTTCCCTCTATTTCTCTCTCACTCTCCTCCTGCCTCCCTTTCCCTCTCCCCCCCCCACCTTTTCTATTTCTTTCTATGTCTGTACCTTACACTTTAATAAAATCCATATTATTGGCTTTGGCATATGGTCTTGTTTGCACTTTAATTCGGGCAGAAGCATCTCTCAATAATCGGATCTTAACTCTGCATCACACTTCTGAATGTATATTTCCACTTATATAGCAAACCTTAAAAAAAGTCATTTTTAGTTGTAAATAAAAAAAAAAAGGATTTTTTGTAACCGTTCCTAAGGATTATAAATGTTTTCTTTATTGATCCTGAGCCAGAGTGAAAAAGAAAAAAATGAAAGTGTTCAAAATCTGATGATATTGTCAATATAAAAATCAGACTGAATAAATTCGGTGGTTTTCTTTAATTGTTGTTTATTTTTATTATTTTATTTTTATGACAAAGTATTTTTATATTTTTACCTTTAAAACTATGTGAACGGAATCACATGGCTCTTAGTCTAAGAAAAATGCACATTTCTTCTTTACAATCATAAAACTCAATTCTCATACTTTTATGGAGTTTGGATGTGCAGGAAAGTAGTAGGACTCAGAATTAACCCAAAATAACATTTTCCCAGTAGGTTCCCATGTTGCTGTAACATTTTGTTTCATGCAGACAGATTTTTTCAGACAAACACATTTCAAAAGTACTTAGAGCATTTAAGGCATTCAAAAAACATTATTTAGTAATGAAATCATATCTAAAGAGTATTTTTTTGAAACAGAAGAGGATATTTTTCCAGCTTTTATAACATCACAGGGTATGATATGAAAGTATATCCCTAAGTGAACAATTGTGTTTCACCTTAATCTGTGAGATGTTCAGGGGCTTTCTTACAGACCACTTTTTCCTTTTCCCCCTAAAATTGTAGTCAATCTATTTTTTTCACTAGGTCTGTTTATATAGTTAAGGGTTCAAGGTGCATTTTGAGTAGGTTAGTTAATGATGAGACAAACATAAAAGCCTTGGAGTTTCTCTGTTCAGATAGGCATTGATGGGACTCAATTTTATGGTGCTATTTTTATACTCACAACCAGTCTTTGAGGCCAGTGAGCCTGAAACATGGCTTCCCACCCAAGATATGTGTGAAGATATTGCTACAGAGCCTGAAGTATCTACTACAAACCATGAACTATTGTAAATAGAGATTGTAGTAGGAAAGGTGTGAGATATCTTCAGTCTTTTTATCCACCTCCATTAAAACAGCATTGGTTTGTGTTGCAAGCTCTTTATAAAGGAAAATATTTCTCACTATTTCCTTCCCTGTGCTTAGAGAAGCTCTCTAACAGAAGCTGCAGAAAAGGCAGGTAGGGAAAAAGAAAAAGAGGATAGGAAAAAATTAGAACTGTACCTTGTATTACTGTCCTTTTCAAATTTTATTTTTAATAAGGTGAGATGCATCTTCTCTGAATCTCTTCTTAGTTTTTCCTTAATCAGTGATTATGATTATTAAGTTTGAGTAATAGTTTCTTATTTTGTTTCTGGTTGCTATAAATAGTCTTTATTTTCAGGCACATAAAATTTCCCTTATTTCCTTCAAGGTAAAGATGTACTTTATGGAAATCCTTTTACCTCAACACTTATATACAAGCTAGTCACCCTGTTTCTCTTAGTAGGCAATGGTCATAAACTGGCATGTCTAGACCCTGACTCATTCTGAGTGGATGCCTCTATCTGGTAAGACTAATCTTGATCTAGTAACCATATTTCTCTCCATTATTTATAAAAATTATATAAAAATGGAGAAGAGCTCAAATGTAGAAATCTGTATGTGGCCAAGGAATTCTGATTCTGCATTATTTGAAAACAGGCAAGTGCATTTTGCATTTCACTTTTCCAGCAAGCAGAAGTGAATACAGTTCTGGAAACAGTTTTAAGTGAAAAAGTATTCTTCAAGCAACATAAAGTACAGCTATTTGCCTAAAATTCATTATAGAAAGATTTTATATTCAAAAATATATATTAAACTGTCTTGTATAGGAGTGTATTCAATAATACAAGCAGAGTATTGTGAAGATTAGTTCCTGGATTGTGGTTCTTGTGGTTCCAATATTAGAAATCAGGTCAGATCAAATTCAGTAAGAAAAAGAGCTCTCACTTAGTCTAGACTAGGATATTAATGATCTTACTGCTATCTCCCATTTACCAACTGAAGAAATATAGTTTTACCTGTTTGTATTATTGTACCATCGAGTTTTTCCTCCTGGAGTTGATATAGCCTTGACTTCTTCCTTCCTTCTGCAAAACTATCCAATTTTGGAATGAGCATGTAAAAATATATCTGAATGCATACCCTGGCAAAGATGAAATTTTCAGTATTAAAATAAATTGTTAAGAGTGGTGATTTTATAAAGAGAACTATGATTTCAGTGCAGCTGTATTTGAAGGTATCAGCTTGGGTATAAACTGACTATGAAGAATAGGTGAAAATCAGAAAATAAGGTTAACATTGATTAAGGCAACACATAGCATTCTTTTTTTTTTTTTTTGGTGTGGACCAATATGTTAAATACTTCTTTTTGTACTAAAAGTATGCTACAACTCAAATGAAAATACTATGTAGAGCAAGCTAACAATAATGTTTCATAAATAATCTCAATAATTTTAATTTTTATTATTTAACAATTGTTTGGTATTTGGAAAGGCTATGTGTAAACAAGTTTATCTCAGTAAAACAAACAAACAAGAAAATAAGCCCCTGTTTTTTGTTGAAAATGTCATCACACTGGAACAAGCATAATGAGTTTTTGCTAGTTTATTTATTGTTGTTGTCCCCAAGATGTCGTCTGTCATTTCCAAGCAGTTCCTGGAACATTACAGATAGCAGTAACATGAAATTAAACTTTTGCCAAATTCCACTGACATGGCTCAGTGCACTGTAGGAGAGTACTGCTGAAAGTCTGATGGTTTTGAGTACTGTTTTTCTGGTATTGCTAAATCTTACTGTTTGTCTAATGTATCGTAGTGCAAGAACAGCTACCAGTTTAGAAATGCAATATCATCAAAAAGGACTAGTCTGGCTCCTTTTTATGAGAATAGTAGTTCTGTGGTGGAAGATATGCATGTTCTTGATGATCTAGTCCCCCCATTTTATTTTTAGCAAACAGCTGACTTGCTTGCTTTGATAGTTTTCTAAACAGGTAGAAACATGTTACTGAATATTTAAGATTTTAAAGACCAACCACATCCTGGGCCACATCAAAAAAGGCAAAATCAGCAGGTCAAATTAGGTGATTCTCCCCTTCTACTCTGCCCTTGGGAGACGCGACCTGAAGTACTGCATCTGACTCTGGATGGACCTGTTGGAGTGAGTCCAGAGGAGGGCCCTGAGGATGATCAGAGAGACAGAGCATCTTTCCTGTGAAGACAGGCTAAAAGAACTGGGGTTGTTCAGCCTGGAGAAGAGAAGGTTCAAGGGAGACCTCACTGAGGCCTTTCAGTACTTAAAGAGGCTTGTAAAAAAGATGGAGAACAACTTTTGCATAGGCAGACAGTGATAGGACAAGGGGGAATAGTTTTAAACGAAAAGAGGAAGATTTAGGTTAGAGGTTAGGAAGAAATTCTTTACTCAGGGAGTGGTAAAGCACCAGAACAGGCTGCCTAGAGAAGTTGTGGAAGCTCCATCTTTGGAGGTGTTCAAGGCCAGGTTGGATGGGGCTCTGAGCACACTGGTCTAGCAGAAGGTGTCCCTGGCAGTGGAAGGGGGTTTGGAACTAAATGATCTTTAGGGTCTCTTTCAACTCAAACCATTCTAGAATTCCTTGGTGGTTTTGATAGGACAGTGTGCAGCCACTGCAGCATGTCAAGAGCTGGCAGTCCGAGCTGGTGGCAGGAGAGGAGGGTTAGACAGGGCTACAGCTGCAGACAGTGCCATGGGCTGGAGGTTTCAAACATCCTTTTGCTGTAATCTTTATGCCCAAAAAGACAAACAAAGAGACAGAGAAGTAAGAAAAACCCATAGCTGTGGAGAGGGAACACACATCTATTAATCTTCTTTCTTAGCTAATTAGCAGAAGATTGGAGAAATTGGAGTGAGACCATAAATTCTGTAGTGTCTTCAGCAGCAGCAGTGAAAAGTTCAGCAGCAATGGTAAGACTAGTACTGGGATTGTGATGCTGCCGTGGGAATGATGATGATGATCTTCATGACTTCCTGGCTCAAAGAGGAAGAAAGAGCCAGGCAGCTCCTTTCTTTTAGTAGGCACAACACACTTCCATTTTTTAATGTAGAAAAATGTAGAAAAATCTGGGCAGGGACAGTCATCATTTCTGTGCTAAATTGATGCCGTAGACCAACATAATCTTGGAGATTAGATTCAAGGTAGTTGTTTTTCTTGAATCAATACACCTGTATGTGCATCTCTCCCCTCCCCTCCCCTCCCCTCCCCTTCCCTCATTTATGAATTATCAATAAGCAATTTTATTTATGTTTAACAGTGCAGGATGATCAGCTATACATTGTCACGCTTATAATTCTCTCTGTCTTCAAAAAATATCTTTCATTCTTTCCTTGACTGTATTCAAGACCACATTTTAGCATACTTTGTAGCCTATGTGCTGAAGCTTGTCAACACAGTTGTTATGTACTTCCATAGTTGAACTACAGCTACGTCTTATCTAGAGCCTATTTTCCATTCCTGTTGCTACCTTTGACTTAATTTCTTCTCTGACTTCAATTTGCCTTACGGAACACAATTTCAATATTGTTTTAAAGATGTGAAGAATATTTAGTTGTTTTTAATTTTCATGGATACAATTACAAGGTAGTTTACAACTAAGCATAATTTTTATGTACAGTAGCTGACTGGTTTTTTCCCTCCAACCATCCCAAGAGATGAAAGCAGGCCTTTAAAGATAAAAGTGAATTTAGAAACATAATGAAAGTGTTTTCAATATCTTAGCTTTTGCCATGAGTTTTGCGATACACCATGCAAATTGACTGCTTCTGCATGTGGCAGCTGTATTGTGCATTTTTCCCTCTTGGATAACATGCTTTCTCCTACTTCAAAGAAACCTAAAATAATTGGACTTGTGTTATATGTAGGAAACCAGGGTGAAATTAATTGAAATTGATGTTAATTGTATTATTTTCTTAATTGCTGCAAATGTGGGTCAACACTGCCATGGACTTCATATAGATTTTAATAGAACTGTGAATTATAAGATATTTTTGGATTTGCTTCAAGCATTAAGTTCTTAAAAAAATTTAATGATTGAATCTCATATGTAATGCCATCCCAGTGAGAGTAGATTTTGAGTAGCATTTTATGAGTGGATATTCACTTTGGGACTGTACAAGACATGCTTGGCTTGTTGTTCTAATGAAGGAACTCAAAGTGTGTTTTCTAGCAGACTTACCTAGCTGTAGATGAAGAGTCTTGTAACAGATAAAGAAACGGCACGGTTCAGTTGTTAGCATAAAGGTGCCTAGTGACATTTCCTAAGGGTGCTCACTGTCTTATCCAGTTGCTGGTGTAGAAGATCAGATATTGCCCTAAAGACCTACGTCGCACCTCTCAACTCTGTGTGAAAGCTTCCATTGCTTTGGGGCATCTGAAATGGCATTATTCATCTGTGTCTAATGGAGATGAGAAGTTGTAAAGGAGATTTCAATTACTCCAAGTAATGTGGGTAAATGTTCATGCAAGATACAAGCAATAAATTAGATGTCATCAATAAACTGCTTCTTGGAAAAATTAATCAGGCTACCACAAGAAAAGAATAACTTTTTCTCCTATCAGTGCACAGGACTGCGATACAATATCATGGAAAAAAAAAAAAACCCAACAAAACAACAGCAAAACAAAACAAACAAAAAACTCTCATGGTTTACTCAGAAGTAAAATTCTCATAGGAGAATAACAGTGCAAGTGAAACTCTCAGTGAAGTGTAAGGTCAGCACAAAAAGATGCACAGGAATGTTGTAGTTATTTTAAAGGGAAAATGAGAAAAAAGTGGCTAAAAGAATAAAAGAGTGGAAAAAATTGCACGTGGCATGACAATTTTTCAAGGACATCTTTTAAAATTTTCAGAAAATTAATTACATATGTATTCTTTTTAATATCACTTTCTACATGAATCAAAAAATAATTTGAAGTAGATAAATAAAAACCCAATAGCATAAATCTGGAAAATAATCAAAAGTTTACTATCAGAGAAAGGTGGATATCTAAAAAAAAAGATGTATTTCCAGAGTGAAAAGAAGATGTATTTAAATGAAGAAAGCATGAACTCTACAACTGTAAATGTGTATGTTTAGCAATATATGCACTATTGCCTTATTTACACTTCATATATGTATGAAAACATCAGTAAAACAGATGTTAAAAGATTTTGAAAAATATCGGGTCTAAAATACTGATAATTTGTATGAGAAGGAAGAAAACTCTCAGAGATTTCAAATTGCTTAAAAATGACCAAGGTGCAACAGGAATTTAAAAAGAGGGATATCTTATTGCAAGTTCAAAAGATGCACATATGAAATTGCGAATGCACTAATTAATATGAAAATTATAGCTTCATGTGTTTTAAGTAGAAGAAGAAAGTAGTAAATTTGTTTGTATTTCCAAAGGATTCCAGGCATGGTATAAGGCACGGGCTGTAACTCTGACTAACACAAACTTCAATAAAGAAAGTGCTTTGTACATATTCTTTACCTGTGCTCATGCTTTAGCTGTGAAAAGGGAATGTATATCAAAATTTTTGGAGCTGCTTCTAGGACATAAGAGGATGCCTAAGAGAAAAATACCAAAACTACTGGAACTACATAACCATCAACCTTGCTTCAGTCCCTGGGAAAGTAATGGAGCAAATAGTTCTGGATACCATTTCCAAATATGTTAGGGCAAGAAGGTGATTGGTACTGCTGAGATGAATCATGAGTGCTGGGCCCAGGTTTGTGCTCCCTGCTACAAGGGAGACATGCACATACTGCATCAAGTCCACAGAAGGGCACTGGAGGTGATTTGGTGTGCGAAACATCTCTCATACAAGGAGAGTCTGAAAGATCTTGGACTGGTGAGTCTTGAGAAGAGAAAGCTCAGGGGGATCGAGGTGTGTAAATTCTGCTGGGAAGGTGTAAAGAACAGAACCAGACTCTAAGATGTAACAGGATGGGACACAATGGGCAGAAAGTGAAATATGGATATTTTGTGTCAATATAAGAAAATAGTCTTTCTGTCAGGGTAGTTAAACATTGGAATGCAGATAGGAATTTAGTGTTAGTCTGTAATTCTTAACAATAGAATCAGAATGGCACATTTATTTTTCAGATCCATTGTGGTAATGCCAGCTTTTTCAGTCACAATTTATAGTGGAAAAGCACTTTAATAATTTTCTAAAACTGTTATGCTTTAAAAGTAAATATTTACACACTCTTTTTGATGTTTTTCTTATTTATGTTCTCTAGGCCCATAGGCTGGTCACATCTCTCTGAAACAGGGATATCGTGTGTAACAGTGAGTTGTCAACACCAAGAGTTTTCTGTAGGAGGAGTTTGGTGTTCAGGAGGAGTCTGATGCTCACCTAAAGTCTGAAAGCTGCACACTGAAGCTTCTACTAGCCATTACTAAACTAACATTATCACTGGGTTTCTCATGTCTGTACTGTATGTGGTATTTACAGATTTTCAGCTATATCATGGCTGCGGCAGTGGTCACTAGACCTCTAAGGAATGCCTAAAATCAGGTCAGACCAATGCAAACCCTGACAAGCCCTTAGACCCATCACTGCATTATAAGTACAAAATCTATGACCCTTTATTATGAATGTCAAAAATCATATTTACCAGTTGCTTACTTCACACTATTTCTTACTTTCTTTCCCTAAACATTTAGTGCTTCTATAGATGGAACTTAGATCTTAGGCTCTTAGGATGCATGATCTTTTGAGGTGAGAAAGGTCTTATAGAAGGTGATAGTCTGCTAAGGGTTTGTTGCTAAGCAATTTTTCCCCCAGGATTGGCTCCAGAAAACAGTTTTCTAAGAAGAAGGATCTCAAAAGCGACTTACTTAAGAGGTGCAAAGGTCAAACCAAGGCTTGAAACAAATCAACTGACACAGTCTGAATAACAGATTGATCTATTTTAACAACTATTTGTGCCTGAGATTTTAAAGGGTCTGCCCTTCCCCTTGCTCTGATTATTCCTGCTTTTCTCCTTTTTCTTTGAAGTCCAGAATCTGTTACACATTGTATCTTGATTTATAACTTTTAAACTATGAACTGATACTTCTGAAGAAACAAGGATTGTGATCTGAAGCTGAGGTGTTATTTCTGTACATTTGAAATAGGAAAGTTGAGTAGAAAAGGTTAGTTCCCACTGTTGGCCTTGGCATTATGAGCTTTTTTTAGGGGTATTTGTTCTTAGTGTTTACCACTGAGGGTTTAAACACAAAGAGGAAACTTTTGAGTTGCTTTTTTTTTTTTTTCTCAGAACCTTAATTGTCCTGAGCCTTATTTAAAAGATTTCAGAGCCAAAATTGGTCATGAAGAGTGGGTTCTTTGACAGAGTTCCAGATACTGGAGTATAAACCTCAAGAAACAAAAACTAGATCTCTCTTCAGTGAAGCAGACTAAAATAGTTCTCTTGAAGATATTTAATTAATTTAAAAAGTGACATCACATTTAGATAAAAAAATTGTATTCTTGGGTTTTGCCTGTTTTTTGTTGTTTTTCCTCTCTGTTTTTGATATTTCTTGCTAAGTAGTGGTTTCTTTTCTAGGGACTACTTTCTCTGAAGGTATTCTGATAGGAAAAAGGGGTTGTTTCTGGTCACCATTGTGTTACATGAGCAGAAAATATTCTGCGTCAGCAACTGATCCTACTCAGGGGACCAGTCAGAGAACTAAAGACTGAGATTAGCAGCAGCCCCAACCCCTTTTCTATTTCTTTCTCTCTGGCTCATGTTTACTGTTAAATAAAATCCATATTATTGACTTCAGCATATGGTTTTGCTTGCACTTTAATTCAGGCAGAGGCACTTCTCACTGGTTGGATCATAACAATTGTACAGAATATTCTTACAATTTCTATATGTGTTTTTGATGTTTTTATTATTTACAGGCATTTAATGTGATTGCATTTGAAATTATTAAAGGACTTTTTAATTGCTATTGTTAATGTCCATTAAATTACTCAAGGAGATTGCGTTTGCTATTTCTTTAGTATGTTACACAGGTATTTGTTGCCAGTTAAAGTATCAGATGCTCCTGTGGTGAAAATTATAAAATTTACTACCAGGGATAGGAAAGAGAAAGGACTAAAACCAATTGTGTATGACAGGCATACAAAAGTGAAACTCTCTGAGGAGTTAGCATTACACAAATACCCTATTCTAACAAGTTGCTTGATGTTCATGTTTTGTAGAAGAAGGTCGGTCTCGATGACCTTTATAAGGCCTTTTCCAGCTTAAACAATTCTGTTGTTCTGTGATTTGGGTTGTTTATTTCTTGGTGTTGGTTTGTATGTTTGTATGTCTGTTTGTTTGTTTGTTTTTGATAAGGCCATTTACCACATGTTTAGAACAGCAGTTTTCATTCATATATCCTTACAGTATCTATCTGTAAAAAATCACAACAACAGAACAGAGTAGAGCCACTCACTTGCTCCTCCCACTCCCTGGAGGATTGGGGATGAGAATCAGAGAAAAGCAAAACTTGTGGGTTGAGATAAGGCCAGTTTAATATTTGAAATAAAATAAAGTAAAATACAATAACATGAATAATTACAGTGGAAAGGGAAACAGCAGAGAGAGAGCGAGAGAGAAAATTCAAGAAAATAAAAACCCCAAGTGATGCACAAAGCAGTCACTCACCACCTACCAACGAGTCCCTGTCAGTCCCCTAGCAGCTCACAGCCTTCTTCTCTCAGTCTGCATACTGAGCCTGATGTTTCATGGTAGTAGAAATCCCTTTGACCACTGGGATGGTGGTCAGATCAGCTGTCCTGGTTTTATGCTCCTTCACAGCTTCTTGTGTCCTTTCTCACTGGCAGAGTGTGGGCAATGGAGAACTCCTTGGCTTAGGGTGAGTACTACTGAGGAACAACTAAAACGTTGGTATGTTATCAAGGTTATTCTCATACTGAACCCAAAACACACCACTATTCTGCCTGGTAGGAGGAAAATTAACTCTATCCCAGCCAAAAGAAGGCTAGCTCCCAGTGATGTGCATGTATGAGTTATGAGAAAGTGTTTCCCTGACAGTCTACCTTTTGCTGTCTCTGCTTGAGAAACCGGCAGTGTCATTTTGCCTCTCAGTGACATGCCTAGTGCTCAAACACCCCAAACACCCTTATAGCGCTATACTTGATTCAATTCCAACATGTCAAAATCTTCCTTGTACTGCAAACCTTTGAGTGCAAGGTTCAGTACTTCAGGTGGCACCTGGTGGCAGCTGGCTTCTGTCTTAATACAGTCCAGCAGGTGATTGCCTTTCTTTCTTTCTTTGCTGCATGGGACTGCTGATGGCTCATGTTTAGCTTCTTCTCCTTCACATCCCTGTGCTTTTCCAGCAGCCTGCTTTCTAACCAGCAGAAGCCTAGTCCTCATGGTTGCACTGGAATTATTCCGTCCAGCTGCAGGTCTTCCCACTTGCCTTTGTTGCAAGTGATGATATTCCTCCAGCCTGTGGAGGTCCCTCTAGGTAGCAGCTTTCTCCATCTTATCAGCTGCTCCCTAAAACTGGTTATTATTTTTGAACTTGTTGAGGACTTCTGTCCCAGGTTTTTGGTCTTTAACTACATTACAAAGTCAACAGAGCACATTTTCTCTTCCTCGAAGGCTATCAAACAGGCCTTGCTTCTTCTTTGTCAGCTGTTCCTATTCACTTCCTTGTCCTACCTGCAACTGGGCATGGTTTACAGAGGGGTGTGGCAGACTGATGGGCCTATAGTTCCCTAAGATTTTCTTCTTCCTCTTCTTAAAGAAAAGAGTGGAAATTTGTCTTGAGATACTTCCCTGTTCATACTTAGAATAATGTAGAAGCAAACTACTTCAGTTGCAGCTATGGGATAATTTCCATGCAATATCCTGCCCACAATAACAAAAATTATTTATGAGAACAAAAATAGAGAAGTTCAGCTTCTCTAAGATTCCATGTTTCACCATATTGCTTCTCATTTATAAAAACTGTAACAACTTCAAAAACTTGTTTTGCCTCTTGTAATCTTCTCTAATCATTAGCAGCCAGAATACTCAGTGTCCTGATAGCCACGACTGCTGCACTACACATGGGGAGAAACCTCTGTTCACAACTCCTCTTTTAGGATGTCATTGGTGTCATTTCCACATTGGTTTTATTTCCACATTGACAGTAATCAACCTTACCTCTGCACACACCAGCATCAGCAGATTGTTCCAGAGTGCTGTCATATTCCTGACAGAATTAAATTACAATAAACCATAATCAGCAAAGACAGTGGTCAGAATTCATCCTTACTTACAGTGATGAAAATCCAAAGCCAGCTGAAATGACTTAGAATGTGGTCAGATGACTTGGAACTACATTCTCAGATGGTAATAGAATTTATCATTTTGAACCCTGAATTATAATTCTTTGGGTTTATGTTGGTACATCTGAAATATTAGTGACCTTTGTCAGTCTAGTTGATGATTGGCAGTGTCTGTCCAGCAGTGCATACAGAACTGTGTTTAATTATAACTATGAATTTCAATGATAGTGTTAAATGATTCTCTTTCTTGGGGAAAAAAAAAAAAAGAGAAAGAAAAGAGAAAGAAAAGGGAAGGTAAAATACACATGGACCTAAAAATCTAAAAAAGACAAGGTAAAGGGAAATTTCCCAGCTTAAGGACTGCTGTGAGCCTGACCCCATACTAGCTTTATGTTGCTAAATAATTAAGGAGAACACTTGATTCAGAACAGATACTTAAAATTAATGAAGTCCAGCACTCATTAATCCTATTAGAAGGAAGTGGCTTAGTAAGGACTCTAAGGTTTTCTTTTTCCATTAAATCCATAGCAAACCTCAGTATTAGTTTCTATATGCAATATAAAACCCCAGAATGTGTCTGTGGACATATCATGTGTCTGTGCATCTGCCTGATTATCGAAAGTAATTGAGAGTTCTTATCAGTTTGGAGCATGAATAGGATGCCTACAGAACATAAATACAGAACAAAAACTTCATAAAAGTTTCAGCATTTTTTGTTTGTTATTTAAATTTTTTATTATCATTACTCATTTATTATTATAATTTTTTTTTAAGCTGGATGTGTTGTGTCTAGCTGAGATGGAGTTCATTTTCCCCACAGCAGCCCTCATAGCTCTGTGCTTTGCATAGGTAGCTGGAAAGATGTTGGTAACACCACAGTGTTTTGGCTCCTGCTGAACTGGGCTGGCACAGCCTCAGTGCTGTCTCTCCAGCATTCCACCCTCACCAGCAGGCTGGGGGTGGGCAAGACCTTGGAAGGGCACATAACCAAAACAGCTGACCCAAACTGACCAAAGGGGTATTCCATGTCATATGACATCTGTCCAACAATAAAAGCTAAGACAAAGGAGGAAAAAGGCTGGGGGAGAGGGGCATTTGTCATTTGTTATTTACAGCATTTGCCCTCTGAAGCAACCATGATATGTGCAGAAGCCCTTCTTCCTGGGAAATGGGCAGACATTGCTTGCTGATGGGAAGTAAAGAATACAATTTTGGTTCATGACATTCACTTCTGTGTTAGTAAACTGCATTTTTCTTGACCCACAAGGGTTTTTTTCATCTTACTTTCTCCCCCTGTCCTGCTGAGGAAGGGAGTGATAGAATGTCTTGCTGGGTGCCTGGCATCCAGCCAGGTTCAAACAACTACACTGAGGGAAAGTAGAATGGTATTTTTTTGAATACACAGCACATAGAGTTAGGGATTGATAATATTTCTAGTGGTACTGCAGGGTATCAAGTAAGCCAGTTGTGCAAGCATCTGTCATTTTTATCAAATGTACATAAGGCATAAATTTTCTGTTTCAATTCTGTGTTAGAGGTTAATTTATTCCAGGCAAGCAGGCAGAGTTGGTAGAAAGAGGTGAAATAATTAAGACTATCCTGGAGTCAATCCTGTGAAGAAAAGAGAAATTTTGAAATTAGGAGAGGTAACGAATAGTGCTATACCTTTGATCATGGATCTGGGACCTATAGAGTCAGTTGGTATAACTTGGAATTTAGTTTACAACTTTTAGAGGTATTTTAGGGGACTTTTTTAGTTTTTACAACTTCAGAAGTTTACCATTTCTAAAGATTCTAAAAGAATGAACATTGTATTCCCTGGAAATGTTCAAGGTCAGGTTGGATTGAGCTTTGGGCAACCTGGTCTAATGAAAGGCATCCCTGCCTATGGCAGGGTTGTTGGAACTGGTTGATTTTTAAGGTATCTTCCAACCCAGCCCATTTTATGATTCCGTGATTTTTCCACTATTCAGTAAAGTGGGCTAGTGTAATTATTAAAAAAAAAAAAAAAAACACACCCAAAAACAGAAGAATAAAAAAATAAAATTAAATAAATTACACATACATCTACAAAAGTTATTTAATTTAGAATATTCAAGTGTTCAAGTAAGAAAAGAGTTCAAGTATGGAACTATGAGAGTACAACAGAAATTAATAAAATATATTTCTATTTATAATTTAAGTATCTAATAATGGAGGTTTAGTCTTGAAGGTAAGAAAATGTTCTCCTTAATTACATTCTGAAAAGGTCAATGTAGTTTAAACTAAATTTGGTCACTATTTGTGGATGTATATGGTTTGTCTTGTCCATTTTCTTTGCTTTTCCACCACTGTTTTTTTTTTTTTTTCTTAAAAAAAAAGTCATGGTATATGTTACCAGTATGCCTTTTTACTTTGCCATTATAGTAGTATGGAGATTACTCTTTCAGTCAGACAAGAAGGTGGTGATATTTATTTGAGATTTTCACAGTGATAAGATGATGAAAGTTTTGACAATAATTTTTTGATCCTACAAATGACAGAGAAATAATACAACATGCAATGACAGTGACATTTCAGTCTGAGTTATAAGTGAAAAACTTGCCAGAGCAGGATTTTTTCTATGAAACCATTTACAGTTTTACCACAGATATGTATCTGCTCTCATCGTTCTACCAATATTTTTATTCTGTATACAAACCCTAAAAGCATGGGTATTTCTTATGATCACAATGATGATAAATGTTCTATACGTATACCCTTTAAGTTAGTCAAAATCCCTGATTCAAGGACTTCTGATAAACAATGCAAACAAAAGGTGGAGTATAAGCTCTGATATAAATATGCTTCTAGGTTAATAGTTTTAAAAACCTCTGCTTAGTCAGCCTAGTTTCAAACTTTCACTTCCTGCAATAGAAAACAGCAGAAACTGGTGGTGTTGTGACACATCTGAGAAAAAAACTCCTAGTACTTTACCTTCAGAAAGCTAACAGCTAATTCAGGTTAGGATTAATTTCGAAGCAATTCTTAGAGCTCTAAAAGTTAACCTTCAGAA
This sequence comes from Monarcha castaneiventris obscurior, assembly GCA_026261815.1. NCBI lineage: Eukaryota > Metazoa > Chordata > Aves > Passeriformes > Monarchidae > Monarcha > Monarcha castaneiventris. The sequence continues at coordinate 5,553,372 of JAMPIT010000510.1, read as the reverse complement.
TCTGCACAAGGATCACTTTGTAATCAGTGATAGGAAAATAAACACCTACAGAAGAAATTTCAGGTTGTTATAAGATAGACAGCTACCATAAATTAGATGTGGAGATATTTATTCCTCTCCTTTAGACATAATGAGAGCATAGGATATCTTCAATGGCAGCTGGCAGAGATCTAAATTTGGATGAAATTGCTGTGCCTTTTTACATGCCAGTAAGTTTAAAAGGTTCTTTTCCATTAAACTCAACTAACTTTAAGGCCCATTTCAAGGAATAAAATGCATCTACTCTTTTGTACTTAATCATACTTGTCAGGGCTAATAAATTAAACACATCCAGGACCATTTTCTGACACTGAAGCCAGGTGCCACAGAAAGGTTCATGCCCATATTACTGAGCTCTGTTTCTCCCTGGTTAAGTGTACCCACAGCCACCCAAGAGGGATGGGACTCTCACCTGGGTGACAGTGCAGAGCCAGACTGTGCCTGGAGTTGTCCCCCCTGGCTAACCAGGTAAACAGCCCAACACAGTGCCTGTGAACACTGTGGCACTGTGTGGTGCCCGATTAGCCCGTGGCACAAGGGACAGAGAGCTGTTGATAAAACAGTCCCTAGTACCAGAGAGTCCTGTCACAGTCCTGGTGAGGAAAGAAGCCTCTCCCAGAACGCTTTGTTCTGTTTTGGTAATCTACCCAAGTCCTGCTTCCCTGGCTGGCTCCTGGTGCTAGCCCCATCCCCTGTACTTAAGCCTGAGTTCTGCACTGTTCTGGGTCTTTGCCTCTAGAACCTTTTCCAGTGTGGAAGCAATAAACTGCTCCTGTGGAACTCCACGCAAAGATCCTTCCTGCCTCTTTGCCGCTGACCCTGGTACTGAAGCTGTCCGTGTGTTTGTGCTTGCACACGTGTGTGAGTGTGTGGGGCTGATCCTGCTGAGCAGCTTCACTTTGGAGACGCCTTTTGGAGATTGCTGCACCTCGGGCTCCGGCACAGAAGCCACAGAGCCAGAGGGGTAGCGATAGCACTGGCTTATTTTATGAAGTAATTAACTTCTTGTGTCTCAATGCACTTTACTGAGGGTGTATAAAATATGAAATTACTGATACATTAACATTACTAGCGGGGATTATTTTGGTATTTACCCATGTAACTATTATGTCCAACTTAAATAAAATGGATGACATGAAGTGAAATGAGTATGAGTTAGGAAGAATAGCAATAAACAAGTGGTTTCTTAGTACATACTGGTTTTCAGGTGTTTTAAGAGGTTGCTGAAGCACTATGCAGATACATTCATTCAGTATTTCAGGGCTCTGTAAAGTGGTAACACCCTATTTTTTCTAATCTTCTACTCTGAGATTGTAGATCATTGTGCTGGTTTGGGATCGAGTAGAGTTGCTTTTTTTCACAGTGGCTAGTATAAGGCAGTGTTTTGGATTTGTGATGAACACAGGGTTGATAATATAGAGACGTTTTTGTTGTTGCTGGGCATGGGAGGCTGGAAGGAGACACAGCCAGGCCAGGTGATCCAAACTGACCAAAGGGATAGTCCAGACTATATGATATCATGGTCAGTACATAAAGTGAGGGGAAGAAGAAGGGAGGGGAATGGAGTGGTGGTGTTTGTCTTCCCAAGTCACTGTTACATGTGATGAGGCCCTGCTCTTCTGAAGATGGCTGAACACCTGCCTGCCCATGGGAAGCAGTGAATTAATTCCTTGCTTTGCTTTGCATCTGTACATGTCTTTATCTTAACCCAGGAGTTTCCTACCTTTTATCTCTAATTCTCTCCCACTTCAATCTGGTGGGGGAGTGAGCAAGCAGCTCTGTGGGTCTTGGCTGCTGACTGGGGTTAAATCATGGCAATCATAAATAAAATAAAATTTCGAAATGGATTTTGTTTTTAATGCATCTTGTATGAATTGTATAGCCTAGGTTTAAATTAACATTTTTAAATCCTGGTTTAGTGGCACATACAGACAATTTTAGGGGTAGAAAACAGGAAAATACTGGTTTCTGCCAAGAAATACTTACACCTGAAAACAGTAAAAATGAAAGTGACCAATATTACACTCCAGCTATGGACCCCATGAATCAATACTTTTCCCTGCTACTTAGGAGAAACCACCTGATGGTTACATAATACAAGATACCCCTGACTTTGCAGCTTTGCATCCATTACATCCCAATGATAAAGACCTTAAATAAATTCCTGAACATTCAACCAGCAAGCAAGATTTAAGAAAATTTGGTTTTTACCAGAAAAGTGGTATGCTCCAATGAATATAATATAGAATTTGTTTATTTTTGTTTTCATTTGAACCAATATTTTTCACTGATATATTTTTGAGAATTTTCAATGGAAAATTTAATTTGAGCAGCTTTTCTTTATCATGTTATGATGTTTTAGGAAAAAACCCCAAATATCTTAACACTGACGAACAAGCGAGAGACACTGAAGAAATCACCACTGAAATTTGTGTCAGAACCACTATATGCTGAAGCTGTTTGGACCAAACGCTGGCAGGGGGAGTAAGAGCTAAGTCTTCAAATGCAACTGTCAGAGGATTTGCTTCTGAAAATCCATTACAAACATCAGAACTGATTCTTTAGTGTATTTATAATTAAAGGGTAATGGTTTAAACATCAAATATCTTCAGTAAACACTCTTGTTCAGTAAACTCTTTGCTCTATACTTCAGCAATTAGACCTAAGGCCAAATTGTTCTCCAAATACCAGAAGTTGATGATACTACAGAAAGTAGGTCAAAGCTAATTCATAAAAGATACACATTTTGGGGAGGAAACAGAATGTGTTATCAGCTACTTTATATCCTTTATAAAACTAGGTCTAGTGCTACAGAATTTATTCAACAAAAAACTTTTATGCTTTCATCTATACAATTTGTTTAATCTTCATTTCTCTGCTCTTCTTTGTCATCATGCCTTTCATTTTTTTTCCTGTCTAAAACTGAATTTCCTTTGTCTCATTTAAGTTCATAAGATATTCAGGAAGTAGAAATATTTGGTTTTGGATGCTCAAGTATTCATTAATAGAGACTAATGTCATAAGAAAAAAGGTAAAAGGTGAAAGTAAACCTAGTTAAATTATTAGGAGCTAAAAATCCCAAAAGACTTCAAGAATTCTACTTTTTTCTATAAGATTGAAGTTAAATGATAACAGCTGAAACACAATCATTTTATGCATATGAGACTAGATACATATATATTGATACATTTAAGTTGAAAAATTGCAAAAATTAAGAAATATCTCCTTCTTAAGGTTTGTTTCTTTTTTTTTCAGCATAGTCATAAGACAGAGATATGCACTCTGGGCCCCAAATTTGTGTTAACCTAAAGTATAATAACATTGCAGCACCCAACATCAGTAAAACACAATTTTAAGTTTCAGCAAGACTCATACCCAATTAACAGCAAAACCTGTATGAACCATGGCAACAAGAAGTTTCCATTTTGTGAACAAGAATCAATTATTATAAGAGAAATCCATATAAGAAGTATTATAAAAGGTTCTCCCTGTACTCTTTTCATCAGACTTCAAAGGGACTCTTCTCAAACACATTAAGAAAAATACTATAATTCAAAGGCTGCATTTATGTTGTAATATGAGCAGTAAGAAGCAAGAGAACTGAAATATGCACATTTTAAGAAAACTAACCTTTGTTTCTTCTGAAGAGAAATAATCATTCCAACAACAGAAGTTTTCCATGGGCTTTTAAATTTCAAAAAGGAAAAGAAACATATCTTACATTTTCTGGAACTATCTGAAATCAGACAAAGAAATCAATACAATCGGAATGAAATGGAAATGACGATGCCAGTACCATTTTTGTAAAGATTAAAGATTGGATAAAGACAATAGTACTGAGCAACGAGAAGGGTACTTCTTCACTATGCATGGGGGGAAATAATAATAGAATGACACGGCCAGTTCTAGTATCAACATTACAAAAAGAAAATGTTTGAAACATAACATTCAATTATTGCAGATTAACTAAAAATGTTACAGAATAATTTGAAATTCATATATACAGGATATATATATATATTCATCTATATAGAAAATGAACAAGTGATAACAGAAATCAGTTTAAAGTAGAAGAAAAGAGATAAATTACTTCTGTGAGGTGATAAATCAACAGCAGGAATAATCAGGTGGACTACCAACAGACAAGCTTGGAATTTTTTCTAAAAATATATCTAGTTGAATTACAAATGAACAAAGAGAAGCCTTACATTTTTTATTTTATTGAAATGTTTATTTTGCTGGTTTTTTTTCATATTAGACTATACAGTGCTCACAGTTAACAGTAGTCACTGGAAACTTTGAATTTTGTTAGAAAACTCCCATTTTCTTTTTTCTTTTTTTTCTCCAGAGGATGTATGTGAAAAGTCAGGGACCCATAAAATATCACTTATTTGTCTTTAAATCATCTGAGGTACTACAGCAAATAGCAGTAGCACAATCTTTCTTTGGAACCTGGTCCTGTGATACAATCTTTCGCTGATTTTTGGAATTTCTTTTATACATATGAATATCCCACCCCAGACAAAGTTATCGGTAAATTGATAATATTTCTTTTGAAGTCTTTCTCAAGCATTCCCATTCTCTAATCTAATAATAATAACAGCTTGGTGTGGGCTTTTCTTTCTGCTTGTTTGGGTTTTTTTTTTTTTTAATAAGGGGACGGGAGGGAATGGAGGGGACAGAGGTAAGGGAAGAGATAAGTATTTCAAAGGTGTATTTAATAAAAAAGCTTCTCAGACTTAAAACACAAGTTACTGTATTCTCAGCTTCATAGTGACAAAAACCCCAATGGGTCAGATTTGTGCAGGGTGGAGAGGAGGGGAAAAGGAGACAAAAAAGAAAGAGCTGATGTCAACATTTGATTGTGCAGAGACTCATGAACACGTAGAATTGCCTATGAAGCATAATTGTTGAGTAAAAAAGCATTGAAAAAGCTGTAAAAATTATACGGCATCAAAAGAGACAAGCAATGCTAAAAAAGATTTTGATGGGTTGAGTTATCACTGGTCATTTCACCACCAATATCTTTATGTTCTGTGCTGTGGCTTTTTTCTTTCTTTTATCTGTGTAGAGCAAGAGTCTTCTTTCCATTATAAATTTATCAGGGTATTGTAGAATAAATAAAGGATTTACAAATTCATATAGAAAATTTAATTACAAAGCTTTTGGCCTCTTTTTTTTTTTTTTTTAAGAAAAGGAAAAAAGTGAGACAAAGAACCTCCAGCAAGTCCGAATTTCTAAAAGTTAATTTAAGTAGCCAATTATATTTTGTATACTGTGGAAATATTGTATTTGCTCTTTCTCCATAGGAAAATAAAATTAAATGATTTGAAAAAGTAATGGGATTTTATTTCAATACACCCATCAGTACTAATCTGTATGTTGTAGAGATATATTTGTGAAAAAAGGAACCACCTTAATTGTCTAACTCATTTATGCCAGTCCCAGAGAAGATAATGAGATGATTAATGTAATTAACATCAGTAGAGTTTGGCTTATGTGTTAGAAATATTAGTGGTGCTTGGAATACTTAATAAGTACTCAATTATAATTAGTATTTCATAATCCTTGCTCCTCTTTTGGTGTAAATGCTTAATGCCTTGCTAATAATATTAGTACCATGTTCTCCTTTCATGCAAAACTTTTGAAAAGTACAAACTAAACTTGCTTTATGGAGATGTTGCAGAAAGTTAAAATCTTAAAATATATTTTATAAAAAATACATTGTTGTTGCTATATAAAATAGCCATATTTTTCTTTTAAATTATGAAAAATTTACAGGACTTTACTTCTGTTTAATTTTATTTCATGTGCTATATCATTTATCTTTTAGTTTTTCTTTCAATTTTAAAGCTATAATTAATGAACAAAGAGTTCTCTTTATAGTCAGTGAATGTTAACCATGTATAGTTTAACTGTTCTTTCATTCTAAGCTAGATAGAAGAATTTAAATAAATTCTTTATAAATGCAGAAACATTTGTTTGTTGATTTTCAGTTTTTGTAGTTAGCGGTAAATGACATTTGTTTCTCACACAAACACAGTTACAGTATTTACTCCTAATGACTTAAACCATTTTTACTGCTCTCCTTGTGTTGACAGCCACATCCTTAAAACAGGCGACTGTCTCCTAAGTTGTAGTACAGTGCTGTGTCTTTGAAGGTTAATTTTTAGACTGAAAAGGAAATCAATGAACTGCAGCTGGGATGGAATTCAAGTCATTTATCTTTTCCACAGCTATATCCTATTCTTAAAATTCAAGAGACAAGCAATATGCAGAGTAATTTTCATTTTTTCTGGACGACTCAGACAACATCTTTTTTTTTTTTTTTCAAAGAAACCCATAAAAAATTCATCTTGGTGGGGAAAAAAAAAAAAGTGCTTCAAAATGGTTTCTATGGTAGTATCAGTCTCCTTAATCAACATGTCCAGTCTGGAAAGAAAGCAAAAATCCCCTAAGCAACAAAAGATACCGAACAGAATCAAAACTGTCAATGGTCAATGTTCCTTTGGAAGTTCAGTAAAACGTATAAGAAGCTGGGCCTAAGGTGTGGAGCTGCATGAAGGAAGGAGCTTTACAGAAAGTAGAGGAGTAAAGAGGTTTTGAAGAGAACAGGACTGCTTCTTTTGGTGACACTAAACCATTCAGTGGTCTTGGTGACACCATCAAACATTAGAACTGGATCTGAGCAGGAAAAGGAATATCAGTGAATGCAGCCAGTAACTGGATGCAGATCTTCCACACTGATTAATTCTGTCAAGCCATTAAAGTTGTTTTCCCGAGAAAATAATTTGGCATAGCTTGGAGAACAATTCCCTTCAGTTACAGTTTCCAAAAGGCAACAGAATGCCTCTTCAAGAGGACTGACCCCTTCATCTCTACATAGTCCTCTAACATTAATGTCAGAATGCTTTGTACTCTCACACGCTCTCATATGTTCTGGAGTCTTGCCCTAAGACACACAGCCTATGTCCTCTTCTTTAGAAGCACTGCTTAATGTACACAATGGAATCATCACATTTCAGACATTTTGGCATGAAAAACTTTAAAAATAACAGTTATGACTAGGTACCTCTGGTCTGAACAGTAAGGGGGTCTGAGAACACGTAAGTAAAAAACCAAACCTTTTGGAGGCAGTAAGAAAGATGAGCAACAACATGAACATACAACTCACCCAATCACTGATAGCAAATACAGGATCATATGTGATGCTGGGCTCTGGCAGAGTGCCAGGGACACATAATTTCCTGGTAATCTGGCAGCAATAGCCAAATATGGAAATGCCTTTTGAATATACGTAAGAGTTGCACTGCCTTTTGACTCCACCAGAGTGATTTGAGAGTATCACACCTTACATGGAGAATGTGGATGGCATCCTGCCCATGCTGCTGCTGTTGGAAAAGGGTCAGGATGTCAGGAGGCAGTGTGTTGGCAATTTGTCTATGACAATGATCTTGGTCAAAGGACAATTTATCAAGAGCCAGGTTATCAGTAGTAAATGAAATGAGATGAAATTTGGACTAATGACTGTATATTGTGGATTGTGCCTCCAACTGCTTAAAAGACTTGAGTTCTACCTAGTCTAAACTTGAGTTTACCCATGCCACTTATGTCTGGAACCAGAGATTTATGCCTGCCTTTATTTTATTCAGCAATATAAAATACAGGCATAGCAGATCATAGCCATAGCCTCAGGTTCAAACTTTGTCTCTGTAATCAAAGCAGAAACTTTAATCTCAGTCCATGTAACTCAGGTATTGCCAAACTTATCAGGTTACCTCTATGGGCTACATATGTCTTAGTTTCTGCTTCTGGATATTTTCCATTTTATATTAATAATTAAATAGTAATTGCCTCTAAGAAAAAAAAAGCTTCATATACACAAGAAAAGAATTGTAACTGTTACGGGTAGAATTCTGAAAAATTGCTTTCTTTTTGTGGGCATGACAACTATCTCGTTGTCTTCTTTCACAGGACTGTTTCATTTAATGTAAGTGGGAATTAAACTTCTAAATCATATAGGTAGCTTATGAAAAAGTGCAACATCAAACGAGCTGCCTGAGCGCAATACAATGATTAACCTTGTGGTAGCTACTTGTGTACTTGAAAGTTATACTGAAAATAACATCAGAAAAAAAGAAATGACAAACAGCTCCATTACAAGCCAAAGAGAATCTTTTATTCTTATTTGAACATTGCTGACAGCATGAGCTATAAAGAAAATAAGAACTGTGTTGCAAAAAGCATTTTTTATTCTCTTTTCATTTTTCATTGAATAGTTTAGAATAAGTTTCCGTCTCACGTAGTTTGACCAAAAAAAAATTCATCTGGATTTAAGATTCACTTCCTTGTTGTTAAGTTAAACCAGTTCTGAAAATCCATCAGAGTGTATCAGTCATACCATCTGCAAAAGTTCAACTAGTAATTTTCAAAATATTTTTTGTTCAAGAAGAATGAAAGATAGCTAAGGACAATAACATTGAATTAATTAATTAGGAATGTATAGAAGAGGATAGAAGTCTGTATCGGGAAAAGTAGTACAAACTAACACAGATCTAGCTCTTGACTATTAAAAAAATAGCAGAAATCAGTCCAGCTGTCTCTTAGTAGATTCTCACTGTGTAAAATTAAGGTGCAGATATCCTTGTCATGAGGCATTATGGTTATTACAAATAGATGGAGGAAATAATTCCCTTGATGGCCATTAGAAAGTAAAAATATAACTTCAGGCTTGTGAATTTGCAGATTGCTGGAGGGCTGCAGAATAGTCTGGGCAAATATCACTGCATGTGGGTCCTATTACTATGCTGCTTCACAGTAATCTTCTTTCAGCTCCTGTTTAAGACAGAATGCTGGACTGATGGGCCTCTGGGCTGACATGCCGTGTAGCCAAGTCATTTGTATGATTGTTTGTAATTGCCTTTTTTTGTTTGTTTTTAATAATAGCTGAGCTGTCCATAGAAGCAAGAAGTATTCTGAGCATATATGCCTGTGGATTCTGAAGATATCAGGGTAGAATAAAGCTATACTCTATTTTCAATTAAAGGGTAAAAGTTTCTTCCTCTTAAAGATTTTTCAAGTTGTCAGCCTAGTCTTCTGCTTGGAAAAACCCTTCTATGTTACATTAATTGCCTACTTTACATTATGAAGACTTTGCAAATTTTAATCTGAAAAAGGCAGCTATATTGTTGCTGAAATCAGTGACACCATTCTATGTTCAACAACAGCCTGTGTCTGTGTGACAACAGCCTGAGGGTGGCTTTTGGTTTAGGGTGTATCAATTGCTGCTGTAAATGTTTCTCCCTGAGTTCATTCACTGTTTATTCACGCTCAAAAGACTGTGAATGTCTCCCCTACTTGGCCAGACTAACATGGTGGAAGTGCATGTACATGGCTCAGCCCAACACAGGGTATAAAACCACACAAGTTGGGCAAGAACTTTGATGAGAGCAAGAGGCTTAAGCAGGTTTCAACCCATGTGTTCCCCTCTGTGCTGTGCTGACCCAGCCCACTAGGCTGTGGTAATCTCACGCCCATCAAGCCCTAGCCCTCCAATGGGCTGATGAGTCCCTTAGTTTTACCTATACCTTAAAATCCTTTTAAAGATATTGTATTATGCAAGGGTTGAGACTGGGTAAATCCACAGTGTAGCCAATGGAAAAAGGCAAATAGCTCTCAGCATTTCCCTGGAAGAAACTCACCAATATTTAGACCAAAATCTAGATAATTAGATATTCTTCACTGATTATGTTGAGACTTAGTATACCTAGTAATTCACTGAAAATTAAATTTAGCCTCAGAAAAAAAGATATAACTCTAAGGGTCTACAAGCTTTGTGTACACATATGATTGAAATGCTAAGTCTAGGGTTGCTCACAATTTTAAATTATATATATTTATTAATATTTTACCAGGATACCTATGCCTAACATATTCATTATTACACTAAAACTGTAGGTTTGTGCCTAAATAAGTAGTAGAGATAATAGGCAGTAGAAGGTCTCGTTCAGCCTATCAGTATAAACCTATCTGACACAATCTTTAGTCCATCAGAAGCAAAAAAAAGTATTTCTGCAAGAACAGGTGGTACTTATTTTCAAATGATAAACATTGAAGGTAAAAAAGTAAGTAAACCAAACTTTAAACATTTGTGACTAACTATTCAGCCTTCATTTTAAAAAACAAAACTATTCCCCTTGCTGCAAGGCATGAAATACAAGACATACTACCATAAAATTATCCTAATTGGTTCTAATTATTTCCTAATTTTCTAGTGAAAACCAGTGAAAAAAATGCACAGCTCTTTATAAGCATAGACTTTAATTTTTTAATTGAAAATGCAGATTTTGTCTCTCTACATCAGCGTTCTGCCCTCTGTAAGAACTCTTCAAAAGGTGAACAAAAAGGTGGAAATACCTCATATTGCAGAGGATGTTTTGAGTGATGAAAATTTTGGAATATTTCTGTGATTTTCTTTTACTTGTACAGATATTAAATCTTTCAGTCTATTCTTCCAATGAATCGAAAGAGTCAAGAGAATATTCTTCATCACTCAACTAAATATGCCATTTCTTTTCTATGCAGAATACTCCAATTGTAATGGCAATGGAAATACTTCAGGTAATAAAACCTTTCTTTTCTAAAACACAGTTTATGAGCTATGCTCATTCAGTTCTGTAATTAAAAGACAATTTAAACATTTTCTGAGTGGAGAAAATTGTGATTATTCACAGGATGAATTCAGACATAGATTCAATATTTCTACAGAGACAGAACCTCTCTACAAAAAAGTTAGGTAAATCCAATTCCAGTAATTTTTGCAAATCATCTTCTACAGTAAACTCAGGGTTCCTTATGTCTATTAACATCCAGATTGCTTTAGCTCGTTGAAAATATATAAATGGAGAAATATATAAATATTTATTTAGAATAATATATAAATATTTGTTTATTTGTTTGAGCCTCTGGCCATTCTTTCTTTGGTATACTTATGCTTTATATGTAGAAAGTGCCTCTGCATTTTTATTACCTTTGTTTCTCACATCTATTTCTTTTTTTATTTGCACCTCTTTTTACTCCATTTCCAACATACACAAGCACATTTATGATACATCTTTAAATAATTCTGAGATATATTTTGGTGTGTACTGTGGAGGGGCAGGCTCCAAATGTGGCAGCTGTCTGTCACTCCGACACCGCCTCCGACTCCGCCTCTGGGGACGGAGACTCCTCCTGGGAGGAGGACTCCATGGGCTGCACCACCGTGTAAACCCAGCCCAGGTTCCAGAAGGTTCCCCAGAGTGTGTCGAGTGATTGGTCCCCGGTTGATTGATTTGTGTGTACCGCCCCCTTGTAAAATTTTGATTTGCCCTCGGACCCTGTACCCACCTACCCTCTAATGCCCTATTGGTTTGTTATCCGGCGCCCCTCCCATATCTGTACCCCTTAAAACGTCGTGCACCCCTATCTCCGGGGGAATTTCTCCTCCGTAGGCTTTCCCTTCGATGTCCCTCAGCCCACCCCTCAATAAAGGAGACCTTGAGGAGACCCCCTCCCGCAAGCCTCTTGCCTCCTGCGTCTTCATTGCTGTTCTGCATTCCCTCCCGGGGAGCGACCACCCTCAGTGGGATCCAGCCCCGTAGCCTCGGCATCCTGAAGGATCCTCAGGTGCAGGCTCACCTGGTCGGCGTCCCTTGAGGAGGTGTGCAGCAACACCGACCCACAACAGCAGCAACACTGACCCGCCGCGATACAACAGTGTACTACAGGTTTTAAAGTGAATGTGATTATGTTGGCGATATGAGTGTAATCTTCAAGTCTACTTTTGTCTCCATGGGAAGCAAAAACTGCAAAACAGAATTCTGTTTTCATATTATGCAGGAAAGACACATGGATCCTTGGTCACCAGGATTTTGTCACTAAAACATCTTAAAAGGGGATTTTTATTGAGTGTGCTGTCTAAATCAGCTTTCCCATCAATTTTGCAGCCATTTGTAGTCAAAAGTAATGAGTGTCTCAGCTCACAGGTTTCAAAGTAATATATTAGAAAATCAAAGTAAGAGTGCACTGAATGGAAACTGCATTGAACTTCAGAAAGCAATATTGATAGTTTTTTTCCTGCTGAGGCAATTACGGTGAACAGCAAAACCTGGTTTTGATGCTATTAGCTGTTGACAATTTAATTATTCCAAGGATTTTCATAAGAAGTTTCTTCAAAGTATTAATGTGTTGCCCAACACAAAGTTAAGTTGCTTTTTCTTCTTTTTTTAGCAAGGAATTATAAATTGCTACCAGATTACATTTAAAATGTAATATGTATGAAAGCTTTAAAACTAGAAATATGTTTTCTCTGAAGGGAGCTGAATTAATAATGCCAGTGCAAGAGGTCCAATATTTAAATATTTGTATTATATCCAGAAAATAAAGGAAGATTAGGTAGGGGTGGGTAGAAGGGATCACCAGCCTTGTTAGAGCTGTTGGAAAATCCTAAATGTCCTTTTAGACTACAATGCTGAAGATTTCTTAATGGTCTATCAAGAAGGATCTGTATTTTAATTATTAATAAATTAATTAAAAACAGTGGCCTTGCCATGATACAGCAATGATTATTTTCTGTTGCATTTTGGTTTTCTTCTTATAGTCATTTAATCTACAGCTGTCAGAAGCAGAAATACTGCATAAATCATTGCCTAGAAAAATAACGTAGAAAAAGCACAGAACTTCATGAATTAAATGAAACAAAAGGTGCTGAAAAGATCTTGAGAAAGTTATATGGTTTGAAATATTCATTCACTTAAAATCTGAAATATGGAAAAGTTGGAAGAATCTCCAGGCAGGTATTTATTGATTGCATATACTCCTATGTGGGAGACTTTGCAAAAATTTCTCCTTACGTGCCTGAGTGTAACTGTAGGAATGGTCTCAGAAGCTCATAAAATTATTTAGTGTTCTGTTTAACAGTGAAATATTAATACCTAATTGTCTCTGCTGGACTCAGTTGTAAACTGATAACCTCTATTACTCATGTCCCCCAAAACCAAAATGGTTTAAAAATTGTTTTAGCAAATTTTATGTCCTCTGAAGCTGCTTCCTCCTTGCTCTCAAACCATTCCAATGCTTACTGTGTTTTTTTTTTTTCTTAAAGCCTGCTTTTTTGTCTGGGCCTGTGCCATTTGTTGATGGGATTCCTGCTTTCCAGACATGCATGTTTATTAATGATGTGACCCTGAGATTAGCTCAGTTGCTTGGAGAGTGGTTCTAATTGTGATAAGATCACCAGGATTGTGGGGTTTATCCCCACATGGGCCATTTACTTAAGAGCTGGACTTGATGATCTTTGTGGGTCTCTTCCAATTCTGAATTACTGTGAATCTATTATTAGCTAAGGAAAATAATAAATAATGGAAGGTCATGCTTCTCTATGCAAAAGTATGATAGCACAATTCTTTGTGAAATGAGTAGTATCTTCCATCATAACAAAACAGGAAATAAATGTTGTCACTATTAGGGAAACAGGCTTAAAAAAAATACTATAACATTACTGAATAACAGCAATCTGTGTTCCAGGTGAGATGGGGTGAAAGGGTTTAATGAAACATACATAAATACTAGATCTATAAAAGGTATTCTGTTAGGGATATTAGATAGTCTCCTAATTTTTGTTGCTTTATATAGAGGTTAATGTGAAAATAAAAAAAAGGGGGTCTGAGTCAGCTGTGGTCTAAGGAACACAGAAATTCAAAAGCACTCACTATGTGTGCATTTTGTCCCTCATTCACAAGCCTTAGAAAAAAAATTTCCTCTCTTTACAGAGCATTGGAAAAAGCCTCATAGGACCCCAGAATCTATAGATAATAACTCTCTAATCACTGAAGAAAAGCACTTACAAATCTAATTTCTTCTCTGATATTTTTCTGGGGTTTTTTTCAGTAGTTATTAAAGGAAAGAGAATAATTTGCTTTAATGCTAATTGTTTTCAGATTGTCTGCTTAATTTGCCAAATTGTTCCAATAAATATAAATAGTAATTTATATGTGTCTTTTGAACTGTAAGTTATAATAAGTTTTAAATCTAACTTCTTTTAGCTGGGGGGTTGGTTCATAGTAGCTGAATTTTCTTTTAACTTAAAAACATCATTGTCATAAATATAGACTTTTACTGGAGGTGAAGAAAATGTGCTAATTAACCTTTCCTTACAATAAAATCTAGATTTATGAAGGCATTAGTGTCGCTATGTTAAACAGATCCACCAGGGAGAGCAAGAGCTAAAATATTGAGAATTGCAGTGGAACTCAGCATTAATTTCAGGACATACTTGCAGCTGTGTTGATAGTTCTGAAGAAACTTTAAATTACATTGGTCATCTGCTTTAACATTCAAGCTTGTTTGGATATTAAGTTTTTAAAAAGTTGTGCTAAATGAAGCCCCTCTAGGTTGAACAGTCTCAGCTATCTCTGGTTTTCCTCACAGGAGGAAATGTTCCATTCCCTTTATCATCTTTTGTACCGGAAAGCCCAAAACTGTGCACAGTTCTCCAGGTGTGGCTTCTCTAGTGCCGAGTAGAGAGGAAAGACCATCTCCCTTGACCTGCTCTGTCTAATGCAGTACAGGTTATCATTTGCCTGCTTTGAAATAAGGGTACATTGCTGTTTCATTTTCAGCTTGGTGACCGACTAAAACCAGGTCCTTTCCTGTCAAGCAGCATTCCCTCTGGGTGGTGGACAGCATGTACTAGTGCCTTGGGTTGTTCCCTTCCAGGTGCAGGACTTTGAACTTTTCTCTGTTCAGCTTCTCCTTGCTTAACTTCCCCTTGTTGAACTTCATTATGTTCCTGTCCACCCGCTTCTCCAGCCTGTCAAGGTCACTCTGGATGGCAGCACAACCTGCTGGCATATCAGCCACTCCTCCTTGTTTTGTGTCATCAGCAAGTTTACTGAGGGTGCACTCTGTCCCATCATGCAAATCATTAACAAAGATGTTGAATGGGATCGAGCCCATTATTAACCCCTGGCTAGCTGCTGACTTCCAGCTAGACTTTGTGTCACTGAACACCACCTTCTGGGCCCAGCCTTTTCAGCTGCTTTTAAAACCAGCTCACTCCTCATCCATTCCATATATCAACATCTTGTCCATGAGGATCTTATGGGAGACAGTGTCACAAGCCTTACTGATGTCAAGGTAGACAATATCCACTGCTTTCCCTTCAACTACCAAGTCTGTCATTTCATCATAGAAAGCTATCAGGCTGCTCAGGCATGATTTTGCTTTGGTGAATTCATGCTGAGTATTCCTGTTGCCTGTCTTCTTCTGTGTGGAAATATTTTCTAGGATTAGTTGGTCACTCACCTTCCTGTGGATCAAGGTAAGGTTGATGAACCTGGAGTTCCTTGAGAACAACTTTTGAGAATAAAAGTGGTATTTGATTTCCTTCAACCTTCAGGAACTTCTCCTAATTGCCACGACCATTTAGAGATTATCAAGAGTGGCTTCACAATGACATCAGTCAGCTCCATCAGTACTTGTGGGTGCATTCCATCAGGGATTATGGATTGCATAGCCATTTTGCATAAATATTCTGTACCCTGATCCTTCTCCACCAAAGTAAAGTCTTCCAGCCTTTGTCCTTGGTGTCAGGTCCCTGGGATTCCTGGAAACTGATCTTGTTAGTAAAGACTAAGGCAAAGGTAGAATTGAGTATCTCAGCCTTTTCCATGTCCTGTGTCACTTTTTCCATTCAGCAGCAGGCCCACATTTCTCTTGGAGTCTTCTTTTGTCACCTATGTACTTATAGAAACATTTCTTGCTGCCTTTGACATCACTGGCCAGATTCAATTACAGGTCTCTGGTTAGGAAAGAATGTTCTGACAGCATCTCTGTACTTTTCTCAGGTTACTTGTCCTTTCTTCCATCTTTTGTAAAATTCCTTTTATATATTTGATTTTTTCCAGGATTTCCTGAAGGCCTCCTTCCAAAAGGCCTCCTGACTTTTTCTTTTTCCAAATTCTTTTCTCTCTTAGATGGAATAGTAGTGAGGTGATGATTACTTTGGAGTAGTTGAATGTGAATGGCTTTCCTTAGCCCCTCTCCATTCCAGGGTCTTATTTCATGAGAGTCTTTCCAGAAGATTCATGAAGAGGAAGTGATTCCTCCTCTTCTGAAGGGAACCCTCATCTTCTGAAGTCCAGTTATGGTCTGAATCAAAGCTCTACTTTGACCACACAGGATCGAGAACTCATTACTGAAGCCAATGTTGACCTTCAAGTCACCAAAAAGTCTTTGATTTTAAGCAAGAGGCACAAATTTTTCTAAATACTAACCATGCAGGTGTCCTTTCTGTTAATTTACTGATTTACTGATAAAAAGAATTATTTTGATTACCTTAGAGAAAGGAAGGAAACAGTTTTGAAATATCTGCTCTGCAGACATTATCTAAATTATCAATGGAAATTGTAAACTAAGCATTAACTTTTTCTGTTTGCTGTGAGTAAACCTGTGGTTGCAAAAGATTAGAGATGGGGAAAACAGGTAACGTTTGCCTCATATTTTTATTAATAATATAACAAAGTGTATCACTGCAGCTTTATGAGTGGTTACTCCTGCAAGCACAGACTCAAAAAAGTATGTTATTCCAATATCTATCTGTGACAGCATCAAGCTTGTGCCATATTAATATCAGTAGTGTTGAGATTGACCTTGCAGTGTTTTTGGAAGAGATGATGTGACTGACCTGGACTAGTAAAGTACAAGGTTGGAAGCTTTGGTTTGGTAAGGACTAATAGAGCACAGTTGTCTGTCTCAAACTTTCTTTAGGCCACAGAAAGACTTTGCCATGAGATAAGCACAGAAGGGAGTGACAGGATGTTTCTCATTCCAGACCTGGCAGAGGTGAGATCTGGGTAGCACATCCTGGTTAACACATCCAGACAAAAATTCCCACTGGCAAACTGTGTAAAGAAGCAACTGCAAATACACATATCACTGGTCAAACAAAGATCACCCCAAGTTATGGGACAGATGGCATCTAAGATCACCAAAGACCACTCAAGCTCCACCTAAATGTAAAGAAATAGTGTAAAAGTGAGTCAAGAATGACTAGAAATTAGAGAAGGTTCCAGTATAACTTGTGGGATCAGAAGGGCTGAACCAGTACTTCTCTCCCATAGGGACACCTAATGGTAACAACGAGCATTAAATTATTATCTCGTGCTAGTTTTCCTTGTTGACTTGATCTTGTCTCTATATTGCTTCAAATTTGTTTTTGCAGTCAGTTACTATCACCAGCAATCTTCCAACCTTATGTATCATAATTTTCTCTTATCAGTGTGCTTGTTAATAAAGTGTGTTACTCCATAAACCATTTAGCGTTAGTAGCTCCAAGGATGCTAGTAGTTGCCAACAGCAGATAACATATTTGACAGAAGCAGAGAGATCCAGGTCTCCCTTTCTAAATTGTAATAAAGGATTTGATTCTGATCTGTTGGCAGGTATCCCTGGGCAAGTTATTTGAATCATCCTCCAATACAGTGGAGTCCCCATAATGGGACACTGACAGACAGGTCAGGCACAAGGGTCTCGGCTTTCCCAGGGCATTGTCAGATTGATCAAACATAAAGGTTCAAGGAACCCCTCCACTTTTATGTGACACTCGTGTGCTTTATATGATGTCCCTAATTTATGCAGCAAATAATATAAATTCAGCTATCAAGAAGACACTGTATAGAAGCTTCTTGCTTTATGCAGCAATTTTCTTTAAACTACTTCTACTTGAATGAAGCCGTGCTGAATGTGCATTATTTATTTTTTATGTTTACACTAGGGATTGTGGGCATGTGTGTAAGTCTGTTTGCTTAAAACCTACCTGTCAAATGTGTCTCATTGTGAAAGATGTCCCTTATTTTAGACTCAAACCTGATGTTATGCTAAATTTATTCCTTTAAATTACTTATATCAGAGATGCTGAATCAGTATATTGAAGTGATTCGAAATGTTACGCTGAGTCTGCTTTCCCAGTAGGAACCGTGACAGTGGGGCTCACTACTGGGATCACATTCACTGCCAATATCCTTCCTCATATAGCTGACAACATAAGAACTCTTCCACAGAGGACATGTGCAGGGAAATAATGTTTTTCAGAGCCAAGTAAGAAGAGCTAGCAGTTGACTCCATTGTCTTGAATATTGTGTTTGACCATTCACTGTCCCTCCTCTCCTATTTGCCTATGGAATAAAACTACATGAGTTAATCTTGAAGAAATTCTAAATGCTCCTCCTAAAAAAAAAAAAAAAACCATAATATTTTATTATTTCTTTTTCTCTGAGAAATGAATGCAAGGCGGACCAGATATACTATCAACACAAGTAATCAGCTATTATATGTTGCATTTTTAATGTCATAATTTTCCTTTAAAAGGCATTTAAAACCCAATTAATTTAAAGATGCTGAATTCAGTCCTTTACCATTTCATTTCTGAAAATAACCTTGCTATACTGTAGATGACTTTGCACAAGGTCTTAGTTTTTTTCCATTGTCTCTCATCTTTTCAATGCTCAGAAACCAAAAAGTCAGTAATAATGAAAATTATACAAAACCCACAGCATATCAAGCACAGTATATTGAGGATTAATTAAATACTTTATTGTGTGTAGGTTTTTTGTTTTAAGATGCAAGTGCAGTATCATTGCAGTATCTGTTACCTGTAGCAGCTTGACCATTTTTTATAGCAGCAAGAAGATTAATGTGGTTGTATAATAGCCTAATTAAGTATAAATTTGGTTTCTCAGGTGTCTGAAAAGTCCTTGAGGTTTCTGAAACAGAAAGATTAGAGAGAGGATTATTCTTTCTTGAACAAGAACTGGAAAATATTTATTTCACAAAGATTTTTTTTTTCTTTTAAGAAAGAATTAAAAATACAAACAAAATATCTTTAACAGAAGACCCTTTTTTTCCATTTTTAATGCAGTGTATTTAAGATGTCACTGTGATTCATAGGTACACTTCTTTCTACCCTGCTTGGAGGGAGGCAGCAGTAGAATATATAAGGGTTAACATTTTTAATATTCAGTAGTCATCAAGATGTGCTTTTTAAAATTTTTCTGGCTAAGCAGTCATTCTTTGTGACAGAGCATGATTTATTGCCAGAAAACTCAGAGGCATCACTAAATTTTGGCAAAACAAGTAACAAATCATGTACTGAAAGTGTAATGATTGGTAAGTAAAGATTCTTTTTGTTCTCCAGAGGAAGAAAAATTTGCTAACAAGAAACATTAGCTGCCTTGTAGTAACATACACACAATTCTTCTAAAGCATGAGGTCTTAACTCGTGGAATTTCTTTACCAAATAGAATCTTTAAAGAATTAATTGTGGGGGATAGTGTTTTTTATGGTTACACTTTGTTATGTTTTGTTTTCTGTTGCTTTGTTTTCTTTTTAAGTCCAGGCAACATATACTTTACTTCAATTTTACCATATGATTGGTTTGAGTATTTTGGCACTGAAGAAAGGAACTTTTTCTCCCTTTCAGCTTCTCTCTAAGGACACACCAGACTGTTCTTCACTTCAGTGTTCAGTCCTGCTAAGGAGCCACAAAGGCACGTTTTAAACCTGTCCATTACATGAGGCAATCTCTTATCTGCTATGTTGTCCTGCACATTTTCATCTTGCTTTTCTCTTCCCTACTTTTAGAAAGTTGTTTGGGCTTTTTTGTTTTAGCTTTTTGTTGGGTTTTTTGTTCTGTTTTGGGTTTTTTTTTTTTGTAGCAAATCCACAGATTTTTGGTAGACTTTCTGTACTGTGCAGCAGAAACAACTGAAAATTTATGTTTGCTTAACCTTTTTCCTCATGCTTTCAGTAAATTCTCCATTCTGATTTTGGATCCTTCTAATTTTTTCTTGTGTTTTTTAATCATTACTACACTGGGAAAAGAGATTTTAGAAAACAGGAAATCATGTTCTCAATACACTATGCTTTTCATCATTTTACACTAATTAGGACTTGTTTCCTATTGATTGCCTGTTCCATCTTCCTTGTGCCATTTTGTCCACTGGCTATTTGTCCACTAGGCATGACTACTTACCCCAGAAAATCCTGAACTTCAGTCTATCTGCTCATCGTACTACATTTTTAATCTTGAGTTTTGTACCCAGAGTATGAACATATTCATTCTTCTACTCTGTGCTTCTCCTTTCAGTGCAAATTTAATGCATGGTTTTAAAGTTCATTTCACTTATAATGGCAGTAAATTACTGAAAAAATCTAACAAATAAAAAGTCTTTGTTACTCAATGGCATTGCTCACAAAAAGCCATCTCCTGCAATTTGAAACACTCTAGCAGTTTAACCTACGCTTCAGAAGCAAGCACTTAAAATTATCATTCATCTACATGGAAGATTTTAATAGTTTTCCTGCAAGAATTTTTTTTCTATAAATCTTAGGAGTATGGATTTGATCTGAAACACAAACAAAAGTCTTGCAGTTTATCTGCAATGTGAGATTACCTCTGGCCACATCCACATTATTAAAAAAAATGCTCCTTCTGCATTTTCAAAATGATACTACTTCATTGTTTCAAGGAATGTGAGAAATCTGTCAGCAAACATAATTAACACAGACTAGTTTTCCCTGTCCTTACAAAGTAAAATATAAAGGAGATCGTTCCTTTTTTACTTGCAGGAGAGCCCCTCTCTCTCCCAACAACAAACAAAAAAACCCCACAAAACGTCAAAGGAAAAACCGTTTCTTTAAAATTGTTTAGGTAAAATTATTAGAAATAGGAAACATGGAAGAAATCAAGAAGTCCATGAACAAATAATATGCTTTTTTTTTATGCCTGGCTTAGGCAGTCCTGTTCTAATTTTCTGACAGCTGGCTTCTCAAACACTGCAGTGACATTTTGTTAACAAGCCATTCATTTACTGTGATGAACAGGCACAATTTTGATATCCTTTTGACTAAAACATGTCTTATCCTAGTATTGGAAAACCTGTCATCTTCCCCTAACTCAATCTATGGCTACTGCATGGACAGTTGTTTCATTACTGGAAATTATCCAGATTGACTTTATAAAGAAGATGTTGCATAGAATAATCTATCCTAATACAGCTAAGAAAAGGTGTTTGCTTTTGCATTCAAGCTGTCAATTTAACTGTCCCTCAGAGAAATCAGTTGTTCTGATGGGATATAGATCAATACAAAGTACCCAGAAGAGTCTTTCCTCAAAGCCCCCAAAGGGTATTACAGTACCCTTTTTTTTAACTACACAGTAGGAGTTGCATCTGGTCTCTAAAACTGTAGTTTTATAACTTAACAAAACAGGTAAAAAGTAAAAAAGCTTTTGAAGTTCATTACTTTAGCCAGGCAATTCTTTCAACCAAATAACAGAAATGTAAATTCTGTTTTGTTTGGATTTTTCATTAAAATGGTTTGTCTTTTGTTAGTTATCATCAAACCCTACATGGTTTTCAATGAGGGAAATTGAGAACTCTGCAGTCTGCAGTTTTTACAGAAAAAAGCCCCAAACCCTGAAAGAAAACCAACAGTCTCAATATTGCAAGTCTTATCTTCCTGCTAAATGTCATTTAAAAGGGCTCAAATGAGCATATTTTATAAATGAAATATAACAAACTTTTTTTGGAAATATTGCCATTTTATAATATAATGCAAATTACCCTTTTTATAATGTAAGCTATCCTTGACATGCTTATTCAGAGAATACAATAATCATAACACATTGTTCATAATATTTTATACAATTTATGTATGGTTGGTCTTTCTTACGTAAATTTTGTGGTTTATGTTTCTAGAATTTGTTCCAGCCATTGCCTCAGATATGGAAAATTGCTGACATAAGTTTTGTGAAAATCTAAACTACCATGCACTGCGGATTTTTTTTTTTTTTTATTTGGGTGGTTTTGGTTTTTTTCATTCGGGATGGATATGTTTGATTCAATTAATTCACTTTTAAAATTGTATGATGACTGCACATAAAAATGTACCTGTTTTCAAATATCTTAAATATAGTAGTTGTTTCTGTATATTGGATGGAAACCAATATTTTGCTCTGTATCATTCATGGAAGGTCAGATAACATAAAAACATAAATTATCAGCATAAATAGCTTTTAATTTTATGATCTTTTAGAAGGGTATGTTCTTCTATAGTGCGTGCCTTGATATCAGTTTCCAAAAATTTCTCACAGAGGTGCAAGCACTGTTATGTGTATATTTTCATACCTCTCCCTTTATAAAGCTATCACTTTATTCTGATGTGCCACCACCTCACTCAGCATCTATGTCATTACATTTTGCCGTTACCCAGGGGATTTTACTGCTGCTGCAAAATTGTAAGGTTCATCTTTATCACTATACCTGATAAATGTGTATACTGACAAGCCATCTTGCCACACAGAAGATATAATTCCACTTCACTCACTCTGGTAAAGACTATAACCTAAAGTAAAGCTTAATCATATCAAATACCCATTAATAGTGAATGTGGGTCAGAAGAGAAACATTAAAGATACTGACTATGGGTCAGATATTTCAAAACACTGAGCAAGAGTATGCTTAGATTTAATGCTTACAGTACTTTAGGTGAAGATACAAAGCTTAAGTCTTCCATTTGAAAGCCTCACTCAGAAAATATATAAAAAGATCTTTTTAAGAGTCTGTAGTTTCCAGGTAAGGTCAGTTATCCACATTCAGTCTTCCAAATAATTAAGCAAAACTCAGGTTTGTTTGTTTGCTTGTTGTGGTTTCATTGTTTGGGGTTTTTTTTAATCCAGTAGTGAATCTGTCTGCTTTTTCAACTGCCTTTATGTTAAAGAAAAACTACATACAAAGAATGAGATAGAAGTCCAGTTCCTTTCTGTGCGTGAGTAGATTAAAAACCATATTTCAATTTTCCACTTAAGTGCCCTAACCATTGTGTAAGCTACTAAGTCTATCAGGATGGTTCCACTTTGCAGAACATAATTCAATAACCACTGAGTCATACAAAGAAAACATAAAAAGAAGCACAGCTTTGTAGCTTTAGTAGTTATAGACCTTACCAGGCTGGGTGGAAGACTAAATCTAGTGGCAACTCATGGGACAGCTTCTGTGTTTTAACCAGTGGGATTTGTCTGTAAAGACAGTGGTTTTTCTTCCACTTTCATATTAACTATTCTAATCCCTGCATTTCTTCTTGCTTTTTTCTTTCTTTATGATTTTCTTATTTTGCTGGGTCTTGTGCAGTAGCTGCAGTAGAAAAACTGATAGTTACCTTATGTATCTTATTATAACATGTATGTCCAAGTGTAAAACTTCCTCAGGTAGAAAAAAAGCACAAAAGCCATTGTTTCCACCATTTGCTGAATTTCTAACTAGTGATTTTTTTAAAATAATTAGATCAACTCATCTTTGTATATATTTACACACACATATATATACTTACAATAATTGTTTACAAAAGTAGCTCATACTAGTATAAATTTTGTATACTTTATCCACATCAGGTTACTCACAGGACTGCTGAGCTCTAACTATTTCAGAAAAACTCTGCTACATGCAGAAGCACATCACAAAGAAACTAAGGAAACTCCTAGTTAAAGTGTCACTCAGGTTAACTATTTTTTGTGCTTCACTGTCAAATAGCAGTTGACAGTGGACTATCAGGTTTTTGTTTCTGAATATATGCACCTGTCTTCAGTAGAAAATCTAAATTTGGTCTTAAAACTCCACTGTATCTGAAATATTTGGGTTTTTTACAGTTTTGTACCAATCCGAGATCATTATTAGTCTTGCTAAGTATAATATATATATATATGTTTGTGATATCTCTTTACTAATATCCAATCATGTATGTATATGCATATGTATATGTATATTTTACAATAGAAAACATTTCAGAATGTGACAAATATGCTGTGAAAGTAGATTTCATTAACTTGAACAAAAATCAAAAGAAGCTTGCATTAAAAGACATTTCCAAAGAGTGTACCTTCCATACAAAATAGTTAACAGCTGCTATAAAGAGTAAACACAAAAACCACAAACCCTTTTAACTCTATATTATTGCACTGTAGGTTTCCTATATGTGACACCACTACTAAATTATTAAAATCCACTGGTACAATTTAAATGTATTAGTACTGTTAAGACAACCAAACAATTCAAATATGTTTTGTACATTAAAAGATCATAGCTCATGCTGTTTCTATGAATTGTTTATGGAACAGAGTAGAGGGATGCATGAGGCATATGCAGCTTTAGACAAGAAAAGATCATAAAGGATTTATGAAGGTGTGTTTGGTTTGGGCAGGAATTAAACATTGTGGAGTATCATGCTGAAAAATCATCCCTGATTGAGCAAGGAATTGATAATCTATGGCAATTTATATAAGGACCTGGAAGGCTGGGTTTTGTGATAAGTTGAAAAATTCATTTTTTGCAAGGACTTCTTTAGCAGTAGTTCCTAAATGTCTGGATAATAAACTTTTCAAATCCAGAAATACATGTATTCACATGTTATTACAGTAACATATGTAAACACATTTAATAGAACTGGGCCCTGTAGATGCCCTGTAGACTCCATAACAGCATACAGGACTGAGAAGGCAGTGTGGTACCACTACATGTTAAAAAGCTTTTGTTGCTACCTATCTGTGCTTGGTTTCCCAATGCTGTCAGATGATCCATGCTTTTAGGCAAGTGTTGCAAAATCTCATTCTTAGCATCTGCTGTGTTGATGGGGAAATGTCTAATAAGCAATACATAAATCCCACAACAGTCTAGTGTCTAGTATTTCAGATATTTTGAGTGCAAAATAAGTCAAAATTGGTTATTAAATAAAATAAAAAAGTCTAGAAAGTTTCCTGAAGCTAATTATATATAGAAATCACAGGACCTGAATCCAGAATTAGATTCTTAAACACTTGTGTTCAGTGCTGCTTAATTATGGGGATGTTTAACTGTGTAATCAGTCAGCTTTTGACCTTAAACTTTTGAACATATTTTAAGATGTGTTTTTACAAAACAGCAAGTATTTATACCTATCCCTAGCATAGGATCCAAAAATTTTGTCTTTTTCTGTCAGACTACATTTACATGTTGTCAAAACGACCAGGAGATTTTCCTCTGCCACCACAGACGAGGGAATGCTGATTCACATCTGTGGGGATAGATTTACTCCCATCTCAGAGCAGGGCGGCCTTGACCACATTATTTGCAGCAAGTTTGTAATTCCCCAGACCTCATCTGAGCTCTTCTGGGAGCATGCTAGCTGGTGTGGGACAAAACATGCTGACAAGCATGCAGGCAGTCAGAGAGAAGTGTGCCAGTACTCAAGGCCATGACTTGGCTTTTAGATTTACTGGGACAGATGCAGCCTGAGAAGAACAATCCTGTGAATTTCCTATTCTTACAGAATAATGTTTAATGCTCTTCAGGACCTTACTGCCTATAAAAGACTGTCATCTGCTTTAAGAGAAAGCAGTTTGGAGTCTCTTTGGAGAGAGTAGTTTAAGGCTAAGAGTCACCTAAATGTAAGAATATTCACCCAAAATATCTGAATGCAGAGCCTGAGTTTTCTTATCAACACCTCTTTGTGTATCAGTTTTACATGAAACAGCCCTTGCATGTGTTAGGGACTGGGACTCATTCATCCTGGACCAGCCTTTCACTTCTCTGTAGAGTCACAGTTCTTCTCCACAGACTCAAGGTGTTGGTTTTACCTGCATTTTCTTTGACCCCTGTATAATAATTCTGCTTGATAACGCCATTATTAAGCAATTTTAATTTTTTTTTTTAATTTACATGAAAACAAGATTGTCTTTACAGATAAAAAGTCAAATATTAGTAAAAATACATGGATAAAAAGTGTTACTTTAATGGAACATGCATTTCCCCAAAATTTAGACATCAATATTGAAAAGGTTTTTTGAGGTCATTGAAAATGGGGTAAAAATTTGGTATCAAAAGAAATATTTATTTCTCATTTTTCCCTTTCTTTTATGGGTGACAAGTCTGAAAAATATTAAAAAAATGAGAAGTACTTCAAACAAGACTCAGAAAGGTTTAGAATGAAGCACTTCAACTTCCTGCAATACTTTATTATTCAATTATGGTCATGAAGCTGACAATCATTCCAGTTAAGTTCTATGCTTATGCATTTGCCACTACTATGGATTCACTACAGATCTACTACTGAAGTGAATGTTAATTCACAGAACATCAGTTTTTATTATGACTTTCAATACATATTGGAAATACAATAGTTGCCTTCTTAAAGTTAAAATCTACAAGGTCATAGACAAATCTTTAAGTGACACTTCACGCTGCAGAAAATTCAGGACAATGGCAATTTCCAGGACTTGCATGAATACTATCTTCCCTGGTCTTTCACCAGATATTTCTTGAGAACATAATGAATTTCTAAGATTTCATTAGTGCCACACATGGATCCTTTCTTTTTTTACCTATGTTGTAGTGCAGATATGCTTTTAGGTGAATGACATTTTTGAAGGATAGGTTTTGTTTTGTTTCTCTTCATCCTCCTATAAATTAAGTGATCTACTGAAAAGGTACACCTGAAAATGTCTTTTTTTCCTCCATGTATCTTACGGTCATGTATCTTCAGTCTCTTTTCATTGACTCTGAAATGGAATTAATCAACACAGTTTGTCTTAGACTATGTATCAGATTTAAAGACAGGTAATGTTTGCCAAGATAAATCTCATTTTGAGTCAATGATAAATGGAACACCTTAGCTATCATATTTCTTAGTAAAAAGTGTGAACATTGATTTAATATATGCCCATAGTCTGTAGAAAGTTATATAGTTTTTATTCATAAATAAATTTTTCATATGAAATACACTACATGCTATAGTGGAGTAAAAGGGGGAAAATAATTTATACAATTGTAATTTTTTGCTTATCAGAGTTTGGAATATTACAAAGGGTAAAATATGGATCAAACACAATTACCTACATTTGCACTTTACTTATTCAAATAAGTCAGAGACAAAAGTCTTCAGAAAATCTGATTAATCACAAAAAATTCAAACATCAAAAAATCTGTAAAATTACAGTATTTTCTAACAGATTAAAAAACCTTCAGTTGAACACAAAATTACATATTTTATTACATATGTACTTCAGATATGTACAGATACATCTATAATGTAACTGTTTCAAAGGACATAGTTGAACTGCATATTTGTCTTTATCAAAGACTAACTTTTGTCAAAATTATTTAGTCTTTGGAATGTTGAGAATATATATATTGTTCATCTAATTATTTTTTTGCTTGTTCATTTTCAAAATTCTTGACTCTATTGTCACAGAAATTTTAATTGCTCTGTTTTCTTGATACAGACTGAAAAACAAATAATGAAATTAATTATTAAAAATCTG
Organism: Monarcha castaneiventris obscurior; assembly: GCA_026261815.1. Lineage (NCBI taxonomy): Eukaryota > Metazoa > Chordata > Aves > Passeriformes > Monarchidae > Monarcha > Monarcha castaneiventris. Next base: position 5,525,945 of record JAMPIT010000510.1, on the reverse strand, counting down.
AAAGATTTTGTTTTCACAACCCCTTAGCTATTTTTCAACATAAAAAAGCCCCAACCCAACATTTTGAGTGAGTTTCACTAAAGTTATGATTCAGCAGGACCATTTGCTGTCTTACTTCCATGGTGAAGCTGTTATATACCCCTATGTGTACTGCAAAAGTTCACTATATTTAGTTCAATCTAGCACCTGTCAATTAAATATTTTATATTTTCAGGAAAACAATGCTTAGAGAAGACCTTTAGCTTTGCAAAAATTGTAGAGGGGAAAAACTGATTTTCTGATTGATTCAGGTAATGTGAATAAATTATTAGTCCTTATGGTAGCAAAGAAAATTAATCTTTTGAGCACAATAAAATTAAAAGGTTTTGGCTTGCCTGATCTGAACAAAGTAAGATGAATTTTTAATACAGCAAATTAATTAGGCACATAATGAGGAATAGGATGCATAATAACTCTAATTCTGATAAATAGCAAAATAGTTCAGATCCTCAAAGAAATAAATATCATCCATCACAAACACACCTTAAATTCTGTTTGTTAGGGAATATTAATGGTAAGAGAGCTTGCACAGAAGAGTTAGATAAATTCTATTTGCTGATTTTGCTCAGTGCAATTACATTATGTGCTGACCCTCATCTGTAACTTTTTGTGAAATTGATTTTAGGACATTATTCATTTCTGAAGGTGTTAATGTACCATAAAGGATTCGTATTATCGTTAAACATACTGTCTATGCCAGGTGTTACATGTTATTTGCTTCTGCCCTGAAGATCATTTAACAGCTTATAAATCTTTATGGCCCCATGATGTTTTGCTACAATAATTTGCATTTTTAAATAGCTTCTGAATTATGCATTCTAAAAATAAGTAAAAAGCAACATTTTTGTTATTAAAGAACATATACCTTCTGTTTTACAATAGCGTTAGTTACAAATGACAAATAATGCTACTATGGGAAAAAATAAAGTTGATTAGGAATGCAAAACCAATTTTTTTTCTAACTTTTGACAGCATAAAGTTATTTCAATGCAGATTAAGTAGTTAACCAGTTTAAGAAATGTTCTTTTATGAGGACTCTCCATGACCTGTAAAGAATTATATAAATAATTAGCTCTGTTATAAATAATTATAAACAGCTCTGCTTCAGTTGAATGTCATGCATGCTATCTATAAGTGTGTTTTGAAATCTAGGAACCAAATATTTATTAATAAAATCTAATATAATCTCTTCTATAACATAAAATGGAATCGGAATTTAAAAAATAACTGATTTGATAGATCTGTAATGACGTCTTGTTTCTCTGTGTTATCTTTATTTTAATGAATAGGTTTATGCCCCAGAGGAGGTTATTGCAAAGGCCAGGGCTTGTCTTTTTTGGTGCATACAGTCTGAACCACCATGGAAGAGGGAGGCTTTGAGAAAAACTGGGCTCATGCTCTTCAAACAGCATTTCAGAATGGAATGTTTACAGAATACTAGGAACAACAGGGATTTTATACCAAGAAGGAAGCTTCCTCAGGGAAGCACAATGAGAAGAGGTAATCATCAGAATTCACAGAAGAAGATTTCCTATGAATGCTGCGAGGAATTTTACTTTGCAACTTGATCCTCAGCTCTGGTCAACTTGTATCTCTTGTTTATTACTTGAAAGGTCTTCTGATGTTGCTGTCTTAGTGGTCACCTGGTGACCATATGGGTGATTCATATGCCTACTTTGAACTGTCTTTTCAGCTCCAACTGAAATTCAGGGGAGAGTCCCCACTGACTTAATTTTGTACAGCTGAGCTCTCCCTTTTTGGCAGAAGGTATTGACAAAATCTATCATGTTTCAGTTGTAATTTTTTGAGATATCTTACACAGCATATCTACACAGATTATGCCCATATATTTTATATGATGGCTATTAGTAATTTATTTACTAATAATTACTAATAATTTACTAATAAAATAAATTATTTACTAATTTATTAGTAAAATAATTTGAAAATAGATGGTAAAACATACATTGACTTTTAGCTGAGTTAATACAAGGCAATTATAAGCCCCACTGTAAAGCTTACATTACATGCTCTTATTCACTAACAGTCACTGTTTTATCTATATTGTCAGTGTTATTTATTTTCTTTATGAAAAATGTTCTATATACTCACAGTAGTAGTATTGATTTTCTCATCTGTAGTTTAAAGTTTGTATTTTTTAGTGGGAGCTTTCACAATATTCAGACAGGCTAATTATTTAACTTTATTAAAACTTAGAGATTGTATATTGCAAATAAATTATTTTCTTTAATAATTATGAAAAAAAGCAACAAAGGAAAAACTGTGACCTCAGTACCATTAGAATAGCTTATTTATATATTCATTGATATGTATTATAATTAGGAGTGTCAAAGATGGTGATATGAACATAGGTCTGAAATTCCTGAAAAATAATTTAGATGGGGTTTAAGAAATTTTAGGATTATCAATTTGATCTTCATAGCAATTGTGGTACACATCATTCGAGGCTGTGTGCAGAATGCAGTTTATTAGGAAATAAATTTATCTATATTTAAAAAGTATGAAGGTATGGCTGCTGATACCAGAGGCTATTACTTGTATAGTATTCTGCATACTGCTTTCTAAGGAGTGAATGTAAGCTGTTGGTCATTGTTCCTTGTTGACAAATAAGTCCTAAGAAAACAATATTAAAAGCATTCAGTGTTAAAATAAAGAAAAGAAAATGAAACTATATTGAAAAATCTTATCATTATACAGTGTTTAATCCTGTTAGTCACAGTAATAAAAATGCACAAAACTGAAAAATAACTTCAAGCCGTTAGCAAAGATCTGTTCTGTAAATCCTAATTCTCTGACAATAACCTACTGCAGAAGTGGTTTATGCCTTTCATATGCCATGTCTCATATGGTCTATCTGTTCATATTCTAATTATAATAAAGGATAAATCTAGTATACAAAGAAACAGAAAGTTTTTGATCGATTTTCTCTTTTTGAACTAAAGACTAATTGTTTATTCTATTTGAAACATTTATGAAGATGTTTCATACACTCTTTATTACTTTTAGTGGAAAAAATGTATTTAATATAGTAATCAGAAATACTAATATTGTGGAGCGAGAAGATACAATTGTTCAAATAAAACAGGCATTATTGTATTTTTTACTAGTTTGTCATTTTCATTTTTTACGTATTAATTTGGTATAAAGATATCATCATAGGTTTAAAGTTCTGTTAATTTTTTTTTCAATTTCTCATTTATTTGAAAACAAAACAGTAATTTCTTAAAAAATCTGTACTGGCACAGGACGCATCTGTAAACAGGCCTTGACAAATGTAGCCTCTATCTAAACCCAGTAACTTGGAAGAAAAGCACTTGTTTTCCTTGCCCAAATACAGCTTCTCCAAGGCTATTTTCTTACAAATATGGAATTTCCAAGAAAGTACATTAGTGGATATTCTTAAAGGCAGTTGATCTACAAATTGCAATATTTAAAGGAAAGTAGGAGAGATATGCCATCAATTTCCTGTAAAATATTGCTAGTAAACTTTCTATTTAGTGGGCTGGTATAGGAGCATAATTTATATTATTTATTTTGATTGTATTCTGTTTTTTTCTTTCCTGAGTTTGTTCCATTTTGGCTGGCTCAATAACAGATGGTCTCTTAGCTATTCTTTTTTTAATTTTTTTTTGCCTTCTCCCTGTTCAGTCTTTTATATGTATTCCCTATTTCTTTTCTAAATCAATTTCTCTCCAATAATTCTTTCTTCTGACCACCTTCCTTGTCTTTCTCCAGAAACCTGATTTCAGATGAGATTTATCTCTTCCTTATTTTTCCAAAAATGTAGACATTAAGCAAATAATATTACTGGATAGTTAAGGGGAAAAGCTAAGGACACTGAAACACAGGACAGAGGCTCCTATACCCAAGTGAATGTCTGAAAATCTGAGACATTTATCTTCCTCTCCTTTGTGGCAAATGAATATATATGTATACTTATATCAGGGAGTTGCAGATTGCTATGGAGTGTTTAGAAGACTCACAAATGTGGTCAGTCTTAAACTGTAAAACTAAAGTTTGCTAAGTATATTCATTAGCAAAATATTTCTTGCAAATAGTTCATACAAATTATTTATGATCATTGCTGCTTATACAAAACTCTCACTTTTTAAGAATTATATTCTAAATTATATAGAATCTCTGATTATACATTGCCATAGAACTGAAGTTGAACATTTAGCACTGACAACTATCTTGTTAAGTCTTATCCTTAGAGCCCAGGTGCTCAGGCCTGAGAACTCATCGACGAAGAAGTTGTAACTAAAGTACAACTTTTCCTCGCTTGCTCTTGCCTGATGGTTTTATGCTGTTGCAGACTTCTCTGCTACTTATTGAACGTATGTGATCAGGCCCTAAGTGAAGACCAGGGATTTCCAAAGAACAGAAATGAAGCTGGTAAAATATCTAGAGAGCAAGTCCTGTGAGGAGTGGCTGAGGAAACTGAAATTCTTTAGCCTGGAGAAAAGCAGGCTCAGGGAAACATTATCTCTCTCTACACCTACTGAAATATTGTGGGAAGGTGAATTGGTCTCTTTTCCCAAGTGACAAGCAATAGGATGAGAGAAAATGGCCTCAAGTTGTGCTAGAGGAGATTTAAATTGAATATTAGGAAAAATCTCTTTACTAAAATGGTGGCCAAGCCTTGGAGTAGGCTATCAAGGGAAGTGATGGAATCACCATTCATGGTGTGATGAATCCAATGGCTACAGGCTGTTCAGAAGGCACAGGTAAAGAACGAAGGGCATGCTGTCTACATCAAGACATGGATACTGTAAAGAGCTCTCTGAAAAACACCCATAAACGAGTTGAAAGCTTTTGGGTAAGAATCAGAGACCAAGGCAACAAAGGGAGTCCTGTGATCGGTGTCCACTACAAGCTGCCTATTGCTGAAGCCTTCCTACTCCAGCTTCAGGAAGTAACGCTTGCAGATACTTTTCTTGCTGGGGGACTTCAATCATCCTGGTACCTGCTGCAAATGTAGCGTAGCTACTCTTGGAATGCATGGATGATAACTTCTTGCCCGAGGTAACAGACAGCCCTGCAGGCAGGGATGTGATACTGTACCTCCTGATCCCCAATGCAACGGAGCTGGTTGGTGATGACAGGAGTGGAAGCAGCCTGGGCTGACTGTAATCATACACTGGTGGAGTTTACAATCCTGAAGAATATGGGTCAGACATAGGGCAAACTCAGGACCCTGAATTTTGGGAAAGCAGACTTCAACATGTTCTGTTTGTTGGACTGTTTCTCAGACAAATAAGGGCAGCTATTGGGAGAGATTTTTACATTAGTTGTGCATAGTCTTTGGAGCTATTTGAACAAATAGAATTAGATACTATAATAAAAATGCTCACTTTTCCTTGACAATCTGAATTACCCTGGTAATTCATTACTAATTGCAGTGTCTGCAATCAGAAAGCAACACAAAATAACTCTGTCTAGTGATTAGTGCCTAAGAGTCTCATGCAGGATGCAAATGAAAATGACTAGATGAATTATCACTGGGATTACAAAACAGACTTGACAAAGCTAGCAATTTGGATTTCCCTTGGTCCTTATGCTTCCATAATTGCATTTAATCGTTTGACCATTTTTATTTCTGTATTGATGAGGTCTTAAGGATCATTCAACTACATGGTTAGCTTTTCCTGGAGAGAAAGAGCTAAAATATCTTCACTGTCTCTTTTTTAACCAGTTACTCCTTCAGTCTTGCTTATTAAACTCATTGATTAAATCTGGTGTAACTCTAGGCTGTAGTGCCTGACTATGTTGGCATACCAATCCTTCACTTCAACCCATACTTGCCTCTAGACTTGCTACAAATGCCCCTATCAACAACCCAGTTCTAAAGACTTAGTCACAGCAAATCTACAGGACTCACGAAAAAGGGTTGTAAACCATGGCAGCTCTACTTAGGCAAGAGTAGAGAGTGCTCCTACATCCTTCTCAAGCATTGACCTTTCCCACTTAATAAATAAAAGCAAAGTTGGGGTGGACTAGATCCCTCATATTTTCTTAAGCATTTCAATACATATTTTAGGACTTGATTGACATATTCTCCTGCAATTTAGTGAAACTCCAGAAATCTAAAGGAAGCATCACCTAAATAAGGTACTGGAATTGGACACACAGTTTCTCATCAATAGCAGTTTCCTATGTGTGCCTTTGCCTTTTATTTCCCTGGTTAAAAATTCTAAACTTATACATATATACTCTAGTGAAGAAGCCTTCTCTACTGGATCTTCACAGTGTTTCAGGTTGGAGGTGGTGTAGATGAACCATAAGTTTTAAAGTTTAGAATTAATAACAGCAGTTTGAGCAGCAACTCAGTTAATATAATGCACTGCTATTATCACATGTAAGTTTAAATTCCTATGGTGTTAAGAAGTATTAAAGAACCCTTGTCCTTATACACAATAAGAAAAAAAAGTTATATTCTCCTATGTTAGGAATAATGTTTTTCTTAAGTATTATCAGGAAGATGCAAACTATCATGAAAATAAATTTGCTTCCTAGGAAGCTGAAGGTCCATTTTACCACACAGAAGTCATTTAATGCTAAAAAGAATTCAGACTCAAAATTCTACTGATATTCTGTACAATTTTCATTGCTAGTTTTGCTTTGGCAATTAAAAATAATGATGGACTGATATAAAATATATGCAAAGGTATTAAGAAAATGAGGTATAAACTTATTACGATAGCTGCAACAGGAAAATAAACTAAGCTGGTAAAATTTTATTTGAAAATTATTCAAAATTATTCAGTAATCAACAGTCTTTTACACTGTGCACGAGTTGTCAGTGACTGACAATGATAAATTATATTTATTTCTGTTATTCAGTTGATGATAAGGTGCTATTCACAAAAGAATAACTTTATCTAACCATTATACTTTTGAAGTTCTTTGTATTGTTTAACTATTATTTACTAATGGACAGCTCCTGAATAGCATGCAGGAGTCACTGAACTTAATTTTTCTCCCAAGTTCAAAGAATGCACAAGGTCCTTAACATTTCAAAGAGCAATATATAATTTTAAACCATTGATCCAGATATTTCAGTTTAAATCCTCTAGTGAAAATATTACAGATGTACAGTAACGCAATTTTTTACCCTTTAAGGTATACATGTTTTAGCTACTTCTAGATAACAGTGAAATATATCTTGAAGGAAAAAAGTATGCTGTGTGATCCCAACTTCTACTGATATAAGTTGGAGGAACACTCAGAATTCAAATTATCTGTGCAGGACCATTCAATCTAAGGATGTGACATACAATTTTTACAAAAAGGAATTGATAAGCTACATTTTTACTTTTTTTGTTATTGAAGTCAGTGAGCTGTATGACGTCTGAAATATCTAGGTTTAAGTTAATCATAAATTTGAATGGGCTTATTACCTACTAGGAATTCCAATTACTGCTGATTTTGTTATATCACTTCCTCTAATCTTAGTTATCTAGAAACCCTTTGACTTCAAGAAGAATCACAATTTTTTTCTGTGTTAATTCCAGACCCTTATTGAAACCAGTGGTTACAACACTTTAATATATTAATGTTCAAACATTATTTTTCTAAAGATAATTTCTCTCTGATTTTCAATCATATGGGCACACACACTTTTTTTTTCTTTCTAAATGGCATTCATTCTTTGTGTATATCTTAGAAAGATGAATACTTCCTTTCTCCATTTTCAATTTTGAAATTTTTGTGTTTTCCTCTAAAGTGTTAACTTTGTGTGTATTCTCTGAAAGGTCACTACTTTTTCTTTCCTACATCCCCATCCCGTTCACCTAAACACACACATTCAGGAATAAAATATATTATTGGTTTTTAGGTTTTTTTCCTAATTTAGAAACTCTGACAAAACACATTTTAATTCATGAAAAAGTTAGAAAGCCTATGACGTTAATAGGTACCCCATGATCTTTCAGGAGAATGCCTAGATTTTATTTGCTTAGCAGCTCTTGTTTTATTTTTTTCCTTCTAGGGCCACAATTGGAAGTAGAACAAAGACTTCAAAAAGGTTAATCAGCTATTATAAAATAACAGCTTTATATGTCTTCTACTTTTCCCCATTTAATTTTAGCCACCTAAAAATTAAGTCTGTGAGGCTGTGTCTGTACTGCTAAATTAAAAATGACCTGCTAATCCCTCGACCTAAGATCAGATGTCAAATGTTTGGCATCCATAATACTTAAAGCCAGTATAATTTGTGTCAGATTTTCATGAAGATGGATAAATGGAAAAATCAAAAACAGAGTCAGGAAATTATTTAAATGTTAAAAAATATGAAAAATAAGTGTTAGTATTGGAGTGTATTGCTGAGTTCCCTTTCAGCTCTGTGGCTCAGATGCAAGAACACACAGATGCAGGGATGACTTCAGTAATATGTATCCAACAGCAAGGAGTTGAGAAGGCTCCTTGCAGAGTTCCACAGAAAGCAGTTCATTGCTTCAGCTCATGAAGGGTTCTAGAGGCAAATGACCCTGAACACGTGACGGGGCAATCTTAAGTACAGGGGAGTGGCTAACAGCAAGAGCCAACCAGGGAATCAGAACTGGGGTACATCCCCACCGAACAGGCATCCTGGGAGAGGCTTCTTTCCCTCATCCCAACAGATAAGTCTTTGGCACCAGAGACTGTCTTACTAAGAACTCTCTCTGTCTCTTGTACCACTGGTCAATCGGCCACCAGAGGAGTGTACTCCCTGTCCTGCTTTCATTCTGCAGTTGGTATGTACCTTATGTCTGAATCTGTTATGTAAACTTCATTACTAAGGTAGAGATACATATTTTTGTTGTTTTGTATTTTCTGGGGGATTTGCAAAAGAGTTGGTATTTGTAGAAGGAAAAGAAAACCTAGGTTTGACTTGAAGACTTGGGAGGTATCACCCTTCCTGGCTGGCTGGAGGAGAGACTGCTGTGGTTCTCAGACGTGTCCTGCCAGGGGTGAGGTCGAGTGTGCACTCACAACAGGCTTGCCCCAACAAACACACAAAATATGGACCCAGAAGGACACAAACACAGGTGAGCAGAATTTTACAGGCATACACACGAACATAAACAACACTCAAACAAACATGAGCAGCAGAAATTGGGACAACCCTATTCCTCCTTAGGGCTGTCCACTAGTGAAATTTGCGTATCGGAATGTACGCATACCACCACTAAGTTACATACCCAGCCACACTGACTGGTCCTTCAAACACTGACTTTCAGATCATCCAGTTTCCATGCCGAGAACTTGAGTGTTTCACCTGGTCTCCTGCTTAGAGGTTATGTCGTTCCAGACGCTGGTCTCCATCTCCTTCCCTGCTAATCTTGAAATATAATAGTGAACCACTTACTGTGCCCCACAAACAAACAGAATAGAAAGTAGTTACAAATAGAGTCTAATAAGAGGATAGGATGGAATGTGACAATCAGTTACATTAGAATCTGCATTAAAATCATCTTCAGTAAAAAGCTTTGTTAAATGTAAGTATTAAACTGTCAAATTATTCTGTGTCTTTGCAATAGTGACCAGTGTTCATCTGCAATCTCTTGTTTTACACAGTGATTGTACAATTTTAAGATATTCACTGACTTAATATTTGGTATGGGAATAGCAGTGAAATCCTTGACTCTCTCTAATTAAGATTAATTTCTGTATGACAAAAAGAAAAATCATTGTAAGAATAACCTTCAATTTCCTATGCATGAGTGATTACACTGCAAATTCTCTTAGGTAGCTGACTTTTCTCTTCTGATTAAATGAGGTTGACTGCCTTATGGATAAGGAGCAATGCTCATCTGAATCTCAGGGACTTTTAAACATTACTTCTAATGCAGATGAACTTAGGACTTTTTGCAAGACTGAACGATGCAATATACAGTTTCACAATATACATACTTGTAGTGGGTTGACCCTGGCTGGATGCCAGGCACCCACCAAAGTCACTCTTCCACTCCCCTTCACAACTGGACAGGGAAGAGAAAATTAAAGGAAGGGTTCATGCGTTGAGGTAATGTCCAGAAGACAGATCACTCACCAAATACCATCAAGGACAAAACAGGCTCAAATTGGGAATATTGAATTTATTTCTAATAAAATTAGAGCAGAATATTGAGAAGTAAAAGCAGATATTAAAACACCTTCACCCAACCCCTCCCTCCTGTTACAAATGAGTGTTTTGAGATCACTTAAAGAATCACTGGGAAAAGTATCAGTAAAAACAGATTTAATATAAAAGTGACAGCACTGACCACTGTAGTCCAGAAGAGCTCAAAGGCTTTCATTTTGGACTGCTGTTTATAGGTTGCAACAGGGTGGGCTTTGGTCATAACAATGTTTCACCGTGGCCACACTTTGGATCAGCAACTTTCTTTAAAAGTGTGAGAACAAGAATGTTATGTTATTCAGGGATGAAAAAAGGTTCCAATGCTATTCCTAAGAAAAAAGGGAGGAACTCATTAGACAGCACCCGTTCCTGGGAGCAGACAGTGTTTCTGATAAGCTCAAGAGGAGCTCAGCCCAGGTGCTGTTCATCAAGGACCAATGCCATCAATGAGCATTTCTCAGATCATAGTGCAGCCTGGAAAAGGCGAGTGGTGGGAGGATGTTGCTTTGTGGGACTACCTAAAAGCAGAGGCTAAACAAAATTAAGAGAATAAAAAGTGGTTATATTTATTGAAGGGCCTTCAGTACATTTTGGGCAGATGAAGCCCACCCTGGGGCTACACCCAATAATGGACGACAGGGTCGTGGGTTTTCATACTTTTATAAGTTTGATCTGTTTGCATATCGGGGGTTAATCCTCCAATTACAGCTTCGGGTAACAAAGTCATTTACCTCAAGTTTGCTCCCCCCAAACTCACTTTTGTTTACATTTCTCGGGGCCTAAGACAGGATGGTGTCCTTGAGTTTCAGGCCTAGAGAGGGATTTTTTTGTCTGACAATCTATATGGAGTTTAGTTATACACTAAAGAATTGCAGAATTACAAATATATGAAAAATATAAAAGCTAAAATCCTAAGGCATCAAGGATACATCACCACACCTCCTTCCCAGCTCTACCTTCTTCACCCAGAGGTGCTGGGAGACAGGGAATGGGGGTTACAGTCAGTTAATCACACACAGTTTCTGCACTGCTCAGGGAGAGGAGTCCCACCCCACCACAGTATGGGTTCCTGATAGGGTCACAAATTCTGAAAACAAACCTGCTCCAGGGTGGGCTACTCTCTCCACAAGTCTACAGGTCCCTGCCAGGAATCTGCTCCAACCTGTGCCTCCCATGGGTTCACAGCCTCCTCTCCGGCATCCATCTGCTCTGGTGTGGGTCCCCTCCATGGGCTGCAGGTGGATCGCTACATCCCCATGGAACTCCATGGGCTGCAGGCACCCAGCCTGACTCACCATGGTCTTCACCCCACGCTGCAGGGAAATCTCAGCTTCAGCACTTGGAGCACCTCTTTCCCCTCCTTCTTCACTGACCTTGGTGTCTGCAGAGTTGGTCCTCCCACATATTCTCACTTCAATTTTCTCTGAGGGCAATTACTTATGCACAGTAATTTCTCTTTCTTCTTTTTAAATATGTTATTATAGAGGTGTTGCCATCATTTCTGATTGGCTCCAGCTTTGGCCAGCAGCACATCCATCTTGGAGCTGGCTGGCATTGGCTTTGCGGCACATGGAGGAAGCTTCTGGCAGCTTCTTACAGAAGCCAACCCTGTAGACCAAAACCTAGCCATGCAAACCCAATGCAATATTCAAAGTCTGTCACTAGTTAATATATCTTAGAAGAGAAAGAGGCACAGCAGACAGATGGTCCTACCTGTCAGTTCTGTCAGTTAATTCTAAATAATATTATCAAAGTGGCTTTCAGGACCATGTGCCAAATTTCTCTAAATGCCTACTTCAAAGGGCAACTCATGTCCTTTAAAAATCAAGAAGTGGAAAAGATATTTCACAACTTGTAACTCTAAGGTAAGCCACATGATACGAAAGACAGCACCTGGCTTAAACACAAACATGAGAATTTTCTGATACATTGTATAGAAATAGAATCACACAAAAAAAAATAGCCTGGTAGTTAAGGCCCTTTTCTGTTAACTCTCAGAAAATGTGGACTATTTAAAAGTTGAAGCTCACCTGTAAAATCAATACTTCTATCCTTTAAAAAATATATTATGAAATCTTTAATAATCTGTTGACCTTTCAGGTATATATTCCTTTTTTTTCCAATATGGCTCTTTTTTTTTTCCATATGATGTACTGAAATACCATAATAGTGCATTATTACAACAAAAGTGCTATAAAAGTGTCTGTCAACAGTGCATAATCTTTAAGAGCTCTGATCAGTGTTGTCCTAGGGATGCATTGGTACAATACATCATTGGGATGAAAGCCAGAGGGAAAGCCAACAACAGAAGATCAAGACTTTTAAAAAATGTTATGATTCTTAATTATTAGTTGATGAGCCTTATGTTTGTATGTGTACATTAAAAAAAAAAAAATCCAGAAAGGATAATGAAGGTGATCCATTAACAATAACTGACATTTTACTATGCAGAATAAATTCACATATTTTCTAAGAAATCTTTTCTCTTGTATTTCAGTATTTTAGATATAGCTCACTGAATCTCTTTTGCCGTTGGTGGTTGTCATCTTTGCAGAATTACTTTAAGTTCACTATAAGTGCATCTCAAATACTCATTTTTCCTCAGACAATACTTCGCCTCTCCGACTATGAAATGTTATCGTTCAGTCCTGAAATAGAACAAAATAATTCCTCATTCCCTTCCTACTCTCTATTTTATCATAACAAGCCCAACTGGCTTCAACATATGTAAGCATTTTCACTTCAGGATACGGTGTCAGTGACTGACAAAAAGGCTTCAAAGAGTAAAAGAACAGTTTTTCACTTCAACTTAACTAGCAACAACTGAAGTGAAAAAAATACTGAGTGAAATGCTAAAAAAACTAAATTCACTTATGCACGTAGCCTCTGGATACTTGCTTTTTACATTTTTTTCCTCATCTGAGTTAATCACATTTCTGTTTGGAAAAAAAAAAAAAAACCCACAGTTTTTCTGTGACAGCATCTCATTGATTCTGCCTTTTCTCTCTGTCACATATAGACTTATTAATTAATTCACATCTATATACATATTAGTTTCATCGTTCCTAATTCATAAATGCTGAGGTCCTGCAGTTTCCTTTGATACTAGTTTTAGTCTTGAGGAAAAAAATCCTGTTTTCCAGATTAAACACAGAGGTATATTCAAATTAACAGTTTTTCCATGGATCTATCGAAGACTTTTAATAAAATATCCTTTCTTATGTTTGTTACTGTTTCATTTCATGTTAATTTTGACCCAGCAGGTTCTGTTTAATTTCATGCTGCAGTTTTAATTTGCATTCATGCAGTCAGAATAATATCACTCCTATTAAAAAAACCATATAAAATATAATTTCTCTCAGTTCTTTTGTGAAGGAAAATATTTTGTGCATTTTTTCCCCCCAGTGACTGGCTTTACTACACTGGAGATGATGGAAAATATAGCTTGCACTTACTATTTTGAGTACCATTTTTTCCCCACTTTTGGAGGTATAATTTCCAACAAAACTGTTATTTCCACATCTTTCTTACCTACTTACTCATTATATTTATTTGAAGCTGAAAGCCAATCTGTCTTGACCTAAATCGAAACAGTAAATGTATTGTGCTATTTTCTTTTCCCTGAATTTACTATCCAAATTCGACTAATTTCATCCATTTTTTGTTCTTCACAGACCCAGAATTAGTAATTTAATTAATATTACTTCATTGTGGTTACATAATTACACTTCGCAAGTGGTACTTATAATGGTTTGTACATGCAATTTCGTCAGGAAAACTCCTAAATTTTTTGGTCAGGGATAAAGTTTTCAATTAATTTTTTTCCCCAAGACGTATTTAAAATAATCTTAAAATTAACTTCTATCTTTTATTCGGCATTTTTGTTTAAAAGGGAAAAAAGAGTTCTTATTTATGACTTATTCTGTAGGAAACCAAGGTACATTCCTTACACTTTCGTCTGACAGAAAGAAAGTTCCATTGCCAAGGTCAAACTATAGTAAATTGAAAATATATTATGAACCTTGAAAAATAGAATATTATTAAAATTCAAGTAACCTTCCAAAATACAGGGGTATTATCACTCATCTCTATTATAAAACATTTTTGATTAACAGGTTAAAGTAAGATGAAATGAGAAGTTCAGAGGTGTAATCATGTAATTATACTATGGTAGATGAGGTTTTGAAAGATTATGACTTTGTCTCACACATTTAGGTAGCTTATGTGTTGCAGAATGCCTCACACTGCTGCAGTTTGTGGTCCATATTAAAGATCTTTGCGGGCCATTTCAGAGAGAAACAGCGTATAAAGCATAATTTATCCAAACTCAAAATTCTGGAATACTAATTAATGATGCTAAGTGCAAAGGAAATTTCATCCCTTAATTATTCCTTTTCCTGAGCTACACATTTAGACATCAGAAAAGCCTCAAAATGGTTATTTTAGGCTCCAAAACTTTGTTAAATGCTCAGATTTCTCCATTTAATACTTTAACTCACTTCCATTTATATTTCATTTTGCCAAGTATATGGATGACACGGTGATTAGCTACTTCCTTAAATCAATTTATCCTGTTCGCCTACACTCACACCAAAATAAGGAAAATACCTAATGTTTTTTAGTTACTTCTGTCCTTCATACAGGTGTTAAAAATATAATAATCATAAAAAGTCACTCAGATAAAAATGTTAAGTGTAACAAAGAAACTGTCAAAGCCCTGTTTTAGTTTCCATATCTATTCCCACTTGATACTGTATTGTATAAATATATATATAAATTTTTGATAAAATATATTCAGGAGAATGTAGTAATGTAACAATTGGAATACCTTTTGATGCAGCTCTAATTTAGTACTTCATACTCATTAAAGTACAAACATATACTCTATGAATTACTAATTATATTGACTCAATACCAGATTATGGGATCAGGCAGCTATGGCAATGCACATGTCAACACACCAGTATTTGGACTGGTCTGTGCCCTCTTACAAGAGCCCAACCCACACAAATTTATGTCCCTGAACAGAATCCACACCAGGGTTTAAGAGAAGTGGCTGCCATTGTTGCAAGGTCACTGCCTATAATATTTGAAATGTCCTGGGGATCAGGGGACATCCTCATGACTGAAAAAGAATAAATGCCATCTACAATAAGGGCCCCAAGAAGACCTAGGAAACTATAGGCCCACTAGGTTTACTTCATCCCCTGGAATAGTATTGTAATGTGTTCTGTTAAAAAGTATTCCAAATGAAATGATGCAGGTAATAGGGAAAAGGCAGCACTGGTCTACTCAAGACAAATTATGGCTAATTAACCTGATTTGTCAGGAAAGCATGGATGTTGTTTACCTGGACTTCGGTAAAGAGTTCAACACTGCTTCCCACAGCCTTGTCCTGGACAAATTGGCAAGATACAGATTGGATGGCTGGACTGTGATATGGGTGATAGATCGACAAAGCATAAGGTTCTGCAGATGGGATGGATCTGTGTGTCTGGGGAGCAGCCTGGCTGAGAGGGACCTGGGGGTCCTGGGGAACAAGGTGAACGCGAGTCAGCAATTGTGCTGCTGCAGCAACAAAGCCAAATCAGATCATGGGCTCTACCTGCAAGGGTATTACTGGCGGGGAGAGACACTCAGCGCTTGTCAGGCCGCACCCAAATTGCTGTCTCCAGTTCTGGTCTCCCCAGCTCAAGAAAAATGCAGACAAACTTAAGAAGGTCCAAAGGAGGCCCAAGAAGATTAACAAAATGCTGGAGAACCTGTCTGATGAGGAAAGATTGAAGGAACTACATAATTTCACCTTGTAGAAGAGTAAGTTCAAGGGGGACTGGTACTTGAAGCTTTGCTATAAGGAGGATGGAGGCTCTCTTTTCACAAGGAGATGCATGGAGAGGACAATGGGTGATGGGTATAAGTTGCACTTGGAGAGGTTTTAGCTTGATAAGAAAAAGAAATTATTTATAGTAAGAAGATAGTCATTCACTTGGACAGCCTTCAAAAGGATGTGGCAGAGCCCACATCACCGTAGGTTTTCAAAATGCAACTGAACAGGGAGCTAGGTGATCTCATGTTGGCCTCTTTTCCAGCAAAAAGTTGAACAGAGGGTCTGTTGAGGTTCCTTCCAACCTGAGCTGTTCTATGATTCCGTGACTCAATGAAGTAGAAATCAAAGAAAACCAGACTTCTCTAGAACACAAATTATTTCACTTAAGTGCTTATTTCTTACAGTTAGTCACATTGAAGACACCAGGAGCCATTTCTCAGATTTGAGGGTTTTGGTGTTTTGTTGTGTTTTTGTTTTCACTTTTTTTTTTTTAATTTCAGAAGATATCTACTCTTGTGGTATTAAAATCCTTTATACTTTTTATTTAGTGGCTAAATAGGAGAATCCTAAAGGAACAACTTAAGCTGACCTCGTGTTTACTTTCGAGAGGCCTGACTGCCTATCAAGGTTTCATTAATGTATGCTATCTGGAAACCCACGCCAAGACATCTAATGTCATTGAAAGGCCTCCTGGCTGCTGCTTTAAAGAGTATCACCCTACTTCACGTCCCATGTCTCTGTGCCACTCTTGTGCATGTGTCTTATGCTTTAAGGTTCCCCAGGTGGACCAGCTTTTGTGTGAGCAGACGGAGTCAGGCCGTGCTTGTCTGCAGGTGGAAACCATGGACATCTGTGTTGGCACAATTCTCAGGCTGAGTATCACCCATATGAATCTATGCCCCGACCAACTTCAGGTTTATTCAGTCATTTATTTATGTATGTATTTTTCCTTTCTCTAGGCCTTCGACTGGTAAAATTTCCATAACCTTGTTTCAATTTTACATGAAGAAAAATAAGCATGCAAATTTAATATACAGTACATGTTGCAAGAGTAGTATCTGAAGACAATCATTACTAAGGAATATTTAGTTAATTACTTTAGTCCATATCTTTAGGCTTAAAAAACAATCAATATATTATGGTGATTGTAACGGCTGATATAATTACATGAAGAAGACAGTATGATTTTGAATAGGATTAGAAAGATGATTAATTTTCTTTAAAAACAGCTTTAGAGATTTTTTTTTTCTTATTTGATTTTATTTTATATTTTCTATTTTTTTTTTACTTTCATGATGACACAAGGGAAAATCTGAGATGGTGTATTGGTGCTGTGAAAAATGAAATCAAAATATATAATGTTATTTAATCAACATGAAACAGTGTTACTTTGAGATTTGCCAGATGTTCCTGATACATTTAGTTTAACAAATTCTGTTATGCTGATTGCCTGTGGTATTAAGCTTTGGAGAATCACGGTATTTGCTGTAGTCCAGCCCCTTAGGGGAATGTTCAAAGGAGAATCAAAGGGGAAAAGAAAATAGTAGACCCAATACTACATACAGAAGCAAAAATAAAAAAATAAACAGTAGTAAGATATCAAGAAGATGAAGGAATGAAGATGATAGAATAAGGTAACAAGTGAACAAAAGCTTCAAGAATGTCTTTGGTGGCAGCACAAGGGGTATATTGCTTAAAAACTATCTAATGGGAACTGTACATCTGTGCATCTGTGCATATGCACATGTTTGCTGGGGCAAGAATAGTATCTCATAGATCTCATTTGCATCTTGTTTATCCCTTTGAATACAATTTAAAGATTACTGGAACAATAAATACATTATTACCTTCATAATTTTGTATTTCTTTTAATGCAATATTGCTAATATCTGAATGCTAATATGCCTGAAATTACAATACAAAATTTTATTGAATGCATCTTGCAATGCATTCACAGTTATTTACTGTTACAATAGCTAAATATGCACTAAATACTGTATCAATGTACTTGAAAAAAGTCACAATTTTTTTTTCAAAGTATTTATGCAATGACTTTCAAGCATTATAGGGAACTATCAAATTATGAATGCAGAAAATAATAAGGGCTTTCACAACAGACCTATATCCAACCACTTTCATGAAAGTTTTATCAAGTCAATAGCCAACAAGCAACTAGAAATAAGTTTCATTCAAGATCTATTGCACTTTGTATTACACCACTGTTAGTAATGTTCACTCTCTCTATCTAATCAGGTGTTTAGCAACCATTCTAGGCATCTCCCTTTTGTAACAACAGAAATAGGTAGGAACTATGACAAACTGTGCTGTGCATATACACAGCTTATCTCCGGAATTACTCCTTTGAAATATCTTCATACTTGTATTAGCCCTACATACCTAATTTTTTGTCTTATTATTCTTCATTTAATATGAATTTAAACCACACTTGGAAGTGTTCTGTGACATTTACATTATTGCTCTTGGTTTTTTGAAGCAGAAAGTTACCTTTCAATAGGATTCATAGAGCAATGATCCAGAATCAAATATTCACATTAAATTTTAAAGGAGTTAAGAGCAAATGATATGTTCTTTTTATTATTTTATTTTAAAGCAAAATCTTCAGCTGATCAGAAATAACATAAAATGCAACTTGTAAATAATGTTTAGCATATATATTTGGTACAGAAGAAATAAATGGAGAAAAAAAGAACTTTAAAAACACAAACAGATGCTTTCATAAAATGAATGTATTCTTCTTACTTTGATGACACTTTAAAAGTGTTTTTTGTTTGGGTTTTTTGTTACATAAATAGTTTTAATAAATGTCTTCAAAAACTCTGCATCAACTTAACTCTCAGTGAAATGATGTTATTTAAACATATCATTAGGTAAAGGATTTTTGTATATATTAACATTGTACTGTTGCTAAAATTTGCATTCTTTCTCCAAAAATAAAGTGCCCAAATCAGTCTAAATACAGTTAGTGAAAGGTTAACGAGGGCTACAATGTGACTTTTTATTTATTTAGTAGTTATTTATTCTGAATAGCTCAAAATTCAGGTCAGAAACAGTTGAACACAAGCTCCTGGTGTTATGGAAAATCAAGTCAGGTCTGAATGCAATTAGTAATTCAATTGAATGCATTGGATTGACTTCTTTTCATTTCAACTACCCTCTTATTCCTGATGGAAAGTTCTTTTCTTGACACAGATGAATTTTCCTTCAAATATCTTTGAAATATAGGACTATTATGTAAATCCAAAGTAATAAAGAATGACAGAAGATGCTAGGAAAACATTTAGCACAAAGCCAGCTATGGAAATGTATGTGAAAATGTATAGATGAATGATTTATGTTTTAATCGAGAGAGGAAAAAAAAGAACTTCTATGAAAACCTTAGATATTCATCATTTGATGTAATGTTTCTAATATCATCTGGCAAGAGTGATATTGATTTCTGCCACTAAAATCACAACTACAACTGCAAATCACTGTATAACTAATAAAACAAACATATTCTGGTGTACATTTTGAAAGCCTTGCAAAGTTCAAAAAAATTTTGTGATAAAAAATGAAAGCAGTAAACTGAATTTTTTCCTCAAATACATCACTATATGCATCTCTTAATAATACACAAGGGAAATCTCCAGAGGGCAGGTGATGAAAGTTTGTCTTGATTAGTTTCTTTTAATGCATATGTAACAACTTCAGAAAACCAGTAAAGGTTAAATACATGTATATTGCTAGAACCTTGAAGAACTTCAGCAGGATGGTTTTTTTCAGCATTCCTTCATGAAGAGACAGGGAGAAAAATATTTAATTTTCAATTTTTTGTGTTGTTACTTAAAATTTGAAGTAAAACAATAAAAATATTTATTTTCCAAACAAGTAAACTCCAATTATTTTCTGAATATACAGGAGGCAGTTTTGAGAATGCAGTATTATCTTACATTCATATTTCTCCCATCTTAGACAATTTATTGTAATGCTGATAAACAGATCTGAGGAAAGAAACTACTCTGGAATGCACTTACTCCTTATTTAAACAGTTAAAACTGTAAAGCGTAAAGAAAAAAACTGTTCATCAATAAAAACTATCAAAATACCACCATTATGTGGAAACTTTTTTTTGAAGCACTGCCTTCTTGCAGTTTTTTGTTTTCAACTTCTCTTTCTTTTATCTTATGTTTTAACTTCAACTTATACTTCTAAATTCAGAAAACTTATTTGACTCTAACAATGAAGGTGAAGCAACAATGTTATTTAGATGTGGTCAGTTCATCAAGAAAGAGGCGTTCCAAGACAGAACAAGCACTCCTCTCAAGTGACTGTGACCCATAGATATGACCCTGCTTCAGCAGGTACACCTCTGAAGTTACTGCAGCCTGTGGAGAACCAATCCTGGATCATGGGAAAAGTATGAAAAGGAAGAGGAAAAAACAAACTACTATGTCCTGACCCCAACCCGCTGTCCTGCAGAGACCGAGTGAGAGAGTTGTTTGCAATGAAGCTGAACCTGAGACTGAAGCTAAGCCTGGAAAAGTGGCAAAAAAGGTGTTTTATTGTTTGTCTTCTTTGTTTCCCAGTGCTCAAATCACTAATTAAATATTTATGCTAATTGATAACAAATTAAATTATTTTTCTCTTTTTTCCATAACAATAATTTCTACGTGTTCTCTCTATTTTATCTCCAGCCACGTTTTATTTCATCTGATTTTTCTGCCAGTTTCCTGTTGAGGAGGGCAAGTGAGAGAGTGGCTGGATGAAATATTTCAGTGGAAATTTGAGCCTGCAGTGAGTGAGACTGAGCTGATGAGGGAAGTAAGGGAAAATGGAAATCAGTTCCCCAAAAAACCACATAAACACCATTAGAAAAAAAGAATAAAGTTAAAACAAATGCAAACCAGGAGTTCACTGTGTAAAAGAAACAGGAAGGATGATGCTTACAGAAATTAATAAGAGCATAAGAACACAAGATATTTTGATAGGGAGCTCAAAAAAAAAAAAAAAAGCACTGAGATACATAGGTAAAAGACAGGGCAGGGTGGACTCAGTCTCTGAATCTTTTCTTTCAGTGGGATTCTTCATGTTTTCCATATCAGTGAGCTTTCCATGAACCATAAGTTATGCTTCTATTTACGGACGGTAAAGATGAGCATGCTCCAGCCCAGTAAATATCACTTTATCATTACTGGTAGGAGGCCAGAGACATTACACTGACTGACACTACAAGGTCTCAGGATTTGTCTGAGCTTCTGCTGGACTGAGCTGGTTCCAGCCTGTATCAGTTTTCATGTACTGTATGTGGTATGATAGAACAGAGGTGGTTGTGTATTTGCTATATCATGTGCTATCTCTGGTTAATAGCAGCGCATCCACAGCCCCAGCCTGAGTGTGAAGGAGACTGTTTTGCACCTTTAGATGGATCCCATGGGAAGGAAGATTATTGTTGCAGGAATCATTTAAAAAGAAAAGCAAGCTGACTATAAGACTAGGGAAGAAGACTCCACTACTGTGGGCATCAAATTCCTCCCAGCAAGGAAATGGTAGTGCTGCTGAATTGTGAATACCTCCTGTGTCTACCCCGCTTCCTGAGGAAGACCAAAAATGCTGACTTTAGGACCAGGAGGGACTATGGGAGAATAAAGGTACCCCTCAAGAAAAGAGGAAGATACTGGGGAATTTCTAACAGTAATTTTTGCCTTTTTTAATGAGGCTTTTTCTAAACTAATTAGACAAATCTAGAAAATTAGATAATTAGAGACTCTAGAGCATTAAAACATTAATTTCACTATCCATTTTTTAAAAAAATATATATTTATGGGGCAAATACCTTTTTGCCCCTAATCTTATTTTCAGATTTTTAGAGTAACAAAATCCACCAGTATATTGTTTATGGTACATGAAATCTCTGTTGTACAAAGAAACATACAAGCCAACCCTCTAGAAGCATGGTTATTTTATTAGGAGATCACACCAAGTTTTCTGTGAATTATTATATATGTGTATGTATATGTTCTTTACATTTATATGCATATAAAAACTGGATTTTTTTCCTCTAAGGTAAAAATTAACTGTACCATGTTGTTATTATGTCCAGCGCATATAGTAAACACTGGAAAGCTACTAAAAGTGTGCCTCTTTCTTTTATTCAATTTTTAAATGTAAAATTGATAAATATTTATCCTATTGATTATGTGCACTTATTTACAGATTTATTTTATGAACTAAACTGCATTAAAGTTACATACAAATAGTTACCTAGTAATGGTTTTGTCGATAATTGAATGTTTGGAGCTGTCCACTGGAAACTATTGCTGGTTATTGAAAGCAGACTCTATGGAATTTTACTCTCCCAGTAGATTCCTGAGCCTGTGGAATTTGTTTCTCTTTCATGAAAAAACCAAGACAATTTGGAAATTCCAAAATCTATTTTTATTTCTTAATGACTAGAATTTTTGAGTTTTAAATACACAGTCAGTGAAAAATAATTAATCCCTCTGGAAAGAATCAGTTCCTTGACATGAAACTAAAGGTTTATCTCAAATTTTGAGATTTAATTTCCTGCAGATATCATAGCCATATGTATTATATCATTGTGATAGAACTTGTATTTATGTACGAAGTGTACATAAAGATGCAAAATTCTTTCAAGTTCAATGATTACAAAATATTTTTGTCTCTTCTTATCACATCATTTGAGGTTTTTTTTCATCCTGGTTTATTTCTGAAATATTTAGAGAGGGGATTTAGATCATATCATATGCTTTAGGCTTAATTAAGTTATCTGAGAGGAAGATTGTTGAATGTTTTCCTATCTGAAAGTAACTGAGTTAACACTCAAAACTGCAGAAAACTGTTCAGCAAAAAACAGGAGACCTGTTCTATATTTGGAAGGCTTGAAGGAGGGTAGGGGATAAAAGGCTGCATAAAGTTTACCACATGCATTAAGAAGAAGTAGAAATCATTAAAACATTTCAAGTGTACCTAAACTAAAAAGGATACATTTTTAAAGGAAGTAGTCTTCCTATCATGTTCTGGTTTAAACATTCATATTTTCAAACTTTATTATTAATAGGATCTTCTCTAAGAAGAAAAGGGAAAAAGGTTTTAGATACTATTTGGCTAAGTCCAAGATCTTCCTGCACACTCATGAAGTCAATGGGATTTTCAACATATGAAGGGGTTTCTGTTCTGTTTCTGCACTGTCAGTGACTATATATTTTATATTTGTTCTTTTCCCATATATTTTATCCAGTGTCTGGTACATACTACACTAGTTAGTTTTTTGACTACAATTAGAAGACTGTATTGAAATATGTCTTATAGCTGATATTCCAAATTTGGGAAATTTTAATTCTTCATTATTTTAAATTATAGTTTATGACATCCCAGACCTCATTTTAAGTGTTGTGGCTTTAAATATTTTCCATAAAGTGTTATTGCATCATTCCATTTCCTTCTTTCTCTTCCAGTGACAACTGCACAGGTATTCTCCTTCAAATTTAATCTCTTTTGTCTTTTAGGTAACGATAAAAAAATCTTTATTAGTTGATATTTATTGATCAATTACTAATCACAGAATAAAATCTAAAGGGTGGACTTTACAATAAGAACATTGCCAGCTTTTATTGCTTGTGTCTAAAGCAAACTTATGCAAATGAGGAATAAAAGGCACTTTACAAGTCCAAAAGACCAAGCACATAATGAATAGATCAATAGAATAATCAATAGACTCAGAAAACGATGAAATAGAGGGCAAGCTAGTCTCACAATTAGTAAGCAGATGACAGTTCATAACAGCATCTCTAAACAGAACACAATCAGTTTTCTGTATATTTTGTGAAGGAACAAATCTGATTAGCTGAATGAACGTGAACTCAAAGAGAATGAAAGTAATGGCTTCAGTGACTAAGGACATGGGACAAATATATTTAAAGTTGAGTAAACCAACATATGATACTTAGATTATAAGCATCTTTTATATGATTGAGGAAAAACACAATGGAGAATATTTAATCTGATTTTATCATGATAAAAATTGTAAGCTTATTAATAGTGTGATAAAACTGGTCATTCTAGAAAGCTACATACTCTACTCAGCAGATCAGCTACATGACCTACTCAGCAGATCAAATATTAAAAAGTAGCTCCACAAATTTAATGGAATTCCAGCTACTTTTTGGGAAAAAACCTGCCGCTTTTAAACACTTTTTCTTATTTACAACTTGCACATTATTATAGAGAGAGATTGAATCCCTGAAGTCTTGTGTTTTGTTTTGTTTTTTTTAAATATACTTTTAATACTAAATGAACTTATTTGTACATCATACAAGTACTTTCAGGGTAATTTGGCCATTATTGGTAGGATTTTAAATTCATGCTGAACCGTACTTCCTTCATCAAAAAATTATTTTTTTTTCTTTTGCAAGTGTTATCATAGCTCTCTAACTCTTGGAGGATCTCTTTATTCTTAATCATAAAAGGGAAACAGAGTTTGCTTTACATACAGTGAAAGTAATACAGCAGAAAACATTTGATGTGATATTTTTGTGTTAATATTTTACATGGATCATGGTGGAATTGCACCACACTGCCTCTATTCGATGAACCCTCTTTTTTATGAAAGAGCATAATACATCAGAAAGAAATATTTCTATCAGCTGCTTGGCTGCTTTCTTTCTGTTCCAAAGAAAACTTTCATTTGTGTTGCTTGTCCCCCAAACACAGCAGTCTCATGGCTCACATCTCTGTACACAGTGCATTAATTCTGCAGATATTGGACTCTTTCATAAACCAGTACTCTCCCTGTTGTGCCCAGCTGTATGACTTTGCCTTCTCTCTGGCTTCTTCGCTCTGACATCATTCTGCTTCTATTATTTGCTCTCTGTTTTTCTGGCCTTTACACTTCCTTCTTTTCCTGAAGAGAAAGGTTGGTCAACGCTGCAGGTAATTTTGATTCATTTTTTGAAACCTCAGACCCCATATTCCCAAACTGGTATTACAATTATTTCAAGTCAACAGTATGTGTACCTTGCTGTATACTTTTTTCAGTGCCTATAGTCAGACAAATTTCCAGTGCCTGCTGTGTGCCCCTGTCAATAACTGCAGGCAGGCAGAGCCAGAATGTATGTGCTGGTTTGGCTGGGAGAGAGTTAATTTTCTTCACAGTGGCTGCTGATATGGGGCTGTGTTTTGGATTTATCTGAACACAAGGTTGATAATACAGAGATGACTTTGTTATTGCTGAGCAGGGATTACACAGACCCAAGGCCTTTTCTGCTTTTCCTACTGCCACCCTGGCAAAGGGAGGGCTGGGAGTGCATGGAATGCTGGGAGAAGACACAGCTGGGACAGGTGACCCAAACTGACCAAAGGGATATTCCAGACAATGTGACATCATGTTCAGTATATAAAGGGGGCGAGGGGGCGGGGGGCATGTCTGGAGTGATGGTGTTCATCTTGTCAAGTCACCATTCCATGTGATGGGTGTCTGCTTTCCTGGAGATGGCTGAACACCTGCCTGCCCATGGGAAGCAGAGTTAATTCCTTGCTTTGCTTTGCTTATGTGCTGCTTTTGCTTTTCCTATTTAACTGTCTTTATCTCAACCCATGAGTTTTCTATCTTTTACCTTTCCGGTTCTCTCCCCAATCCCTCTGGTGGGATTGGCTGCATGGGGCTTGGTTGCTGGCTGGGGTTAAATAATGAGAATATATTTTAGTTCTTCCTTTGTGCACTCATATTGATCTTTAAACTCATATATAGTGTAGGGTTTAGATAGCTATGGATCTGCCAAATGTTGAACATTTCTTCTTTTTGATCACATCAAGGCTGTCAGAAATTCACAGCTTTTGGATGGGGCCAAACAGTAAGAAACACTGTTCTTCTCTATGATGTGTCATGGTATTTGAAATCTATCAGAAAATAAACAAAAGAAATTGAATAAAAACCAACTCTGTAGAGCCTCCAAATTCAGACAGAAATTCCCACTAAAATTGAGTATAGTGTGGAATGGAGATAGTTAGTAGAGAAATGCTTTCAGTCTGTTTTGAGATCTGCAGATGTACCAAAGGAAACCAAACTAACAACATGAGCAAAAAACTGGGAGATATAGGATAAGCTTTTCACAACATAATAGAGAAATACTGTGAGGGATAATCTCTACTTTCTGACTAGAACTATGTGAAGCTTTAGGAGAAGCCACATTTTCTGCACATACTGATTTTCATCAGACACTGTTTGTTCTGCTCCTTTTGCCAATGGAAGTGGTCACACAAAAGAATATGCAGAGCTCACCATGTGTTAAGATCTGATTATTAAGGTTCTTTAGAAATTCCTCTGCCTGAGTTAAGGTGCAAACAAGACCATATGCTAGTGACAATAGTAAGGGTTTTATTTGATGTGAGGGAGAGAGAGAGAGAGAGAGAGGGAGAGAGGGAGAGAGGGAGAGAGAGAGAGAGAGAAAATGAGAGACAAGAGACAAGAAGAGAAAGAAATAGAAAATAGGTGGAGGGGACAGAAAGAGAGTGAAGGAAAATATCACCACTCTGTGGATCCCAACAATGTTCCATTGATCCTCTCCAGCAGGTTTTCTTGGTGGTGAAGATCCCCCCAAAAAGTATAGAGTCCAATGGGTTTGTATACCCTCGAGCCAGGTAGCAATGTCCAGGCACGGCCCCCTGGGGGAGGGGGCAGCCTCTTATGGCAGACTCTGGATCTGTTACATGCAGTGGTGCCAAGACTCTGGGGAGCACTCTGGGGGGTCTTTGATGGACTATGACTTCCCCTCCGCTGTCTCATGTGAATGTCCCATGGATGTGGCCTGTGGGGTTGGGGGTTCCACAACTGGGCCGATTTGTGTAATCAGAGGATGGATGTTAATTGCATCTGACCAGGGGTTATGCAAAGCACCTGAAAATCTCCTCCGCCCCCCTCGTTTGGTGGGGGAGTCTGTGTAAACCTGGCTTCTGTGGGCTGTGCTCTCCCCCTACCCCAAACTCAGCAGGGGATGATTCTCAGCGCAGGTGGTGGCTTTGGCCTTTGGTGGGTGCAGACCTTACCCTCAGCCTGAGATGATTGAACAATGGGTTTCCCTTCATCTAATCAGCAGTTTAACTTTCAGTCCAAAGTCCCAGTCTTCAGGGAGGCTTCTTTGGTTGTAGCTTCTTTATAATGAGCAAAACTTTATATCAATGTTTAAGGTATGAACTATTTTCAGTCTCTGACACTATGGCTCCCTTCCTGATGTGTCTGGCCATGACCATGTTCCATACTGTTCCACAGTGATGCTTTGCTCTATGCTTTCATGACAGCTCCTACTTCTCAACAGATTTATTTCTTTAACACCAAATTCATTAAAAAAGAACCTGTGAACCAATTTTAACTAAAGGAGAACTTAAATTGCCACCATATGTTATTACACTGTTTAATAATGTGCCTAAGAAAAGGACACTATAGTATCTTGAGCAAATATTTGGTTTAAGAAAGGGTTTGGGTTTAATAAGTTTTATTGGAAACACTTTGTGACATAGTCTTTCCCTTTTAGGTTTCAGTGTACATATAAATACTGAATTCAGTACCTACCACAAGTAGATAAATCTTCCTGTTGAGGCTTTTAAGTCATCCTGCCCTGTCCGCCACCCAACGCATATGGGAAAATGAGGTGCCAAATTTAGTAATATATGTTCATTATGCAACTGAAATTAAGTTGCAAACTAGAAACTATGTTAAGCAAAGTAGATCCTATAGTAGAATTCACACTCAAATACCCCAATTAATGTTCCCAAGTTATGCTTTTTTCTTTAGGAATCTCATAAATACTAAATTACTCATCTGGCCTAACGTGAGCCAGCAGCATGCCCAGGTGGCCAAGAAGGCCAATGTCATCATGGTCTGTATCAGCAATAGTGTGGCCAGCAGGACTAGGGCAGTGATTGTCCCCCTACACTCGGCACTGGTGAGTCCCGTGTCCAGTTCTAGGCCCCTCACCTCAAGAAAGACATTGACGGGGTGGGAGCATCCAGAGAAGGCCACTGGAGCTGGTGAAGGGTCTAGAAAGTGAGTCTTATGAGGAGCAGCTGAGGGAGCTGGGGGTCGTTAGCCTGGAGGAGACCTGGGGGTGACCTTATTGCTCTGTACAACTACCTGAAAGCAGGGTGTAGTGAGGTGGGGAGAGGCCTCTTCTCCCAGGCAACCAGTGACAGGATGCGTGGAAATGGCCTCAAGCTGCAGCAAGGGAGGTTCAGATTGGACATCCGGAAGAATATTTCCACTGAAAGGGTAGTTAAGTATTGGAATGGGCTTCCCAGGGAAGTGGTGAAGCCTCCATCCCTGGAACTGTTCAAGAAACAACAGGACTTGGGACTTAGTGCTGTGGTTTAATTGACATGATGGTGTTTGGATAAAGGTTGGACTTAATGATCTTGGAGGCCTTTTCCAACTTTAATGGTTCAATGATTCTATATTTCTATGATCTTGGCTAGCCACGCAGATTAAAATAAGAAGTGCTAGTAGACTAACCTTTTCAGTTTGTCACATTTTTAATTTTCTTCAAAAAGGGTTAAAATACATCAAAAGTTTCACGAAATGTGCAGTTCTAACAGTGTGTAACTTTGACTAGCATGTGAACAGCTAGATTCAATGTAAAGAACACCTGTTTGCTCCAATCACTTAGTTATTGTTTATAACTCTACAGAGGGATAACTTTAAATAAAAATATTGCAAGTGCTATTTTTCTACTTTGTGCTTCAGTTTTACTGAACTTAAATCCAGTTCAGGCAGTACCTTAAATCATCTGATATTTTTTATATCCAGTGTTGAATATAACTTCATACATATGCAAAATCAGTAGACTGTGCTTGAACATATATATATATCTGTATGAATGAGAATGAGCATATATTTACATTTAGATTTAAATTGATATGGTGGAAATGATAGTCCTTCCTGCAGCTTTACAGTCCATTTCCACCACCTGCCCTTTTTAAACGCATGTGCCTGCTCCTTGTAGTAGAATAAACCTAGTATTAGCAACAGTAATTGTCAAGTTTGCCTTCATTGCTAAACTAGCTTTTTCATCAGGGATTAAATGCATACAGACCTTCAGGTTTTTCATGGGATGCTTATAAAGTGATATCCTCTGATTACATTATATCCTGTAGCAATTTGGCAGGATGATATTGAATCTGTATGTGGTTGTTAAGTTACTTAAGCAGCCATTTTTCTTCTTCCTCTTCCATTGTAATTTTTCATGCATTTTTCTGAAAAATTTTCTTTTTCTTTTGGCAAGCAAGGAAATACTGTAGTTCTTCAAGAAGATACCAATTTGATACAGATACGTATTTCATGCAGGACAATGCCAACAACACTATCTAACAATATCATCTAACACAAGATATGTAGTACAGAGATACCAGTGCTGTAAAAGTCTCCCAGAGGGGGAAAAAAAAAAAAGGCATTTTTTTTAATAAATACAGAAATTGTACTTTCTAAATTTTCCTGGAAATAATAACATTGATTCCTTTTAGCTTTCATGACAAATTTATTAATATTATGCACAGATCAGAATTAATCATCGTCTCGAAATATTTACTTGTATAAATATATACAAATTTACAGTTCCAGAACTACTGGATATCACTAACTAGAAAAACACCAAGGTCTAGATATTCTGGTAAAATTGCAAATAATTTTGACAACAGAATTTTTACACAAGAAGTATGAATGTGTTTGTCTAAATTGTTCAATTTTTTCAGATACAGCTCTTGCAGTTTCTGCACAGTTACTGCTCCTCAGCTGAGAAGTATACATTTGACATTTTGTGGTATTGGCAATCTATACCATCATTGCTTCCTCTTGCTGTAGTGGTAAATATGAAAGAAAATGCATTCATTTAAATAGAAGGAGAAGGCATTCTCCAGTGTAATGTTTTTTGCATACTGACTTGTATTCCCTAGCATTGACTGAACAGGTGGCCTTTGCTAAATATTATCGCAATATCTGAAAGTCCCACCACCCATTGCTCTCAGAAAATTTACTCCACCCCAGCCAAAACCAGCACAATTTGCCACTGTCATTCACTCTTTTTAATCTGTAGTGCAAATGAGAACATAAAGAAGCTTAAATTGCCAATTATTTTGTTTATTTGTGTTTTCCCTTAAGCACTTTATACCAAGAATGCTTGGGAGAGTAATTGCTAAGTTACATGTACTTTCTTAGTCTTGAAAGATAACTAAGCTGAATGATTCCCTTTATGTGGATGAATTTCAGCTAATGGAACCCCAGCTAAAGGACTCATTATAATAAGAATTAAGCTCATGATATCCTTCTGAGGAAAAATAACTAATCAACCAAACAAAAAAAAATCCACCAAGAGCAAGAAGAAACCCAAACAAAGGAAAGAAATTATATCATTAATGCCTTGTAGTAAAATATCTCTGCATTCATTCTGTTTCCTGAGTTTACTACTATCTGATTTCAGAGTAGCTATCAGTAAAGTTCACATCAATGCCAGCAGCATATATTCAACATCAAGGGCAGTGTCAGAAACTGCAGTTACGACACCCAGTCAGAGAAGTGACTGAGACATGAATCTACGGTGATAGATCTACAAAAAATAGCTGGACAATGACTATTCAATAGTACAACCAAAAGCTGAGTTGACAAATGCTCAGTATGTTACAGACAAACCTTCCTGACAAAGGGGAGTCATACCATAGGGTAGAAATGGCAGACAGGAGAAATTCTTTCTATCTATCTATCTATCTATCTATCTATCTATCTATCTATCTATCTATCTATCTATCTATCTATCTATCTATCTATCTATCTATCTATCTATCTATCATCTATCTATCTAATTATCTCCAGCCATCCAGCCATTCAGCCATCCACTTATATATATATATACGTTTATATATCTACATTTATATAAATCCATTATACTGTATTATCTACTTTTCAAATTTTATATATAACCATAAAATATAATCCCTATTAATCTTGTTTATAAAGTTCATGATTCTGTTCAGTTGAAGAAATAATGATGATCCTATTTTTATACAATTTATAGAATAGAAAACTTTTCCTAAAATATTTATGAGATCTATCCTAGATTCTGAGACTTCTGTCTGATGCATTGTATCAGGAAGGACTCTGAATCCTTTGGAGTTGTTAACTAATGGCAAAGAGATTATAGCAGAATTCAGAAGAAATACTGCTTACATCAAACCCAACACTTTATTCTAAAAGGAATAGAATTCAAGGTTGTAAATACAAAATGTGATAGGAAGTAACAATACCCAATATTTTGGCTTCTAGCATCTAATATACAGCGAGAACTATTTTTTTTTCCATCATAAGTCTAGAAATAAGCACCTGGCAAATATTCAAAATTGTGCTCTGGAACATGATATTTTTTGCTGAATTTTGTTAGCATAAAACACTCAATAAATCTACAACATTTTTCACTTTTTAGCTATTGTTTATTGAAAACATTTCTTGAACAAACTGTGCTAATTAGATCAACCTTTAGTCTGTCATAGACTAAGCATTGGCACTGAGCACATTATATTGATTATATTTAGTCATGTAACCTTAAAGACTGAAATTTAATTCTATTCTGACAGTTGTTGAAAGTACTTAAATCAGTCATTGTTGATTCCTCTTATTTATTAGTCATGGGATGCCATACACCACTTGGATATTCCTAGAAGTAATACAAAAATGTTGGAGGTTTCCTAGGCTGCTATCTTCTCTTCCTTTCCCTTCATCGTCTTAAATGAAAATCTGGATTTCATTGCCTGTTGTTCCTTTTTATTGAAAGTTTAACTAATTCAATCTGATAACAGAAACATAAGCCATGAAAAATTAATGGTACCAATCTCAGTTGCTTTATAATGTTGAATAAAATAAATGTACATAGATTTCGACTCGTAGAAGAATATTTCTGATGATCACCGATGTTAATACAATGTTAATG
Source organism: Monarcha castaneiventris obscurior (assembly GCA_026261815.1). Classification (NCBI taxonomy): domain Eukaryota; kingdom Metazoa; phylum Chordata; class Aves; order Passeriformes; family Monarchidae; genus Monarcha; species Monarcha castaneiventris. The sequence continues at coordinate 5,493,976 of JAMPIT010000510.1, read as the reverse complement.
TATTGTTAAATGTTATGTTAAAGTGAGTGAAGATAATTAGCATGCACAGAACTAACAGATCAAATCACTGTTGGTAAATAGCTCATGCCTTTTAAAAATCCCCCTCCGGAAATGTATGGTGTGTGAGGAAGACCTGTTTATGCTTATAGGTTATACCTTATGCACATTGCTCAGAAGTAGCGTTCAGGGTGAATGTTGTGGTACATCTCTCTGGAATACTATATGATACTGTGCATATTTCACACAAGGAGAGTATCAAGGCCATGGGACTGGAAAGAAATGAAGTAGCAACACGTTCTCGGTTACAGTCTCGTGATCTGCTGTCCAGCTTGGCAGTTTACTGCTGGATCTTTGTCCTTGGTTTAGTTTTTTTCACTGACCCATGTCTTTAAAAACCAGCTATCCAAGTGAGCTACAAACTTTTGACCCATCTCCTATTCTTCATAGCACTCTTGCACAATTGGACACATCTGGCCTAATCTTTTGCCCTAAAAGGTTCAAACATGACTTTTCAGAATAAAAGAAATCAATGATATGTAGAGGGACTGGTTACACATCCTGGAAGTCTGTAATTGCCTAAATGAATTGAGTAAAGAAGAAAATGACACACATTAACTCCCCAATGGTCTTTGAATCAACAAAATTTTGGCAAGAATATTAAAAATTAACCCTAAATTTAAAAAATATATACTATTTATGATCCTCAATTTTTATACCTCAAAGCTCCCTAGAAAGAAGAGCACTTTATCTCATTTTAAAGACTGAGGAAAGGGTAACAGGAGACTCAAGACCCAAAGTGATACAATTGGGTGAGATTTTAAAAAGTAAAATTATTCCTGAGATAATATATTATAATAATACATTTAGTATTTGTACTATGTAGGTAAATAGATGAACCTAAATTCTGTGTGGATATTCCTCTGTCCTCCTACTCCATACATATTGTTTGGTTCATTGGTTGCTTGGTTCATTTTCCGTGTTTACCAGTAGTTAAACGGTATTAAAAATGCTGAGTTACCTCCCCTTCCTCCCTACTCTCTAAACAATAAATTGAGTTTTGAATAAATAATTCAGATTACTTCCACAAAGTCTTGTTTGTTTGCTTGTGGTCTGACTTAGTCATTAGTCATTAAAGTTAATGTTAGTGCTCCTTCAACACTCTCAACTGTGCTTTAAGTTTATCAGAAGGCACTGTTGATGGAATGTAGTTTTATGATAGCTATAATACCACTCCATAAAAAGAAGATCTGACTAACTTTGGCATCTGACTTCCTCTTAAATAGTTGGCATCCTGGGTGAGATTTGTTTAATCTCTGGAATGTCACATCAGGATGTCAATTTATCTCAGTCCAAGTGAATACCCTAAGTAGATCAGATTAAGTAGCCCCTGGAGAGGTTTATAAAAAATTCTGTGTTCATAGTTAAGACCATGGATATAGACATCTATGTTTTAAAGCTAGCTGTCTTTTAGAGATTTGAGGTTTGTTGATATAACTTTCGCCTCTGCTATCTTCCCTTTCAACAGATGCTTAAATGAGAAGTATTTTCACTCTGAAAGTCTTCAGAAGTACTCATTTTCATTGACTATGTAGGGAATGCAGGCACTTACTTTCAGAAGATGCATCTATTCTACCTGATATATTTAAGTTGTGCCTCAATAATATAATTTTTCCTCTGTGCATGTGTGTCCATATTTTTCACAAGTGTACCTGAATTGAAAGTGACTTTCAGTATTTTCTTGTACATTTCACAAGTTGTAAGAAGAATTAACTACAACAAAATACAAAATTTTCACTAAGTATGGAAGCCCTACATAATCAATATTTTTAATAGTTTCCAAAAGCCAAAAAAATAAATAAGAGTAACATCTAATAAGTGAAATACAGTGTGAGTTCCTATGACTACACTTTAAAGCTGTTGTGTTTCTCTTCCCCTAATATCTAAGGCATGTAGAACAACTAGCCATCAGCCTATTGTTTTTCATTAAGCTAAAGAAGGGGCAGGGCTGGAAAGTATATTTTCAGACAGAGAAATAGTTTCAAGAATACTGAAAGACACTGTGTGACCTCTTGAACCTGCAAAGTGAATGTGCAATAGCAGTAATAATAATACTAAGAAGACTTACTTTAGAGGTTATTGAATTTGGGAATAACTTAAATATGTTTGATTAATTAATTGAATTAAATTGCAGTCTTTCCTCCTCCTATAATCTTGAAAGTCCTACTCTGAAATGCAGTTGATTTCCTTCCCTAACACTTTCCAACATCCTCTTCAACAGTACCGAATGTTTGGTTGTCATGGTTTGATGCTGGCTAATTGCCAGGCTCCCACAAAAAACTACTTATTTTCCTCTGCTATAGCTGAGCAGAGGAGGGGAAATTAACGCAGAAACTTCATGAGTTGAGATAAGGATTAGGGGGAAAAACATTTCAAGGCAAAACAGGTTCAAAACTTAAACAGTATAAAGAAGATTTATTATTAACAGAATTAAAAGTAAAAAGGGTAATGAGAGCTAAAATAGATCTTCAGAACACCTACTTTCTTCCCAGCCCTTCCCTCTTTCCCACCAACAGCATAAGGAGACAAAACATGGGGTTTTGGTCAGTCTTTGTAAGAATTTTCTTCAGTTCGTTGAGGGAAAGGAGTTCTTTCTTCTGTTGTGCTGTGTGGTCCCTCCCACAGGAGACGGTTCTCTGTGAATTTCTCTAGCGTGGTTCTAATTTTCATGAACAGCAGCCTGCCCGACCTGCTGTAATGTGAGTCCCTCCCGATGGCCAAGCAGTTTTCCCACAACTCCCCAGCATGGGTCATTTAAGTTCATGGGGTTTAAGGATAAGCTGTTCTAGTTTGGAAGCAAGGGTTCTCTTTCTCTATCTCTAGAGGGTCTTCTCCCTCTGTCCAAGTTCCTCACTAGACTACAGCTTTTCAGCATCCCTGTGCTCCAGTGTGGGCACTCTCTCATGGGCTGTGAATTGATCTCTGCATCTCCCCATGCATCTCATGAATTATAGGGAAACAGTTTGTTTAATCACAGTCCTCACCATGGCTTGAAGAAGAATCTCAGCTCTGACGCCTGAAGCACTTCTTCCCCCTCCCTCCTTTCACTGACCTCGGTGCCACCATGTTGGTTCTCCTCACGTGACTTCACTTCTCCTTTTCTCTGGCTTGGAAGAAAATTGTTGACCGTAGGTATTATTGTTCTCAAGTCCTATCAATTGAAAAGTTCTTAAAGAGCTTCACTGCACTGAAAAGCTTGATCTCGTCTGCATTCCGTGTCGAGGAATCGTTCGCTGTGTTTTCATCCCTGGACACGTGGTCCCTGCTGGCATCACATGGGCGGCCCCGGCTGCATCGCTCCAGGCCTCGAGAGGGTTCCTGCCTTGGGAAGGCCCCATCCACACGGCCCCTCTCCTCAGCCCCAGGAGGGCTCTGGCCATGTGCTTTTGCTGCACCACCACGGCTGCATGGGCACTCCCACTGCTGGTCCCAGCCGTGCAGCTGCTCGCGGCACTGGGATGGCTCTGCCGTGGCATGGCCCCAGCCACTGCACAGGGAAAGGTCTCAGCAGCCCCAGCGCTGAGAAGGAGCCCAGTGGACCTCTCACCACCCCTCAGAGCACACGAAGAAAGAGAGCATCCCGTGGCTTTTCCTTTCTTAAATAACGTCATCACAGAGGTGTTACCAACTTCTCTAATTGGCCAGTCACCTGCCCATCGTCAGAGCCTTCAGCAAATGGCTCTGTGTCAGACATAGCAGAAGTTTCGAGCAGCTTTTACCCGCCCACTAAAAACCAGGCTGTGGTAAACCAACACAGTGGTCTAAATTAAAAGAAATCAAGTATGTAAGTGTGCACAGTTTGGAAAAGTGTGGAGGCAGCCAGTGTGGTGCCCTGCCACGATACATTTGGCATTCCTTTTCTAGCCTCACTCTCCCTGGAGCTGTAGGATCTGTAAGTCTCTGAATCCTACCCCTAGCCCTAACCCTAACTCTAACCCTAATGCTAAAGGATTCTTGGTGCTGCAGCTTAGTTCCCAGTCAGAATGGGTGACCTAGACTGGGAAGTAGAGGCAGACAGGGAAGGGTTGATCTCACCTGAGATGAAGAAGTTGCTTCCTTGCTATCTCTCAGCTGTTTAGATTGAGAATGTGCATCCACTTCTCTCTTCCTATGAAAACACAGGTGGCTTAATCTAAATTTTTCATATGCTCACAGGAATGGAGTGACACAGCAGTCACAGTTGTGCAGTGCTGGGCTAAAGCATCCTCTCAGTGTCACTTTGATGCCCTCTTCTACATCCTTTTTGGCTCTTCCTTGGATCCTCTCCTGCTGCCCCTGGAGTCTCCTGTATTCAAATACACTCCATCCATGTGTCTGCAGTAGAACGTCTCAGAGCTACTTCCCATGTGTCTCACCAAGACCCTCACCACCACGTCTCCACAAGAGTCTTTGAATTCCTGATTTTCTTTATCCCTGGACTAAAATTGTATCTCACCTGAGTAAGAGTCTTCAACTGTAATTTTCATTTCACTCTGCCAAGTGGTAATGTTCTGCTTTATTACTGAATAGCAATGTCTGTCCACATTTGCAGGTACACACCATCCTTTGTGATATTTTCTTCTTGATACAAAGCTGGATAGGGAAACTGAGGGTCATGTCAAGCTGAAAGCTGCTATGACAGATCAGTGTGATTTTAAGATCTACTCTCATTTTTTACTTTTAACTCATTGATGGTTTTTCTAGTCTAATTTCAGTTATTTTAATAATTCTAGGAATCAAAATGGAGTTGAATATTTCAACTCTGCCAGATAACAGAAGAGGAATAAACTCTTTTTAAATTGCCATTGCAGTTCATATTTTAAAATAAATTTCATAATATAAATGAGAACTGTTTATAATGTCTTTTATTCTATAACTAGTGCTGCCTAATTAATCTTTAATTTGTATTCAATATTACAATGTGACATTGTAAACAAGCAGAAAGATCAGAAGTTTGGGATGAGGTTTTTTTATACTATCTAAAATATTTTCTTGGATTTACACCTTTAAAACTTAGGAACTTTAAGTGTCAGGAGATGGGGGAAGAATTCTGGAATCTGAAATTATTTTAATATCAAGACAATTATATAAATTGTTGAACATGCGTACCTTTTAATACAATTTCCTTCTTTTTTTCTCAAGGTATTTTTTTTTATCAAGAGCACTGTATACTAGATTATGCACAGATGTAACTTTAGAAAAGAGAAGAAATATAAACATGTCACAAGATATTTTCTTACACTCCCACATCTTATGATGTCTAATTTGAAAAATTCTCATGCTAACCTCATGCTAACTTACATTTTTGTAATATTTTGACATTATGTCCATAGATTGGTGATTTTTTTTTTTGTGTGTGTGTGGGGGGGTGTTTAACTCCTGAATGGTTACGAACTGTGAATGTTCTTTTACGCATGTATCTCACAATTTTCATGTAATGTTTTTTATGCTTGTGTATATATAAAAATTAACTTCCAGTGACAAGACCTTGAAAATGTCTTTCAAGTCTTCTTGACTTGCTTTCAGTACACTGTTTCTCTCAGTAATAACTGGCTCTATTTTAACATGTACCAAGGAAGCTGACTGTCAGTGTAAAGAAACTTGGTATTTCAGCAAAAAAAAAAATTAGCTAAACACAAAATCGGTATGGAAAATGACCAAAGAAACATTAGAAGCATTATATTCGTACAGTTATATTAGTAGACATTTTGTTACAGAGCTAGCTATTGATTTTTACTGAAAGTACACCAATATTTGTGGATGTTTCATGGGACACACATATATTTATTAAAGATCAGCTTCCTTAGGCATACAATAATAAATGGGCAATTTTCTCACCTAACATTAATCAGCTTAAAATCATTGCCTTAAAATCAGGCATCTAATTCACACTTCTCATCTAGGTCTGCATCTGTAGTCAATGTGAAGATTCTCGTGTTTAGTTTCTTTTTTAAAAAAGTCTGTGTATTTGTTTTAAAGGATGTAATTAAGTCCCTTTAAACTCAGACAATTTTCAATTTGGATTTCTTTTTCTGAACACAGTTTGCTTTTCTTATTCTTAAGCAAGCTGTTTAGTCTATGCCTAAACCTACACCCTCCGCTAAACCCTTTGAGTCCCAAACTCCCTAGCCTAAACTCCTTATTTGTCTCTGTTAATGTGATGAAAAAAATTACTTACAGAATTGTGTAGTGAGAAGTTCTTGTAGTAGTAGTGCAGTTATTTCCTCATAAATAAAATAAACTTTGAGAGGCAAAAAAAGAAGGAACTTCAGGAAATGTTAGCAGTGCTCTCACTTTATGAAGAAAAATAGAAAGGATAGTCATGACTGATCCAAACCTACTTGGATATCAAACACATAAAAAATAAATTCTATTCTAGTATGGATTAGACAGATATAGCTACCTCATTTTTTCCCCTTAATAACTGTATGTCAGAAAATTTTTTTGTCAGTTTTTAAAAAAGAATTAAGTAACTCATATTTATAGTAGTCACAAAATTGTTAAAGCATGTTGGATTTTTTAATTGTCATTTTTCTCTTAATTCTGCCTAAATTCATCCCTGTAATCTTCTGTTAAACCCAAATATTTACACTTTGATCTACAAGTACACACACAAAAGTTCTGTTTTGACAACAATGAAGAGAGTTGACTGGTAAGAGTTGCTAGAAAGTATTTGCTAGAAGATGTAGTTCTGCCATGTGTAATGTAACTATCAAATAATCTCCCTGGATATTGTGAATACATAATTTAATATCTCAAGAGAAATTATTGCATGCATTATTAATGTATATGATGGTATTTTCAGTCAACCTGCATTAATTTCAACATTCTGTATTATGATAAATGTATATGTGTGTGTGCATACATTTTATTTTTCAGCATCCAATTTCTTCTTTCAGTATATTTAAAACCACATACAAAATACTGCACTTAGAATCAGTTAGGCTCAAAACAGTGTGTATTCTTTCAAAATCAGAGCTTGTTTCTAAACACAGCAAAGCAAATTATAGATGAAAAGGATATGTAAATAAAATTTATGTTTAGTTCCTGGAGAATGATATAGAAAAATGCTGTCAAACTTGCTTAGTCACTTGAAGATCCTTTAGACCCTAAAACTGAAGATCGTGAGCATGCATGTATTTACAGCTGCAAATGTCTAGATAAAATACAACAAAATGCAAAAGAGACTTAATGTATTCAGTATGCGTAGAACAAGCTGTACTTTGCAATTCATAACTCTGTGCTGTGTTATTTCAGTTACTTCACTTAAAATCAAAGGCTTTTGAATAAATTTTCAAGGAGAACATTTTCTAAGAGATAAGAAGACCTGGATTTAAATTTCTGCAGTGGCATTCTTCACATCCCAGGGGATTACCATGGTGTGCCAGTTTGGACGAATTTGGAGGAAAATATCCTCCGATAGAAGGCAGGTTACAACCACCAGGTTCAGGAAAAAGAAAATTTCCTCAGAGGAAAGTGAAAGAGATAAAAAACTATTTATTTAACAAACACACAGGGAAAGGATAATAATGCTAAATAATGAAACCTCTTGCTGTGGAGAGAAACCTGGGAAGATTTCAGAGTCCTTCTGTAGGTGTGGTCTCTCTCCTCCTCCTCAGAGCTGGGTGGGTGTTGGCTCACCTCTGGGGCCTCGGTGGAAAATTCTCGCAGTGTGTTCTGATGTTGAAACAGTCCAGAAGAGAAGAAGGGAAAAACCGAAGTGCCAGGAAAACAAAGTTCAACTCTCCTTCTCCCTATGGAGAAAAGGAGCCGAAAGCTTGCTGAAAAGCAAGAAAGGTGCTTCCTCTGCGCTTGCAACCGCAGCAGCAGAGGAGTGTGTATCTGTGCTCTTGAATAACTGCTTTGAAAAGTTTGCTGGGTTTTTTCCTTCTTTCCCCTCGCCCCTCTCAGGAGATACACATCATAAAGTCACCCCAAGACACATGGTCACCAAACCACCAGATATTTTGTTTAAAAGTACGTCTTTCATATCTGCCAGTGAAAGCAGGCACGGTGCTGCTGGGAGTGTCAAAGACATGGCACCAGAGGTAGAACAGGATACAGAAGAGCCCATTACATTCAATATTGTAGCCATAACCTGTTGTATATATAAGGTAGAGGTAGAATAAAGGAGATTAAATTAATATTTATTTGTCTTACACCTGGACATCAGTAAACCAAACCAGCACATTAAGCATTTTGTAACTCTGTAACACAAGATAATATAATGTCATCAGTACGTAAAATGTTATTGCAAAGGAGACTGGCAGGATAGGACCACAAGCAGGGTTCAGGAAAATATATGCAAGCAATAAAATCTGCAAAGGAAAAGCAAAGAATGTAGAGTAAGAAGAAACAGTATTTGGCAAAATGCTGACAAGCACAGGTACTAGAAGATCATATTTGATGACCTTAACAGGTAAGATCATGTCACTTTTGTGGAAGAGAGATCTGTGGAACACAAAACATCAGTGAAGAGAGAATCAAGATGGGATAGAATTAATATTCCTGCTTTGGTTCCAGCTTCCCTTGTCAAAGAGTTCTCAGGCATGGCATCTTGATCTCAGAGAGATAAGAGCTGTAGCTGTCAATTCTGACTATACACTATCAGCTACATGTTGCTTTAAGTTCTAAGTCTTAAAGACCTTTTTATATATGTAGTAATAATTATTGGCAATGACTAAGAAATGGGATTGGCAATGCTTATTGCTAATGAATAGCAACACAACAAACTATTATTCTGACATTTAAAACTGGCCTCATCTCTCCATCATTTCTATTCACAGTGATTTCTAATTTCCTTCCTAAAATATAATGTTTGCATACATTATACGTATATATAATGTAACTATATATGTAAAATGCATACAGTTGTTGAATGTAAACATTGCACATTTGCAGCATATATTCAGTTATAAGGATTTCCTTATCATTTTAGAAGCCAGGCTAGGGGGAATACAAGTTCTAGTACAGCCCTTTCTGGATATAGCTCTAAAACAGCAACGGCTGAATACAGACATCACTGCTTTATTTCATCACCTCTGGAGGTTATCTGCATATATTTGCATTCAACACTTCATGAACCAGTGCCCAGGTACAAAATCAGGGTCTTATAAAGCATTTGTGCAGGCAAATGTGTATTTGCCTGACTCTGTCTGTTCCACATGGCTGGAACTGATCATCTAAACCTGTCTCAGCAAAGGTATGGATGCTACCATAGTGCTACTTTAGGTATCCAAATAAACTTCAGTCTGAAATTTCAGGTCCTCAAGTGTATTCTGTGTCTCAAAATACTGTTATGGGAAAAGGAGAATACACTGTTAATATGCAGGATTGACTGTTGGTTCAATTAATCTTATAGCAGTTTTAGTCCAAATTATATAATTGGTGTAGAAAAACCACTCCAATGCCAATAGGGCTAAAATTTTTACACAGAAATGCTTTCTTTATATCCAATCCTTCTTCCTGACATTATATTCACCTTCTCAGTGTACCTTTGGGTACTTTCTCAGAGCACAAATACAAGTTGCCAGCATCCAGGATTTTTTCCTGAGAGGAAAAAGATGGTCATAGTGAAGGAGCTCTTTGTTATCAGTAGAGGCTTCTACTTGTTGCTCTGTTTGTATGTTTTTTTGCTTGATTGTTTGATTTTTTTCTTGTATCAGTCTGCTGATCTTTTGTGCTGTCAGCTAAGGTCTGAAAGTTATGCAACACCTCCTTAAACTTATGTAACCTAGTGTGCTGTTCATTGCATCTAAGAGTGCCAGAACTTTACCATATTAGTTATTCCTGGATCTTCAGCTACAATAATTTTATGTTTTGACTCGAGTAAGAGTTCTGCAGTTAACCACAGAAATTTACTGGTCTTTTAGCATACCTTGCAGCACTTTTTAACCTCATCACCCTGTATTTGATTTTGCCAAATGTTGTTTTGGGAAGTTAAACTGGCAAAACTGATGGTTTGAAGAATCTCTAAATCACCCTTCTTCCTGGGATTCTTTTTGTTTTTAAGTCCATTTTATCCTTGAAAAACTATGTCTCAATTGCAGTCTTAACTTTTCTTCTAAAAAAGAAAATTGATTTCCACCTTGATATACCATAGTTATGATTTAAACCTGGTAACTGTATAAACAGCAGAACAATGTCATCTAAAAATGTATAGTTGGTTTCCTTTTAATAGTTTCATTTCCTGAAATACTGTGATCAGTGTCTACCAAGAAAAATGCCCATCTTTTTATGTTTTTTACATGATCTTTTCATTATCTTTACAGGAATGGCAAAGGACCTAGTTCAGACAATGTTAAAGACTTCCAGCTAATAATAACCAATATGAAATCTACACTGTCTTTTAGAAGTTATTTTATTTATATTGGTATTTTTTTTTTACATTTTGGGGCTCTTAAGTGCAATGCAGCAAGTTGCTAGTTAATTGTTTTGATAAAAGTTCTGTTCTTATTTTGCAAAATACATTGATAGTTCTCTTCCTATCAGGAGAAAATGCAGCTGAATGTATGCTGAAATGTACACTTCTCTGTTTCTGTGTCTGAAGGGAAAAACGGCCTAAAGAGGTGTCAACAGTGATCAAACAACCTGAATTCATATGTATTACTTGACCCTGAGAAAAATTTGAATAGGCTGAATCCTGGACTAACTGAAAGCTGAGAAAAGATTAACATTGTAGGAATTAAATTTTCTTTTTGTTGTACTATTTCTGCTGCATTCAGGGAAAACAGATATTGTATAGCCTTTATAACAGGTAGTGCTGCATCAGAAAAAACCCTCATACCACAGGGAATTCCTTCCAACAGGAGCAGAGGAAAAGACAAACAAACAAACAATTTTAAAAAAATTTATCCTAGTGTCATGGTTTGATGCTGGCCCAATGCCAGGCACCCACAAGAGTTGCTTTCTCACCCTCTCCTGGCACAGCTGGAGAGAAAAAAAGGTTAACAAAGGCTTCATGACTTGAGATAAAGATCAGGAGGAAACACTTCAAAAGCAAAACAGGCTTAACTTAAAGTTACAAAGTGAATTTATTGCTAACAGAATCAGAGGAGGATAAGAAGTAAACCCTTAAAACACCTTTTCCCCCTGGCCCCTCCCTCCTTCCCACTGACAGCACAGGGAGACAGGGCATGGGGGTTTGTGGTCAGTTCATCATCGAGATTCTCTTTTGCTGTTCCAGGAGAGAAGTCCTTCCCCTGTGAGACCGTGGGTCCCTCCCACGGGAGACAGTTCTCTGTGAACCTCTCCGACGCGGCTCCACTCAGGAGCAGCAGCCCCACCGCACCTGGGGCAGCGTGAGCCCCTCCCAGGGGCACACAGCCCTCCCAAAACTGCTGCGCCGTGGGTCTCTCTTCCATGGGGTGCAGTCCTCCAAGGTCAGGCTGTTCCAGCCTGGAAGCAAGGACCATCTCTCTCCACCAGGTCTTCCACTGCAACACAGCCTCCTCCAGGCATCCACCTGCTCCAGCACCTCCCCCATGGGCTGTGGGTGGATCTCTGCATCCCCCATGGATCCCCATGGGCTACAGGGGGCATCCTGCTTCACCAGGGTCTCACCATGGCCTGCAGAGGAATCCCGGCTCCGGTGCTTGGAGCACCTCCTGCCCCTCCTTCTCCACTGACCTTGGTTTTGCCATTGTTTTCCCTCACATGTTCTCACCTCCTCCTCTTCACTGACTAGAAGCAAAACTGTGTGACTTTTGGTCTGATTTTCTTCTTAAACATGTAATCACAGAGGCACTTCCAACCTCTCTCATTGGCCCAGTTTTGGCCAGTAGCATGTCCATCTTCAGAACCATCAGAGGTTGGCTCTGCTGGATTTGTTGGAAGTTTCCAAGAGCTTCTCACAGGAGCCATCTCTGTGGCCCCCTTGCTACCAAAAACCAGTCCTTGCAAAACCAATACACCTAGTTAGCAGAAGTGTACAAAATTAATGCCCATATTATTTTTCTTTACACATAATTAAAATATCTCTCTTTTTTTTTTTTTTTAAATATAATTTCCAATTTGCCTGGTAAAAATAAAAGGAGGTTTCACTGTCCTTCTTATACATTCATAATATATTGCATGAGCTGATTCATGAAGAACTAATAATGACACTTCTGCACTTTTATTTTTAATAATGAAGGTTTATTTTTAGTAATGCAGGTTTATTTTTATAAAAATGCCGGTCAGGAAGCCATCAAGAACTGCCTTCGCCTAAAAATCATGAAAGGACCTACTTTTTATTGATCTAGGATAGAATTTAAGTTTTTCAGAATATTGCTTATCAAATTATACTGTCCTTCATCTTTTACATTACTCAGTCTTAGCTTCACAAGACCTTCTATGTACTCAGTCTTCAAAAGGAAGAAGGATATCTGAGTTAAGGTCCTCTCCTGTGCAGGGATATAAAGAAATTAAATTACAGATTGGGAAATATTATTGGAAATACTGGTAAACAGGTCTCATAACTATTCATTAGTATGGCAAAGGCTGAAAACATTCATCATGGGCTTTTTTTTTTTCCAACTTGAGTAGCATATTTAGCAAAACTCTGAATCATAATATTGGGAGTGGGTCAACTACTGACAAGAAACCTTTCGGATGTGTTTAGTAAGATGACAAAACATGCTATATATATTAAAATAAAAAACAGAAGCTAAAAGTCATGTATCTATTTCACTGGCATATTGACAAAGAAATTTCCAGAACCCCAGAGAAAATTGATGTATTCCACATAGTTTGGTAATATTTCATTAATAAACCACTTTCAGAACATGAAGCGGGTAACCAAGAAGTGTTACAGATATAGGTGTCTTATAATAGCTGTTGTACTTCAAATTTGAATTATTTTTCCTTCTTTTTCATTAGTCAGTAGGTGATTGATTACATTTTTCCCCAGGAACTGTTTGTCTTCACTAACTGAAACATAAGAATTGGACTTTTATTTTTTTAGCTTTATTTCAAAGTAGAAACAATCTAAGTGTCTTTGTTCTTGTAAGAACTGATAATGACCCTCAACATGTAGCAGAATAATTCTTTTCAATTAAAAAGACTTCTGGTGATCTTTCAGTAGGAGCTGATCATACCTATTGGTAGAATCAGCCAACAGTAATTCATCAGGGAAAACTGATGTCTTTGTTCTTTAAAATTCCTTTCACTGGTTCAAATATCAATGTTTGAAAACTGTTATGGTTTCCCTGCAGATATTGTCTAAAGAATGGAGGTGTTATTAAGTTACCTGCATCACCTGGTTTCTAAGAAAAAACCCAAACAACAAACCCAAAAGACAAACCCCAAATTACAGACTTATAGGAAAATAGGAGGTCACTGTGTGTGGCTGTCCTAGGTTACACTATAGATGTATTCTATTAGCATCAGCTGTGGGCCATTAGCTGTTATCTCCTGCTATGACCCACCCCTGATAACAGACACTGGGCCAGCAAGAAACCACTGCATGACTCAGGGACTTATCTCATCCTATTGTGAGATGCTCCGCCCAGGAGGGAGGAGCCAAGCATTCCCACCTGGATATAACCTGGCCTTGGAACTGCCTGAGTTAGCCCTGTCTGCTGGGTTCCCAGAGGACAAGAGCTACCACTGGACCTTCAGCTGGAGACCAGACCTTCCATAGGATCACTGCTTCAACTGAGCTACTTCATTTGGACAGCTGCCACCACCCTAACAGGGTGTCAGGTTGTATCTGACTTTGTCAGTGCTTTTTCCTTGAGTTATTTCACTTATTTTTATTTTTTTTCCTATTAAATTTTAATCCTGGCTTGCGATCTCCCACTGGTTTGTTTTCAAACCAACAGAGTGGTCAAGATTGTGAACACAGTCTGTTAGAACAGGACAAAATTAGAACTGAGATAAAAATGCTTGATGTATGGAGTAGCTAGAAACTCTACTGAGATTTTCTGTATTTCCTTTTATTTCTGACAATATATTTTAGAAGACTAAAAAATGACAAAGGCCAGTTCTTTTGTGGTATAGCTGTATTCCTCTGGATAGAGATTATTTGTAATTGCCTACCCCTTTAGTGACATTGATATGATACTTACTAACTTCACTCAGGGCTTTCAGCTGTATGACATACCTCTCTTACTTGCCTTTCCTGGGTGAAGCCTGACTCTCATTGGAGTGCTGTAGCTGAGAGTGCCTAAAACAATGATGGCTGTCATGCATTAGACATGATCTATAGCATTCATCAAGTGATGTTTGTCCTGTGGAAGGAGCAGAGTGTCATGTCTGACTTCACGTATCTTGATCTAGTAGCTATATGTTTGTTGTTCTCAGGAGCAGGGTTTCTGAGAATGAACTGAAATAATTCAGTGAAAAAACTAGTCAAAACTTAAACCACTTGTAGAAGCAAAGTATCAGATGTATTGTAGGCTTAAGAAATATGACATCTGTACTCTTTCATTGTACTGCTTCCTAAGCTCCAATTTGGATGCTTACCACCTCTGTAGAAGACCATGATTTTTTAAGCTAGCTGTTAAATACAGACATATTCATATCTATTAACTGGAACATGAAAATATAAAATTATGTTTTATTCTAAGAGAATTTTTTCACACAAATTATCATTTTCTTTAAACACTCCACTGCATGCAAGACCATAATGGCATGTCCATGGGGCTTTCATGAACAGACCTATTTAATTCTGAAGAAATTTAGGTTTCTCTGCATTATTCCAGACCAGTTACAGTTTCAGGAAGAGGGAAGATTAAGCCAATTATATGGATTTTTTTACCTTCAAAATTTATGTAATACTTTGTGGCTCGCAGGACTGATAGTGAGGAAATAATTGGGACTCTCATATATAACAGTGATTATCAAACTCAATAAAGTGCAATTTTAACAAGTAGTACAGGTACTGACCATTAAATATGGATGATAAGATGTTAAACTGGTGTCCCATCTTTTGAGTCTAATTCACATTGTGTATAAAAATTAAGCTGAATTATTATGTATTTTGCAAAAGGGAGACACTAAAACTATGCACTCTGAATAGAAATGTAACCAATATCATAGTTGGTAATTTTACTTTATTTTGAATTTTGAAAATTAGAGGAGCATTACTGAAAAACAAGTAACTTTCTTGTGGATGTAAAAATTTTATAGAAGTCAGTTCTAGAAACCAAGATTTGAAAGTTTTGACCTTAGTTTTTATCTGTCTTCAATGGAATTTATATCATGCAGTAGCTTCTGGCTATGTTTAATCTTTTTAAGGAATTGCTTCTGACTGCAAATCTAATGAGATTATGTTGGGTTGTGGGTTTTTTTTAAGCATTATGCAAACCTATCCTTAACTAAGAGTGAAAACTTCCAAAGGTCACTACTTTTTATTCATTTTAAATCATTATGGTGGACTGATAGTAAAAAGTATCAGAGGGATTTTTTTTTTAATTATACAACTGAACTATGGTGTGTTGTATTTGTAGGAGTGTAATTAATTAATCCTATATTCACTTATATCCTGAAACTTGCAGATTTTTCCTAAACTCTTTACTCATTTTGGATTGGTGAGGCTGTATCTTGAATCCTATGTTTGGTGTTCACCATGAAAAAGAAATTGAGGTGCTAAAGCACATTCAAAGAAGAGCAACAAAGCTGGTGAAAGGTCTGGAGCACAAGTCTTAGGAACAGCTGAGGCAGCTGAGGTTGTTTAGCCTGAAGAAAAGGAGGCTCAGTGGAAACCTTATGACTCTACAGCAACCCAAAAAGAGGTAGTAGTGATGTGGGGGTTTGTCTCTTTTTCCCAAGTAGCCAGCAACAGGACAGGGGAAAATGACCCTCAAGAAGCTTCAGAAGAGTTTTAGATCATATATGAGGAGAAATTTCTTAATGGAAAGGTTTGTCAAGCATTGAAACAGGCTGCCCAGGGATGTGGTTGAGTCACCATCCCTGGAGGTATTTAAGGAACATGTATTAGCAGTGCTGAGAGACTTGGTTGGACTTGGTGGACTTGGCAGTGCTGGGTTTACATTTGGATGCAATAACCATAAGGGTATTTTCCAACCTAAAAGATTCTATGATTTTTATCCTCATTTTAAGAAAATAGTTATAATAATGAGGAAGTAAAATAAGCAGAATCCACTCTGAAACTATCAGGTGGCATTACTGTTACCTGAAAATATTTCCTCTTGTGATTTTGGTGAATTGTTATTATTGTTATTCATAGATATTAATGTTGGAGGCTAAAAGATCAACTTAGACTGGTGCTGCATTGCTCTCACTATGCTATATAAGGTTCAGTACATATACTGCAGAAACTTAACCCTCAGCTTAAATTTTAGGCATATAACAAGCAAACTATCATAGATTACAAAGGTAAAGGAGAGATGCTGGTGTCTTTGAAAACTATCAGAAGACCTCATCTATTTAATTTTCAGGCTTGGGTTAACATATGAAAATTCACTTTCTCAAAATATGCAAAAACTTCTGCCTATCTCCATATACCATTCTGGAGCCTTATACTTCATGAGACCTGCCTCATTTTGGATAGCTGAATGTAGGTATAGCTGATTGATGCTTTTCTGAAGAGTTTTAAGTCAATGCATATTAGTTGACCATGGGATGGGAAAAAGTCCATAATAGATGGTAAATGGTATTTTTATAGCAAACATGATCTCAGTTCGGTTCTGCAGGGAAGGTGGGAAGTTTATTTAGAAACCAGTAATCTAAATGGAGGTATGAAATAAAAATTATTTTGGAAGGACAGCAGAAGAGTATGAACAGTGATACAGACTCTGCATATGAACTGATTACCAGGAAAGGATACAGGGATAGAGTAAGACATGACAGAAAAATAAATCCTACAGTGTAATCCAAGGCAGCTCTAGAGAATGTTCTTGCTTCCATGTTTTAAGGTGCTCCTACCTGATGATGTTACTTTTTGCCTGTCTCCACAATCCTGCCCTAGACAATTTGCATTTAAGATGAAAAATCTAGGCCCTGGTACCTCCTTTTGAAAGTATTCTTTGTCTCTGTCTTTTCTCTCTGCCTCATATCTCCTCAAATCATGTCTGATTATGGCTAGTTTCCCTGGTATTTAGCTATTATTGAATGCAGTAATGAAAGAAACTATAGAGATACTTAATTATCCACACAGCAGGTGTCCAATGAAGAAACTTAATTCTAACCTTTTCCTCTGTGATAAGATAATTAGTTGGGTCTAATTGCTGCTAATATATATATTCGCTGATTGTAAACTGTGGTCTAAAGGCTGTTTCTGTGAAAAGAAAAAGCAAAATAAAAACAGAACACAGAAAACAAATCTCTTCTATAGCACTACTGGAGTGCTGTTGTTCACTTCTAAGCAAATACAGACATTTCTTAAAGCAAAGCAAACAAAACCCAACACATTCTTCCCATTTTTATTGTGAAATAGTAATAGATTGCTCTACTTGGATTAAAAATCCTAGCTATGAATACACATCTTTACACATGTTAAATTTATAACTAAGGAAAAACAAGTTGTTGGTGTTCCTACCAAGTATTATATTCACATAGGGGAAAAAAAAAACCCCAAACCAGTAATACTGCAGGAATTTTGAGAGCAAGTGATCCTATGACCCTACACACTAGTGAAGAGTGGGGAAATTAGAAAATCATGTGGGGATTGCTTGTGATGAGATAAATACAACATCTGCAAATCAATCATCAGTGACATTGTTTATGATACTGGCATAACTTCTCATGTTTTGATCTCATTATTAAACATTAAGACACTGACACAGTTCACAAAGAAGGTTTGAAAATATTTGCATTGATTATGTAGGCATTCAGCCAGATTCTATTTGTGATGATAAGGCAACAGCCAAACATTTCTTTGCAGTGATATTTGAGATTCTGTATGTGAGGGGACAAAATTTGCCATTGTTTAGTGTTCATACTTATAAAGTTTTATTGTAAAATAGGAAAAAAAAAATAGACAGGAAAACAAAAGAACCCAGGGAATTTACTTTTTGCAATGCAGTTTTGTGGCTAGGATTCATTGTGAATGGAATACCCTGGGCACAGATTTACACAGTTCATGGGGCTCTGAGAATAACAGAGATCAAACACAGGCTATTTTGGAACAGATGTAATAATAAAAAAAAAATCATTAGCTTGAGCTGGCTTGCCAGTAACCTTTAGAAATGCAATACTTTCAGCCAAGAACCCTTTTACAGGACCTCTCTGGAATTCATTGCGTTGCATGGCAGAAGGGCCATAGTCAGCACCTTTAGAAGCTGTTCAGACCTCTGCAAGACCAAACCTCTATTTTCCATTGTCTTGTTTTTCACCCACATTTAACACAGAGTGGCAGTGCAAAGGCTGGATTCTTTTTTTTCTCTCTTTATCACAAGGGATTCCTTTTCTTGCACTCTGGCTTCAACAGTCATTGGTGCTAGAGCACCTTAAGGTGAAAGTTAAATTCTTTCTTTATTTTTGTTTTAATATGGTTAATGCTATGAGAAGGCAGCTCTAAGGTTGACAGCATAAAAATTCTAAAGGAATTTAATATTATTTTCTGGTGGAAGTATTTGTAAAAAATGAAGAAGCATACCTAAAAATAGCAGTTTGAATACTGACAGGAAAATGCTATAAACTAAGTTGTAACAGGAAGCAACATCTAAAAGGAGTCATCTACATTAAAAAATCTCTCAGAAATAAACCCAGAATTTTTACTGATGAGATGTACAGGTACAAAGTAGGAAGAACACATAATACTGAAATGCACTGTTGGAGAGAGATGAGAAGACTTATAGTTAGACTCCTTTCTTCCAAACAGAAGATATGAGCTCAGCTAGATGTTAGTATGGCTGGCTCTGAGCACAGTGTAAATATTAAATGTTAGTACTCTAAGTAATGGTGGCACTGACTCAACAACCGCAGGATTATGGAAAAACATAATATTAATGTGTGCCACCTCTTTTTATCTGATAGCTCCTCGGGAAGTTTTCGTGCAGTATATCCTGAGGCTGTCTTCTGAGTTCATAGACATGTTTAGTGGAGATCCAGAAAATGAGTAGAACTGTTGGTTTTGTTGCCTTTTCAAAAATATGCACATGAGAGTTTTTAAATATTGATGCATGTATTTTTAATGTGTTAATATATAAATATTTATATATCTTTACAGACTTCTACAGTTCTGTAAGTTAGTTGGTCTCAGGCAGGCCAGTTGAGTACCAAATATAAACATTTGCCCCTATTAAAATTATTGATCCTGAATACTTTGGAAAGATTAAGAAAAAGGCCATTATAAATGAAGAAAAAAAGTAACTGTTAGGTCTTATCCTTTATATATTAGTTCTATTTCCCAGTGTCATTCTTGACTCAAGTGACATTTAATGTCAATATAAGAAATCTATACCTTATACCCATACTGTGATCTACTTTGAATAAATATTAGACTTGAAGTTTCTAGTGCTAGTCATTCCTTGCACAGAAACATAAGATACTCATTTAGCTAGAGGCAAAGAATAAAAAAAAAATATTTTGCTTTATTTATGTTTAAAATGCTATGTTTAGATCTGGTTGAAATTAATGTAGAGCTAGAATACATCAGGACTGAACATTATTTAAAAGTCCTGCCACAAAAAGAATTGCTACTAAGTACTAATTGACTACTGGGCTAGTTCCTTTATTCATGTTCATGTGATATCGGCAATATAACTAGGGCAAGGTCCAGGTTTAGTTCATAAGTTCGTACACTGTAGTTTAAACAGAAGAAAATATAAAGCACAGACATCATCTGAAAGCTGAGGTATGTCCCAGCAAGTATACCCAGGCACATTCAGATACCAAAACTTTCAACACACCTTTGGAAAAAAGGAAAACATTGAGTCTCTAGGAGCTGGTAGAATGCCAATACTGCTAAATTACTGCTGGAGCTCAGAACAACACTGGCCGTCTCTGCACTCTAGATGACATTGTTACAGCATTTGGACAAGTTGTCTCAAAGACAAGCAAATCGCTGCTGTTGTCAACAAAATGTAGAATAAGTTTCAGAAAGTGGAGTCAGCTGCTTTGCCTGCTCTTAGAGTAAGGAAGGTGTAAAGAAGAGGTTGTAATCTAAATTTATTAAAATCAGTGGAATTACCTATTTAAAACTAAATGTATGCTTATGACTTGCCAAGATGGGGACATATGTTCTTGATTTACTACCTTTATTTTATTGCAATGAGTATTCTCATTAACATTTATCAGAGGACACATCCATCTCCTTTGACCATTGCCCCATTGTCTCAGTGTCCCATCACATTTACTAGATGAGGAAATAGATGTTTAAAGCACAATAATATATTATTAATAAAAGCAGTCATAACTGTTTTAGCATATGCCTAATTCACCCAGGGAAACTGAGCCACCCAGTTACTAAATAAAATAATTATAATAACAATTTTTTTATTTATGTAATTATTTTGAACTACGTATATAGTTTGCAAAAACTGTTAGACCAATGCAGATTCAGAAGTGTATTTTTATGTATTAGAAATTTTTAGGCCACAGAAAAAGGAAAAACTCTAATTTCTGCTGGAGCACTCTTAAAAATATCTCTAAATATTTCCTTTTTATTTAGTTTTGGTTTTTCTTTTTAAATTGCAAACATTATTATCAATGGCATTTTTTATAAAGGTACAAAAACATCAAAGCACATTTTATTTTTCTTGTAAACTATACATATAATGTCTGTTGCTCTTTAAAGCTTGAAAGGGAACCTTCATTCTTTGTACATTATTTGGTAACCAAACCCTGCAGAAATACTCCCCTCTGAGAAACAAAGGTTGACAGTGGAGGCTAATAAAACTACACTTTTTTTATTCATCTCTCTGACCAGATAAATTCTAAGTCCACATTTTAATCGAGCTTAATGAGGTTTCACACTGTTTATATGGTCTGCCTATACCACTGTAATTAGCACCAAGGCATTACTCACTCTTGTCTTCATAAGAGTTTCATTTTAGCCTTTGTAAGAGGTCCTGCTATTTTTTGCTTCATTGCTTTGCTTTATTGAACATTATATGACATAGTAAGCAATTAAGTATATTTGTAGAAGAAATTAAATCACAAAAAGGACATTAATGGTTCAGGCTTAAATCCATAAAAGTAGGGAAGCTTAAGTTAAGGTTGAAATCAGAGTTATTTTACCTCCTTATGCCTAAGAATGACAGCTTGCATAATATTCAGGTGCAGTATATTATATAGTATTCAAGTTCATCTATTCTTTTAATCTCCATAGCTATACACAATGTGGAGGAGAAATGATAATGCTTACTCTATAATTCAGCATTTCCTTTCATTGAGAGCCTTTCAAGAGCTCAGTATTTTACTGATTATAGTTTTATCTTTTTAAAGATAACATTAAAAAACTCTATATATGCAAATGCATCTAAGTAGCTCCTACTTAAATTATGATTCGGATATTTTGATCAATATATTTTTATGTTGGCAGTAAAATATCTCAAAGATATTTAATCACAAAGACACATTTGTAATGGGCATAAGCAATGTCCTCAAAACCACTCCCATGCAGACATTACAAATATATCTTTTTAAAATATTCTTTAAATTCTACACTGAAAAATTGTTTTAAGTGGTGTGAAAAATATAAATTATTTTCTACTGCACATTAGCAAAAGAATGGCTTTTCAGGAAGCTGTGTTAACTTATACCAAGAAGATGTGTTCCACTCTATCTAGCCTTGAAT
The DNA here is from genome assembly GCA_026261815.1 of Monarcha castaneiventris obscurior. Taxonomy (NCBI): domain Eukaryota; kingdom Metazoa; phylum Chordata; class Aves; order Passeriformes; family Monarchidae; genus Monarcha; species Monarcha castaneiventris. The sequence goes on along the minus strand of JAMPIT010000510.1, from coordinate 5,472,255 downwards.
AAGAAAATAACCACCAAAACTGTATCTTGTTCTAAATTATATCACTTTTAAAGGTGAAAAAGAGATTGTCTACAGGCTCAAATATTCAAACCCTTTTCATTTAAAGTACAAGCCTATGCCTATATGTAGGCAACTTATATTCAAATGCATTCTACAGCAAATTGTTTGACAGTTGTAACAAAAATTTTATACATTAAAATGTCTTGTAAATGCATTTAGCTAAGACAAATCTTTATTCTTATTTGCAGGTAAATTCCCGTCAATAATAAAATAGAGTGGAAGGGTAATTTAATTGAAGAAATAAATGTTCTTTTCTTATTTATGATCTTCATTTAATTCCAAAATAAGCACATACTAGTTCAAATATTCTGAGAACTGGATCTTTCAGAATACCCCTATCTGATAGTCTTTAGGACAATTCACTGATCTTACACAAATAAACTATTTTCAGGGAATATTGACCCCCAAAATCTGAGAAAGATAAAGTGAAGACTGGAAGAGAAACAAACAAACAAAAAAATTGTACTGGAGAAGTTATGACCACGAAGAGCCCTAGAGTAACACAGCAAAACCCAACAATAATAAAGTATATATATATATTTTTTTTTTTTTTTTTTTTTTTTGCGGAATGGGGAATCTTCTGATAAGACTTACTATCACTTTCTCTGATGGAACATCAAACCAGACCTCTCTCTGAATCTGTCCAAACCCTTTCCTTGAAGGATTGTAAAAGTTACAAAGGTAAATATATAGGAAGCCAACTTCAATTGGAATACTAACTCAAGCACTTGATTCTTTGTGGAGAGAAGCCTCAAAGTTAACAATAAGATGTATCAAAACTAAAAGGCTTACAAATCACTTAACCTATTCCTCTGTACATGTTCTTCCCTTATGCTACCTAAGAGTTTGTTTCTGTCTTTCTAAGTCCTGCCAGCAGCCTGCTTTTCACAGAACCATCTCTGCTCAACCTACGTTTAGTTAGGGATTATTTTTCCCTCTAATTCATTCTTCTACATGGAAACTTCTGTTTATCAGCACATTCAGTTGATCATAAGGGAATTTTTCCACTTCTTCAATAACATCAAGCTCTCCTCCAGTCACTAAGTAAATAGTAAAAGAAGAGCAAATACTGCATGTCAGCTCCTGAACCTTCTGAAAAGTTTTCAGTGCCATGAAGTATTTCCACTTTCAGATGATGGTTCTAATTTATGCTTCCTATTCTTTCTCCACAGACAAATGAAAATATGAGCACCATTTTGAAAATACTCTTAGACATTGTTTGCAGTAGTTCAGTAATGGTTGTCACACTTTTAATTCAGTACCAAATGCTCTAGAGCAAGATATACTATATTGATAAATTAGAGTGCTTGAATTAGGACATACAGGACTGTGCATATGTGGACATGTCTTTTATATGGGTGGATTGACACCCTTGCTGAAGTGTTACTAAGCAGACTACTTGGTCTATGCGTATTATGACCCTGTTTATGGGTGAAAGCAGTTTTCATTTTAGGTCTTTACCGCTTTTATTATAACTAAAGGAAGAGCTCTTAATTCAGAAATCTCTTGAAAGTCTGTCTTAGGTAAGTTGTGTCAACATATTTAAAAGGGTGGAAAAATGGATTTTTGTTATGTGAGCCTGCTATCATTAGAGAAAAATAGTATCGCCTTAGGAAAAAGTCAGATTTTAGAAAGAAATGAGCGATTCCTTTGAACTTTCTATGGTAATTTGCAATTATGTATAATTAGATTGACCATCAATAGTTTTAAATATGTTAATAGTTTGGATTTTATTCTTGAAAGGACAAGAACTTGAACTTTCCCTCCCTACTGCAACTGTAGATTGGAATGAAGGAACATAACTTTTGCTATGCAACAGATATATAACTTCTTGCTGCCTAATTCTTTGCAATAGAACTCGGGCAGGAAAGAGCAATCTCCAAAAAACTGCTTTTCCTATATCACGCTTTTATTATGCAATGACAGCAAAAATGTCACTGTGTGAAGGAAGAAAACTGTCACTGTGACAAGAAAGTCATTGAGTATCAGTGACAGCAGCTTAGAATAAATACCTATTTTCTCAATCTTCTTCCTAGACAGCCCAATATTTCCTTAAGCATCAATGAATATATGTAAGGAAGATCTAAAAATTCATTAAGTAACTGTCACGGGTTCAGTTTGTAACCGGGCAGAAACACCAATTAAGTGTAGTGGTTTTAAGTCAAATTATGCATTACCCCCCTGATGTCCTTTCTGTGAGACAAGCATTAGGAGAAAAGCAAAGCAGGCACAAAACTTAAAGACTATAAACAAGTTTATTAACAGACCTAAAAGAAAGAAAGAAAGAAAACAATCAGAACAAACTTTTAGAACTCTTTATCTCCCCTACTTTTCTCCCCTTTCTCAGTCAATGTTACAGTTCTTGGAAAAAAGGGAAAGAAGGGAAAACAGCTATGAAAAAAATATATTGAATAACATTTTTTTCTTTTTTTTCTTCATTTAATGTTATCTGACCAGTTCCAAGACAGGTTATTTAGAGTACTTGACCAAATGAAATATTGATTAGTAATACAAATTTTTACTTTGCACTCAACAACTAGCTTTTACTATCATTCATTGAAAGATCATACATATGTTCCCATTACACCATACCTAGTCAAGTGCAAAAGGACTCCTATGAGGTCTATTCAGACTAACCAATTCAAAATAGGCAGGATTAATGCTTCTTGTCAATTACAGGCTTCTTCACTTAGAAGTCCCCTATGGATCAATGCTGTCACTCTCCTTTTTTTAATATTTGTATCCCATGTCAAGGCTAACTGTAAAACCATCATGGAGATGGCAGAGAACATTTTGTGGTATTAGGTATTAATTAAGCAAATAATTCCAAGCCAGGAAATGAGCTTTACAATGTGGAGCCTAAATACCTACAAGGCTCCTTTTGCTAAAGATAGCATTGAGAATTGCTTGCTCTTCATAGACAAATATAGAAAAGTGATGTTATTCCTGTGTGGTAGAACATTGCTGACATAAGCAAAGCTAGATTAAGTGACTGAAAGTTGAAATGAGAAAAAAATCAATCTTGAAATAAGGTGTATTTTCCTAGCTGTGATGGTAATTAAACACTGGAAAAACTTCCACAGGAGGCAATAGACTAACCAGTGCCTGCGGTCTTTAAAATTAGCTGAGCTGTCTTTAAATGTATAATGATTTTCTCAAGCCTCTCTGATAAACGTTATGTATGATATGAACTTGGAAAAAAGCACTGGAGCTGAGCGTGCAGTGCTCATCTCTGTCACTGAAATTTGTGATGTTATAGGGCAGTTCATGTTTTTCTTATTCCCATCTGCGGTGATCAAGATAGTAAGTCTTGTCCTTAATGTTTACAGATCTATTCAAGAGAATGACTACAAGCCAATTTCAAATAATATGTTTTGTGGTTATTTGCTCCTATCCTGTCTTCTCCCTTCAGAGTTGAAACTGACACAGTAAAATTTCATATTTTTCACCTCTGTATTATGAACATCAGATGTAGGTTATATAAATGTGACATAGGGGAAGAACAGACCTATCCCCTAAGTAGTACACAGGCTCTTCTCTGACCACTGGCTACCCTATCTTGCACACCAGCTCAAGCACAAACACATATATTTTGGGTTGGAAAGACACTTTTTCTTCAGATGCAAATCAAAAGGGACTTTGAGAAAAAGTGTTCATCTTTTTATGCATGGAGGTATGATATAACTGGTAGGATAACACACGCATTCATATCATAATCCAGGGACATTTAACATAATAAAAATTTCTTCTCTTTTTATAAGTCTCCAACACTGAAACCAAGATAAAGATATTTTTGTTTCTCATGCTCCCTTCCTGAGACACAAAATTTACTCACCTCACAACTGAAAGGATACTCTATTAAGTAAGTACTGTTCTTTTTTAGAATATTTAAGTAAAACTTCATGGAAAGTGGCATAGAAAAGTCAAATTGGATTATTTTTTTATCACATTAAACATGGGAAAATGTGGAAAATTTATTATTTTTCAGTTCAGCTCTTAAAAATGTGTAATCCAACAGATTACATGAACTCATTTATGTGACATTTGCATACATAATAGAAGCTAATATAAATAAGAAGCTACATATAAATGTTTAGCTGGATAAGAGCTCATTAAAAGAAAATATAAAAATTAAGTATAGATTTAGTGGATTGACAGAATACTAAAAGAATTTTCAATAATGTTTTGTATCATTTAAATTTGGAATGTTCCATTTGAAACATCTCCAGAGATCCACAGAATCATAAAGCCATTGCTTACAAGACACAGCAGAAAGCATACACTGTGACAGTGTTATGTAGGTTAAACTCAGTCTGTTTCGTTCATGTAAAGAAAGATTCTCATAAAACAGGCCTAATTAATCACAAGGATCATGTTTTCTTTGTAAGAGAAGAAAACGACCAAAAGGTTCTCTCAAGATTTTTCCTGGAATAAAAAATAATCTGGGCTGCATAATTCAGGGGAGAAGTGGCTCATTCCTTTGGGAAGAACTCATTCCTTTTCCTTAACTCAGTACTTATATAGGCATATAATTGCATAATTGAAGATACTTTATAAATCATGAACAATTAAAAATCAGATGAATAAATAAAAAAATTTAAAAAAAGACAAAAGAACTCAAAAAAGAACAAAGGAGAGGAGTAAAGAGGAGTAAGTATCTTAGAAAAAATAGTTGCTAAAAGATTGCTCTCTGAACAACAGACCCAGTTTGTAAATGCTAACATCTTCGACAGAAGTTCAAAGCAGAAATATTTTAATCAATCTTCCTGCTTTCGGGGACTATAGCAAACATTTTCTCCAAATTTGTTTAGAAGATGACTCTGTGTTCATTTTTGGCTGTTAGGCAAAGTATCTTTAAGAGTTCAGAGCACAAGTACAATAAGTACCAACAACAGTTATGAAGGCTCTAAATGTATCATTACTTTTAAAGATTAAAAAAAGTAGGAGAAAGTAATAACATAAAAAGCATTGCAGCCTCTTTGAACAGGTTATTTTTTAAAGACAATAAGATTGGATACCTGCTATCTTTTCAAGCAAATGTTGCCAGCAAAGTTTTTAGTTAAACTGAAACAGGTGTCAGCACAAAAATTAGTGCTACAATAAACATATATTCATAATTGAATATTCTCTAAAATGTTCTTTATATTTCAATTCATTTGATTACTTTAGTCTTCATTGCCTCCAAATGCTCATAAAATTGAATTATACAAGAGTGTGCATTCATAGAAGGCCATATAAATTCACATATGAAAGTACCTCTGCCGGGGAAAAAAAATAGGAAAAAAAGAAAGACTTGCAATGTCTAGGGTTAATAGGAACATTCATTCAGCTCCAATTACTCCAACTGTTTCCATTCCCCCATTTGCCTCCTGTCGCAGGTTCCCAGTGCTCTGTGTGTGTTGCACCGACTCCACAGCCAGCTGCGCTTCCCAGGTGCCCTCTGGGACAGAGGTGGCAGATGATCTGACACTGACCTGTAGGTATAGGAAGCTCCTTTTATATGTCCAGTGCAACTTGAAAGAGACTTCTTTTTTACTGTCTTTACAGAGTTCTTCGGGTTTTTTTCCTTGAACTAGTTTTGAACAGAGGCCTTGGCAGTCAGGGAGAGAGTGCAGCTCTGAGATCTTTCTAACCGAGGGCAGCGACACAGGGAGAGTCACAGTGCAGTGAAATGGAGGTGGGCAGCTGGGTTTGAGTGAGCTGAACTGCTACCTGCTCCATGGATATTTCTCCCTGCTGCTGTTGCTTTAATGTCCTAAGATATCAGTGATGAGAACTTACTTGTTTTGAATGCCAATGCGTATAAATATTCAGAATCAATATTTTTTTTCTTTAGAGGCAGACAAATTAGGACTAAATGCTGAGATCTACTTTTAGGGAAAGAATCTATATTTGGAGGTATACCTTTTTGTCAAAGGAATAGGTACCTTAAAGAGTGTTCTTATGTAATACAAACTGGTGTTAAAGGATTATCACATACATATCTGAACTATCAGGAAAAAATCTAGAAAGCACTGAAATATTGAAAGTTTTTCAATTGGAAAAGCAGACAAGTGATTCAAAGATTTTTGAACTCTCTACACTTTTTCTTCCAGGATGAAAGTTTTTTTGTGGATAATGAAATACATTTATCACCTAACAGCAGAACATCCCATATATATCCTATATATCTCATATATTGCAGTGAGATATGTAAATCACACAGGCCTTTGAAAAAAAAGCCAGGTTTTTTCCCTGAGAGCAAGGTAATTTGATTCAAATTTTTTCACTAAAATCACAGGAGTGATGAGAGAGGAATTTACTTACTTTAAATTCATTTTAAGTCTTAGGTTTTAACATTTTTTTTCTTGGCAGGGAAAAGGAGAGGAGGTATGATCTCTTACTTTGAAAAGCAGAGTTGTGTTTTTTTCTCATCAATAAACATTTCATTCGATTTTCTTGGTTATGCTGCTACCACATCATCTGCTCAGGTAAATGTTAGGTACTCCAGAAAATTAAGGCTTTTCAGAAAGATAAAAATATCTCACCTAGCACTTTTATCTCACAGAAAATCAGTGTTAGTCATAAGGGTTCAGTCTGAATTTTGTTGATCTTCTCCACTGCATGGACTAATATTTGCATTTTCATTTGCTTTTCCAGAGAGCTTTTTCCTTGAGAATATATTCCTAGTTTGAACATTAGTGTTATATTTCAGAGTAATATGTATAGGAGAACTTTTTTCACAAACAAGTGTCTTCATTTATTTCTTCTGCTTTTCATGCTTTAACAAGAGAATGAAAACAAACCAAAATGCCATACATTTATATACTTGAGAATTTTTCCCTCTTATTTTTTTAATACAAAGTGGGTTTTTATAATTGGATACTGAATAGGTCACGCCTCAGTACCTTTTTATTTGTCTGGCAACCTTGATCTCCTTTACTCTGTCAATTTGCAATGATTTATTTTTATTTTATTTTCTTATTTTACTTGCAGTGGACTTCACTGGATACAGTGACTACTGTATCCATTTTCTGTGTCATTTACTGATTGTGAAACTAGGAGAACAATGTATGTTGTTATGTTACATCTAATTATGGTCTAACTATCTACAATATACATGTCTACAGTTAAAATGATAATTTAGATTATGCTTGTTTTAAGTGAAGAGAAACATAGCCCATTTAGCCAACCTGGTTTAAAAGTAAGCCCATTGACAAGGTGAACATGCCTCTGTAGACATGAAAATAACTTGGCCAGACAGCTTCCAAATAAGCAACATTAAAGAATATTGCCTATGTAACAGAATGCATATGATTTGTTAGATTTCAGCCTAACTGAGTGTAAATCTAGACAGGAATAAGGAAATCTGAAAAGCAGAAATTAGAGGGACCAGCTCAGGAGATATCTACCTTCTATACATCAACAGTTAAGTGAAGCTAATTCCATCCTGTATCAGTCAGTTCACGATAGGTGCTCACTTCTTAACTTCCTCACTGCCTGCCATACCTTCATTGCACTTAGATTATGAGAAGCATTCCTCGGTGTAACTTCTTTAAAGATCTCACTAGGTTAGCAAGCCTGTTTCTAAATATACTCATGCCCCACCTTGTCAATTGGTCCTCGCCCAACAGTCCTTGTCAAGACTCTGTCAGAGTCCCATATTCATAAAAGCCAAAGTCCAGTTTGAGACATGACCTGTGCAGAATGAATTAATCCACAGGATACATTAGTTCCTCCTTTCCCCTGTCATAACATTATTGACATATATCACTAGAGCTTCCACTCTTCAGCCCAAAAGCTAGGAAATCACTCTTGATGCACTTCATGTCTGCCCTGACAGTGCAGTTGGTGCATGTCACGGCTAAGCAGCAAGGGGCAACACTTCAAGAGCCAGACAGATCTTGAGTCTTTCTGCAACATCCTAAGTCTGAGCTCCTCACAAGCATCTGATCTCACAAAACCCATAAGACAGGTTGGTGTCTGGTTTGCTTTGTTCCCAGAGGAGGGTCCCAGTGAGTTTCATCTGTATTTTTCTCTTTATGCAGTCACTTGGTTGAGGTGTTTCTGAGTCCGATGCTTGCTGTGACAAGCCTTGTCTGTGACCACCAATTTCTATTGCATTATACAAGTCCTGAAGCACATAGCTATAACTAGAAAAGGATACTTCATGCTCCTAAAAGTCACAAGTTTCCAGGTACCTTTTCTTTGGGAGTCTGCATCCTCTGCTGTCTTTGGACAAATTATTTCGTGAATCCCTCCTTCCTTATACCACAGGACTCAGGTTCCTGTCCTGGCAGACTCTCTGTGAAGACCCTATAAAATTTTTGTTAGTCCTCCCAGTTGGTGTATGATCTGTCCATCTCTTCTTCCAGCTACCCTTCATGGCAGTTTGGCAGTGTGGTCAGAGCACATCCTCCCTGTGTGAGGCTGCTCAGCACCAGGAACTCAAGATCTGCAGTAACATACTCCCTCTGGAGCTCTGTCTGGGTCAAGTCCTCTGACAGATCAAGGTAGATTCTTGCCCAGAGATTATGTTCTGAATAACTTTGACATGACCTTTACAAGGCCCCACACATTCTTGAGCAGAGTCTCTGGACTTCTCTCCACCCCTGTTGAGCTAACTATTGCAAGAGTGACAGTGTGCTTTAGCTGCCTTTGCTGTCCTTTGCACTCTTATAAAAAGATTGTGACTGCTGGTAGCAACCCCACTGTGCAAAAAAAATTGGTTGTCAGACACTATAGCCCTCTGAAATCCTTTCCTCCAAGGGAAATTGCTACATCTTTTCCAGTAAGATTGCCACTTCTTGTATTTCAAAATAATTGTAACAGAGAATGGTTGCCCCAGCTATGAGCAATATCATAAGTTTGAATTAAATATTTTATACAGAGCAAACCCTCAAGTGATATTCCCTAAGAGAGAATAATAATATTATGGATAATAAGCAACATGATTTATTTTAAAACTCTGATGATGGGTGATACAGTTTAGTGGTTTAGGGTTTAAAGTGGTACTGCTAGGTTGACGGTTAGACTTGATAATCTTAAAGGTCTCTTCCAACCCTGATTCAATGATTCTATGAAAACAAAATGTATCATATTTTGAAACTTCTCTAACTTCTTAGTATCATATTTTTAAGATGCTCTTAGTGACAATTCAATTAAAATACATTTTTGATGGGAATGTAAGATTTTGTTTACTTGTAAATGGGAAAAAAAAAAAAAACCAACCCAAACTCACCTGTGCTTGTAGTTTCTTAATGGCAATGAGTGGATGAAGTGGTTGAGGAGTTTTAGTCATAGTCATTACGTTCTTTATGAGGTTTGTGTCTCTGTTTTATTTATATTTTTTCATGTCACTCTTTATTGCATTTGAACTAAAATGATCTTTGACCTGATCACTTAAATGAAACAGATACTTTCACTTTCTGCATGTTTTTGAAGAGATTTTCTGGTTTAAGAGACTATCATTGCAACAAGATATTAGGGTACCCTCTAAAATTGCTGACCAGTCAGAACACAGTAAGACTGCTTGATGCCCTCTGTTCAATAATGTTGCACCCAAAGCCCAAAAGGGTTGACAAGAAATGTGACAAAGCAGATGGCAAGTGGTGGTAGTGATAAGGATGAAGAGGTCTAGGGGGCTTGGGAAGTATTTAGAATACCCATGCATTCTTCATGGAAAAAGAAAAAATATTGATAAAGTAGCAAGTTAGAGTTGACACTTCACTTTTCCCAGCTGTAAGGTGTTTTAACAAAACTGTGTTTTGCCACATAGCAAAAATGATGGTCATTTTCTTATAAAGAGCAAAAAAAATTATGCTAAATGACATCACCAAATTTTTGCTTGTCTTACTAGTACTTAAAAAAATTCTGTTAAGTTAATGAATGTACATTCTAATGCATATTAGAAAAATCCAAAATATAATATGAAGCAATCCAATATTTAAAGAACAGCATAACTGAACCACATAATAAATTATATCAATTATTATTTAAAGTCAATCATGTGACTTCTAAAAAATCTATTGGTATAATGTCTTTCACTGTTGTTTTGAATTTGTAGTTTCATTTTGTTAACAGAGCTCATGGTAACTTACATAGAAAGTTCATGGACCTATAAAGAGAAATGACATAAAATATTTATTATGCATTTTTTTTCAGTCAACTCCAGTTGTCACAGCTCACATTGGAGCTTTTTCACTTACTAAAAAATTACTGAATAAATCAAAAGAGATTCCTGGCTATGTTTTTCTGTAGGACATACAAGGATGAATTTCTAATATTCAAAATAAAGGAAAAAGGAGTATCAGCTGAATATTATAGTACTCTAAAACAACGTCTTTTATGGCCTTTTATTCTTTGTCATGACTAAAAGCATTAACAACTCAAAAGAAAAGCACACTTCAAAAGCTAGTTACTTGTTTTTGAAGAGAAAAGCTGTTTACCTGCTATTCCTGCTTCACAAATGAAGTAGATTTTAGTAAGTCAGAATATGACACCATTTCATGCTATAGACTTCACTGTAAACAGACCAATATGCTTGAGAACCACACTCAGTGTAATAAAAAAATTTCCTACAAATGTAGGATCCAAAGCTCCACTCCACAAAAATATTTACAAGATTATGCCCCACTGAAAGAAAAAAAAATAGCTGTGTCTTTATCTTAACCCACCAGTTTTCTCATCTCCACTCTTCTGATTCTCTTCTCCATCCCACTACAGGAATTGAGTGAGTGATTCTGTGGTGCCAAGTTACTGACTGGGATTAAACTATGACATTGTGGGAAACAAAGGAAATAAAAACTGTGAAGCCTACAGAAGGCTGAAGAACTAGAGAATGTCAAAAACCTTGTAAGTCAAACTTGACTGAATAATATAGTTTCCAAAAAAGGCTGCCTCTATTGCTCTTTCATTTCAGTTTTCCCACAGTGTAGCAATAACCATCATTCAAGTGCCAAACATAATGTGTCTACTGAAATTATAATGTGGGAATTATGCACAATAGGGATTCACAGCCTATTCTATTATGATGTTATACTGCTTCTATGAACATAAAAGACATTAAATTCAGTTGTAGAGAGAATATATCCACCCAAAATTCCTCAGAGGAATTTACACACTGAGAAAGTCATCATTCTGGGAAGAAACCCTGTGAACTGAGGAGGTGGCAACTGTTGTATGTCCAAGTTTTCCTGGAAAGAAACAGTATTACCAAAATTCTGGGAAATATGCAATACTCTATGCTATTGTATTGAGCATTACAATTTTCATCACCTTAATGCCCTTTAATGTTTGTCTGTTCTATCAACTGTCAGCTGTTAGGTAATTTACACGAAACTCCTACATCTTGAATTACTAGACCAGATGAATTCAGAGTATGCATACAAAAATGGTATTTAAATTATCCCATCATGCATTAGAATTTCCCCATTAAAATAATAGGCTATCCCTGATCTATGCCAAAAGATGGGGAAAAACACGGTTTTGTTTTTATTCCTTGTCATATGTACTCTGAATACTATATTCGATTCTACTCAATTTTTCTCCAAACAATAGCCCCCACAACTCTCCAAACAATTACTATCCCCACAGAAAAGAAGATAAAAAGTGTTTGACTTTGTTTTGATGGCAGTATAGGAATCATTGCTTAGGGCATCAGGGCAGACATAATGGTAGTGACATAGTGCATCTGGACACAAGCAAGCAATGTTTAGACTTACCTTCAAGAACAGCAACTAGACCCAAGCCAATTCAAAAGCCAGGCCTTCTGGTCAGCCTTACAGTGTTAGGGGCTGAAGAGGATGTGGAGAAAGCCATTAATTTTCCAAATCTATGAAGTTTTGTGTTTATTTTTTTGTATATTTTTCAAAATGTGAATAATTAAAAATTCAAAAAGAAAAACACAGAAGAATCATGTCTACTTATTCTGGAATAAAAATGTTCCCCCCCGTTATTTAAGTCTTACAACATACTCTGAAAATCTCATCATGGTCATTGCATAAGCCTTACAAACTGTAGATTTCATTCCTTATTTATTTGGAACAAGAGAGATATTTTTTTATTTTATATAACCCTACTTAAAACTCGAGATTTAATCTTTTTATGAATATTTGCTGCCATTTGTACTATAAATGTCAACATTACATTTTATGGCTATTAGAAAAAAGCAAAAAGAAAACACGTAAAAATATGTTCCTACATAGTGATAGACTCTTCTCATTTAATAGCACTAAATGTTAACATAAGTGTTCCTACAAGAACATAAAAATCCTGTAGCTATACCTAATGACAAAGACATATTTTGTCATGTATATGGTATTCTTATGATATTTATGCATATAGGGGTATGTACATATTATATGCAAGTAATGTATAGTAAGCTGTTGTGTATACACAGATGTAAGGACATATAGCATATACGTACAGTATAGTTTTACTTGTGTCTCTGGTAACTTCATCATGTTTAAAAGCATATTCTAAACACCTACTTTTTAAAAAACTCTTAGTAGTCTGTATAAATATTTATATTCAGACAGCATCAATCTTCCCTTAAAACGAAACGCAGGAATAAGTCAATGATTTTGATTTTCTGTGCTTCCTTAGTACTAGATAGAACAGGGGCTGTTCTTGTTCACTGGAAATGATGCAAATTAAAGATGCTTCTATTTCTAAAAGGAATGTCCCCTAAGAAATGGTCATAATCAAGGTAAAGAGCAGAGCACAAGAGTGAAGGTACTCTCAGAGGGATCATCCTAATTATTTGTAATTACTTGAACAGGCAGCTAGTCAGATGAAACAGATCGAAAGTACAGGTACCCCAAGAACTTTTTGTTATTTATATAAATCTTGAATTAAATGTATAATTTCAAGATTGGAAATTATAATTTTAATTTATATTTAGGTAGGAAAAATGTCATATATCATATATTACCTAAAATATATATCATATATTACCATAAAAGACATTTAATGAAGCAAAATGACTAGTAAGACTGTGCTTCCATTATGCCAGAAATTATAGAGGAAGCATCTGCCACTATAATTTCCAAAGCTGTAACTGGCTGGGATAACCTTCAAATCCTTGCATTCATTTTGTTATTTCCTACTCTTTCTGTTAGATGCACTGCGTGAGGCATGTAGGCTACAGACTTTACCACCTTTTAAAAGATGGGTTTGAGGAAATTAGAACAAATGCTTCTAATGGAAATTTAAATGCTGTATTTATCTTTTCTGTACTGTTACATGCATTTCTGAAAGGACCAAAATTAATGTAATGTAAGAATATCCTGAATTGTTAACAAGGAATTGATATTGATACTATTGTGCTACAATATGTAAACAAGTTAAGAACATAAGTCTGCACTGGATATTTTGATTATTGCAGTGAAATTTATGGCAACAAAACAACAGATAATCTGTAGTTCAGGATGCTTATACTGTATCCACAATAAACAAAAACTTCTTAATTTTCTTCATATTCCTTAGCATATTTTATTTTTTATTCATCCTCTATTTTACAAGACAGTAAGAATTTGTGGGGATTTTTTGGGACTTCTGATTTCCACCTATGCTTATGACTTACTCGCACAAACATCAAAGAAAGGAAGATTATTAATGTCATCATTGCATAATGTTGCAAGTAGAATGAAGTTTTTATACCTGAACAGGATAGGGGGAAAAAACTAAAAAACTGCCTTTTATTATTATAGTTGTGCCTTACATATACATATATATATACATATATATATATAAACATATATATATATACATATATATATATTATTCTATTCACCAAGTTAAAAAAAAAATCAAACCTCAAGACAAGCACATATATAATACATATATTTATATGTTATATATACATTTTTAATTAAATGAAAATTAATGCTCACTTAATATTCAATGAAACCATTCACTGTAGGATTCACCAGATTATCCATCTGATAACCTATTTTACTAACCTCCAGGGCATACTTAAAAATGTGTTTATACAGGCAATTTTCAAGATGTTCCATAACTATCGAGTTTTGTACTGACATAATTTGTTGACAATCTTTTGTCTACAGTATATTACTTTTGTTTTTGAACTTGACTGTTATAAAAATAAATAGCTTGCACTGAAAAAAAACAACCTCAAGATTTTTTAAGCTACTGCCAATCTCACTTTTGTTATTTCACACTTTTAATTTATTAATTCAGTTATTTACTGAAGTGTAACCTGTTCACCCAGAGGGTGGTTGTGCACTGGAACAGGCTTCCCAGGGACTAAGTCCTAGTACCCAACCTGTCAGAGTTTAGGAAGAGTTTTATATGTTTGAGGATGAAATTAATAACCATTCATTACTATTCACTACGCCATTCAAAAGTCAGAGATTTTGAGTATTTGAATATTTTTCCTTTGATCTGTAATTTTGTTATTCATCCTTAGACTTCTACTTAAAGGTTCTTGATATTATAACTAATACATCATTCTGTTGTACAATAAAACTGTTAAAAATGTAATTTAAAAAAAGAGATACAGTGAAAAAATATGACAATATGAAAACCGAATTACTATTGATGTTCTTCATTTTACTTAGCTATGGATTTCACCTAGTGGGACCAGGATTCTAATATTCATAAGTTCTCAAAGTCAGACAGCAAGACATCAAAAATGAGATGAGGATGCTGGTTTTGTCAATATGAGCTATCCACAGAAAATTTGGGGGTTTTGTTTGTCTGTTTCATATTTCATATTTATTTATCTGGTTTCATAGATTATGTGTTGACTTTATGGCATTTTTACATTTTTTCGTGAAGGATCTGAAGTTTTTTTAGTGTGTGTATATTCTCAGTAGTGTTCAGGTATAGAGAGAGTTTGCCTGCATCTTCAGCTATTATGCATAGAGAGAGATTGACTTAAACTTCAGCTTCTTGACAGCTTTAACATCAAATACATACAATCAAGTCTTCAGTCCCTTTCACTCTGTATCAGGCAGGTCAGTGCAGTGATATGACTACTAAAGGGGCAGCTGTACGGTGAGGCTTTCAGAAGGAAGCTCAGAAATTAAGTGCTCTGTCTGGAATAATGGACAGTGAAAGCATTCAAGAAACTGATGGACTGAAACTGCTTTGAAAAAAATACTGCTAAACACAAAGTATTTGTATTTCAGGGCCTAAATGCCTACAGCAGTAAAACATCTTTACTGATATAGTTATTTTAAACTCCCTATAAATATTCAATAATGTATAAATAATTTATGTACTAAGGCAGTTAAGGTACTACTAGGTGTATGTAATTTTATATAGATTTTCCTGTTTATGTAGAGTCTCTACTAGCAAGGTGCATTTTTTAATATGTTTTTTCTATTTCTGATTAAGGACCCACAAGGATGATCAGCTTGAACTCTTAAGTGAATGGCCCATATGGGGATTGAACCCACAGCTTTGGTGCTATTAGCAAAGTGCTCTGACCAGCTGGGCTAATCTCTGGGTCATTATGTGTAATTAATGAAAAAATGTCTGACCAACTTTTGATATTTTACTGCATTTAAAAAAGTTTTTGAATGTAGAACAGGAGGATTCTGTAATGTGTGTTTTCTCCTATATCTTGTCTTGATTTTTTTAACTCAACATTGCTCAAATTTTCTCATTTATTCTAGGCTACCTTTTGTTTATAAATAAGCTCATGGGTTTGTTTTTTTTTTTAAATATACAAATAACATCCTAAAGGAACTTAGAGTAGTTAGAGAAATAATGAGATAAATTAAAAATTATATAGTATAATATTAATGTACTATATTGATTTTTTAAAGTCAATTGCTCTCTCTACCTAGCAGAAGATGTGTATCTAATGAATATTCTCAACCAAATTTGTGATCCTCACATGTACAAAACTACATCTGTGTAAAATATCCCAACACATTTTCACTTGAACTGAAAATATAGAGCCTCAAGCCATTATCTTCTAACACTCCTTGGGTGTGTTTGAGGGCATCACCTAATGAAGGTCCTCCCACATTAGATAGCTCAGAATGTGGCTTAACATAGTGATTATTACACATTGCTAACGACTGGTGACAGAATGGACCTTGAGTACATAATGCCATCAGTCAGCAAATTTCAATCTTAAAATGGCCCCAATCCTTGTATTCCTAAAAAAGAACTTTCAAAATCCCCCCTGCTTTGTTAATCCAGTAGAACTCCTACTACCTTGCAATTAAATAGCATATATTTTGCAATAATTTCCTGTCTTATGTAGTGAGTGCTCAACTAATTAAGATGTTGTAAAAAACAAAAAAGAGCTAGATTGTTCATTCTTAACATTTTTTTGGAATAAGTAGCAAGACTATTAAGAAAACCAAAACAAACAAAAAAAAACCAAACAAAAAACCCCATAACAAACCCTTAACATCATGTCAGTATAGTAAAAAAAAATTAACTAGATGATCTATTTTATCTACTTACAGTTTTACAAGGCTCTTCTGTTTTCTGCTGAATTCTTTCTTGGATTTCATGCAGAAATAGAAAATAAACAATTTCACTGGTCTAGCAGAACACTGATCCTTGACACAGCATTTTCCATTTGATCATGGTTAGTCTGTATTGTGATTCTTGTATTTTATTAATATGTTGTATTTGTAAAACTCAGTTACTTTCAGTAAACACATTTACTATTACCTTGTAGCATAAAAAGAGATAATATAAATTAATAAAACATAAAAAATGCTAGGTTTTGAGAAATTCTTCCAAGTTTCGAATGAAAGCAGAGCCATAGGCAGCAGGAAGAGTATGATGGAGCAAAATGTTCTAAATTTAGAAAGCAGGATGGAATGTGAACCATCTATATTTGCCATCTTAAAAAGTTAAAAGCAAGTATCATTTAGAATCAATGTTAAGCTTTTTTTTTTCCTAATATATTTTTTAAAGTCTGAAAATTAGGAGACTATTCAGCAAGCTTTACAGAAGACAAAAAATTCAGTTACTTAGGACCAGTTACAGCTGTGAAAAACTTGAAATATTTAAAGCAGCAGTTAAATCGGTAAAAGGATTACTAATGAAGTTTAGTATCAATAAAAATGAAGAAAAGCACACAGGGTAAAAATTCAAATTATTCATATAGCCTACAAGTATTTCAATTAACAGCACTAGCCAGGAAAATAACCTTGAAGTTACTGTTGACACCACAGTAGGAACCACTGCTTGTACAAATACCATGAAATGATGAAGTGATGAAGAAGTGAAACATGTAAAGAATACTGTGGTGACCTTACTGAAATGTGGCTACAGGTTTAAAATGTTTATGACATATTGGACAACTCAGAATTAAAAGATGTTAAAAAGAAGGATAATGACACTTCCAAAGAGTGGAGGAATCTTTCCAAACAAACACTGGAGGATTACTTTTTAACCTTAAAATATGTCTTAGAAGAATAGGACAAATAATTATAAAAATACATCAGAATTGAGCTGTATGAACAAGATATATGAGTGAATTTTTTTCTACCTGCCTCAAAGCTCAACAAAAACTAAACAAATTAAATTAAAATTGGAAGTGTTAAACAGCTAAAAAAATATTACCTCATATGCTGTTTAATTAAGTATAAAATAATTTTCTACAGGAAGGAAACAAATAAGTAGACTCAAAACAAGGCTGAATATTAGGAGTTCCATAAAAAGGGTCTGAGCTTGCGTTTAAGTTTTAAGAGGGTTTAACTTAACATTTTCCTCGATGCAGTTTAAGAAATCAATAATTTGGATATGTCTTACTCCACCCAAGATCAGGAAAGAAGGACAAACATAGACACGATTACTTGATAATGATTTTGAACTCAAGAGATCCTAATTTTCTTCTGACAAACATCACTGAAAATTTATGTACAAGAATATTCACTGTTTTAATTAATAATTTAAAAGTGAAAGTTACTAAATTTCACACTTCAGAGATTGAAATATTACATTTAAATTGGCAATCATGATGAAGCTTAGTATAGGATTTAGATTATCCCATATCTTTTCACTGAAGTGTTCTTTTTACTGGAACTTTTTCTTCTGGCTTCAGTTTGTAGACAGAGTTTTGACAATGTGGTTTCCACATCTGGCCCAGTATTGAACCAATATATATCCATAAATAATTCTGTTGCAATGCAACTCTGAATGTCAATAACCAAACTATATTCTCTAACTCAAGAGTATTCTGGCTACTTTTATGCCTTCTGTTTCTTCACTTTATGCCAGTGTGCTGGAAGACATGAAAAAGCTGCAGACTGCTATTCGGATACTATAGATTTTAAGGATGAAATAAATTGTCAACAAAGCCGTTTTTTGCCCCTTACAGTGCAAGCCATTGTTTTAGAGTTCTTTCCCCTAGAAACCACCTAAGAAACTGTGTTTTCTTTTAATTGCAGAGTTTTCAGCTTTTACTGGGTCCCAACCTTCAATGTAACAAAGCCTTTGGCTTTATCAGGTACAAAACTGTGGAGGAGATGTCAGTGACTCGTGAAACTTTTCCCACCTTTCCACTAGTAGTGACTTCACAGCATGCTCTCTTGGCAAAAACATCAGAAGTGTTAGGTCAGGCACTTCAAAGAGCAGTGTGTTGTCAACAATCTAGCTAGCTAAAGGAGCTACCTTTAAAAGGTTTGACTTTTATCCTATGAAGCGAAAATTATAAACAAGTGATATCAAAGACTATAATTACAAGTGCTTATCCTGAAATGTCTCATAAAAAATTTCCAGTACATAGCTTTTGCTAAGTTGATTTGATAAATCCAACTTGTCTTTTACTTTTATGCCTGTTTTCTACCTCCATCTCTGTTGTGTCTTGGTTTTTTGTTTTGTTTTCCCTTTTTGACTCTTGTTCCAGTTACTTCTCTCCTGCTGTCCTACTTTTTAAGTATATGTGCATATGAAAAATAGAATTTGTGCGTTCTCCTTCTTTTTCCAATCCACTTGATACATCTCCTCGTTCTATTAAAGGAAGAGCATACGTGGTACCACCTGAAGTTTTCTTGATTGCTGTGGGAACTGAGAATAGAATGCAGGCTGGTGGTCTGCTGTCTGCTTGTAATTCTTTTTAAGAAAGCTGACAATATCCATAGGAGATGAAACAGGTGTTGCATAGAACATGAATGGATAATAAAGAGCTACCTATGATTTAACCTACAAATACAATATCAGCTTGCAGTGCATCTATGATTGAAGATGCTTTTTTATTAGATTTTGTCTACTTAGGATTACTCTTGCCTCTGTTTTATGCTCTCTCCATAGATATTCAGGATTATTTTGGGTTAGCAACATGCACTGTTCTATGTTATTCTAGATAAAAGGCATGCAATATAAAGTACCACAATGAAATGAGGCATGCAAATTAAAGTACCATAATGAAATGACAATAATTTCGGCTCTTTGGCTCTCAGTTTTGTGTAAACCCTCTGCTACTTTATCAGAAGGTTGTGGTAATAGAAACACAAGGCTACAAACAATTTACATCATCAGTTTAAGGCAAGAATTAGCTACCAGTTAAATGCTAAACTATGGGCTAAACAGTATAATTTGCCAGTAACTTTGTCAAGTGACGCATGGAAAAAATAACTGTGCCATCTATTACATTACAGCACAAAAACGGGTTATGAAATTCAGTCATCCCTACAACTCAACACTGAATGAAAAAGCAGTAGGTTTCCATACCTATACACAGGCCTGTAACTAGTTATTTAATCACAGCAAAGACTGCAGAATGAACTCACAGGCTGCCCTTGTGAGGTGCAGCAGAGATTCAGGGTTGAGATAAAATATGTCACTGACTTCTCTGTGAAATTTTTCTCTATTCCACCCTGCACCTTCTGTCTATGGTGCACCAGAAAATACAGGAATAGAGAAAGGAAAATATCTGTAAGCATCAGTACTGCTGTTCAGATTAGCACAATGCCCTAAAGGCAGGAAGGGTTTGTATTTTTACATAAGAATGAAAACAAATGAAGACCAGATAAGGTTAAAGTCCTTGAATTTAAAATGTATACATAAATTTCTTCTTTAGCACTGATGCAAATCTGATACTGTCAATATTTATGGTGTGGATATTACAGTAATATGTACACATCTGTAACTATACCTCTGAAATGATACTTTGTTTGAAAACTGAGAAGGAAATATTTTTCTTTTTTTTTAAATCTCAAAAAGTTTAGCCCAAAGCAACTCTTCTAAATCCCTCCTTGAGACATACATATAATTTATGAAATAACACTTTTGTATTTCACAGGTACATCGCTATTAGCAGAGATGTTATTTTCAGAAATATTTTAGACTAATAGTGTAATGGGATTATCTATTATTGAGTCTAATCAATAATAAATGACAAATAATTAATCTAGTAAATAAAGATCAAAGCATTGCTGATTTGGAGCTCATGGTAGATATTTCTGGATAATTGAAAAGCTAATCCAATTCCTTGAATTAAAATGTACTGTCCAGTTGTGATATTTCCTTGCAGAACAGGGACAGACAAAAACATTAGATTAAGGATATGAGGCAAATACCAGAAGATTATTTCCTATGCTCCTCATTTTAGATGGAAGCAATGAGGCAATAATATAAGTCACTGAAAAGGGTAAGACCCAGGAAAGCGAGTGTCCCATCAGTAAATTCTTTCCTGCTTAACCGAACATTTGTTTTCCACTAAAGGGTAATTTAATTTTCATTACAAATGTTCATGCCAGTAAACTGTCTCACAATGTTTATAACCTTAGTCTTTGGTTTCATGGTTTATTTAGACACTTCAAATTCGTCTGGATGGAGTACTGAATGTAGGTAAGACTGATAAATCTAATCTGTTATCTTCTCATTATTTTTGTGATATTAATGAATTCTTGTATCACAGTATCTGTCAGACACAGTTTTTAACATCTTCTTACCATGTCTGAGATACTGAAGGCTTAATATCAACTAATTAGAGGCATAACATAGCAGACATATTATTTATTATATTACTTTTGTTTTATATATGAGAATCTTGTTCTATTTAGACCTTTGAGCCAACTATTACAGTGATATGATAAGGGCTGCCTTTTGTAAACACGTCTCTATCCACAGAGGAAAAGTATTTGGGTTTTTTTTTTAATTTTTTTTTATTTTGGCAGGATGGGAGTGCTTAGAAATTCCTAAGTTTTACATTAGAAATCTGTGTTTTCTACCATCTATAGCATAAAATTTCTTATCTTGATCATTATCAAATAATTAATAGTTCAACACTGATAACATTACTAAATTACATAACAGTTCTCAATTAAAATTTTTAATATCTTTGGATTGTAGCTTAATTTCTGGAGAACAAAAGGGAAGGATACTTAAAAAGTTTAGGTACAAAACTGAAGCTTACCTGTGCAAAAATATTAAATTTTAAAATCAGTTGTTACTCAACATATTGAATATATTTTAAAGTAAATTTTTAAAGTAAGCAATAGAAATGTTAACATGTTTTTAAAATGGCTTTGCCCTGAAGTTTCAGTTTGGGAAATGAGAAAAAAGTAATAAGCTACAGGATGCTTAAGGAAAAAGATTTCTTAAGGTCAGAGACGCTGAAGTCTTGAGTTTTTTGAGGTTTTTTTTAATTGGTAACATCAACATTATTTCCATGGGTAACTGAAAGGAGCTTATGATAGAATCATAGAATATGCTGAGTTGGAAAGGACCCATCAGGAATATTGAGTCCAAATCCTGAGCCTGCTCAGGACATCCCAAGAGTCATACCATGTGCCCAAGAGCATTGTCCAAATGCTTCTTGAACTCTGTCAGGCTTGGTGCTGTGACCATTTCCCTGGGGAGCCTGTTCCAGTGCCCAAACACCTCTGGGTGAAAAACTTTTCCTAATATCCAACTTAAATCTCCCCTCAGCTTCATGCCATTTCCTCGAGTCCTGTCACTGATCATGAGACTGAAGAGATCAGTACCTGCCCTTCCTCTTCTCGTGAGGATGTTGAAGACCACGATGAGGTCTCCCCTCAGTCTCCTCCACGCTGAACGTCTAGACCAAGTAACCTCAGCCACTCCTCATAAGGCTTCCCTTCCAGATCCTTCACCATCCTCTTGGCCCTCCTATGCACACTCTCTAGCACTTTAATGTCTTAATGACCTGGATTATGATACTTGCTCAGAAAAAAAAAAAAAAAAAAAAAATCAAAGAAATTGGTTTTTTTAAACATGTATTTTCATGTAACTCAGAAATAATGACTGCAAATAGTCATTCAAAATCTCAAATTATGTTCTATCACCAAATTTATATTTCATGGTATAAAACATCCCTCACAAATCACCACAACTCCCCAAAAGCTCCAAAAACAAAACAAAGCAAAACAAAAAAAATTAAAATAATAAAATCTAATATTGTGGTCTACAGATAATATAAATATATATTTTTGTTATAGCAATTTCCAGATTGCCACTCAAGAATTCTATTGCAGATATTTGATATCGGGTCTTCTAGGGACAATTATTAAAAATTTTAAGTGGCAGTTTTTTCAGTTCTGTTGAGCTTGCAGTCCTGCAAACTAGTGTATTGTAAAGATTAGTTAGGGAGTTTGTTACTTATTTTCCATTACAGCAGTATGTATCAGAGTTGATTACTTGCAACATTTTAGTAGAAGGACAAAATAAATGTTAAATTAAATTTCAGTTAGTGACATATTTACATTACTCTGACTTTCTCAAATTCTTTATTTCATTAAAATATTTTTACTGGGTTTATTTAGAAAATATTCATGGTAAAAATATAGAAATAAATATCCTATTCAGAGTTTTGAAAGGTCTTGGGAATTAGCAGTTTTTATTGAAGATTTATCATGGTTTTTAATCGTTGTTTCAATCTGATTTGTTAGTAAAACTGTTGGAAAATTGTTCATCTGAGTTTGTATTTTCTTAAAAATACATAGTAAAGTAACATATCAGCAATAGCTGAGATATCCACATCTACTGAAATAAAATTCAATATACATAACATTTAAAATGTTGTAAGTTGTAAAATTCAACATAATCAAGTAATGCCCCAACTTAGGGCTCCTGGTACCTCTGTCAGTGATTTCTCAATTACAAACACTATGAATATGGGCAGACAAGAGTCATTCTTGTTAAACAAATATCACACTACTCTGCTTGAAATTATTCGAGAGTGACTTGCAACTCTTGTTCTGGGTATAACTGGGTCAATTTTGTATCAGTAATTTAGTACTGTATTACCATTGGTACTTTGGTATTTGAAAGTCCTAAAGTTATCCTTATTCACTCAAAATCTATGGGCAGGCATGGCCATGTCTGTGGCTGAGCTGGAAAATGACACTCTTCCAGCATAGCTTGGGAAGGGGCTCATGGCCCCTGGCAGAACTGAAATGGCCTTTGTGATGCCTCTTGATACGTGAGGCAATGGCGACCTGGTTCGAGAACCCAGCACGGTAGCTCGGCCTAGCTCCCGAGCTGCTCGGGCCACAGACACACAGCACCAATATGGTAGATGGTCAATATATGGCGTTTATTGTCTTGCCTCGTGAGGTTATATAGTCGAGGGGGTTTCTCTACGTCAGGAAGGGAGGACGATGGGATAGTAAAAGTTAGTAAGGAATGGAAAACTACTGGGGTAATGAAGGGCTGCATTGCTTAGAGTAATTCTTATCACAGAGGAATGAAGGGGAGGGAGATTCCATGCTGTTTTCTGCTTTCCGTCACATCGCGAAATCTTCCGTTTGTTTTGTCCCTATTCTACCACACCTTTGGCCCTGTAGGTGTGGTTGGAGGCTTCAGGAGAGATTGTTCAGGATTTATAAAGTCTCTCAGGGCCCTGAGAGTGGTACTTATTTGCAAAGTAATTTAAAACTTCGAACCTTTATGATTATCTTTGAAAGCTACTATATATAATATCATCAATTTTTAATCAGAATTCTCAATGGGGAGCTTTACTCAAAAGCTGATGGGATGACACAACCTAGGCTTTTGAGATACTTCTTCAATGATTTGTTTCTATTTTGAGGGAAATTATGTGTTTGTGAAAATATTTGTGTGTGTGCATGCATGTTTATGTGTCTAGATCAATCTGTCTTGTTTTAATGCTCTTGCATGCCTCCTATATGACTTTAAAATGTGCTATAGACTCATGTATTGATCTTAATTATGTATAAAAGCCACGCAGCCTATTCAAGTGCACCAGCTGCATTCAAACAGAATTAAATCTTGTGCTATGTCACCTAGATGGAACTATTAGTGCAATTAAATGTACAGGATTAAATACTGAGCCATGAAGGATGCTAGTTCCTTGAAAAAATTGTAAACATTAATGGCTACTGTTAGGTAGGAACTGAAAATATATATTGGATGGTCTCCCCAATAAAATTAATATTCTCAGAAAGAACTAGACTGAATGAATAGCTCTTTGACAAGAACACTTACAGCGATAATATCCATAGGACATATCAAAATTTGGTTGACTGTTAATGAATACACACATGGTTTAAAAGGAAAAAATGAACAGTTTTGGAATCTTAAACATTGGTCTACACACTATGATAACCCATAGCTGTATCATGTATGATAGCTGTACACTGATTCACTTAAATTGAGAGTATTTACAAATGCAATACAGATTCATCTTCAAGCTGACAATCTGCAACATAACATGAGATAAATAATTTTAGTCTTCCATTCTCTTCTATTTGTCCAACATATAGTTTAAGTAATAAATAAATGAAGACTGCAATGTATTACCCACAACCTTCTTGAAGTAGGAATATATAATTTTTGTTATTATGCAAAACAAAGAAGCAAATGTTTTTTTATTTTCTTCACACATCCTAATGTATTTGCACATCTAGTTTTCTTGTTTTAGTAAAATAAGATTCTAATACCAAAATTCACAAATCAGACTGTTATCTACTGTACTTTCCTAAAGACTATAGTCTATTTAATAAAACTAAATGAAAACATTAACCATTAACTTACAAGTAAGACTTGCAAACTGGTCAAGAAATACAAATGCACTGACCTAACAGAATTAGTTATTGCTGAGAAGTGTATAGTAGTGATAAAATCAAACCCAAACCTTTCCTGATCAGAGACTACCAATGTGTTGAGTAGAGCAGGTGCATGTTTTTTTCACTGCAGCAGATTTTCATCACTAACTGAATTTTACAAAACAAAAAAATCTTTTGGGAATATAGTAGTGGTGATAGATTTCTTTAAAGACAAATTCTGAAAGACATGAGATAAAATTTTTTTTTTTTTCTTCTGAATATTGTGTTTACATTCTATTGTATGGTACTTTATGGCACCCAAATCAAACAAAAATGCACTTTTTCCAAAGCTTAAAGATTTTCAGGCAGAGTATAGTTGCTTCATTGGGTCAAATTTTCTTGCTTCTGCAAGCAGCTTCTCCCTTTGTGTGATAGTTTCTGTGATTGTGTGAGGTGCTCAATTCTCTACATGTGTTGTATTCAGATTTGAGACATTTTAGCCAATGTCATTTTTAGTATTTGAGTTTTTAAGTGACAGGCACTGCAGTGCTGTGACACTGAAGTACTTTGCAGTTGAAGATATTAGATATTTAGGAGTAAGTCAATAAAAGAGCGAGTGAAGCAGTCAGACAAAAATACAAATGAATTATACCTGGTGTTAGCTAGTCTAAATCAGGAATTATTATTAATACATGTTCAAACTGCTTCTCCAATATCTAAGAATGGTACTCAAAGGAGATAATTTGGTGAGCATAAGGGTTTACTAAAATCTTACCAAAAAATGCAGCTTGCCTCTCAGTTATTCTAATTAAATGTTTCATCACTAGAAATATTACAGAAGTATATATTCACAAGTTTTGTTCATGGCATTCAAAGATAAAATAAAATTTATGTAATTCCCTGTGATGCATATGAGGAGTTTTACTAATAACAGTGTTGCAGATAATTTTAGTTAAATTAATAATATAGCTAAATACTATGAAAAAGTTATAATTATTTTAAAATATTATTTAACTGAATCTTCAAGCTTTTCCTTCAACTAACATGTAACGTGTTTCTACATATTTTAAAGGAAAATATTCAAAGAAATGAATGAGTTCTTCTACTGTCCTCTGTTTCACTGTGTGGAAAAGTTTACTAGTGAAATCTACTTTTTCATAGAGTAGAAGAGTGGTTTTCTCCTTCCTTTCCTCATAAAGGGATGAATTATCTTTCATTCAAAATTCATAATCTCCTCAAAAGCAATATATTTTCTTAACTATTACACAGAAATGAGATAGTTAGCCAGTTAGTCACTAGGTCGATTGGCAAAATTGCTGTTTTGCTCCTAGCAGATGCCTCTATCTCTCTCTATCTCTACTCATCTAAATCGCCAGAGATATGGAAGTATAAGTGGATCTCTAACTCACAGACATGAGTGAAAAATGCTTGTTTTGCTAGGCTAGAAAACTATATATCATGAACATCATTTTTATATGCTGATAATGTCAAAGCAGAATCCCTGGTGTGACAGAAACTGTGCTCTAGTGACAGCTGTGCAACAAGCAGTAATTGAACATATTTAAAAATCCATCCCATGTACTGAACAGATTTCAATGTCTGCTTTGTTTAAGGTCCAGTGAGTTGTGAAATGGTTGCTTCATTCACACAGATGTTAATATCTCCAGGCTCTTCTTTGTTGTTCCTCATTTGCATATTTGCACTAAGTTTGCTGCTCATGAAGTCAGACACAGCTACTTGTCACTACTCTCTATTAGAACAATGCATCTTGAAGACAAAATACAAAAAACTGTAATTACACCTCATTAAGATTTAAAGAGAAAAATAATAAGAAACATACCAATAGGTGTTCAGTCACCAGTGCTTCATTACTTTCTTTACTGTTTAAATACCTGTCTCTGATGAATATAAATTACTTAGGGAAAACAATATACTTTTGAATCAGTTTAAGAGCCTCTCTTTGTCTGTTCATCTATGAACACATTCTGAAGTAATGATCCAACAAGATATTGGAGTTTTATATGATTATTAAATGTTATACTTGATCGTTCCATGGCAAAAATTGCAGTTTCATTTCTTTGTGAATCCCAACATGATTCTGAATATTAAAAAAAAAAAAACACAACAGTGAACAAAAGGCACAGATATATTAATTAGTAAGTAATAAAAATACCAAAAATGCGTTTGTTGACTGGCTAAAAATTACAGGCAGCAAATTCTAATATCAATGACCATTCATCTCTGAAGTACATTATATATCAATTAATTCTTTATCATTGCCGGCAGGTCAAGGCAGGTTACCTATTCAGCCCTTGTGAGACCTTACCTGAAGTGCTGTGTTGAGTCCTAGGCTCTTTAGTACATGGAAAACATGGAGATCCTGGAGCAAGTCCAGTTTAGTGCTACAAAAGATGATTAGGGGACAGAAACATCTCTTACGAGAAAAGGCTGAAGGAGTTGTATCTGTTTAGCCTCAATAAAAGATAACTAGGAGGAGACCTCATCAATGTATATAGGTATCTGAAGGGAGGGTGCCAAGAGGATGGATCCAGACTCATCTTGGTGGTGATGAGCAATAGAACAAGAGGCAACAGGCAGAAGCTGAAACACAGGAAGTTCCACCTGAACATGAGGAAGAACCTGAACTTCTTTACTGTGAGAGTGACTGAGCACTGGAACAGGTGACCCAGAGAGATTGTGGATTCACCTTTCCTGGAGATACTCAAAACCATCTGGACACAATCCTGAGCAATGTGCTCTTGGGAAAACTGCTTGAGAACAGAGGCTGCACTAGGTAACTTCCAGTGGTCCCTTCCAACCTCACCTACTCTGAGATTCTGTGATTCTGTAATCAAGATGTGAAAATGCCCCATGTTTAG
Organism: Monarcha castaneiventris obscurior; assembly: GCA_026261815.1. Lineage (NCBI taxonomy): Eukaryota > Metazoa > Chordata > Aves > Passeriformes > Monarchidae > Monarcha > Monarcha castaneiventris. Next base: position 5,444,366 of record JAMPIT010000510.1, on the reverse strand, counting down.
GTGTTTAGAGGGAAAAAGAATAATTTTCCTTTACAGAGCATAACACAAAAATACAATCAGATCATGTTGACCTTGTTACAATTATTATCATTTGGAAATATCAGAAAACACAATGCATGTTACAGTTCTAACGAAATAACAGCTAAAACTAAGATTTCAGTTTCAGGGAGCTGTTATTTTTGTTTATATTCTGGTTTATAAGCCACTGTTACTGTAACAGTTTCTCTTCAATTTTTGAAAATTCTTCATGTTATAAAAACCTTTAATCTAAAATTATTGTACTTATATCTTACAGGTTCTCAGCAAATTTTTATTTATTTTGGCAGGTTACCAATACACTAGAAATGCTATATTCTAGTGTGATGAGTTGACCCTGTCTGCCTTCCAGCCACTCACCCAGTTCCTCTCTCACTCTTCCACTTCATAGGGACAGGGGAAAAAGTAAGATGAAAAAGTCTGTGGGTTAAAATAAAGACAGGGAGATCAGTTATCAGTTATCATCAAAGAAAAAATAAACTCAATTTGAGGATGATTAATTTAATTTATTGCCAAGTTGATTTGAAGTGTGAACAACAAAGACAAAAACAAAAACATCTCATTCCCTCCTTTCTCCTCCCATTCCCTTTCTCTCCAGTCTCAATATCACTTCTTCATTCCAGACTCTACCCCCTTTTTATCTCAGAGAGGTGCAGGTAATGGGGACAGTGATCAATCCATAAGAATTTGTCTCTGCCATGCTTTTCTCCTCACATTTTTCCTCTCATCTACTGTGGGTCCTGCCCACAGAGTACAGTTCTTCAGGAAATGTTCATATCTTCTGATGTGGGTGCTTCATGGTCCTCCTCACAGAGGCCACCCCTGCAGCATCTCTCTGCCAACACTTTGTCACTTGCATCCAATAAATACAACCTGCAAATTAATTTTACCTATACTGCATATTCCAAAATTACTTTCTCATGGGCATTTACTTTAAAACTTATTCCACCTACAAATGGAAATATATGAAGTAAAATGAACCTAGTATTCTGCTACTTACAGCTGAAGACTGAGATAACATCCTACTTGGTTAAAAGTATTTTTGCCTTCAGTGAAAAGCTGGGGCACTGACTATAATGAAATGGATAAGGTTAATTGCCAATTACAGGGTAATAGCTTAAAGGGTTTTCTGTTAAAAACTATGTTTTATTAACCTGAGAAAATGATGTTTGTTGAAGTTATTTTGCTCACAGCATGGATGACAGCTGTGCCCAGCTTTCTAAGAGTAAGGAAATTACAATTTGCACCACTGAAGGTTCTGAATTTTTTTTGCTTTCTAGGAGGCTTTGGATTTTTGTGGGGTTTCTGAGGATTGGTGTTTTTTTTTTTTTTTTTTTGGTCGCTAGGTTGAGTTTTGGATTTCTTATTTTGTCTTCTAGCAAGAGAGGCTTGGGAGATCTCACTGTTATAAAATATAAAATGGAATCTGAACTTACATGTATTTTCACTTTATTCTAAAATCCCATGAGGTATACTTTAACTCTGGTATACTTTTACCAGAAAATTTACAAATTAGAGCAAATAACAGTTAGCAACATAGATACATGGGGATTATGTAAACTACTGTGGTGACAGCCAGCACTAAACATGTTAGTGGGAGCTGTTAAATGAGAATACAACTAGCAAAAGCACCTGATGACATACCAACTAATGGGCATTAATGGCACCGTAGCTAGTATGATCAACAAGGTGTCCGTTAAGCAGGGGTGTCTACTGGCAAAATATATATATCATCAAGATGGGCAGTAATTCATGTGAAACATCACAATCCAAATTACCTTCAACAGAGAGGGGTTGGAGAAACCTGAAATTAAGCATTCTTTTAAGAAATAAAAATCTGTTCTCAGATGAAGGGGCAGAGCAAGTCGTTTTATCAGTCACTTAACTAGAGGTTAAGGATGCAGACATTATCACTGCTATGAGATGAATGTCTGTTTTGGGATTTTTTTTGAGAATTATTAATATTACTGAATTATTGATATTAGTGATATTACTGAATGGAGTTCAGATGCAGTTTAAGACACCAGAATTAAAGGGTCTACACCCTGTATGTGTAAGCAGAAGCTAAGAGCTCATTAATGGTTTAAAATCTCTAAAGACATAGGCTTTGATTTACTTAAACAGGCATCTATTGTATCACTCAAACTGTATTTAGTACTTTTTGAGATGTTTTGCAACCATCTTGCTGCTACTTGGGTCATGAGTCTCCTCTGCCCTATTTACCTTCTTTGTGTGGCTGTTGCCAGTAGGCCAGAACACTTCACATAGTTTAGATACCCGTGTTTATTTTCTAGTTGCTATATTCAATGAAGCCAGGAGGATGAATTTGACCCATCTTGAAGCAGATCTTTAGTGCCTCAGATCTAAGACTTCTGAAGGAAGCTGACAGCTATGACACAGAATCCACACACTTTCATGTACTAGATAGGTACCTGGATGCCAACTGGGTTAACCTGTGGTGTCTCAAATGACACAAAATATCTGTTTTAGTCTAAAACTGAATGTAGTCTCATGTCCATTCTCTATAATAGGAATTAAGACATCTAGCTGACAGAACCTTCATATAGGTATCTAGATTTAAGTGACTTATTATCAAACAAACTCCTATTCAAGAGGGTAGATTGCTTTGCTTTGCCACAGTTGCCTAATTCCTTTTCAAACACCAAAGGTTATGTAGCCTAGCAGCCAAGTGACACTCCAGGTAGGGTATGGGTCCTTTGCAAACCTCCTTTGCTATAGTAACTCCCCCATACAGAATTCTTAAATACCTGTGATATGTAAACAGCACTAGTTCTTGTCTTCTCAGGTTCAAGTAATTAAATCAAGCCTATATTTTTTGCCTCCCCTATATTTTTTTCCCTTATATTAATTGTGTATTTAAATAGCTCAATTTACTTAATTTCAGTTTTCCAGGGAGAAATGTGGAATAATATTTTGTTGTACATTCTTACAGTAGAGGTCTTGAATTTTATCCAAGCCCCATTGCTGTTAAAACTTCAACAGTCACAAAAAATGGATAATGTAGAGAATAAAGCTCCTAACATCTTACAATTATTAGTGATTATCAATAATTCTATAATTATATCAACATTTCTCATTAAAAAAAAAGAAAAGGCAGGAAATAATTGAGAATTATTCTTCATTTAATTTCATTCACAAGGAAATACAGACAAGGGAGACTGAAGAGAATGGAGTTTGTCAGAAAATTGCACAGCCAATCCAGAAAAGTATAGAAAAGAGGGTAAATTTAGATTAGGTTCTTTAAACCAGGAAACATTAACTTTGTCAAGATTCACGTCTTTTTTCTCTGATTAATAAAAATGTGCTTTTATATCTTGTACTCAGGTGCACTGAAGAACATTCCATTTTCCATCTAGTGAGCAAAATTTACTTGGCTATTACATTCTAGGTCCCTCATGTTTTGTACCCTTGTTACCAATGTGATTCAAAAGGCCTAGACAGGCTTGTTTTCCAAGCCATCTTCAATTAGCTTTGCATTTTACTGGCCTGATTTATGGCTTCATTATGCATTAACCACTTGCAGGTCAAAGATGCGTGTGGCTTTTCTCCACTATCACCACTGCATTATTTTTAGATTTGTGGGGGCTTTTTTTGTTTAGGTTTCAGGTTTTTTATTGGTGGTTTTTTTTGGTTTGTTGATAGGTTGGTTGATTTATTTGGGGTTGGGGGAGGGTTGTTGTTTTTTGGTTGTTTTTTTGAGGGGTTCATTTTAATCTATAGTTTTAATTTTGTGTTTCCTGATGATACTCGGTCTAAAAGATCAGGATCAGTTTTACAGAATGATGTACAGGGGAAGCCAAAATGTAGCATCATTTGGTATTATGAACATTCCCTAACCAATTTGGATTTACTTGTCTTTTTAACAGCCAATCACAATTTATCAGATTGATTCATTGCCCTCATCCTTCACTGACTCTCCATGATGGCATCCACATCACCCAATATATTTTTATGATTGCTTAAGTTCACATCACTTTAAACTGCCAACATTTTTTTTTCTTTCCTGCTGGAATGCATGTGAAGCCACTGGAGACAACGTGCTTCTTAAAGAACTGCAAGAAATAAAGTTGCAGCAAAGTTGTTTGCTTCAGTTAAACTATTGACAGAGTTTAAAATAAAATCAATTGAGCAAATCAGAAAGTGTTATTAACCACACCAAGTCCAAATCTGGGTAACTCCCTCTCTTTGCAAAAAGCTAATGTGAATTAAAAAGATGAAAGGTCCAATTCTTCTTCTAATTAAATCACAGTATTGGGAATAATATCCCTTTTGTTTTTTTGAGACTTATGTAAGTAAGTCTAATCGCAAGTTGTACAGTATTAAAAACAGAAGATACCTCTTTAGTATGTACAAAATATAAACATAAAATTGCAAAATTAAAGGTTTGATAAAGTACATAAATTTATTACAAAGGAGAGCATTTACATTTTAAACTACAATAGAATTTTAAAATAGGGAAGAATGTTTTCTTGAAGTAGCTGCCAGACTCTTAAAGTTGGAGAATTTTATGCAAATAATTGGCTGTAAAATTATTACTTTTTTTTATATTTTCATGTAGGGATAACAGTTAGGCCAAGTCATTACAATGTCACCTGCAATAAGACTCCCCAGTGAAAATAACAGATATTCTCAGGAGCCTATTTCCATTACTCCTGCTTCCATAAGGTTTCACTGAGACCAACAAAAGCATGGATAATAATTGGCTAGTACATCTCTGAATTATATCTTATTAGTATTTACATCACTCATTTCAAGACATAAATGAATCAGTCATTAAAAGCCTCTTGCTTTTTCCACCATTGTTTATCACTATAAACTACATCAAAATATAATATTGTTATAGGTAGTAGAAAATGGTACACATGTTACTAAAACAGCTCCATCTCAATTTTCTTCTTTTTTTTTATGACTTTGTTTTGTTATGAGTGCTTCAGGTGGAACCTATTTAATTAAGTTTTCTGTAAGTTACTCAGCCTTCTTTGAACACTGCAAAGACATAGATATATCTCAAGTGATATTTATCCCATCTTGAAAAGTAATCTTAGGAAGTTTTGAAAAAAGATCAATCTTTTGATAGGAATTCTTAACTTAGATTAAGTTAAGAAAAGTATCTTATTTTCAGGTAGCTAAAATCCTAGTCTTCACTCTTCAATTCTAAGTCTTTGGAAATCAAGGGCAAATGTCTTCAAGAGGAAACCACCTAGCACACACAGCCCACTCTACAGTCTTTAAAAATTCAAGGAAGTGTATCAAGTAGAAATTATCTGGCTAATTTAATTTACTATTTTCATTTTTTTAATATTCTTTAATTCTTCTGAAGCAAATATATAAGCAATGATTTGTCTCTCTACTGTTCCTCAGTTATAACCAATCTCAATTAGCAAACCATTTTATTATAATTTGCTGTATTGAAGCATTCACTTTCTTTTTCTTATTTTCAATGTTTGAGAGCCATTTTGAGTTATTTCAGTCACACTTCTATCATGTATTTTTTCCACCAGCTAGATGCTAGAGGTTCTAATGGGTGTATATGATTAAGATCCATCAGCGGTGGATGGAGTAATTGCTCCACTTTTTCCCCTGCACAATATTACTGCTGAGAGCTGCCTGTTCTTTCTGTGGTCCACTGACAACTGTTAAAATTTATGATGCAAAATAAACTGTGCCCTCTAGAAAACACCAGCAGTGGTTGTGGTGGTTTTGTTTGGTTTTTTCCTGTTTTTGCTCTTGTTCAGTTGCTTTTATTACTGAACATTATTATTCATATGTACTAAAAAAAAAATCCCAAATTTAAACAAATGAATAATTTTCCTTTATACAAGTTTCAAGTCACCTCAAGGTCAATAATAGGCAGGTCAATCAAAGTATGCTTAAATTTCTAATGGCATATTGAAGGCAAGAAAAGTTAAGTGGGTTGGTGCAAGATGTGTGGTGCTTTATCTTGCCTGTCTTCAAGCATGTACAAACAAGATCTTCAATGCACATATTCTGCTAGATTTGTTTTATCATTCATGGATAGGATAGTCTCCTCCATAGGGCAACTTATGTGTATGATATCAATCTTAAAAGGAGATTAACTGCCTCTGGAAATGCCTATTTCCTTTCAGGGATCATAAAGAGAGCTTAGATGGCTAGATTATCCTGAACGCTTAAATTTAGCTAGAAGAAATTAGATTAAGTGAATCCGGAACATAACATCTGACTGTAGTACAAAACCATGACTGGTGATATTTTAATACTACTTTAATGAGAAAGATTATAAACTTGAGAATGTTAATAAAATGTAGAATAAATACAAATTAAATTCAGGCATTATGCTTTCATCTGTCCATATGAAGCTGTTTTATGCTATTTGAGATGTGATATGATATCAGAGACATTTTTGGAGTCTGACAAATTAGACACAGGATTTAGAGGAAACCTGTGCATGTCTGAACTGGCAGCTAGAGACCACCTAAAATATAATAACACATTTCCAATGGAAGTAGTACTACTGCTGTTTGTACAATTGAAAACAGACACTAACAAGCCCTAGATTCCAATACACAGTAAAACAAGCAAGCACTGTGACTTATCTAAGGACCCTACCAATAAAAAAAACTGAAGAACTGCAATTATAAATGTAGTCTAGCACACTCCAGTCAAGGCTATCATTGTCTGGAGTCCCTCAAGCCCCCCATTAGGTGCCAAGAAGTTGGCATTGGGTGGACCCTGTGGACACACACACAGCTGCTCGCTCAGCCCTCTCCCCCATAGGACAGGTAGATAACTGAAGGAAGATTAAAATACATAGATTATTGTATTGGTTAGAATTGTATTTGAGATCACAAGTCAGGATTAAATTTTAATAGGAAAAAAAAATTAAAAATAAGTGAAATAATACAAGGAAAAAAGCACTGACAAAGTCAGATATAACCTGACACCCTGGTAGGGTGGTGGTAGCAGTCCAAATGAAGTAGCTCAGTTGAAGCAGTGATCCTGTGCAAGGTCTGGTCTCCAGCTGAAGGTCCAGTGGTAGCTCTTGTCCTCTGGGACAGCCCCAGTAGACAGGGCTAACTCAGGCAGTTCCAAGGCCAGGTTATATCCAGGTGGGAATGCTTGGCTCCTCCCTCCTGGGCGGAGCATCTCCCAATAGGATGAGATAAGTCCATGAGTCATGCAGTGGTTTCTTGCTGGCCCATTGTCTGTTATCAGGGGTGGGTCACAGCAGGAGATAACAGCTAATGGCCCACAGCTGCTGGTAATAGAATACATCTATATTGTAACCTAGGACAATTATGTTAACAGTAGTTTCACAGGAGAAGCAAAAGGTGCACACACAAACAAATAATAGATAAAGAAAAGAAAATAATTTATTCAGTTCTTCCCATTGGCAGGCAGGTGTTTAATGACTCCTTAGAAAGCCTGGCATGAGCATGTGTAATAGTTTCTTAGGCAGACAAGTGCCATAACCACTAATGTCCCTCTCTCCTCCTCCTTTCCTTGAACTTTTATTGCTGAGTATAACATCATATGATATGGAATATTTCTGGGGTAAAATTAGGTCAGGTGATCCAGCAGTGCCCCTCCCACCTTCTTGCCCATCTCCAGACTACTCACTGTGTGGGGAAAAAAGAAGACAGCTTGACACTGTGCAAGGATTTTTCAGTAACAGGAAACATTGGCAAGAAGATCATCCAATTTAACCCCACTTCTAAAACAGAGTCAGCTGAAGCATGTTGCCCAGGACTGCACCCTATTGGGCACGGGTGGAGATTCCACAGCCTATTTGCACAGCCTGTACAGTTTGACTACATTCACAGTAAAAAAAGTATTCTCTCATGTTCAGATGGAATTATTTCTTGTGTTTTCTGACTGTCAGCCCTTCCCCTAGTTGTGAACACTACTAAGAAGACCCTGTCTCCTTTTTCATTCCCTCTCATCCAGTTTTTAAACACACTGATAAAATCCCTGCTGAGCCTTCTCTTTTCTAGAGCAGAGTCGAGAGTTCTAGAGCAGTTCTCTCAGCCTCTGTTTGTCCTAACCCATCATCTAGGTGGTGATGTCAATGAAGATGTAAAATAATATCCAGTAACAATCCTTTATAATCAGCTGCCAAAAAAAAATTGGAATCACTAACAAAAGCCCTTTCAGGTCAAAAGGTACATATTCCAATTTTCAGCTTTCAGGTCTGTACTCTACCATTTTGGCTATGTATATTCAATTTTTATCTTGTTGGTGTGTTTAGGAGGATGGAAGCTGAGGAAAATGGTGTGGAATGATTTGCTGAAAGTAAGTTAAACAAAATCTGCCATTCTTCTGATGTGGACAGAAAAATGTTGCTTTGTTGTAGAAGGTGATTGAGTTAGTCAGGCATGGTTTGCCTTTGGTAAATCTGTGCTGGCTTTTCCCAAATACCTCCTTCATTTGGCTTGTAGTAGTTTATAAGAGGAGTTATTCTGTTACTTTGTGGTTTTGAAGTAATTGGGGTTTTTGTTCTTGTTTCTTGTTCTTGCTTCAGTCCCTGGCAAACATAAATTGAATGGGCTAAGAATATGATTAAATTGAAGTTATTTTAGGTTAATAAATTCTATAACAATAATTCTCATTATTTTTCATATGTTTTTATTGTATTTTTTCATCAACCAATCCATTTGCATAAATATATGATTATTCACTTCAAAATCATCCATTCATTCATGTAGACTGACCTTTTAATTGTTACTGTTCATCTCAAAATAGGTTTTATTAAGACCAAGGCGTAAGTTTAAAATCCACCAATGTGGAGTACTAAAGAATTCACACTGGCTCAATTTTGGCAATTAAATGGATTTAATTTTATTCTGTGAATTCGAAAATATAATATATATGATTAATTTGCTTTTTCAGCAATTCTAAATCATTCGATTAGCTCCTGTATAATTGCTATGCCCAAGGAATCTCAAGACAAAATAAAAAAAGATTAATCTTTAGAGAATCAATTTCTGATAAGAAAGAAGCCTGCTTCAGGATTGCTTTACTGTCCCTAAAGTGAAACTGTTCATCTAAGTAGAGGCAGCATTCAGAATCTTACTTGTCCCTTAGAACACTAAGGCTATTAATTTCTGAATACTGCGAGCCATATAATCAATGAAAGATAAAATATTTCAGCCCAGTCATAGCAAGAATGCAATGCATGATTACAGATGTTGCACAGGGAGGAAATGAGGAAATATATATATCATATATCTTAATTACTGGTTTTTACACATAAGCAGGTGGAAAAAAAAAAGATATTCTAAGTTTCTTAGCTCTCCATAATGTTGGAAAGAATATGAATAGGAAAATAATATTTACTTTAATATTAGTACGAATTTCTGTAATTTAACATTCAGACAAGTGTTTTACATCTAACAGTATACTTTCAGGATGTTAATTCACTGCCATATCAAATTCTTTAATGTGTCAAAATTTAGAAATTTTACTGTGTTATGCTATTAACACTTATTTGATGGGAGCTAGAGAGTGACTCATGAGAAATAATTTTGTCAAATGTTAGACGCTTAGTTTTTGTCTTCTTGCTAAACTCTTGCTCTGTTTTCCCAAATCAGAAAGTGTTCTCCCTGTACACTATTTAGGCAAAGATGAGTACTTAAAAAAATATTTAACACTTCCCTCAAGAAAGTTAACATAACCTCCTTCAAAATCTACCTATATTTATCTATCAGGAAACACTGAGACCAGAGATGTGTTGTAAGTCCTATACTTCTGTGGTCTTTAGTCCTCAATATTACAACCAGAACCAAATGCTGTCTGAGAGCTCAGGATCAGAAACAGAAAATCTTTTGGGTAGCTATCTGTGCTTGTTTTTCTAACAAAAAAAAAAAAACAAAAAAACTCCAACAAAACCAAAACCCAAAAAACTTATATTTTGTTATTATTTTATTTCTTCTTATTTATATCTTTCTATTTATATATTTCTTTCTATTTATATCTTCTTATTATTCTATTTCTTATGTATTGATGAACAATAAATGTGGGAATGACAAGTTTCTATGTATTATGACATTTGAAGTGAGCCTGGTAAGCCTGAAGAGAAGCAAAATCAAGACCCTGAATTTTGTAAGAGTGAACTTTCATCTGTTTAAGAGCTGGTGAATGAGAACCCCTGGGTTACTGTCTTTAAGGGCAGAGGGGCTGGCCAAGCTACTTAAGGCCACTTTTCTTAGAGCATAAGAGCTCCCTATCCTGGTGTGTAGGAAATCAAGTAAGGCAGGCTGGAAACTGGCATGACTGAGCAAGAATCTCCTCCTCAATCTGAGGAGTAAGAAAGAAAACTTGGTCAGGGGAGGCAGGGGTAGGCGATCTGGGGACATCACCAACAGCTGTGCAGGTGGCGTGAAATTGAGCAGTGCAGTTGAAAAGGACAACCTTGAGAATTGGGCCTGTGAGAACCTCAGGAGGTTCAACAAGTCCCAGTGCAGTGCAAGGTGCTTTTCTTTTTTGTCCTTCTACTACTCAGATTGGAGCAGATATCCCTGCTGCAGCACCTGGGGAACTCTATCTGGACCGGGCAGGCATGCCCTGAAGGAAGCTGCTGCCTGAGGAGAGGAGTCCACGCAGGAGCTGGTTTACTAACAGGACCTGTGGCCCATGGGGGACACACACTGGAAAAATCTATTACCGAGGGCTCATGAAGAGCTGCAATCTTTGGGAAGGACCCAAGCTGGAGAAGTCCAGGAAACACTTATGGCAAAGACTTCACCTTCTGTTGAACACTTTCATCATCACAGATAAACATATTCTCCCACTCTGCCCAAACAAGCTTGAACCTTCTCAGAAAGAATACATTTAATTTTGTTCTCACACATCGTCTTTGAATGCTTGTACCAGTGTGCTATTGAAAAAGAGGGATAAAATATGTATATTAACTTTCGCTGCTCTTCAAAGGAGACAGGAGAATTTGTGCAGAAATGTGAAGTAGGACAATGAATATATGTAGCTTCTTTCATTTTTTCATTTATTGGGAAGCAAAATGAGACCATATTTCTCATTGGAAGTATGTGGAAGGAATATAATTCTTCTTGCATGTATATAGATAGAATACACAATTAAATGCAAATGCAATGTCCAGACTGGGTGTAAACAACGAAAGAAATCAGTACAGATTCATCCCTGTGAATGCAAGGAATATTTCTGAGACAAAAATAATCTGATGGAAACTCTTCAGCCAGTTTCATTTTTTTAGAGTCTTAGATCTAATACTGCAGAAACAAAAATTTTAAAATAAAGTAAGCCCCAGTAATTTTAAACCCCAGCAAGTTTAAGTTATAAAATTACAATAGAGGGAGGAAATTTATTTTAAAAACTTATAGGAGCAGAAATAGTATTCTGCCTAATAATATCCAATACAGTGAATAATATTATGACACAGAAATGTACACACTATGATTATTTGTCTCTACAGATGATGGTCTTTGTTCCAAGCAAGGAACTTGTTTATAGATTTTTAACCTTTGAAATATATGTCTTTTTGCCATTGCTTTTTCTTAGTATAAATGGATTGCATCATAAAGTTATGAAGAGGATAAAGAGGACACTTGTTTTCTTTCTCTACAAAGCGTATACTTAAATGACGCAGAGACTAGATTCTAAATACTATCAATTTCCAGATTTCAGTGTGCTCTTTTTACTCTATTCTATATACCATCCAGTCAAATCTAATAATGGTTTAAAAAAAATGTTTAAAAACAATAATTTTTAAAGAGTTCAGGAAGGATTAATTACAGGAGCACTCAGTACTCAAATTAAATCATCACAAAGTTATAAAATGAAGATGTTATTTGGACTTCTGTCTGATTTTTAATGTCTTCTGCTCAGTTTTTCCATTTAATCTTAACCAAGGTATCCTAAGAAGACATTTAGCAAGAACATGCCTAAACTTAATTTTGATTTGATGATAGATGCATATTGTATGCAATCTTTAAATTCTTATTTGTTGACCATGGTAAGAAAACAGACAAGCCAGGCAGATGTCATTAAACACTGGGAATCAGTAAACACTGCAAAAAGTGAGAAAAAAACCACAGAAACAACCACATTTATCACTTCTATCTCCACTTTAGTGGACTTATAATTTGCATTTCAGTGGTTTCTATCCAATTAGTGAGATTTATTAATATTTCCTTGGGATGCTTGCTGTTTATTTGGAGGATAAGAACAGATATGCATTTTGGACTTCAAATCTACAGCTTTTGGAACTAAAAAGTAAAATCCTCAGTTAAAAATTGCTTGCGCAGATCCATTTTGGTTTGTTGGTTTTCTTCTTTGGGTTTTTTTTATGCATTTGCTTGGGTTTGGGTTTTGCTGGTTTTTGGGGTGGGGTGTTTTTTTTTTGGTTTTTTTTGGGTTTTGGGTTTTTTTTTTGTGGGGGAAAGGGCATGAATTTTTCGTGTTGTTTGGGCTTGGGGTCCTTTTGTGTTTATTTTCCAAACAAGTCACATTCATGTAAGTGTTGCAATAGCAGCATATTCAGTAGACCAATGCATACCAACAAAGCCATTAATTTTTTGATGGATTGCAGTGTTGACTGCATGAATACACAGTGATATTTTATAGGCTTTCCATACACTGTAAAGCGTATAGGATTTTCAGATAATAGATGTTGCATATTGCTTTTCCTAAGGGATTTTTTTATTCAGTTAGCCACTATTCACTTACTCTGCATGCTTTTCATGAGAGGGTTTTTTGGTTGTTGGCTGGGTAGTCACAGTATGTGTAAATAGGAGCAAGGGACTATATACACCAAGGATTTAAAAGTGTGCTTCCTCTTATCAGGCACCTTGTCCTTTGAGAGTGCATTTTAGTCTTAATTTTTAACTTATTATCTGTGAACTAAGAGAAATTTGATGTCTGCCTGAATAAATATTAAAAGATATACGTAGGACAAAAATAGTGCATTGGTAGATGTATCTTTTTTTTTTTTGCATGTGTGTTATCATACATGCAAGTATATGCACTTTGAGCAGACCCCCACCACATAAAAGGCAGGGACTATAGCACACATTTTTGACATCCATCTATGTTCACTAAGGATGCTAAATGATAAAATTGAGCTGGACCACAATTTTATTACTGATAGAGATAATACCACACAACACAAATTCAGGGAATTTACATAAAGAACAGACTTTAGCCTTGCAGACTCACAGACTTGCATGAGTGCAGAAATATACTCTGACATATGATGGAAAGTTTATTGATCATAAACAACTATACACCATTTCAGCACCAGTTTAAAAATAAAGACCTTATTCTTTTTTCAATGGTTTTTAAACTTCAGGAACAAACAAACATAAAAGTCATCTAAATAATTCGTAAGGTAATTAAACCCAATTTTACGTAGAGGTTTTGAAAAGGCAGGTTTTGCCAGTAGTTCATAAAAGCAATTTGTCATTAAGAATAATAATAAAAAAGGAGAAGGAAAAAGACAGTAAAATAATTTGATAATATATATAGTTTGATGGAAATATTGGAAATGTGTATTCGCAAGCATGTACTGAGCTCACTAAGGTAAACACTGAAATATGGTAACAGGATTTAATGATTTAGGACTGTGCTGTCATTCAGTGAGACCTGGACAAGACAGAGTGGGGTGGAGAGGAACTGTCTGAAGTTCAACAAAAGCAAGTGCAGGGTCCTGCACCTGGGGAAGAATAACTCCCTGCACCAGGAGAGGATGGGAGCCGATCTGCTGGAAAGCAGTTCTGTAGACAGGAACCTGGGTGTCCTGGCGGAAAACAAACTTTTTGTGAGCTAGCAATGTGCCCTTGTCACCAAGAAGGCTGATGATCTCCTGGGCTACAGCAGGAAGAACACTTCCAGGAGGTAAAGGCAGGTGATTCTGCCCTTCTATTTGGCCCTGGTGATGCCACATCTGGAGTGCTGTGTCCAGTTCTGGGCTCTTCAGTACAAGAGAGATGTGGATCTACTGGAGATGGTCTTGTGAAGAGAAACAAAGATTAGGGGACTGGATGATCTCTCATATGAGAGATCCTGCATATGAGAAAATATTCTTTACTCTGAGGGTGATTGAGCACTGGCACAGGCTGACCAGAGAGGTTCTGGAGTGTCCTTCTCTGAAGATACTTAAAATCATGTCTGGACATGGTTTGATGCAACCTGGTCTAGGTGAACTTGCTTTAGCAGAGGGATTAGACTGGATATTCTCCAGAGGTTCCTTTCAAACCTCCATTGCATGATTCTATGATTTGAAACACAGACTACCCAGTTTTATGACTAGCAATAATCAGCCACACATACTAAAATACGAGCAATCACTTTTGAAGCTTTGTGGCAGAGCTTAGTTTCTGAATTGTTTAGAAAAGTTCTTCCTCTGTAGCATAACAGTATAGAATTGGTCAGATGCATTATGGGACTTGGGGAGTTCTTTTTGAAGTATCAGGATGTTGTACTTCATGGAGCTTCATTGAATCAATGACACTCCATAATGCTTGAGAAAATAAATGGTGTGTATTAGAATATTTCCATATATACAGAACTGTGGCAAAATGTTCTCCCAGCTGCAAAAACAGACAAGCAAGCTCCTTTAAATTCACAGCCTCACTGTGCCAGCTGATTCATGATGAAGGCTGAACATAAAGGAAACATTAACATTGTGCAACTGAGCTGATGAGAAATTTAATTTCAGGTATTGTGCCACATGAAAAAAAAAGACATCTATAAGACACCAAAAAAGCAATATGTTATATAAGAAATTATATTATATTAATAATTTGATTGTAAATATGTAATATACTTAAATGTTTTCTCTTCTATCTTTTTAATCTCCCATGTTTTAAGAAACTAATAATAAAATATGTTTTCATGAGAAAGGATTTTATCTATGGTAAAATTAGTGTCAAGTGTCCTCAAATAAATTTAAAAATATTGATTCATTTAAGTGCAACTGGTGGAATAGTAGTAAATAAAAAATTAATAAAAATAATGTTTAAGAAATTTGTATTTTTAAGATTTTTTTTATTCTGATAAGGTTTTCTTTTTGAAGCTTGCACATCTTAAGCAGTTAAAATACTTGAATATTGAATTATTTTTTAAGATTAAACAAAGCATTTCAGATGAAGCTAAACATGATATTTGGGGGTTTTCTTAATTAAAAAATGAGGAGGAAGTATGAAAAATTTCCAAGTAAAATCATCAATTTTGTAATATCTAATTTTTAATTTTGCTTTAAAACAAAAAGGTCTAATAGCTAATATTTGAATTCAGAATAAAACTATATTATTGCCTTTTTAATTAGGTGGTAGGTGGGAAAGTTATAAGGATGTAGGAGAAGGAAATCCTTTTATAAATATGTAGCTAATGATGAGGACTTTAATTTTGTCCAATAAATAGTGAGTCTCAAGGTTGCATGGAAGATTATTCAAGTGCAAGCGCTGGCATTTGTGGTGACTGAAGTGTGCTCTGAGGTGTGCCATTCTCACACCATACTTTGACCTGGACATGATGAAGGCATAAATCACTGTGGCAGGATAGCAGACACCTGGCCTGGAAAAGGGGTGCGTGGAGTTGGGAACAGCCAAGAATAGTGTGTTTAGAAATCATAGTCATTAGAGGGTGAGGTGCACTGGAGGTGTGAGCCAGTTCTCTCTGGCCTTGTGTAAAATGGGTTGTGAGCTAGACTTTATTCTTGGCACACTTTTTTTGCCATTTCTTTTGAACTAGCTAACAGTGTTAATTATTCTGAAGTTCGATGATGAAGAAAAGATTTTTTTTTTCCTCTACATATGCAGTCTAGGATGCAATTTAACTATAATAATTGATGGAATAGCTTCTCAAACTGTGTATTGACAAATACACTCAATTTTAAGATGAGAATATTTCAGCATGTGGACTCTAACGACTTTAACCAGAACTTTTCTCTCTGTTGCCTCAGTAGGAGAACTAAGAAGGGGAAGGGGAAAGCAGGTATCATGTTTGAAAATAAATATATCTGCTAACACAGAAATTTCCAATGAAACGACAAGACTCAGTTTTACTCAGCTGTGCAGAAGGAATAATTTGACAGA
This sequence comes from Monarcha castaneiventris obscurior, assembly GCA_026261815.1. NCBI lineage: Eukaryota > Metazoa > Chordata > Aves > Passeriformes > Monarchidae > Monarcha > Monarcha castaneiventris. Next base: position 5,428,263 of record JAMPIT010000510.1, on the reverse strand, counting down.
AGGAAAAATGAGTTCCAATATTTTTCTATGTCTCACTGCAACTCTAGCTCCTCTCATATGCACAGTGAGTAAATGTTTCTTTTTGTCTGTCTGGAATTGTGAGGAAGACTGGACCATGAATTTTGATGCTCTATAGCCATCATATAAACATATAATAAACATTTAAGCTGTTAAACATTATATAATAAACATTTAAACTTTGTAGAGTTCTTAAGGGGCTCTTGAATATAAAGAGGACAGACAGGAACAAAAATTTAATATGTTCAGGAAAGTTTGTTAATGACTATTCATTTTATGAGTGATTTCAAGTTTTTGGGATCCAAAATATTCAATTTCTTGAAGGAGAGAACAAGGACATACTATTTATCTATGTTTAAATTCATGGAAATAAGACCTAACATATTTTGTATAAATCATGATAAACTGGCAGGGTGAAAATCACAGAGAGTATTTTTCAGATCATTCTGCTTCAGACTGATCATTAAGCTGACACATATTTCATTTCAGGTTTGTATTTTTAAATACTTACAACAGCTGTGTGCTAGAGATTTATAGATTCTAATTTTCACTATATTGTGAATAACGAGCATTGAATATTTAATATTTTTGTATATCATTTTCTGTCATACTTTATAAGGGTAAAAAAGAGAGAAATACAGACTGTCTTTTTCATTTTCAGTCTTTATTTCCATCAAGTTCTTCTCAAAAAGCTGATGAGCATTCAAGAAGTGATGGGTGTTTGGAAAAAAATAGCACAACCAAATAAACATTGAAAGTCTGTTGCTGTTTTTCAATAAAAATGAAATTAACTTTTCAGTAGAAGTTATCCTATTTTGAAATGCATTTATTAATCACTAACATAATAAATTAATTAAAATGAAGTAATACATTGGCATACACGATGACAAATAAGATATATTTTGAAATTTTCCTAAATAATTACTATGATAAAAACATGGTAAAAACCCCCAAACAAACAAATCACACAAAACCAAAAAAGAAACAAGGAAGAAATTGGGATGAAAAAATAAACCAGCATAGATCCTAGTATTTTTTACCTGGCTGCTTCATTTCTACAAGGGTTAACACAGCGTTTTTAATGTATTGTGTACCCTGCCTCTTTCTAAAATGCTACCCTCCTGTCTGATCTTATATAAAATACTACTAGTAGAAGAAATAAGCGTTATGCTTCAAAAATCAGAGGTAAAAAGCAACTGACAGAGAGAGGAAGGACTGTTTAGAAGGAATAGATACTCTTCAATATTATTTCTGATCAGCATAATTTTTCCTTATTCTTTAATTACTTAGATATTATGAGTTTTGATCCTGGGAGGGCTGGGGGGGTGGGGGTGGAAAAAAAAAGAAGTTAAAAAAAAAAAACAACAAAAAGACAACATAATTTTTAATCATCATGTTTTCTGTGTTCAGTAGTAAAGCCCAGAACATCCTTTCCCTAAAGAAAATCAGAAAATAAGTAGGTAAAATAAGTGAAATAAGAGAGTTTTCTAGTTTATGTGTGCGATGCTTATTAGGTCGAATAACACATCTAATAAGTGCATATATATAAATGTGGTGAGTGTACACACTTCTTGGGAGCTTTAAACAAACTAGCTATATGTGTGAATATTATTTCAGTCATTTATTTCAGAATGGCATGGCAGCTTTATTTAGAAGAGTATTTCAGTAACAGACTTGCCTATCTTCTTATTTTATTGATTAGGAAGGCAAAGTTAAAATGTTATTGAATCACAGCTACATCAGAGTTTGAAATCTGAATTGGTCGGAAGACTGTCATGTAGCTAGGATTACTGAAAAAGAGGAAAAAAAGCTATCTTTTATTTCTATTGAAAATTTGTCCTAGTAGGAAATAAGAAGTGGAATCTTTAAAAGTAAAGTGTGCACTGTTCTACTAAAAAAGGATAGGCAATAAAAGTTAGTTCCTCCAGTATCATGCAATGAAACAATACTACACACAAAATAGTGTTATTCTAAAAGAAATTCTTTTGAGGATACATATTCAGAAATAGAAGAAATCATATTTCAGTGGCACCTGAAACAGGATTAAGACTATTTCCATTAAGCAGTATTCAGAGACATATTAAAAATCTCCTAGCCAATACCTTCCAATCTAAGTAAATTGCATAAGAAAACCAGGCAGGATAGGGAATTGAAGTACAGGGAGAAGGCATGTCCAGGCATTTCCTAGGATGCCCAGGAAATAACTGCCTATTTATAGCTGTCATCTCTACTTCTACTATAGTAGAAAGGAGCCCTCATTGCAAAGTAGATTAATTGGACCCATAGTGTGTTTTCTCCTAATTAATGAAATAAAGGAATATAAAATGATGCTCAGATGCTTCACATGTCGAAAATGGGATGGATCCTTTACCATCTATGACATTATTTGTTGAACAATGCCATTTCTAATAATGATGAATCACAGGACATAAAAGAAAAATAATGTATAGATACTGATAGACAAACCCATTTTGTAAGTCCTAATTTTGTTTGCAGCAACAGAGAAATCAATATCTTGATGTAGGTAAACCAAGATCCGAGTCTTGATCTGAATTTCCCTTTCTTTTAGTCATCACTGTTAAGTGGTTTCAAACATATTTTTACAGAAGTCCATTCCCAACTATATAAAAGTCCTGACTCTAAATGACTTAATGAAGCAATCTGAAGATTCTGATGGCACTTACCTCTGCAGACACACATCATGAAGTTTTTGTTCACACTTTTTATTTGATCATTCCTTGAAAATAATTCAAAAAATTAAGATAGACATATCTATTGATTTTCTTTTGTTGTTCTTGTCATGATGTTATTACGGATCGAGTCACCAATTCAGACCTATTATAAATGCCAGTGAACATTTCTGAGATGTTGTGACTGAGGGATGTTAAAAATCAGGAAGGCACAGCAACAGGAATACAGTCAAAAGAAGAAATGTTTTATTTCCTGTATTCAATATAATGTGCTGTTCATGTTCACATCCTCATATTACAGAAGATATGGAGAGATTACTTTTCATTGCTAAAAATGTCTTATTTTGCCACTAAGAAGTTTTATAGAGCTCAGAATGTTTCTAACTAAAAATTCAAAGTTAACTCCTGTCTTTGAAAAATGTTTTGAAGCATCTGCCAAAATGCTTCAAATTCAAAATTCAGTTTTCTCTTGAAAAGGTATCTTCATAATCACATTAGTTTTTTCCAATAATTTTCATGTTTCAAAATAACTCAAAAACTTGAAGGAATTGGTTTTTTTCATCATTACAAAAAGAATCTTCCTACTTTGATATTTCTTTTCTAAACACAATAGTGATTTTGATCATGCAGATTAAATCCTATGACAAGGCTATTCCTGTGCTAACTTTTCCATTGCAATCTAGAATGGCAATCAATTAATGAATATTTATGTATATATAAGTATGGTCACTGTCTGAAAGCCTTATAGCACTAAAAAAAATAGTGACTGATGACTTGGTAAATTTAAAAATGTAGATAATATTTGTTTCCATTTTAATGACATTCCATGAAAGCGTAAGTAAGTCTCATTCTGCTGGTTGTGTGACTAAATATTATTTCAAGATCTAATCAAAATATCGTAAATTATTTTACTTAGAACAGGTTAATATTCTAGATTAAAAATTTTGAATTTATCTTTCACATGAATTTCAATGGTATTTTAAGCATCAAATGTGAACTAATAATATACATACTTCTCTGGATTTTATTCTTTATAAAGCACTTTAACAATTCAAGGTTCCAAATCTTCTCATGAAAATTCAGTGGGATTTAAGCTTTAGGGAGGTATCAGAAGAGCAGTTGCTGTAACCATAATTTAAGTTCCCAACTTTGTGGAATCCACAGCGCTGAGTAAGGCACTAAAGATGTCATTCTGTTTCACAGACTTCACTTTCTCTCCTATGGCAAGAAGAGTCATAGTCCTTTAGTGTCCATATTTTATATGCCTTAAAATATTCTGGAGTGAAACCTAGTGTCCTTAAACATATACACTTCCATCATAAAGCCTTCTTTATTAAGAGAAAAGCATTATAAGCTCCTACTTAGTTTTACTCAGAAACCTAGACAAACAATAACACAGTCAGCTGATCCTGATGGATCGGACAGGGAATCATTAGACTCTTATCTCAAGATGTGTTACAACGCACTGATTACCAAGAGATCTTGGGAGGCACTAAGAAAAATTAAAATGGGTTTTGTTTCTGGCTTTTTTACCCGTTTTATTAGAGGTATAATGATTTTCCTTTGTCAATGGGGATTAAAATCATCAAAGTATTCCTCGGGCTCCAGACAACTCCTTTACAATAAACAGAAATAAATAATAGAGAAAAATATGTGTGAATCTATTTTCCACTAAGCACCTTCTTCCCAGGGATACAGTCAGATTACTACTAAATTTTAAGCATTCAGAACCGAAAGCAGAATTAAGAAAACGGATCTGCCATTGATTCCTCATGGATAAGTGCCCACTTATCTCTGTGGATGACGTGTGGGTTACAAAATCCATCGCTGGGCCCTATATTTATCCTATCTAGCTACAAAAGTTGCCCTGAGCATCTTCTGTAGCGTGTGGAGAAAGTCAGAAATGCACATAGGATCATTCAGCCCACCTTCAACCTTAACTGTATTTCACGTGTCTATTTTGCATGGTTGATTATAAAACAGATTAAAGGGCACATGAAAGGGAATGCTGACTCTTGAATTGATTAGAGGCAAATGTATGAAAAAAACACCACACTTTTTCTTGAACAGAATGAGACACTTTTATGGAACTAGGAATTCTTCCTCATCTTCATAACAATTGTAAGTAAGAATGATGGTTTTAAGGCAAATAACACCTTCTGAGCACAACACAAGGCAATAGTTTGTGTACCAAAATGGTATGGACATATAGTTAAGTCTTAAATTTATATGGACTTTACTTGACTACTTCATGGCTCATATCTGAACATATTTGGAGGATATTCTCTTCCCTTCCTTTCCTTTTCCTTTTCCTTTTCCTTTTCCTTTTCCTTTTCCTTTTCCTTTTCCTTTTCCTTTTCCTTTTCCTTTTCCTTTTCCTTTTCCTTTTCCTTTTCCTTTTCCTTTTCCTTTTCCTTTTCCTTTCTTCTTTTCCCAATTTTTTTCTCCATTTTCTCCCTTCTAGTACTTTTTTTTTAAGTTGCAGCCTTTTTTTTTTCTTTTGTTATAGTAAGTAGTTTCACTACAATGCATGGAATATTTTTTTATATGTATCAGAGGGAAGAGGAGAATCAGAATCTTTGCTATGTAGAAAATATATTCTTATTTACAATCCTTCTGGGGAGTTTCATGTAATTTATCATTCTTCTTGGTTGTTGTGATAATGTTACAAAGTGTTTCCTATAAAAGACCTCACATAATTCCTCACATAATTCAAGTTACATGCAGGAAATGAATTTTTAGTTATTTCAGGGTTGGCTATTTAATCAAGTAATTGGCATGCTAACAGATTTCTTTTAGTGCTCCCCAGCAAAATTTGTATGGCTAAGAGTTTAATTTACTTATGGAACTTTCCATTATTTTATTGGTCACACAATTCTCATACCCTGGCACTGAAACAGCATCTGTAGTAAGCTTGAAAAGCTCTTACAGATGATTGATGAAGTATAGATATTAACCGGAATCTGCTTTTCTTTTTTTTTTTATTTTGCCAAGTCATTTAAGTTACTTAAGAGTTGACTATTCAGAAGCAATGTTCTGCTACACTATGTCAGGTAAGAAAAGAAGTCAAGCAGGTCTCAAGAATGTTTAACAAGAAGAGGCCAGTGTCCTGTATGTAGCTATAGGATAAATAACAAATTATTGATACGTAAGATACAGGAAGAAAAAGAAAATTTCATCTCAATTTTTCCTTTATTTCAATTTACCTTAGACACAGCCATTACCATTGAGTTTATTTCTTCCAGATGATTCTTACAGTTCTAACACACCCTTTACTAATAATCCACAGAGTTGTTTGTGGATTTAGGATTCATAGAATCATTAAGGTTAGATATCTAAGGTCATTGAATCCAACATGTGGAACATCTAAAAGTATTCACTGTTGAAACTATGCAAATGAGATGATATTGCTGTCATACAGTGAATGAGAGAATTACTGTCCCCAAGTAGCAAACTTTATAATTTTTGAAAAAGGCCACAGCTTGATAGTTGAACTGAAAGTACCACAAGGTTGAAATTTTATTTTAAAGCAGAAGACTATCCATCAAAATTTATGCTGGTATTAATAATTTGAGATTCTAACAAATTGTGCAGTAATATTTATAGTCAGATATACCATACAATGCTTCTCATTAATAGAAAGTGGGTATGAAAGGGAGGCAGCCAGGATCTTTTTATGTAGATCTTTACATCAATTTTACACTGGTATTGAAACCTAACAAAGGTGCCTAGGATAAAAAAAAAAATTATTACGTCAGCTGATCTTTTAGGTATATTTTACAATGCTTATGGATGTATGCATTATGAATTTACACTTTATTTGACAAATGAGTTTTCTGGTTCTGGGAGATGAATTCACTGGCAATGGAGGTACAGTCCTACATATACTCCATAATATTATATATTTTAACTTTAATTATGTCTTTATCAATTATTTTCCTTTTAAAATAATTCCTGAAATAATTCTTGTTTTCCATCCTAGGAAAAAATCTTGACTCCAGTTTAATTTCTACTACATGATAAAGCTATTCAAGAAGAGCAGCATTGTAAATTTATACAGAATTTTGCTTCTTCCAAATAAAACTAAGTAAAATAAATCATGTTATTTCTAGAATAATATTTTAGTAAAAATAAATCATACCAGTAATATTGCTTTGTCTTACCTGAATTTTTTATTTTGTTGACCCATAATACTAATATTACTAATTCGACTAGGGATCAGATTTTATACTTTACTGATATTATATTTAAAGCTCAGGTAAAACATATGATAAAAGATCTGAAATTAAATACAGAATTTAAGGAAAATATAGCTTAATAAAGATGAAAAGATGAAGTGTTTGGGATTATCATTTGTCAGACAGTAAATTCCATCTTGCTTCAGAGATTGCACATTTTGCTGTGACCTTCATTTGCTATTTCTACATCCTGCTAAAATTACCTTTGGGCTTTGGTAGAAAAATTTTGTAGTGTAAGTTTGGCACCAAATAAAAAGGCTGAGAAAAGTTGATGGAACAATCAAGAGTCATTAATGATGAATGACTAGTGGTCCTGAATATATGGGTTTTCAACCAGGCTGTTGACTTTGAATGACATTGAGTATAAAAGTCAGGCATTGAAGTGGAGCCTTTGATTTCCCCAGTGGAAACATTCAGGGATATTGCTTTCTAAACAAGGGATGGATCACTATGACATGGAGGAAAAAGAGATCAAGATTCTGAAGAGCAATCAGCTCTGCTAATGATTTTGATTTTTTTTCTTGGACCTTTAACTCTCCAGCACCATAAAAGGTGAAAGCCTGAGAGATTAGGAGATGCTTTTACAGGTCTGCTCTCACTGTCTCTCTATTAATCGTACACAAGGACTTTAAGTAGAACTGAAATCACTGGGAAAAATATTTCTGAGCAGTGGAAGGCTCAGGAGAGCTGTGAGACCCCTCTTGAGGTTTAAGACTGCTAAGAATTTAGAGAGGTTAGACCTGCTGAGGAATGGGAGAGAAGCTGACAAACTGACGAACACAAACTCAAAACTGAAGAAAACCAGGAGGAACATACTAATGCCATCAGCATTAATTTTGTCTTACCAGAAACTTGGGTTGTTAACTTTTAGCCATGGAGGCTTCTCTCCTTTGCTTTTCTCAGAAAGACTGCTCAGGTCTTTCATCAATGGGAAGCACTAAAAAGAAAGTTAGAAAAGTGGAGCTGCAGTAAGAGAGCACAGCCTATATATTATATTTTTAGTTGCATATATTATTTCCCTCTGCTTTTTGTTAATTATTTTAATGGAGGATTAGGGATTTCTGGTGTATAAATTTCATTTTAACTGAAATATCCATAATTTTAGCTTTAATTGGATTAAGAATAAATTATTGTATCCATAAATTGTGTTGTCTTTTTGCCCATTAAAAATTTTATCTTAACAAGTCAAGAGAGAGTAACTTGATTCTAAGTTAGTATCTCAGAATGGATTTTTTCCTCTGGTTTTGTGTGTCTCATTTCATAGAATGTAGTAACATAAATGAAATTAGCTGGATGCGTTGGGAATATTTTTCATTAATAGTCTCAAATATGTTAAATGTGCAAAATATTTATGCTGAAAATGTCAGCTAGAAGCAGAGCACTGTATCTTCTGATGGAACTCTTCCAATCAAAATCCAAGGGAAGATGCGATGATAAAATCAGTATAATGTGCTCACTACTGCCTCATTTAAATTCTTGTAGTGTTCTGTGAAGCCTGTAGGATGTTTTAATGCAGATGGAACACATCAATGCTTTGAAAAGGCTGAAATTATGTCAGAATAAAAAAAAAAAAAAACAGGTGAAGACAAAGAAAGAGCTCAATCTTCTCAGTATTCTGCATTATTTAGGGATTCTTCTCAAAATCTGTTTTCAACTCAGGATTTCAGGGAATCACAATTATTCAACTGGACTGATGCTGTAGCTTAGTACATTAGCAGTTTTTTTCTTCTCTGTTTATCAGTTTGAACCCTCTTAATGTGCATAATTGTAATTAAACCTCTTTCCTCAGATAATACCCAGGAAATAAGATATCCAAATTGTTTGCCAAGTAAGAAAAAAAAAAAGTAAGTATATGAAAGCTTGATATGATTCCATCTCTTACACAGATGGTTTTGGTATTTGTGATGGTTCAAGTTTACTATGTTAATTCAGAAGAGTCAAGCTATCATCTTTTTCAAAAAAATACTGTTGTTGTTTCTGAAACCACAGCATGCAAAATGGGGAGGAAATACAGTTATTGAAATAAATGTCTAACCTAAGCAAGTCTTGCCGAACATGGAAACATTCTTAATAATGATTTGATAATCCTTTCTAATTCCCAGCAGGTATTTGAAAAATGTAAATAGCATAGCAATACAACAGTGGTATTAATTTTGTATGGAGTTGCACAGCACGAATTTTACTCCCCATGTAAGTCCTAGGTATTCTTATAATCCATCAACCAATGCAGCATGATAATTCTCCCAAGTTTATTTTCAACTTAAACTATGTTTTTACCCAAACAATTTGCATCACACTGTTAGCAAGATGTCTTCTATCTTTTTCCTCCTGTTTTGTATATGTAATATTTTCTGTATTTCTTTGAGAATATCTCTGTGTCTCAAAGAGGACAGAATTTAAACATTAAAGAAATAATTTTTCAGCATAGCTGCTGACTACTGTTAAATTGCTTTTTTTATTATCATTTCTCTCAATTTATAGAATATTTAATGATCAAAATTTCCATTAGATATTTCTGAATTCTTAAAAAATGCAGCTTATTGCAAGAAAATTCAAGGTCCCATGTTAGATAAAAAGAATGAAAGTAGAGAGAAATCACTTCTTAATGTACAGGTTTTATCAATGCATCATAAAGAAAATATATACATGTAATCTCTTATGTTGATTTTTTAAAATATCCACTAATCTTCAAGACTTCAGAAATTTTCTACCTACCAAAAACATAAAAGGTAAAAATTAAAAATATTTTAGTGAATGTCTCCTGAATTATAAAGTATCTTTTTTCACACCTAAGATCACATAAATTGGAAAAGGAAAATGATTTTCAGGAAATCATTATTAAAATATTCTTCATCTAAGGGAGATTGAAATCTTATAATGAAATCTATTTGAATGTTTTTTTTCAGTCTTTTCCAGTACCAGTAAGTCTGATGGTTTACAGTTTTGTCAGACAATATGTACTCATTTTGTCTGAATGAATAATCAGTACTGTTTACACAGATGCTCAGAGTACTATATATTTATTATTTTTACTTATAAATTATTTTTTATTGGAAGATCATATTTCTCCTCCACTTGTTAATTGACCTAATTTTCTCTTCAGTGTTTTCTTACACATTTTAACACATTCATTTTTACTTTTAATTGATAATATAGTTTGAAAAGATCATGGGTTTTTTCATACTCAGTCACTGAATATTCCTTTGTTTTGGGTTTTTTTCAATATCTTTCTCATTAGGTCTTTCTCTGCTATTAAACAGAGGATGGAACAAAGATGGAAAGGTACTTCAAAGTTTATGGTACAGCTCTTTTTACATCTATTAACCTGAAGGACTGTTTTGTAGCAGAATTTTTGGGAAAAAAAGGTAGCTGTAGAGATTCAAAGGAGAGCTAGGACATGAGTTAACATTAAGCAGCATTGAAAGTATGGAGCCCAGTGCTTGAACTTTACTCTCTGATTTTCCTCTATTTATCAGCAGAGAGGCACCCAAGACTTTGGAGACTGTTCCAAATAGGAAGGTTTCATAATGTAAAAGCTTCTGATCAGTAAAGTAGAACAAGTCAGAAATATCTAATTTTCAAGGACATTAAACAAGAAGGAGATTTATGTTTAGGCAGTTTATTTAATATTCCTCAGCCAGAAGATTTAAGCTCTCTTTATTTACAGAATTAATCTATCCTACCTTATTATTTTTGTGTACAAAATAAACATAGCTTTAGGGATTAAGAGTTACTGATGTATTTTTTGGTGTAAAATAAACACAGGAAAATAAATTTGTGAGACAGTCTTACAACAGCTCTATTTTAAGACATATATATATAAATTGGGAGTTGTTTCACATGTTTATGCTTTTATTTGTATAATGAGAATTGCTTTCACTCACCTAATAAATATTAAAACTTAACTGGCCAAAATGTACAAATACAAAATAAGTAATATATTTTAATTCAGATTTTATTGCTTAATCAAAACATTAGTTGTCAAAACCTACTTATTCTGATTGATGTAAAGAAGAAGGGACTACAGGAAGGTGATCACTCCTTCAAGGTATTGCTATAGAGGTGAAATACATTCGGCATTAGAAATACATGGGGGACAAAATTGAAAAAAATGCAGCTCTTCAGAGATAGAGTTGTTGCACAACAGGCAAACAATGCTTTGAAAAAAATTAATGAATTAATATAAGCACAGGAATAACAAGATGCATGATATAATAAAAGACATGAATACAAGAAGGATATAGTCATAGAAATTAAAAATTCACTTGCAGTAGCTACTGTTTAAAATTCTGTACCTTCTTCATAATTTTTCATCAATACTCCTGGTAAGGGTGGTACCAGAGGGATGATTTAGAGTATACATTACTAATTTATTTTTACCCATTTCAGCAGTAGTCCAGTGGGTCATCCTGTGTGCATGGAAGAAATGCCCCATGCATATAATTTATTTATTGCTTTTCAGATCAAGCCGTGTAATTATGTAGTTGTGTACACACATGTAGAATTTCAAATGTAACTTTAATACAAAGACAAATAAAGTAATGAAACTTCTATATATAGAAGTTCAATGTGTACAGTGATGTTCTTACAAAAATAACTATTTCATGAGGTAGATAAATAATACAGTACCCTTTAAAAATTCCTTAGATATATTTTTTCAAGCTAAATATGAATCATTTGTGATCAAAAAGTATGTCATCTGGTAGGTAAAGAATAATTTACCCTTAGTAACACAACTAGCCATTGTATTACTGAGAAAAAGTTCAGTTTGGGGGGCTGTCAATCATACCTTTTAAAATTTGATTGAAATGTTATTTTTAAAAAAAGGAGACATTTTTAGAACACTTTAATATGAAATAAACTCAATTCTTCCTTAATTTGCAAGAAAAGGTGATTGCTTCCTTTCACATACTTTTAATAAAACAAGTACATAATGCATAAAACATAAAGATGATTAAACCTGATAATTTTGCACTCAGAGAAATATTTCATAATTTTATGTTTCAATATGGAAAACTGCTTCAATATTTTACAGTTTTTGTTTTAAAGTTCTGGACTAGTGTCTAGGCGTTAGATTCTGCAGTGTAATTGTCTGAAGATTTTGGAAGACAGCAAAGCGAATCTCTTCTACCTGAGTAGATGCACTGTCCTTTATTTGCACCTCATAAGAAATTGTTTCAGGCACCAGAATATGGAAAAGACTCAAGGAAATGCCCTGAAGCTGAGTTAGGGGAGGTTTAGGATATCAGGAGAAGGTTCTTCACCCAGAGGATGGTTGGGCACTGGATATGTTGAGGCTCCCCAGGGAAGTGGTCACAGCACCAAGGCTGACAGAGTTCAAGAAGCGTTTGGACAAGGCTTTCAGGCACGTGGTGTGACTCTTGGGATGCCCTGCCCAAGGCTATGGGCTGGAATCGGTGTTCCTGATTGGTCCTTTCCAACTCAACATATTCTATGATTCTATAATTCCCCCCTTCCTCCTTCTTTCCCCCACTTTAGATACTGAGCATAATGCCATATGGTCTGCAGTATCCCTTTGGCCAATTTGGGTCACCAGTCCCATCTGTGTCTTCTCCCAGCCTCCCATGCACCCCAACTTCCTTGCCAGCATGGCTGTACAAAAAGCAGAAAAGGCCTTGATACTGCTTAAGACCTTCTCAGCAGTACCAAAAAAATTCTGTGTGTTATCAACACTGTTTTCAGCACAAATCCAAACACATAGCCCTGTAGTAGACACTGTGAACCAGCCCAAACCAGCACACAGGAGAAAGCTAGAAATTACTGCCTTAACCATTGATGCCTCCTTGACACGCTCATAGTTTTTGGACTGAGGCACTTTGTTCTATTCTCAGCTGACAGTACTACTGTGCACATCATTATCCATCCAATAGGCTAGTCCATTTGTTGATGCAAGTTCAACATCCTTTGCCCACTCCTCAAAAACTTGATAGCCTTTGCACACAATAAAGGCCTGATTACAGGCAAAACCATGTCTTGGACTTCTTTTGCTTACAGCTATGCTAGGCATCTGTGTGATTCCTGAGTTACCAGTAGGTGGAAGGAATGCTCTTCATCTACCACCACACCTTCACATCCATCCTAACTATCCACAGATACTTCTCTACAGTTCCAGGACATGCATTATATAAGAATATGCTGGGAGGTGCCTTCCTCTGCCACTGTGAGGGCTTTAATTTGGGTGATAGGGTGCTGTTTTGGAGTGGGTGGGGAATGGGACATTTCACTTGCTTTCTGAATTGGGGTACATATTGTTACCTGGTTCTATAGGAACACCCTGATGGCTTCTTTTAGACCACTTGACATTTAGACTGGTTCTTTGAGTTTCTTGTGCTATTTTTTTCTCCTTCCTAGTTTTCTTGTAGTACCCTTCCTGAAAGTAAATATAAACTTCCTCAATTTATTTTGCCTGCTTTCTTCTGCTACAATTCTAAAGTTAATTTCGCTGTGTTTATTACACCAATATTCCACTAATATCTTTTATACTGAATCCTGGTGTTATAACCAGAGTACAGATTAGAATGGTGTCTTTACCTGCGAGTTCCAACACTAGTTCTAGAAAGCAGCCTCTCTGCATCTCTTATTGGCAAGGCATTAGTCCAGCCTATGCGTGGCTACCTAGAACTCTTACTGCTACTCCTACTAATTTGGAAGCTTCCCTAGTATCACTTAATATTTCCGTAGTATAATAGCCACCCTGCTGAGGGTGTTGATAGCCCAATCCTAATACTTTATGAGTGCTACCCACAAAGATTCTGAAGAATTTTTCCTGTAGAATCCTTCATATACAGTACTGTTCCCTATCCTGTAATCCCTATTGCATCAGTCCTATAAATTTGACTGTCTGGAAATTCTATAACATAATGATTATCTTCCTTTTAGGAGGTTTAGGAGATACCTGTTTTCTCAGAGTTTTTTACTGATGTCAAGCACTGTGGTTATCCATCATATATTTTATGCTTTGAACTTCAATGAAAAGGACTCATAAGACTTCTCTCTGTTCTGTTAACACTTAATAGTGTTCATGCTAGTTGATCACACTGCAGTCTAATTTTGCCTGTGTTATTTATTGTTGTTGTGCTGTTTATTTCCCTCCTGACTTTTACAGATTTGTATTGAATATTGTCCTTTTACTATCCTTCAATCCATACACCTTGTTCCCTGAATTAAGGATATTACTACTTTTTTGCTGCAGCTGTCCCTACTTAAGTTTATAGATACAAGTTGTAAAAGCATTTGAAATAGCAAAATGTACATGGTACACTTGATTCATCCCTATCATAGGATTTTTCTCAAAAACTTAGTTCAGAAAGGCAATATTATGATATATATTATTCTTATATTGAACTATTGTATTTGATTGCACACTGTGGTATGAAACTGCAGCGAGTTATAAGACATATCCATTTACGATACAACTGGAAATTTGAAGCAATAAAAGAATAAATATATTATTTTCCTCTGCACTCACTATGCACACACACACCCTTGTGAATACATTCTCACAATTGCAATAGCAATAAAACAAATTAATTGCAACAAAAAATGTCTTCCTCCTTTTTTTTGTGCAAAATTATAGGATTATTAACATTCAGTCAATTTAATGCCATGACTGGCTAAAGCTTCTTTTTAATGACAGCAATAATACTACAAGTCTGCTGATAAAAATTAAATTAGGAGTTAAAGTCCCTGTAAAAAATAAGCATAAAATGTATATAGTTTTAAGCTGATATGTCATTTCTTGTTAAAAAAGTTAAAGTCTTATTGCAGGGAATAACTAACAAGTTGTTACTATTGTCTTCATAGTATTGCATGGAAAAATTCTTTAGCTGACAAAAACTTTTAGCAGTGAATGAGCATGCATAAAATAAAACTGAATGAAAGTAAGTAAAGAATCTTCAATGTTTGGAAATATAAATGTTTTGATATACTGTATATATACATAAGTGCAATGAGAGGAGAATGAATTAGATTTCTGTCAGAATAGATAATTAATAACAGGATTTCATAGTTCCTCCATAATCCAGAAAAAAATCTAAAATGATTGTTGTATTAAATAAAATGCCTGTAACTTATTAACAGATCCCTCTCCATTAATTTTTTTTCCCATCTAATCAAAATTCACTCTGAAATAGTAGTTTTTGTAAGAAAAAGAAATATTTGTGAGAAAAAACTGTTATTACTCTGGAATATTTTCTATTTCAGTTGTCCACAGCCCTTGTAGGGGAAACTGTGAAAGCAAGGTCTTCACAATAAGACTAATTTTTGATATAAGAAATGTTACAACCTTTTGTTGGAGATTGCATCTTATCTATAAAAGCATTTTTAGTGTTATATTTTTATAACTTATATAGTTTATTATAATACTGAAATAAATATCTTGTACCATTTTTTGTACTTTTTAAAATAAATACTGTGAATACTTGCTTACTAACAACACGTAAAAGATGCAAAATGTCACCCAACCTTTCTTTTTTAATTCCTCAGCAGCAAATGTAAGTGTAAATCCTCTTGTCAAATAAGACTAGCTCAGTATCCTATACTGAAAGGGAAGAAAACTTACTCTAACTAACTACATATATTTAGGAAATTACTCCAGAAATGAGAGTGTAATAGGTATTCCACACACAGTCCAGAAAGGTTTGAATCAAATTAATATTAAACAATTTATTTTGCTTCCGAAGGTGGTGTTTTTGAAGCTGAATTTCCCTGCTTTCCTAGAAATGTCAGTTAAGTTATATTCTCACCAAGTTCAGCATGCTTAATGAATTCCTTGGGGAAACCAGAATATCTGTAGCACAATTAACTTCCCATTCTTATGTAAATGAGAAGTTTCAGTGTCCCTGATGGAAGTCTGCTTCTGGCTACAGTTAGCAAGTGTATGCCATTAAATGACACATGGAGCCTTGAGCTGAAATTTAGACTTCACTAATTTGTGCTGTGACATGTGCAAAGCTGCTTTAGAGGAATGTGAAACACAATTTTTTAAATGTACCTGATGAAATGGGGATTATTACCGCTGGCTAAACCGTAGTCAGCAGTCTGATTACGTTTGCTTTTCCTTGGTCTTTACAGAATAAGCACACTGATAATCTCGTCACTCTTTTTATATTCCTCATAATATTTTTGGTTGCATTTCTTTACTATAATTATCCAGTTTAGATTATTGATTTAAGATGGAAAGACTGCAATAGAGTGAGATCATATTTTAGGTTGTATGTATGCATTTGAGTTCATGTAATTAAAGTTAATACTGAAAATTTAATACTGAAAAGAGAAATAAACTCCAAGTAAGGTAGATAGACTTCATGTAGCTTGCAAAGGAAAATAAAATCACATACATAAATTTAATCACCTGAGTGAGATAGAACAGTGAGAAAACAATATCCAAAATGAAAAGAGAATGTTACTGAATAGTTCAAGCTTTATTGTTCCTAGTAAAGTCCTTTGAGATCTCTGGCTGAAAGGCATTCTATAAATGCAAAGTATTATTGTCTCAGAGGAAAAAAAGCTGTATGTCAGTTCTAAAACATTGAAATACAATCAGATTCAAGCTATAATCACAAAATGGGATCTGGCTGAGTACTTTGTATCTAACTTTAAGTTACCTAGGAAGATTCCTAAGTCCAAGTTGGGTTCTAACTTCCTATTTTTCATGGAACATGCCTATTGGGAAAATAAAGGAAAAGCAGAGACAAAATGTACAGAAAAACAGGCCTAAAAAAAAAAAGAAAAGAAAACCTAATGGAGACAATGTCAAGACATAAACTTTATTAGTTACACTCATTCAAGGACAATGCATACACTACAAGCACCTTTTCCAGGAAGATCAGCATGGACTTCACAACCAGTAAGGCTGTAAACAAGGGGAAACTCTTACTGGAATTAATAAAGTTGTAGAGACCTATAAAGGGATGTGCAGGGGAAAGGAAAGCAGAAAGGAACAGCTGGTAGGGGTGAGACAGAAAGTGGTATAAATGGGGCTGGTCATGTGTAAAATGGGGCCAGTCCATACATGTCTGTCTGAGCTCTATTCGTGCTCACTGCAGTCAGTCCTAAATTCTTGTACCTTTTTATTAAATCTGAGTTCTCTATGTATGTGTTGTTGAAAGCAGCACCTGGTCTGTGGCCATTTGAGTAGCCACAGCTGTCACTGTGACAATGTCCTCTTAGTGTGTCTGTGAGTCTCTGGGATACATGTTCAGCTTCATTAATGTTTGAACCTGTAGATGGGAAGCAGCATCCCTCAGCCTGGACAGTGGTCCCAACAGGGATCATTGGTACTGGAATGGGCCACAGTAGCCAGACTGGAGGGTTCTGGGTCAGCGAGGCTGGAGAAGTTATCACTGAAGTCATACACAGAATGTCAACATGTTGTCTTAGTTACACCTTGCTGCTTAACTTTAACAATGCAAATGGGAATCTCTTTAGTTATCTCTAGTCAATTTAAGTATTTCCGCTTTCATGAGAAAATATTTTCAGGGCACCTCTTGTTCCATTTCTCTGTAAACACTCCAGCTCAGAAGTTTTTCCCTCTCAAGATTTTATGATTCTCACAATAAGCTCTCTTCTGAATAATTTTTTACATTAGACCTGCTCAGATCACTCTAAGAGAGAAGGAAATCATTCCTGATTTTACATAATGCTTTAGTGGATGGAACACTTCCTTAAGAAGGGAAATAACACACATAGAAACAATTCTTCAGTTTGACAAATCACAGATCCTACTCTATAAGGAGAATGTTCTAACCCACAATTTCTAAATGAGACTTAAATCTGGCTGTTTTTCAACCCTTCTGAGAAATATAACCTACTGCAAATTAATAGTATATAGATTTATTAAACCAGTCAGCAAGCAAGAGGCATGTCTCTTTAACCTAGAAATACCAGTGCTTTTCTAGCAGTGGGAAGGATTGTGATAATTCTTCCCTATGTAAAAAAGAATGGGTCTGTCTCACATTATTTCCTAGATCAGACTTTATTTAAAAAAAAAAAAATCATAAAGGCTTCACTGAATGCAGTTATGTAAAGGTCCTGTGTGAAGGAGTTGCAGAAAATACTGATGATCAAAGTTTAAATAGTATTCATCTTGTCATGTTTGGATCAGCATCTTGTGAACACAGTCAGCATTACTTATACTGTTAAGGCCATCGCTTTCTGCTTAACAGAAATCAAGAAGCATTTGACCAAAATAACCCCTTAAAACCTTGAGAAATTGCATCTGTGCATTAAGTTCTAATTAAAAACTTTTTTTTCTTTTTCTGTATCTGTTTAATGATTCAGGATCTGTCAGATCAAG